>CP045901.1:7148128-7455232 GCA_013387185.1 Caligus rogercresseyi | reverse complement strand
ACTCGCAACCTCTCCTTTGTTTTGATGAGTCGTGTTATTTTTGCCTCTCATTAAAAAAAGGAATATTAGTGAAATTAATGGACTTTCCGCCTGACCCGGACCCGAAACCTTCGAGGAAGAGGCTAGCATCGACGCTAGTGAACCCGGAGGCGAAGAGGGAACCCCTAAACAGGCTTCCCGGAGTCGGATCTCCTTCTCAGGAGGGCCTGATGCCGGAAGAGTCGCGCTCCGTGACGACCACGGTCAAGCAAAACTCCTTGGAGGATGCTAACCGAGTCATTGAGGATCCAATAGACAAACAGATGCCCCAGAACGAGTCTCCTTCGGAATCCGCCCGTCCAGCCATGGATGCAGCAGGGGACTGCAGGATCACTCCGCCCGGAGCAGCTGAGGATGAGGTTTTCACAACCGATATGGACGAGTCAGCCTTGGATGACCTTAACTCTCTAGCCAATGCCCTCGAAGAGGATCCAGCAGCTAAGAAAACAAAGGTCACGTATGCTGATAAGACCAAAAAGAATAAGCCACTGCCCTTTCTCCTTTATATCCATTTAGGTAGAGATGAGCGGAGGTATATTCCAAAAGAAACTTTTGTTTCTTTTGTCGTCGAGGCCCAAGGCCTTCTCTTCAATCCTAAACCAGGCTTGAGAGCCCCAAAGCTCCAATGCGCGTTCTGGACATGGAGGAACGGCCGCGGCCTGATCGGATGCCTTGATGAGCCTTCGTCAAAATGGGTCCGTGAGGCTGCTGATATGATCAAACCTAATGGCGAGTCTGTCCGAGCGTGGGGCAAGGGCGAGTTCGGGCCATTATCGAGGATGTCCTTTTTTGTCCCGGATAGCCTTCTTCTACCCGAGGACAAACTAGTCGAACGAATGATCGACCAAAACAATTTAACAGGGGAGTGTAAAGTTTTTTCTGTTAAAAATACCGTCAAGACCCGAGGGGATGCCTCCCAAGCCAATGGAAGTATTTTCTTTTGGGTATTGATAAGGATTTTGCAAAGGCAATCAAAAAATTGCCGGAGCAAAAAGTTTCTATCGGTTTCTCTCAGATATCTATAAATCTCATAGGTAAAAGTGACGCCAAATTCACCTCCGAGGACAAAAAGAGGCCTGAGTCGAAGCAGACATGCAAGACTACAAAACTTTCTTCATCCAAACCTGTGCACATTCCAAGCCGTGAGGAGTACACTTTGATGACACCGAACCAAAGGAAGAGGGCCCGGAGAAGGATGAAGTCGCAGGGAGTATCTCTCTACGATATCCCCCGAATGAACTCTCATTCGAAACCACGCAAGACTGTTGCCCCAAACTCGGCAGCAAATTCGAGTCAACTCACTGAATTGACAAGAAAATCTGCAAAACCAGACGAAATTTTGTCTGGTGAGGAGTTCCGGGCCGCAGCCCTTGCTAAGAGAAAGTTAGCTAACTTGTCCAAGACTGTAGGGGAATCTTTTCATGGCGTGCAACAATGCTTGAGAATCGGAGTTTCTCCTGATTCTTCAACCAGAGGTGCCTCCGTGGGGATCGAACCTGCGGTCTGTGGGAACAGGGACAGCACTGGCTCTTCGATTAAGAAGTCTTCGACTTCTATTAAGTCTGTCTTTCAAAAGACAACTTAGGCTAGGGTTTTTAATGCTGAATATAACTATTCAAGCTTTTCCCTATTATATGAAATAAATTCAAATAATATTATTATCATTATGTCTACTCGATTTTTCCAATTGAATGCTCATAAATGTAAAGCGTCTATTGCAGCTATAAGCAAAGAGCTCAGTGGTTTGTCCAGTTTCTGTTTTCTTATGCAGGAACCTCATACTTATAGAGGCAAAGTTGTAGGCCTAGCAGGCCATCAGGTACTACACGGTGGTAGCTCACCCAGAGCTTCGATTGTGGCGTCCAAAAACTTAAACTTATGGTTTATGAATGACTTTAGCTGTCGTGATGTAGCTTCTGCTATCATGACAAATGGAGATTCTAAAACTATTATTTGTTCTGTTTACCTGGATATTAATAATGATTTACCAAGCTCATTGGTAAGACTTATGAAATTCAGCCAGGATAAAAACTACTCACTGATTATTGGCATGGACTCAAATGCTCACTCCTCTCTTTGGGGTTGGATACCAATAGGAGGGGGGAAGTAATTGAAGAATTTATTTTAGGCAATGGCCTTGTTGTTGAAAACTGTGGACTGAAGCCAACCTTTATAGGGAGAGGCGCAGAAACACATATAGACATTACTCTTAGTTACCAAATCCGAGTTACTAACTGGAGGGTTAGTGATAAGGATCTATTATCGGATCATGCTCTCATTGAGTTTGAGGTTCCTATCCCAGCACCTAATAAACGTGTCAAGATAAGAAATCTCCGTAAAACAGATTGGAATCTTTTTAGGCATTCCATGAAAATAGACATGTCACTTCCGGGCACTATCACGCCCCGATGGTTGGACATGGCGTTTTGTAAATTTGTAGGGGGTGTCCAAAGGGCTGTGGACACAGCGTGCCCTTCCGCTTGGGTTAGGTCGGGAAGTGAAAAACCTGACTTTTGGTCGCGGGAGGTGGCGCTCTGCAGAAGTAACCTAAGGAGACTCTACAAAGTTTACAAATCAGATAAAAGTGAAGCTAACTGGAACAAATATCTGAGCTTACGACGTGAGTTCAGGGGGCTGGTAAGGTCAGCTAAGCGGGAGAGCTGGAAGAGGTTCACTGAGTCTGCAAAAGACGGGAGACAACTTTCTAGGCTCTTCAAAGTTATACAGGGCTCCAAAACATGCTCCGTTGGGCTACTGGGATCGGGGTCTCCGGAAGAAGCACTGGACCTTCTTTTGACTACTTCTTTTCCTGGTTGTTCTGAGGTTCCTGAAACGGAACACTCAAAGACCAAAATTAGTAAGTCATCTTTCGAGGCAAGTTTCTACGCCTCATGGATGAAGACTCTCAAAATCAAGTGGGCTGTGGAATCCTTCGGATCTCATAAAACACCGGGGATAGATGGAATTAAGCCCATCATCTTGCAGAACCTAGACACTAAGAGTATGGAATGGCTGGCCCGACTATTTTGGGCCTCAATTCGACTCTCATATGTTCCAAGACAACTAAGGAAGTCTAAGGTCATCTTTATTCCAAAGCCAGGTAAGGATGACTACTCCAAGGTAAAGTCTTTTCGTCCTATTACTCTCACTTCTTTTATTTTGAAAACGCTCGAAAGAGTTGTTTTAAATAAAATTGAAGAAGATTATCTAACTAGGATTCCTCTGAACCCTAATCAACATGCTTTCAGAAGAGGAAGGAGCTGCGACTCTGCTCTCTCCTCTATGGTTGACCTCATTGAACGATCTATCAACAGGGGTCAGTATAGTCTCGGGATTTTTCTGGACATCTCTGGTGCATTCGATAATATAGACATTACGTCTGTGGTCGAAGGCCTCAGGGCTAGGAAAGTCTCAGAAAGTATTATCAAGTGGTATGAATCCTACCTAAGAAGTCGCTCCATCACAGTCGAACTCAAGGGTATTAGAAAGAACCGAGTTCTCACCAGAGGGACACCTCAGGGTGGTGTACTCAGTCCGATTGCCTGGAATCTTGTATTTGACAAGCTTTTGGGTTATTTGCTTCGGGCCCAGTGAAGGCCATTGGCTTTGCTGACGATGTTGCTCTTTTAATTTCAGGTCCGGATCCGAGCTCTATGGTCTGTATCCTTCAAGAAGCCATTAACAAGGCTCTTGAGTGGGGTAATGGCTGTGGCCTTGAGTTCGCTCCCCATAAAACAGTGGCTATTCTCTTCCACAGGAAGAAGAAAGCCCCTAAAATAAGGAACTTGAATATGAATGGTATTAACATATGCTTATCTAATTCTGTTAAATACTTAGGTGTGACTCTGGATTCGGGATTAAACTTCGGTCTCCACATCACATCCAAGCTCAACCAATCCAAAAAACTACTGATGGCTTGCAACAACGCCGTCGGGAAAACCTGGGGTCCGACTCCTAGGGCAATGAGATGGGTATATACCAGCATAATTCGTCCTAAGATCTCTTATGGATCGATTGTCTGGTCTCGGCGAACCCAAAATTACCTGAAGAAACTGGAACGTATCCAACGGCTTGGTATGATAAGAACAACCTTTATCTATCGTAGTACACCTACGAAAGGACTTGAGGTAATCTTCGATTTGCCTCCTCTAGATTTATATATCAAAATGAGGGCCAGAAAGGCACTTTTTAATTTGAAAATCACGCCACATGGATGGGAGAGCATTGGGTCTAAACCTGGTCATATTCTTGAAGAGTGGCGTGAAAATAAAAAGTTAGGAATTTCATCTTGTATTAACAGAGACTTTTCTACGAGTCTAAAAATGAGTTGGAAGAAAACATTTTCCATTAATTATGATAGCTTCTCTGTAGGTGAGGTATTGAACGCCAGTAATGGTATTCAATGCTACACCGATGGTAGCAAAATTGCTAACAAAATCGGATGGGGCTATCATTTGTACAATCCTTTATTTTTTATAATAAATTCAGCTGGGAAACTCAATGACGAATCCACTGTGTTTCAGGCTGAAGTTTGGGCTATCTTAAAGGCAGCCCTCTTATTATTAAAAAAGAAAATCTCAAACCAAAAAATTGATTTTTATGTCGACAACCAAGCAGCTCTTGTATCTTTGGGCTCGGTTGTTGTAAAGTCTCGTACAGTGAACAATTGCATCAATGTTTTGAATGCACTTGGACGTGTAAACCATGTCAACCTTCATTGGATTAAAGCCCACGTAGGTGGCCAGGAAATGAGAAAGCTGACCGACTTGCAAAAGCTGGATCAAGATCAAATCTATTAAAGGACATTCCTATTCCAGATTCTTTTATGTCAGACCTGACAAGGAGGGGTCTCTATAGAGAATGGGCCTCCCGATGGACACAGGATAGCTCCTGTAGACAAAGTAAACTGTGGCTCCGAAGCCGGACCCTATGCATCGAGACGATTGATTAATCTTAGTCGTGAATCTCTATGTATTCAAATACAGATAATAACTGGTCATAACTTTCTTAGATATCACCAGTCATTGTCGAACAAATTTCTCACCCGAGAGTGTCGTTTTTGCCAGCAGAGGATGAGACGTCTTATCACGTGTTGGCAGAGTGTGATTTCTTTTGTCTTAAGAGAATGATCGCTCAAAAATGCTTTAACCAACATCCTCCAGAGTTAAAGCAGATACCAGCAATTCTTAGGAATTGTAACATTGGTTACCTGTTTGGCTTCTCGAGGTAGAATGGGTAAACAACATGGTTAAAGTGGTTGTGTGTTCTAGGGAATGGGCTAAGATCGTAATTTGATTCCGCCCTGGACTCAAGACTCGACTTCAATTCGTACTCTTGGATCCTACCCTCAAACAAACAAACAAACAAACAGAAAACTAGACAAATAAAAAATGTAGCAAAAAATATTCAAATAATTATCAATCGAATAAAAACTTTTTGGCACTATAGATATTTTCTGTAGAATTTACACCGTAACAATGAACCATTCTTTAAGTTTTATCAGTGATAAGAGAATCAGAAAAATATAGTTAAAATAATGTTAACTCCATTTATAATGATTTGATATACATAAATTACTAACGTAAAATAGATGATATATACTTTTCATTTGTGCCGTATCCTCGAAAAATGGCAAAACCCTCTTTCTATACAATTTTTCTATTAAAAAAGAACAAATGTATAGAAAAAGAGGGTGTTTGTTACACTGTCGATATTACTTTTTTTACAATATAAAATATAAACTTTGAAAAGGTGTGGGTAAAAGTTGGACCAAGGGACAATTCGTTTATCTACATTAATTATATTTTAAAATTGGCAACTCAGGATGTGCTATTCGTAAGGTAGCTCAAAAAATATTTGCGTGTAATGATTAGGTTTCCAAAAATTATTTAGTATTAGAAGGATTCGCTCGTTAAAATCCTTATATGACTTCCTTCCATTCCTCAACGACCTCTCAGTCCTCTACGGAGACCGTCTCAGGCTGAAATCGTGAGGCACAGAAACAATGCTTCACGACGGAAGAGCTTAGTCTTGCACTTATACGGCCCCTTCTTGTTCAGGTCCACCTGAAACTCCACGTCACCCCGAAAAAATGGATGTATCGTCGCTTATCTAAGAGACAGGCCTTCTGGAAGGCCTGCCGCGGATGACTTCTTCCATCTCACCTTAGCAGATCGCAAAGGGCATTCAGCTAAAGTTTATTCATCCGGAGTTCCCAAGGACACATCTGATTTGCTGTCTCTTTCAATCACAGTTGATACTCGGGGAACGGGCTCCCAGTACCTTCAGCCAAAGTCCGTCGAATGGCTTGTCATGGAGGTCTTCCTTCTTCCCGGCCGACCTTGGCAGTGCGTGAAGACGCCCTCAGTTGAATCCTGGGGGTCCCCGTGGACTATAGAAAGAAGACTGGAAGAGTTCTTTGGATCAAAGCTGTAGGAGATGATGAGTCTGAAGAGGAACTCCTGAGGATTGACTTTACGCCAAAGAGGTTGAAAAAGAGCAGGTTGGGAAACATTGGCTGATCAGGTGTTGCACATTGGATTCCGTCGAAGTCCCGTGGTTCTAGTCATTATACTCATTGCAGGGATGAGAGTCGAAAAAAAGAGGGATGACAGTAACTTAAAGAGATAATATATAATATATATGCTTCTTTAATAGTTATTTACAGATAGATTTGACTCCACCATCCCCTAGCTCCCACCCGAAGGATCAAATCATGTCAAAAATTTATAATTCTCTAAATTTTTCAACATTACTTGAATTCATAATTTGAGCCCCTTCCGCTTTTTTCAATGAATTCTTGAATCTCTTCTCTTGCTTGTATATCTTCACTTTCTTGGAATATAATTTTCAATTATTTTTCTCTCGTCCTTAACCCCAACGCCTCTTTTCGTCCCAGAGCCTGTATTATACCTTGAACACTTCCTTGGAAATGATCAAGATACTTTCTGATCGTCCATCCAGCATTAAACAGTTGTACTCCATATATATACTTTATTCAAAGTGATTATACAAAATATTTTTTCATGAAAAACTCCTCCTCTAATTCATAAGTCATTAATATGATACTTTAAAAGCCTATTCAACCTCCTCTCCCACTTTAGTTAATGCATGCAGTTCTATGATGTTGAATCGGGATCTTTGATGATGAAGAAAAACAACTTTTAATAATTCAACAAATGAATGGGATATATTGATGTTGTTTTTTGTCATTTTATTATAAGGAAGTTTTTATTAAACTAAATAGAAAACTAAAATAGGACTCAACAAGTAAAAATTCTTATTTTGTATTTATTTGAAAACCCCACTAAAATTGAGGAATCTACCTCGCCCACTTTAATTAATGCATGCAGTTCTTTGATGTTAAATGGGGATCTTTGATGTTGAAGAAAAACAACTTTTAATGTTTCAACAAATTAATGGGATATATTGATGTTGTATTTTTTTTCGGTCACGAAGTTTTATTCAATATTTGCAACAAATAATGCAGTGTAATACATACTACACTATATATACAAATAAATATATAATAAAACTCTCTTCCACAGTTGCGTAAAAACATCAATGAACGTTATAGTTCAGATTTACTGTATAAAAGTGATGACCTTAATATAATATGACCATTTATTTGTTCCTTAAAAAACGCCGATATTTTCTTAAAATCATCTTGGCTGATTTTAAAAATTAAATTGATCTTGATGGTACGAATCGGACGACATTTCCAGCCCATTTCAATCATCTGATGTTGTGTTCGGAATCTTAATTTGCAGAGCTGAGTAGCGGGCGGCGGCTCTAATGATTATTGCCCTTAGGTCCTCGACCTCGATGAAAGAGTTTGTCGTAATTTTTTTTGCAACTAACGATTTTATATTTAAAAGTGCTGTGTCTATAGCTTTTTGGATGGGGGGGGGGGGGCATTATATTTACGTTTATAAACACCAAATAAAATAAAGGTTTTTATAAGATTTGAAGTATTTATTTCATTTTTGCACACATTTATTTGAATAAAACGCTTGACTACCATGAGTACAAGACATTCAGCAAAGGCATGAATGATTGAGTTGAATAGAGCCCCACAGTTATTACAAGGGTAATAAAATCTAAGTAAACGAGCAGAAATCTGAAACTAAGCTGTAAATTTGGCACTATCAATTATACCACATGTCGACGGAAAAATCCTCTTTTTCCATGATTGAGGAAGACCAAGCAATTGTAAGAAGCTCTCAGATATAGATCCAAAGGACTCTTCACTATGGGTATAAAATTTTAAAAAAACAAGGCTTGGACGGACTAAAATCATTGCATGAGCGTTCTAAAGGAAAACGAAACCTACCTACATTGAAGACAGGAGCCGATCTCAGGTCATGGAGTGTTAGAATATTTTGAGATAAAGCGATTCTCTCTAATGCAGCAGGATAGCCAATTTTTTGGGAAAAGGTTATTCTCCCCTATTTTCATAAATTACATCCACAACAGTATCAGAAAAGAATTAGGCAGAACCGTCCATATGATTCTTTGTATTGAAGCTAAAAAGGGAGAAAATGCTTCCAAATTTGGGTTCGTTAAAGGAGTACCCATATACAACCAATTGTAAAATTCGAGGATGTATAAAATATTCTCCAGTCTTTGTCGTGTAAAACGCCCATTTCTTCTACGATTCGTAGATAACATTTGGGTAAGATAGAGCCTAACTTACAAACCCCACCTCCAGCAATATTTTTAGGACGTTTTAAGGAGGGTAGATATGACTTATGAAAAAGAGTATGCAGCCAAGAGTCTTCTTCTATTATTGCGAATTCAGCAATAAACGGGATGGATGTGGCTCTATAAATCAACAGTGGAATAACTCGGGTATTATATAGGTCGATCCTTTTCTGCAAAGATAGAATGCGCCATTGCCTAGCTTTATTATAAACCATCCGACTCATTTGAGACCAATTACTCAACGAGACACCATTTTTCCTCTATTCAATACCAAGAATGCTTACAGAAGACACAACCCGACAACTATTAATTAAAGAAGAACTATCTGGAGTCCAGGAACCCAACGGGAGTATGGCCGTCTTGTTATAGTTAATTGTCCGACCGGAATTATGTTCGAATTTGGTAAAGGACGAGAGCAGTATTTCAATTCTCTTTACTAATTGTTTTTCTGAGCTGGCTTCTACCATGAGAGTTACATCGTCCGCGTAAAGGTCGACCAAATGTCTCACACCATTAAAAGACACTCCAAATCCCAAGTACTTTCTAATTAATGTTTTCGAGAATTCATTTATCGCTGCCACAAATAGAAAAGGAGCTACAGGGCATCCCTGTCTACAACTCTTCTTAAGATGAATGGGAGGACTGTTGATACCTTCCAATGAAAGGATAGATGAACCATCGAACAATAGAGCCCTGATGGGGTTAAACAAACGTTTTGGAAGAAGACTCTTAATTGACTTTAGAATATGGCAATGGCGAATGGAGTCAAACACCTTCCTGAAATCGATCGCAACCAAGGCACCATACCTTTTACGATGATTAAGGGATTCTATTGCTGTGGAAATATTTCTAGAAATATCAGTAATTTTCCAACGCTTAAGAAAACCCTTCTGTTCTCCTCCTATTTTTGAATTTTAAATGGGTTCGATCTGTTTAGCTAAAACACCTGCTAAAATTATGTACGCGTCATTTAAAATGGTTATTGGTCTCCAGTGATTAAAATCTGTCCCGTCTCCCTTCTTCGGAAGCAAAACTATACGACCCCTGGAAAGAGTACGCGGCATTCTTCCTGATTGTTCCATAAAATTTCCTATGGTTAAGAGATACGGTGTTATCTCTTTTGGAGCAAGGGTAAAAACACGTCCACAGATACCATCCCGACCAGACGCTTTGTAGTCTTTATAGTCTATTTCGATATATTCTATAATGTTTTCCATCGTATACACCTTGGACGTAATAGGATTTTTCTTTTTGGGGAAGTTGGATCTGTCACCACCTAATATATCAGGAACCGCTTATGAAAAAAATTGTAATATATCCGAAGGTATATTTAAAACCCTATTTTCGGCAATAATGTTTTTTATAGTCGATGCAGAACAATGCTCATTACGAGGGAGATATATATATTATTTAAGGGAAACTTTCGTTTCGATGTCTCTTTTTCTTGCCATTTCTGTTTCCGCGATGTCAGTGACTTTGTATTAATTTATTAAATCTGTAGTAATTGTTTTGATGAATATCGAAGTACCGGTCAAAGCACTCTCAATACTGCTTTGCAGACGAGCTGCTTTCCTTTTCTTCAAGAACCCATTTCGGAATTTTGAAGGTATTTTTCTTTGGATCATAACGTAGAGAGATGTCAATTATTTTATGGTCGGTTTAGGGATCGGATCTGTATCTAGCACCTTTTATTTGGTGAACTAGACCAGGAGATAATAATGCCAGATCTAACCTCGAAGATTTTTTCCCACTACTCTATAATACATTATCGTCCGGATTAATTTTTTTGGTATTATCGACAAGACTGAACTTATGGATTACTTCCCTAAGGCTAGAATAATTAGGATAATTTTTTGGAGGTTTGTCAATATCGACATTTAAATCACCGATCAGTAGCCTTGGGAGACGTTGGCATTGTTGTGCCTCGAGCTCTTTGACTTCTAATCATAAATGCCACATAAACATGCTTTAATTTCTGTATTCTAATGATTCCTTATGCTTTTATTATATTAATACTTGATTTTGCATAATGACATTACATTTCATAATTTTTATGTCATATATTCTTTTAATCTTTGACCTTAATTATTACCTATTTTTGCCTATATGATTCGATAGAATTGCATCCGACAGTATATAAATAAGCATTATATCAGTAAAATTAGTCTATCGAATCTAGGATCTTATCAATGAGGTAGACCAAAAATGACCATCCCCTCTCGGGATTCTAACCTGCGCCCCCAACATTGAGAGTTGAATACGCCTTAACCCACATGGCTATCGAACGCCCTTATTTTATCAACTGGTTTTGAATATATTTGTTGATTTTTTTACTTATTGTGAAAAATCACACTTTTTGTTGAAAATAAAGATCTTTTTGATTAAAAACTATTGAGTATCCCAATTGATCGCCAGTTCAAAAAAAATCTCTGATTCTCAACCTTGGTAAAAATTCAGTGTAAAGGAAAGCACAAGTTCTTAACAGACAAAAAATGAGATGGAGGTTTTATTGCTAGAAAATTATAAATTCTAGTTAGTAAAACAATAAAGACTTGCTAGTATTTTTGCAAATTAATTGATCCTTCCAAAGGTGTTTGTATATTCCAAAATCGTTGGAATTATGTCAGTACTGATATTTATATTTGAGGAATATATATTCCCGTGGTTTATATATTGCCTTACAAAGTCTTATATGCTTAGATATTATTATCTAATTTTAGGCTGTTGTGATGAGATCAAGATCAACAGTGTAGACACAACTACTTTAAACATAAGAAATATAGATGAAGAACTTAAGTATACCCAAGAAAAGCATCATTTTATGTACTGTTTTGTTGCAACTAAAACTTTTAAATAAATAATGAATAAGAATTAATGGATAGTTATATGAATTAAGTCTCATTTTTTAGAGATTAAAGTTATCCTTGTGAATTTAACTTAACCTATATATCGTAGGCCAGAAGATTAAAAAAATAATTACACATATAATTGAAGAAGTTATACTAGGGGCTTGAAATTAATGAAACTATAATAAGATTAAGTAGAGAGGTTGAAAATATAAACATAGTAACATCTTTAATAGAGTAATTGTTTGTTAAAAACTACTAATTAATGTCATCTACATAATTGAATTGATAATAGACATCCATGCTTATAAAAAGTGGCCGTATTTTTTCAATATTCATTCATAATGCCACATTATAATAAAGTACTATTGCACAATATTGTATACACAAAACATTTAAATAATAATCTGCTGACACCATATATTTTTTTAATACCAAAAGGCAGGAACATGTTACTATGTTGTATTTGTAATGATGGAAGAAGAAGCATTTACGATAATATGAAATATATTTTGCAAATATGCAAATTCCCGGAATACATTTCGATATATATCGTTGAGTTGCATTCATGGAGTCAGGATAAAGAACAACAACAAACAATATGGAAAGTAGAAAAAGACATAAAAGGATTATCTCCAGGCAAAATAAAACACAACAACATGTATATTTGTTTAAGATAAGAAAAACGTCGTTAAAAATAGGAAAAAAATCATTGAGTTTTACATAATTCGAGCATTTCACAAATTGTATGCAATAGCATACAATACATTGTCTTTATATCTTTGAAGCAAGCTCTGTGTTCCAATACTTTACATTTTGTTGAAAAAAAGAATGAACTTTTTTTTTCCTTGAACTTTAAGTAATAGTTACATCCTATAGAACATGGATATATTTCTCTTCATACTGTATTACATATGCATACAAACATACGTACGTGTTTATAAAATAATAGTTGTGTAATAATACGTAAGTGAACAGTTTAATTTATTATTCTGATTTTTATTTCTGGGACGAACAAAACATTTATAAAATGAAGAATTTGACAAAAAAAAATATTATAACAAATGGAGGCAATTAAAATCCAATTATTCTATTTTATTTTATAATGTTGATAAATGAAGTACCAGGACAATTGCCCGCAGAAAAATGGAGGGTCCATTGACGATGGGTTTGAAACTCCAATTTGTCTTGGTTCTGATTGGCGCAATCCGAGGACCCATGGTGGCTGGTTAAACATACTATAGATGTAATGGAAATGTGTCCTTTCTTCAATTATAAAGAATTGGTTGGGTTGGAAACAGAGTGTTGGAAGAGCCAGCAAAGATTTATCGAGTATGATGAATTCTGTATAAGGGCAATTGGGAGCAATTTTCTCTCCATACAATTTTCCAATCAACGACTAAAGAAATATTACATGAGACCCTGTGTAGGTCAACCGCTGGAACTAATCCATGTATATTTATCAATATATTAGTGAAAAATGATTAAAGAGTAAATGACAGAAAAATATTTTAGAATGCAATTGCTACTTTAAAAAGCAAAAGACTAATAGTATAAAATACAAAAAAACCGAGAATGATCGTTACATAATTTGTATTTCTTTAGAAAAGAAATAAAATTTATATATATTTAAATCAATGGGCTTGGATAAGATGGCTGTTAATTTATCATTGTAGTATATATACATATATATATATATATATATACACATATATATAAGTATATATATCCCACCATCTTGACAGTTCATGCGAAGCCACATGCCTGTGTAAATCAATGTATTCCATAATTTGATCGGTATTTGTTGTCGAAAAAGGCGGAAGGGAGATGTTTTACAACCTATTATATATATATATATATATATATATACTTGGAAAAAGTTGGGAATTTTGTCACCTTTGATCCTAAAACTTTTGAAAACAGTTTTTAAATTCTAAATGTTTCTAGTTTTGAATTGTATCATTTTAAAAATTAACTTTTAGGGACTTTTTGACCTTTTTAGAAAATTTTATCATTTTTCACTAATTCGTTTTGTTTTACTAAAAAATAATATTGCTGAGTTGACATTGTTGTTGAGTGATATATTTGGCGTTGTTCTAGATTTTAAAGTAAGTTCAAGAAAACTTTCAAACTATAAATATCGATTTGAAAGTTTTATGAATTTTTATGACTTGTCAAATAATGAAATTAATCTCTTGGTACAAACTTGTTTAGATTTTTATTATAAACTATAATGTTTATTTTACTTATATATTATTTTTTAAATAATTTTATATAACATCTAAACAATAAAGGAGAGAAAAAAAAAAGTCTACAGTTCAAATTTAAAAGGATTTTACTAATACATTGCCGTATATATATAATATATTTCTGAAATTTCTAATTTGAATCCCATTTTTTTACATAGATTCCAAAAATGCCACTCAAAATATCGTCAAAAAAAGGTTTGGACTTTATGGCCTTTTTTTGAAATTACGATTTTCATCATTTCTAATGGTTCAGGCCCAGTTATCTTCGTACAAAGTAAGAATAACCACAAATGTCAGTAGTATTTATTTTTCTATTATATCTGTGCAATTCAAATCCGTTTTTATAATTTATATATCATTCGTACTAATTGAAAAAATAGGCTTAATATTTCAAAAAGTTGACCATATTTTAGTGTTCTATTTACGCGGGTATATTTTTTTTGTTTCGAGAGTGATGACTATAATCATAATGTAATATATTTATTGTATATGTTAATGCATTTCAGAACAGTTTTTATAATTTCGATATCTGGAATGAAAGTAAAGAAAAGATCAATTTAGTAGGACGAAGTATTGATCATAGTTAGTAACTACTTTTAGGTGATTAATTGAGGTTGCAATAAATTTTATTGCGATTTGTTACGAAGAATAAAAACAGGTTTGCCTTTTTATTTACGTATAATTATTTACAAATGTCAAAAATAATTTTATTTTTTAGAGAGTTACTGTGATTTGGAAAATTGCATTCCAATATTGTTATCAAATTATTTAAGGAACTTGCAAATAAAAAGGCAAACCTGTTCTTATTCTTCGTAACAAATCAAAATAATAATTATTGCAACCTCAATTAATCACCTAAAAGTAGTTACTTAATATGATCAATACTTCGTCCTACTAAATTGATATTTCTTTACTTTAATTCCAGATATCAAATTATAAAAACTGTTCTGAAATGCATTAGCATATACAAAAAATATATTAAATATTGATCATAACTCCCCCCCCCCCCTTTTAATAAATATACCACCTGTTATATGATCAATTACTTCCTTTTTAACATGGAAAAAGTGTATTTTTCCAGAGAAGAAGAAGAAAAAACTTTTTTGTATAACATGCCTGAAACTTAGTAGATATTAAGCTCAAGCACATCAATCATATTTTATTTGTTGCTTTAAAAAGGATCGATAAAAATACTTTGCAAAGATAAGTATGAGCTGAGCTCAAAAACTTTTACGAAATATATATAATTATCAAAAATGTTGTTTTTTTCCACATGTGACAATATATTATTTTCTTTCTGTGATGATGTAGGTATGAATAAATGTTTTTTTTTAAGGTACATTATTTTTAGTTGTCGAACAAACTAATAAATGCCATTTATAGTTGCCCATTCTTTTATTTTTTATATTTTACCTGAGCTTCATCTGATATACATACATATATACCACTCAAATATAGTTTTTTTTTACCCACGGTCATGTTTAATAGTCGAAGAAGTGGTAATTGCCGTACACACGTATCTTTTTTCTCATCAGCCAAGACCACGAGAGTCTTCTTCTTGTCGATATTTGACCTTAATTGCTTTTTATCTCTTAAGCTTTCTTAATAACGTACTTAGGGCTGCTTTGAAAAACTTCATAACAGGGATTGGACTTCCTGACGAATAACTTCCACGAATCGGAACAACGTTGTTGGACTTCAAATAGAAAGGAGGTGGTTTCATTCAATTAATAAGTCGTTACATCATGTGCCTTGGTCCCCTCATCTGTACCTAGATCTAGCCTAACATATCCCTGCTATTAGACAGACGGATGGATGAATGAACGAATATTTTACTACCTATTTCGTACTTTTACTACTACACGAAAGGCTTGCTTATTAGATTCGATCTCGGATAACGTCATATGTAGCTCAAATTGGTTTTTGCTCTTCTTCTCCTATTGATTGATGGTAAGGAACTCTGTCCCAAGTAAGTCCTCCTACGCTAAGTAACACCCAAAGGAATTATGCGAACCAATATCATTGTAGATTCGTAGACAAGATGTCCAATAAATAGATCATGCTAAAGAAAATGCAACTAGTTGCAAGCAAATGTGTATTCCACATTTCATATTTCTCTCCATCCAAATGCTTTGGATTGACAGTCAAGAAAAGTACATTTTACTGATCACCAACTAGTATGAGTGCCATGGTCCATTTGTACTCCTTGATTTGCTCCTAGTTTCAATTGAATGAAAACTCAAATAACTCGTTTTATGTAATTAATTTCCGAAGTTTTTCGTTTTTCGTTTTCCAGATGAGTCTACAGACAGGGAGATGGATTGATGAGGAACTAATAACATTGATGAAGGTGCCAAAACCAAGGGCTACAATCAGCTCCTTACCGTTATGGGAGCAGCTAGCTTGCCCAAACTAATTTACAAGATTCACTACAGAATTGGAAATGGAACCATTTATCCTCTTGTAAGCGTAATGACTGATGAAGGTACTCAAATTTACATATTTGTAATGATTATTCTCTAGATTTTAACCTCAACTCCTTTCATTTACAGATGAAAGTTATGGATCATCTCGATTTGAACGCCATTCATAATGAGAAGAAATATCCACACCCGACCGTAGTTAAATGGCCAATATACTACTCGGAAATTACATAGTGTCATGTAATACATTCTTTATGCAATGCCGTAGAATAAGAGAGTCTGATTAACAAATACCGCCATGTAGTGTCAAATTTATGAACTTATTATCTGAACTCTGTATATGCATAAAGTCATACGTCTGGGAAATATTTCAGACAAAATTGGGCAATAAAGCTCTAAGTTATTGTAATAACTATGTTGAAATCAATAATTTAACTAAAGCATATATAAAAAATTTCCAAAATTATTTTAGTACTATTATTTGTACTTTCCAATACAAATTATACACAATTTTTCATAATATAAAAGTTTATTCATTAGTTATAATTGAAGTGCATTTTATAAAAGAAAAATATTTTTTTATGAAGTTAGTGTTACAATAATTAACGATTTTTATAGCCAACAAAATGAAATTTTTATCCTCGCAATGCACGTATCAAATCTTTACTTTCAAAATCCTTTAGAAACCGAAACTAAAGATCAAATACTAGAAAATGTCATTATTGTTATAATATATGTTGTATAGTAAATTATATTTTGCATATCTCTGGTTAGAGTTCACAATCATGCGCAAACATTACTTTGTTATGGTTAGCTGTTTTGGGTTACATACTCTCTTCCTCTTTGGCTATTACTTTATGATTATAAAAATTCAGACTAGATGGATGTAAGTAATTTCCTATCTGGGAGTGTTTGACTCGAAGCGTCTTGTTTTTTATCTATTTTCACTACTTAGATGTACGCATTCTACCAGGCTTTATTGAGTGATTGTTACTAAGGAATTATTCATAATACCACCCGAATGTAATTTCTTACACTAAAATATTTAATACTCTAAAAAACGTGTATTTTTGTTATTTACATTTATAAAAAATATATATCTACATCTCAATAGTGTATAAATCATTTTAATTTGAAAGGGTCAATTATCAACAACCGAACAACCAACAGTCTTGACATAATGTAATATGTCAAAACTGTCGAAGTCATCGATAATAGTTTTTAACTGATTGTCAAATTGGATCCATTTCTTCTTTCTGGGTGGAGGAGCTTGTTTTAAGAGGTGTTGAGAAATTTTATTGTCTGTCAGAGCCTGCTCTAACCTAATGGCATCCAACAGTTTCCATATAGTAGGATCTGCACAATTAACAAGTGACTGAAAACCATTATGCCAGCCTTCTACGATATTACTGGATCGAGGGATTCTAGTTTGACAAGCATGGTATTGGTTCCAGGATTGCTGGCTAAAAAGGGGTATGACGGAAGATGTTCCAATCCATTTATCTTCTAAATATCGAACAAAGACTTCCATATCTAAAGGAAGTGTTGGCTTTAAAAACCTCCAAGCTCGATCCACTTCATCAGAGGGAACAAAGGGAAGGGCACCTATCATTTGGAAGGCAGTCCGTAGATCAGAGTGCAGGACACAATACTCTGGGACAAGATCTAATGTTGAAAGCTTCCGCCACAAACATTGTTTAAAATGGAAATAGCATCCTCGTAATGAGGAATTGGGCCAGATAGAGAGGATAGCATTCTGTAGTCCCTTCTCGTAGTCCGTTAGGATGGTTTCGGGTAAAAAGGTCCCTCGGAATTTAGCTGTTGGAACAAATTTGTGTAAAGTATCTGGGGTTCCCCAGGTAGGAGGCCATAGGTTGCAGGAATAGAACGTCCTTGAGGAAGAAGGCCGTGAACAGTCACCATTTGTTTAAAAAGAGTCGGGACAACTTTAAAAGTGCCATCTACTATCCAGTTAGTAGACTCTTCAAGACCATGGAGAAGGGATCGACAGAGGGCAGTACTATAGTTGGAGTCCCATAGGAGAAGGTTATCTCCAGCATGGGTCTTAAAATATGAAGGAGGAATAAGTAAAGTCTCCAAGGATAATGGATTATCCGGATGCTTTTGTTCTTTCTGTCGAACGCGACGAACCATTCTTCCTAATGAGGAGACATCACAGTTTAGCTTTGAATTTGTCTCATGGTCGAGTCCGGCAACTGCTGTGGCTTGAAGAAGTTTGGTTGTCATGTGGGTGGAGATGGCGTTTACTTTCAGTGACTTCTTCCTCCTATGCACTTCTATTTCGGATTCCTGGTCTCCGTGACTATGAATGGGGTTATTTGTTGGGATGCCACCGACTAAAGTCAGGCGTGCCCTGCACCCTTGGTGGTAAAGGGTACATTCCAATCAGATTTATTGCTCCGTGATTTGTCCTCCAGCTATAACATTTGTAGACCCTTTCTTCCCAGTTGTATATTCAACTGGTATAATTGGAGCTGTAGGTAGAGGATCGCGAAATTGTGCTGGAGGAACAAGTACGGAAACCAACGAATCTTGGGAATTGCTCAATGACATTTTGAACGTATTGGATCAATTGAATAATATATTTACAAATATAAATTTTTAATATAAAAAGAGTTCGAACTAGTTGTCTTAGTAAATAATTCGCTGTCCTTATATAGTTCGTTTTTGGACTATACGGAGACATTAAATATATGGATACAAAGCTGTCTCCATATAGTCCACTGTCTCCATAAAGTCCGGTTACCTACTTTCACATTACCAGAGGCAATCCCATAGTAACATCAACTTTCCTTTATATATGCTTCCTGTCCTTTTAATGCACTCAAATATATCAAGAATAATATATGAAATTCGGATGCACATTTATATTGATGAAATACTTTTTACAATATTATCTTTCACATATAGAGAGCTTCATTTAATATTGATTTCTTTTTTTTGCTAAAGAGAATTTATCCTCTTGATTGCGGATGTACGTGGGCAAAGTTTTTTGTATATGCATTTTTCGAAGCACAAATATATGTATATGTGAATGTCTGACTGTAAGTAGAATGGAATTAAAAATTAACCCCCATTCCCAACAAAAAAAATGCTTAATTACGATTTGCCGTGATAAAATGAAGCCTCTTGTTGAAGCACTCTATTGACCATCAGTCAAAAGGGGGATTTTGATTTGGTATTTTTCAAACTAAATAATACGTTTATATGTTTACTATTATAATACGTAAAAGAGTTTTCTTTTTTATAAGTAATGGAGAAAATCATTCTTATATATGAACGCTTGAAACAAAAGTTCAAAACGTAAGTTAATAACGAAAGGCCTAATACCTAAGAAGGTTCAGCAACAGATTTGAATAATTGGTGACCTTTTACGGTGCTCAATGAGAGCTTCCGAGTTCTATCGGGTATCCTTTCTGCTCAAATTGAGCTTCAATTGAATGCTAAATTAGGAAAAATATAAAAGGGCTTCGTTAAGCGAAGGCAAATGGTGATATTTTAAGAAATATAGGTACGGCTATTCAAGATTTACAGAAAAGAGAGACATTTGGAGCCATCATAGCCATAAGTTTTTGACACCATGCGACATGAACCTATTTGTAGGTCAGTTAAAAATAATCTTCCAAAAAAATATTTTAATCCTATTAGAGATCTCCTTTATAATGGTACTTCAACTATATCCATGGGGGAATAGAGAGTGATCCTATAGGAAGGTTTAAGGACTTAGATATTACGGGCCTGGGAGAATGGTATTCTCGGAGAACTCTGGATGCTATCCAGGTTGTATTGATAAATGATAACGAGGATGTCTATGGATATTAATACTTTATTGAACGTCCGTCTTCTACGAAGGGTGAGGAGAGAGAGAGGGACTCAGTTGCCTCGCGGAGGAAATTCAAAAAGAAAGAAAAGAAGTAAAGAAAAAGGACAACGTCACAATCATATCAATAGGGATGTGCCGCCCCGAAATATTATATTCGGACCGCCACATGAGTTCCCCCCCAAATTACGGAGTAATACACGCATTTAAAAATAACAATAATAAGACCACATACACAAAAAAAACAAGAATTGAAAATAAATTGAGGAAAATTAAGGGATAATAAATTTCACTTTTCGCCCAAATTTTGTGGTATAATTGCGGGAGTGGGATTCGGGACGTTGATCTTCAAGTGTTGAGAGCTCAGACAGTTTCGTGGAATCCAATTTCTTTGACGGGAGCTTGAGTTTGGTAGGTTCTGGATTGTATATTGCGGGCTTAAGTCTCTCAATAGAAACTACATCTTGCTTCCCCGACAAATATTCAATCCGAAAGGTGTGGTGGTTCCGGGAAATGACTTTGGCGGGACCTGTGTATGGAGCTTCCAATGGTCCTTTCACACGATCCACTCGAATCCACACGTAATTAGCTTTCATGAGGTCCTTGGGGAGATATTGACTTTTAGATGAATGGTTGCTTCCCTCTGAAAGTATACTAAAGTCTATATTATTAAAATATTCCCCCAAATTGGTTATAAATTCCCGATCCACAATCTCGTGAGGGTTTTTAGACTCACTCACTAAACTACTGGGGATCATAATCTCCGAACCAGTCACTGCCGTGAAAGGAGGGATGGAATTAGCAGAAGGAGTCATCCTTAAACCAAGAATTACGATTGGAAGAGCAAAATACCATTTTGACTCCTTTGCCTTTAAAGCAGATTTAATGACCCTATGCACGCGCTCAATCATTCCGTTAGTTTGGGGATGGTACGATGTCGTACGTATCCGGTGAAACCCAACCATGATTGATAAATGATGGAATAATTCAGACTCAAATTGTCTACCACGATCTGTAATTACATATAATGGCACTCCGAATCGAGAGATCCATGTATATATAAAAGCATGAGCAATGGTAGTAGCGGTAATATTTGTGAGAGGGCAAACTTCGATCCATCTAGTAGCTCGATCTATACATGTCAAAATATACTTATATGGAAGAAAAGCAGCTTGCCCTGGAATTTCGACAGGAGGAAGAGGACCAACTATGTCTAAATGAATTGTTTGAAATCTTCCGCCAGCGTAAAAAGGTTGAATATTAGTTTTTGTATGGCGACCTACTTTAGACCTTTGACAACGAACACATTCTGAAGCCCATGTTTTTATTTCTTTACCCATAGATGGCCAAAAATAACGAGCTTTAATTATTATTGAAGATGATTTTCCGCTAGGATGAGATAAATTATGGAACAAGGCAAAAATATCCTTACGAAGAGATTTGGGAACATAAGGACGAGGAGATGGAATTGATGTCTCACAGATTAATTCCAGGCTATCTGAAATTTTTATTTTTTTAAATTGATGAATAAATTCCTCATAATATGTTCCAAATTCTTCTTCCTGGGATAAAGCAAGAGTTTGAGCACGAGAAATTTGTGGTAAATCTATAGAAACGGGTACTTCTTCAACACTCTCAATAGGACGAGATAAATAGTCAGCAACTATATTATCTCGTCCTCTAATATACTGAACATCTTGCACAAATTCTGTTATAATTGACAAATGACGTTGCTGTCTGTCAGATTTGGCCTGTTTCTGACTATGGAATGCTGCTTCTAAAGGTTTATGATCGGTAAAAATTGTAGTATTCTGACCTTCGATCAAATGTTTAAAATGGAGCACGGAGAGGTAAGCACCTAGTAATTCACGATCGAAAGTGGAATACTTACATTGAGCTTGACAGAGCTTCTTAGAGAAGAATTGAACTGGAGAAGCCTTGCCATCAACAATTTGATGCAGAGCGGCACCCACGGCATAATTAGAAGCATCTGTTACTAAATGAAATATATTACACTCCGGATCCAGAAAAGGTAAACAGCAAATACTATCTAATCTATTTTTAGTCTCCTCAAATGACGAGATCTCTTTTTCGGTCCAGATTAAGTCTTTTTTCATATCGGACACACGAATCATTTCAGTTAGAGGCAAAACTAAATCAGCAAAGTTTGGTATAAGATGTCTATAAAAACCAATCATTCCCAAGAATCGCCTTAATTCTGAAGGGGACACAGGTTTTTGGAAAGATTTGATAACAGACAACTTGTTCTTCGAGGGTGAAATGCCATTTTGAGCTATTTGAACTCCAAGAAACTCGATATTTTCTTTGAAAAATTCACATTTCTCTACCGCAACGCGGAGTTTAAATTGATTTAAAGTTTTGAGAACTAATTCTATATGCTCTAAATGCTCTTCCTTGTTAGAACTGAATATCAAGATATCATCTAGATAAGTAAATGTAAATGAAAATTTGTTTAAAATCTTATTCATAAATCTTTGAAATGTCGATCCTGCGTTTCTCAATCCAAAAGGAAGATAATTAAATTCGTACAGACCGAATGGAGTCGTGATAGCTGTCTTGTGTTTATCTCCCTCGTCCACAGGAATGTTATAATAAGCTTGACACAAGTCAATTTTGCTGTATAACTTTGAACCGTGTAGACGAGAAGCTAGGTCGTTCATATGTGGAAGAGGATATTTGTCTGGAATCGTCTTAGCATTCAAAGCTCGGTAGTCACCGACCATTCTCCACTGACCAGGCTGTTTTTTCTTTACAAAATGAAGAGGAGATGCCCAAGACGAACTTGAAGAACGAATAATACCAGACTCGAGGAGAGAATTCAATGTTTCCCGACAGATCTTAGTTTTCTCCGGGGAAAGACGTCGGAATTTCGAGGATGAAGATGGAGAGCTTCCCGTATCTATCCTATGATGAACATCCGGAGGGAACTCGATTGGGCTGCCACTAGAATAAGATACAGTTAAATAAGGGTATTTATTAAACAGATGTTTAATACTAGATTCAGATATTTCAAATGCTTGTTTAATAGTGAAGATACCATCCTTTGAAATTGGAATACCAGACGTTAAATTCCCCGTTTTAGGATCTGACAAAGTTCCATTTTTACAATCTATTAAAAATTCGAAATGGTGCAGAAAATCGATACCAATAATTGGGTTAGTAACATTGGCTACTACAAAATTCCAGGGGTAGTTTCTACGTAGGGGTTTGATGCCCACAACGGTAGTTAACTCCCCAAATACTTCGATTGGTTCTCCGTTAGCCGCAACCAGCTTTACCGGTGACGGATTTAGAGAATTTACGGACACTTTTGAAATTGGTAATAATGAAATAGTAGCTCCTGTATCAATTAATACGTCTACCTTGGTTGAGTTATTAATTTGAACTGCAATTTTGATAAATGGCAAGGAATTCGCAGCTAAATTCACTTGCCTCTCAAGTTTTCCGAAGGAAGAGGAGAAGCACTGCGTGAAGAAGGTTCAATGGATATAGATGACTGCTTGGATTTAGGGAAAACACACCAAGGCTTACAAGAGTTGGCCTTAAGGCCGTAGAACAAATGTGCTCTACAAACTTTAGGACGCTGATCTGGGAAAAACGGAGTGAGCGACAAAGATTTGAATTCTCTACTCCCAGTACGGCGCTCAGGCCTAGGCGTCGCTGAATTTATGGAATTGACCGGTCTCAAACTAAGCATTTCATACAGTTGATCGGCAAGTCTTCCCAGCTGATCAATGGAATCTTCAGATCTCGACACCAAAACGGGCGAAATTTCTGAAGGAGCAGCGCTAAGAAATTTGTGTTTAACCATTGCTTCAGGAACTCCAATCTTCAGAGCCGTCTCATTAAGAGATTTTAAATATTCAGAAGGCTTGCCAATCATTGTAGAAGTCCCAATCAACTCCTCAAATAATTGACCCTTGGATTTCTCAAAAACTTCAAGAATGTCAGCCTTCAGCTTAACATAGGAACTAGACGTACGTGTTTCTTTTGATATTTTTCTAGCCACGTTGAAAGGAAGTCCCGTAATGGCATGATGAAATTTGGTTGAATCAGCTAATACCCCCTGTAACTTGAACTGCGACTCTAAAATGTCGAAATAAAAGGAAGGGTCTTCTATGCTGAAATCAGGGGTCCTAATAGCTACTCTCGCCACAGAAGTCAAATCTACGGCTCCTTCACCCTCGTCCTTAGTCGTGGACATGATGATAAATGTGAAAAATTATGATAATACAACCTGAGAACCGCTGCCACCAATTATAGGAAGGTTTAAGGACTTAGATATTACGGGCCTGGGAGAATGGTATTCTCGGAGAACTCTGGATGCTATCCAGGTTGTATTGATAAATGATAACGAGGATGTCTATGGATATTAATACTTTATTGAACGTCCGTCTTCTACGAAGGGTGAGGAGAGAGAGGGAGACTCAGTTGCCTCGCGGAGAAAATTCAAAAAGAAAGAAAAGAAGTAAAGAAAAGGACAACGTCACAATCATATCAATAGGGATGTGCCGCCCCGAAATAAATTAATATTCGGACCGCCACAAACCCTTTCCAGTAATAAAAAGGACACACTCAGACGAAGCCTATCATTTCATTAAGTCTGTATATATTTACAAATAAATCAAAATAGTTCAATCTTTTGACAAATAATTCATTGCAGGAAGTTTATAAATAAATATTTGCTTGAATTATAGGCATGAAGAAGAGCACAATCCATATTCAACGTAGTTCAGGTTGGCTTCAACGCGGGTAGCGCACCAAGGGATGCCTGCATTATCAGCCGTTGTGCATGAGTGTATCTTTGTCCGTTATACACAAAGGGGAAAACACAGGTCAAGTCACCGGTGGTTCGACAGGCTATAAAGAAAGGGGATATTAGACTTGCTTATTTTGAAAATATCTTAATTTATAGTCTTACAGTCGGATGGAATACTATTTTCTTCGTCACATGACTCAGGACAGTATCCATAGTCCTTAACACCCCCACTGCCATATAATGAGGTGGCACACCAATTTCTAGAATCATCTGCATCTGTGCAAGCCGTGTAACTGACTCCATTATAAGTGAATGGAAATACACAAGACTTTCCCGTGTCCGTCAAGCAAGTTCGTGTATTGTTATTGTCAGTTGGCGGGAAATAACAGATCCTATAATTAAAACAATGAGAGAGGTTATCTCTTAATCAAAAATTTAAATAATCAATACCTGGACAGGAGTCCTCACAGTTTCCATAGTTCGCGTATTCTAAACTAGGCTTTACACTTGTAGCACACCATGCTTGGCCGTTGTTGTCCACGGGAGTACACTCTGAATAGGTTTGTCCAGCGTACATGAACGGAAAAATGCACAAATCACCACCAGAAGATTTTTTAGGACGTTTCCAAACATTTCTGGGACTTTTTTCGGAAAAAGCGTCATCAATATTTTTTGGAAATTCTTTAAAAAAACGTCCTCACTACGCATTACTTTATTTGGAAATTCTTTTGTAAATAAAACGTCCTCACTACGCATTACTTTTTTGGCAAATTCTTTTCTAAAAAAACGTCCTCACTACGCATTACTTTTTTGGAAATTATTTTCTAAAAAAACGTCCTGACTACGCATTACTTTTTTGGAAATTATTTTCTTTAAAAAACGTCAACACTTATTCTGGAGATTCTTTTCATAAAAAAAGACGTCACTTTCTTAAATGTTTGAACGCTGAACGCTAACGGAACGCTGAACGCAAAAACATTGAACGGAACGCTATTTTTTTTTCACACTGAACGGAACGCAGAACGCAAAAAAAGCTGAACGCTCGCAAGCCTGGTAAGAATACATTATTTTCATTTGTTTATGTCGTAGAAAAATAACAACACGTACATAAATATGTTTTGATTACACATATATCCTTTTATTTTTACAGTTTTGCAGATAACTTATTTTCAATGTATGTTCTATTCATAATTCTCATTTTCGTTAATCGTATCGGATGAATTAAATATTAAGGGGGAATTAAGCAACATGCCCATATTTGGCACAAAAATGATGATTGCCATAAAGAACAATTAAAATTTAAATTGTTTATTTTTTTCTCTAAAAAAAGGAAATATTATTTTGGGAGATTGGGTTTAATTAATAAGAATATTAAAAACGAATGAAGGATATAATGAATGATTAATTTATTACATGAGGGAGTAATGTTCTCAGTCTCAGCAGACATTAAGGCAGTAACCATAGTCTTTGGCAGCACCAGATTCGTACAACGATGTGGCACACCATTGTCTTGAATCCTCTACGTCTGTACAATTAGTATAACTAATTCCATTATACGTAAATGGGAATACGCATGACTTTCCACTGTTGGTCATACAACTTGAAGAATTGGTAGTATCTGGAATAGAATTCGCTCCTGTAATAAAATGGGGTGAAAGAGGAATGACGATATGATTTATATGAAAACACTACCTGTGCATGAAGAACCGCAGTTTCCATAATTGGCATATTCCATATTGGCTTTGAGACTTGTAGCACACCATGGCATTCCAAAGTTATCGACGGAAGTGCAGGAGTTATATGATTTGCCTTTGTATATGAACGGAAAGACACACGGTACTTCATTAGTGGTTGTGCAGCCATCTTAAATAATAGAGGATCCAAAAAATAATTGATTAAGAAAAGATAAGGATAAGAGAAGTCTTACCCGAAGGTGTAACAATTGGTTCCTTTGTTTGAACTGAAATCAAAGATATTTCAAAATGAGAACATCACTCAACTAATACATGAGGGCTTTTATACCTTCACATTTTTCAGTGCAGTAATCATAGTCTTTAGCCAGACCTGTGGAATAAAGCGTCGTAGCACACCAAGGTCTTGCATCATCTGCAGTTGTGCATCCGGTGTAGGAGACGCCAGAATAAATGAAGGGAAATACGCATGTTTCTCCTGACGCCGTACTGCAAGAATCCTTGGTTGCTGGAGATGGAGACGAATCGCCTTAATTCACAAAAGAAGTTATTATATACATACTTCTTTTTAATAAATAAATACATAATTTGTAATATTTACTATATCTTTTGGTTTAAAAATGATTTTGATATGAAATAAAAATTACCGTTGCATAAGCCTGGACAGTAGCCGTGTTCATAGACAGCACCTGAAGCGTAGAGAGACGTGGCACACCAACGCTTAGAGTCGTCAACATCAGTACAGCCATTGTTTGTTTTGTTTGTTTGTTTGAGGGTAGGATCCAAGAGTACGAATTGAAGTCGAGTCTTGAGTCCAGGGCGGAATCGAATTTACGATCTTAGCCCATTCCCTAGAACACACAACCACTTTAACCATGTTGTTTACCCATTCTACCTCGGGAAGCCAAACAGGTAACCAATGTTACAATTCCTAAGAATTGCTGGTATCTGCTTTAACTCTGGAGGATGTTGGTTAAAGCATTTTTGAGCGATCATTCTCTTAAGACAAAAGAAATCACACTCTGCCAACACGTGATAAGACGTCTCATCACTCTGCTGGCAAAAACGACACTCTCGGGTGAGAAATTTGTTCGACAATGACTGGTGATATCTAAGAAAGTTATGACCAGTTATTATCTGTATTTGAATACATAGAGATTCACGACTAAGATTAATCAATCGTCTCGATGCATTAGGGTCCGGCTTCGGAAGCCACAGTTTACTTTGTCTACAGGAGCTATCCTGTGTCCATCGGGAGGCCCATTCTCTATAGAGACCCCTCCTTGTCAGGTCTGACATAAAAGAATCTGGAATAGGAATGTCCTTTAATAGATTTGATCTTGATCCAGCTTTTGCAAGTCGGTCAGCTTTCTCATTTCCTGGCCAACCTACGTGGGCTTTAATCCAATGAAGGTTGACATGGTTTACACGTCCAAGTGCATTCAAAACATTGATGCAATTGTTCACTGTACGAGACTTTACAACAACCGAGCCCAAAGATACAAGAGCTGCTTGGTTGTCGACATAAAAATCAATTTTTTGGTTTGAGATTTTCTTTTTTAATAATAAGAGGGCTGCCTTTAAGATAGCCCAAACTTCAGCCTGAAACACAGTGGATTCGTCATTGAGTTTCCCAGCTGAATTTATTATAAAAAATAAAGGATTGTACAAATGATAGCCCCATCCGATTTTGTTAGCAATTTTGCTACCATCGGTGTAGCATTGAATACCATTACTGGCGTTCAATACCTCACCTACAGAGAAGCTATCATAATTAATGGAAAATGTTTTCTTCCAACTCATTTTTAGACTCGTAGAAAAGTCTCTGTTAATACAAGATGAAATTCCTAACTTTTTATTTTCACGCCACTCTTCAAGAATATGACCAGGTTTAGACCCAATGCTCTCCCATCCATGTGGCGTGATTTTCAAATTAAAAGTGCCTTTCTGGCCCTCATTTTGATATATAAATCTAGAGGAGGCAAATCGAAGATTACCTCAAGTCCTTTCGTAGGTGTACTACGATAGATAAAGGTTGTTCTTATCATACCAAGCCGTTGGATACGTTCCAGTTTCTTCAGGTAATTTTGGGTTCGCCGAGACCAGACAATCGATCCATAAGAGATCTTAGGACGAATTATGCTGGTATATACCCATCTCATTGCCCTAGGAGTCGGACCCCAGGTTTTCCCGACGGCGTTGTTGCAAGCCATCAGTAGTTTTTTGGATTGGTTGAGCTTGGATGTGATGTGGAGACCGAAGTTTAATCCCGAATCCAGAGTCACACCTAAGTATTTAACAGAATTAGATAAGCATATGTTAATACCATTCATATTCAAGTTCCTTATTTTAGGGGCTTTCTTCTTCCTGTGGAAGAGAATAGCCACTGTTTTATGGGGAGCGAACTCAAGGCCACAGCCATTACCCCACTCAAGAGCCTTGTTAATGGCTTCTTGAAGGATACAGACCATAGAGCTCGGATCCGGACCTGAAATTAAAAGAGCAACATCGTCAGCAAAGCCAATGGCCTTCACTGGGCCCGAAGCAAATAACCCCAAAAGCTTGTCAAATACAAGATTCCAGGCAATCGGACTGAGTACACCACCCTGAGGTGTCCCTCTGGTGAGAACTCGGTTCTTTCTAATACCCTTGAGTTCGACTGTGATGGAGCGACTTCTTAGGTAGGATTCATACCACTTGATAATACTTTCTGAGACTTTCCTAGCCCTGAGGCCTTCGACCACAGACGTAATGTCTATATTATCGAATGCACCAGAGATGTCCAGAAAAATCCCGAGACTATACTGACCCCTGTTGATAGATCGTTCAATGAGGTCAACCATAGAGGAGAGAGCAGAGTCGCAGCTCCTTCCTCTTCTGAAAGCATGTTGATTAGGGTTCAGAGGAATCCTAGTTAGATAATCTTCTTCAATTTTATTTAAAACAACTCTTTCGAGCGTTTTCAAAATAAAAGAAGTGAGAGTAATAGGACGAAAAGACTTTACCTTGGAGTAGTCATCCTTACCTGGCTTTGGAATAAAGATGACCTTAGACTTCCTTAGTTGTCTTGGAACATATGAGAGTCGAATTGAGGCCCAAAATAGTCGGGCCAGCCATTCCATACTCTTAGTGTCTAGGTTCTGCAAGATGATGGGCTTAATTCCATCTATCCCCGGTGTTTTATGAGATCCGAAGGATTCCACAGCCCACTTGATTTTGAGAGTCTTCATCCATGAGGCGTAGAAACTTGCCTCGAAAGATGACTTACTAATTTTGGTCTTTGAGTGTTCCGTTTCAGGAACCTCAGAACAACCAGGAAAAGAAGTAGTCAAAAGAAGGTCCAGTGCTTCTTCCGGAGACCCCGATCCCAGTAGCCCAACGGAGCATGTTTTGGAGCCCTGTATAACTTTGAAGAGCCTAGAAAGTTGTCTCCCGTCTTTTGCAGACTCAGTGAACCTCTTCCAGCTCTCCCGCTTAGCTGACCTTACCAGCCCCCTGAACTCACGTCGTAAGCTCAGATATTTGTTCCAGTTAGCTTCACTTTTATCTGATTTGTAAACTTTGTAGAGTCTCCTTAGGTTACTTCTGCAGAGCGCCACCTCCCGCGACCAAAAGTCAGGTTTTTCACTTCCCGACCTAACCCAAGCGGAAGGGCACGCTGTGTCCACAGCCCTTTGGACACCCCCTACAAATTTACAAAACGCCATGTCCAACCATCGGGGCGTGATAGTGCCCGGAAGTGACATGTCTATTTTCATGGAATGCCTAAAAAGATTCCAATCTGTTTTACGGAGATTTCTTATCTTGACACGTTTATTAGGTGCTGGGATAGGAACCTCAAACTCAATGAGAGCATGATCCGATAATAGATCCTTATCACTAACCCTCCAGTTAGTAACTCGGATTTGGTAACTAAGAGTAATGTCTATATGTGTTTCTGCGCCTCTCCCTATAAAGGTTGGCTTCAGTCCACAGTTTTCAACAACAAGGCCATTGCCTAAAATAAATTCTTCAATTACTTCCCCCCTCCTATTGGTATCCAACCCCCAAAGAGAGGAGTGAGCATTTGAGTCCATGCCAATAATCAGTGAGTAGTTTTTATCCTGGCTGAATTTCATAAGTCTTACCAATGAGCTTGGTAAATCATTATTAATATCCAGGTAAACAGAACAAATAATAGTTTTGGAATCTCCATTTGTCATGATAGCAGAAGCTACATCACGACAGCTAAAGTCATTCATAAACCATAAGTTTAAGTTTTTGGACGCCACAATCGAAGCTCTGGGTGAGCTACCACCGTGTAGTACCTGATGGCCTGCTAGGCCTACAACTTTGCCTCTATAAGTATGAGGTTCCTGCATAAGAAAACAGAAACTGGACAAACCACTGAGCTCTTTGCTTATAGCTGCAATAGACGCTTTACATTTATGAGCATTCAATTGGAAAAATCGAGTAGACATAATGATAATAATATTATTTGAATTTATTTCATATAATAGGGAAAAGCTTGAATAGTTATATTCAGCATTAAAAACCCTAGCCTAAGTTGTCTTTTGAAAGACAGACTTAATAGAAGTCGAAGACTTCTTAATCGAAGAGCCAGTGCTGTCCCTGTTCCCACAGACCGCAGGTTCGATCCCCACGGAGGCACCTCTGGTTGAAGAATCAGGAGAAACTCCGATTCTCAAGCATTGTTGCACGCCATGAAAAGATTCCCCTACAGTCTTGGACAAGTTAGCTAACTTTCTCTTAGCAAGGGCTGCGGCCCGGAACTCCTCACCAGACAAAATTTCGTCTGGTTTTGCAGATTTTCTTGTCAATTCAGTGAGTTGACTCGAATTTGCTGCCGAGTTTGGGGCAACAGTCTTGCGTGGTTTCGAATGAGAGTTCATTCGGGGGATATCGTAGAGAGATACTCCCTGCGACTTCATCCTTCTCCGGGCCCTCTTCCTTTGGTTCGGTGTCATCAAAGTGTACTCCTCACGGCTTGGAATGTGCACAGGTTTGGATGAAGAAAGTTTTGTAGTCTTGCATGTCTGCTTCGACTCAGGCCTCTTTTTGTCCTCGGAGGTGAATTTGGCGTCACTTTTACCTATGAGATTTATAGATATCTGAGAGAAACCGATAGAAACTTTTTGCTCCGGCAATTTTTTGATTGCCTTTGCAAAATCCTTATCAATACCCAAAAGAAAATACTTCCCATTGGCTTGGGAGGCATCCCCTCGGGTCTTGACGGTATTTTTAACAGAAAAAACTTTACACTCCCCTGTTAAATTGTTTTGGTCGATCATTCGTTCGACTAGTTTGTCCTCGGGTAGAAGAAGGCTATCCGGGACAAAAAAGGACATCCTCGATAATGGCCCGAACTCGCCCTTGCCCCACGCTCGGACAGACTCGCCATTAGGTTTGATCATATCAGCAGCCTCACGGACCCATTTTGACGAAGGCTCATCAAGGCATCCGATCAGGCCGCGGCCGTTCCTCCATGTCCAGAACGCGCATTGGAGCTTTGGGGCTCTCAAGCCTGGTTTAGGATTGAAGAGAAGGCCTTGGGCCTCGACGACAAAAGAAACAAAAGTTTCTTTTGGAATATACCTCCGCTCATCTCTACCTAAATGGATATAAAGGAGAAAGGGCAGTGGCTTATTCTTTTTGGTCTTATCAGCATACGTGACCTTTGTTTTCTTAGCTGCTGGATCCTCTTCGAGGGCATTGGCTAGAGAGTTAAGGTCATCCAAGGCTGACTCGTCCATATCGGTTGTGAAAACCTCATCCTCAGCTGCTCCGGGCGGAGTGATCCTGCAGTCCCCTGCTGCATCCATGGCTGGACGGGCGGATTCCGAAGGAGACTCGTTCTGGGGCATCTGTTTGTCTATTGGATCCTCAATGACTCGGTTAGCATCCTCCAAGGAGTTTTGCTTGACCGTGGTCGTCACGGAGCGCGACTCTTCCGGCATCAGGCCCTCCTGAGAAGGAGATCCGACTCCGGGAAGCCTGTTTAGGGGTTCCCTCTTCGCCTCCGGGTTCACTAGCGTCGATGCTAGCCTCTTCCTCGAAGGTTTCGGGTCCGGGTCAGGCGGAAAGTCCATTAATTTCACTAATATTCCTTTTTTTTAATGAGAGGCAAAAATAACACGACTCATCAAAACAAAGGAGAGGTTGCGAGTCAGTACAGCCATTGTATTTAACACCTTTATATACGAAAGGGAAAATACAAGTTTGACAAGATGGTACAAAACATGATGCTTTTTTCGTTGTCGGTTCACTATTTGCTGTCGGGTTTGCTGCAAAAATATAAACTTACTGTAAATAAATGAATGCATAAGAAACCTTGGACTTACGATTGCAGGAACTTGGGCAATATCCGTACTCATTAGCTTCGACGGAAGAATACAGTGATGTTGCACACCAATTTCTTGAGTCATCTACATCAGTGCAACCATTGTATGTCACGCCTGCATATTTGAATGGGAAAACGCAAGGTCTTCCTGATTCTAAGACACTTGTTGATTCCTTCGTTGTCGGTTCAAAAGTTGTTGCCTTGTTTGCTGCGAAAGTAAACAAGCAATTCAATAACTTTTTTATACACCCAAGAAACTTTGGACTTACATGTGCAAGAATTTGGACAATAGCCGTACTCATTAGCTTCGCCGGAAGAATACAGTGATGTTGCACACCAATTTCTTGAGTCATCTATATCAGTGCAACCATTGTATGTCACATCTGCATATTTGAATGGGAAAACGCAAGATCTTCCGGATTCTGAGACACATGTTAATTTTTGTGCTGTTGGTTCTTTAGTTACCACCGTGTTTGCTGCAAAAGTATAAAAAATGTTTTTCTATAAGACTGGGTTTTTTTTATTAATCATTCTTTTAAATATTTCATCTCTCATATTTGTGTTTTGATATAAAAATATTGTTATTCAGTTATATTTCTTGTACCAAGTACTTCAATTATACATTAAACTACATAAAAAGCACATTTTTATACATTAAAAATAGACCACATTAACTACACCTGAAAAACCATTTACGATCATCAGTGTTAGATCAGTAAAATATAGTTTTTTGTATGCACATTAAGAACCTGCAAATAAAATGTTAAGTATGTAGAAAAAATCAACTGGAGTTGGACGTCTCCTGGATAACATATCTCTTGAAAGTTTTCCTATTTACGTGCAGAATCAGTTTATGTTACAAAAAAGAATTCATTGGCTGCACTTTAAGAAAATATCACGGTGAAGACCCTTGTGTGTAAAAAAACTTGACAGAAAAATATACTTAACAAACACTTGTCCAAGTATAAATTTGATGTATTTTCTTAAAATGACGCTTGAGAAAAAAAGAAGAAGGGAAGGAATCACAAGGAATCCAGACATTGAGTGGAGGACAACAATATTTCAAAATGGACTGTATATCCGCCTAATGATTGGATCAGAATTAACAAATTCGTCAACAAAAGCAATTTCAAAAATTTGGGCTGCTGCACAGCGAGTTGTCTGGAGGTTTGTTCCAAAAAATTAAGGCGACTCTACTTTAGATATCATTTATAACAATTGCGTAAAAAAGTTATTTTTCTAAAATTTAAAAGCCAAAATTCGTTAGAAGAAGAAGCCATCAACAATATTTTTTATCAATTCATAATATAACATGTTCAGATAATTTTATAGATGGGAGATTTAAGTTTTGTCACTTAAAAGCAGCCCGTGAACACAAACCACTATGTCCGTGGTATCTTAAACTGGTATCCCCAAGCTCTCAGGAGGAAGCTAATTCCATTGTTAGTACTCATATAAAAAAATTGTGCCTCCCTGAGAAATAGAGGAATATAATTTTGCATTCTTTGACGGGAATCCATGATGGAAAGAAATTTATAACGCAGTTGCAGATATCTGGTAACTATATATATTTCTCAAATCATTGTATCAACTATGGCAAACTGTACAATACCGTACTACACGCTTTTGTAGATTGTCCGTATGTATCCATCCTCAAAAAGTTTGTGGTTCTTAATGTGAGAGGTCTGGATAAAAGTGGAGACAATTATGTGAGAGGAATTGTTTTATTTGGATTGGTGAAGAAAACTGAGCCCCAGTCACCCAAGGCAAAGTCGATTGGATCCGCCATTCTCAACTCGAAGGTGTGGATTGCCAAGTGCATCACAAACAACAGAGTTGTGAGGAACGATGATTTGAGGAAAATAATAATATGAGCTGCTGCACGTTATTCTACCCAGGCATTCAAAATACCTTCCCTTTTAGATGACTCCTGGACCAGCGCTGCCAGCATTGTAAAGTTTTACCCATCAGCATCAAGTCACAATTTAAAGTTAAAAAAAATAATATGGAATGAATAACACTATGTAACAGGCTTTTGCCCCTGGGCTGAAATTTCTAAATTGAGTCCCATTTTTTACGTAGATTCCAAAAATGCCACTCAAAATATCGTCTGAAAAAAGGTTTGGACTTTATGGCTTTTTTTTGAAAATCAGGATTTTCATCATTTCTAATGGTTCAGGCCCAGTTATCTTCGTGCAAAGTAAGAATAACACCAAATGTCAGTAGTATTTATTTTTCTACTATATCTCTGCATTTCAAATCAGTTTTTATAATTTATATATCTTTCGTACAATTCGAAATAATCGGCTTTATATTTCAAAAAGTTGACCATATTTTAGTGTTCTATTCAAGCGGCTATATTTTTTTTGTTTCGCGTCTATTGACTATAATCAATATGTAATATATTTTTGGTATATGTCCATACATTTCAGAACAGTTTTTATTATTTCGATATCTGGCATGAAAGTAAAGAAAAGATCAATTTAGTAGGACGAACTACACTACGTAACAAAATTAAGGTCTTTGTTTGCTTCGTCCTACTAAATTGATCTTTTCTTTACTTTCATGCCAGATATCGAAATTATAAAAACTGTTCTGAAATGTATGGACATATACCAAAAATATATTACATATTGATTATAGTCAATAGACGCGAAACAAAAAAAATATAGCCGCTTAAATAGAACACTAAAATATGGTCAACTTTTTGAAATATAAAGCCAATTATTTCGAATTGTACGAAAGATATATAAATTATAAAAACTGATTTGAAATGCAGAGATATAGTAGAAAAATAAATATCACTGACATTTGTGGTTATTCTTACTTTGCACGAAGATAACTGGGCCTAAACCATTAGAAATGATGAAAATCTTGATTTTCAAAAAAGGCCATAAAGTCCAAACCTTTTTTCGGATGATATTTTGAGTGGCATTTTTGGAATCTACGTAAAAAATGGGACTCAATTTAGAAATTTCAGCCCAGGGGCAAACAAAGACCTTAATTTTGTTACATAGTGTAATCATTCACATGTAATTTGTTATCTGTTCTTAATAGTGTTTTATATTCGATAATGTCTTTGTTCAGAGTTTTATCATAAACTAAAATGTTTCTTTTATTTTTTATACATGTATATATGCCTATTGTTATATATATATATGTCCTCTCTGAGCCAATAAAGGGGGAGGAAGGGGATGAAAATGAAGAGGAGAAAAACGCCTTTTATGTTTCTAGCAATTTTTACTTCATAAGTAATGAGCATATCGATATACTTCCTTGAAAATTTACCTCTTAAAACAACTCACTAAACGAAAATTAATAAAAAGTATAAAAGAGCTATTATACGAGTATTTGTATAATTAACTCTTCGAATAATGACAAAAACTACTGAAAATGTGCAATTGTTTCCTATAGTTGGGGAATAATATATTTAGACATAGGTCATGAGCAACTACTTCTGTTGGTAACTATAGCATATCAACGGTTCTTATCTGACATCTTCTTACTGCCTTACTTACTTACTTACTTATACGAAAACAATATTTTGTGTGCCCCTCTTCAAGTATAATTTATTGCTTATGAAATAATAAAGCTAAGGGTATTAACTATGGTAACTAAATCTATTTTTAGTGGGAATTTAAAGGAAGATTAAAAGTTCAAAAGCGCATTTTCCAGGGACCTAGTCGAAAAATTGAAAAATATAAAATGTAGAACATCCTTCATAGAACAACAAACGCTTGATTTCCATACTTTGTAAAAATGTCTTTGTTTCATTGTAAGAACATACATCACAAATATGCATAACCAAGAAAAGAGTACAAAACGCAATAAAAATGACTATTCAACTGTAGAACGAAAAATATAAAATTGATGCAATAAAATAGGCATTGCATTTGATATTTATAAACAAATAAAAGTCTAAACAACTATCCAACACTCAATTGATGTCCTCCAGACAGAAAATGGATATACAAAAACATATACTGTATACATTTTTATGTTTTTTTACACATATTTTCCTGAATGCCAAAATAATCAGCTAGACAAATGCATTAACAATAAAAACATTTGAATTGATTTTATGGCTAAGACCGAGGTTTATATATGAAACCAGGTACGTTTATTTAATTATTATATAAGTAGTGAAACGTCAGTAATCTTATGTTCATTTATGACGTATCAAAAATAAATTGTAGCAATATATTTTCTATGGTGCTAACAGAAAGAGTAACATTACAAAATATTATTATTCTCGCTTGCCGATGTAACGTAATTAAATATTGCCGGCGAGCGAAAAGTCAGTCTTTGCACCTTGTTCTTCAATATATATTTGTTTCCAACGACCTAAAAACTCCTTCCTTCTTTTTCTTGTGTCAATGACTTTAATGATAAATATATTTCGTCAAAAAACAATACAAGATGGCTCCCATCAGTTGACATTTATCTTCCCTTTTTTATTCAGTCAGCTTTCTTGGCAATATGTTGCGTTTGTCATCTGTAGTAAGCAAGACTATTTTTATATGGAGTAAATTGCGTCTCTGCAAAGTAATATGAACTTAACATTCATAAAGGAGTAAAATGGTAAAAGATATGATGCATAGGTAAAAATAAAATGAGCAGCCTTATAACTCTTTAAAAAAATAAATCTATGAATACATCAGCTGAACAAGACCTTTTGCGTTTTAAGACTTATAATTTCGTCCAACAAACGCTGCAATACCAGAAAACATGAAATGCTGATATTGAAACCATAGATATATAAACAGATATAGCGTTATACTCTTAATTTCCAGAAAATATTTTGAAAACTCTTGCAGCAGGTCCATCTATAACTAAATGAAAGGTTTTGTGATTATCTTTTCTACATCCATTCAAGAAAAAAGTGGCATGGTCTACTTTAAAGCCTTTAAATAAAGATTTTAATAAGTTACACATTTATATAGAAATGTATAAAGTATGAAGAATTTTATAAAAACGAGTTGGGAAGGTCTTTATTTGTGATTAAATACTCGATTTAATCGAACATCTTCGAGAAGAAAATGCAATGTGTTCACATGGATGAGCGTGATATGGTTAGACACCCTAAGGGGGAATCACCATGGATATATAATTTGGTTTTGAGAAAAATTTACCTAATCCTTCTTTGGAGAACAAAATATTTTTCCCAGGACAATTTTATTGTTATAAAAATATTTTTCACAGGATTTTTTTTTTTTTTTTTTTTACCAAGGTAAAACTTTATTCACATTAGATTATATCTTATAATATTCATAAAAATACATTAAAACGTCGTGTTATTAACAATATGATCAACCAGAGAAGTAATATTTTTAGGTAAAGGAACTCGAGTAGATCTCATTTTATACATAAAATATTGGGTTTTAGTGGTAATAAAATTAATTTCTTCTTGGTACGGTCCATTATAAAAGTAAATAAAATCCTTACTCCGTAATTGTATATTAAAAAATCATCAAATAACAATTTTAGATATTCTAAAATTTCTACCACATATATGCACTCTAATAAAAAATGTTTTGATGTCTCCAGCGAATCCCCGCAAAAAAAGCATAATCTTTCCTCCGCTGTAGTCCCATATATACTACCAAATGTCAATGTGTTGGTAAGTACTCTGTATTTAAACCAATAGAGAGAGTGATTTAACATTTTTGATTTTAAACCATGCATTAATATATTTACTGGTGTTCTCAGCCCGTAATCTTCTTTCCTCCTCTCAATTTGATTTAAAAAATGACTTTTTGAATTTTTATCCACTAAAAAATGTCGGAGTTCCTTATTACTAATTAGTTTTATAAAATTGTAAAAACTATTTCTTGGACCGAACTCTCTTTTCTTAAAATTAACCCATTTTAAAACATTCATCCTCTCCAGTCTTTCATTTGCTGTAAAATTACCTATTTCATTAAAAATATCCCCAAGGCAAACTATTTTTTTCCCAATAGAAGTATTTTAAAAAAAAGATAACCTCCCATTTCCAACAACTGGTTCCTGCCATTTCATTTTTTGTAATAATAAAACTGCCACCTCTTTATTGATCGCATTATTCTGATACCAAAAAGGACTAATATTTGCGGCTAAATCTAGCACAGAGTGTGGTCCATTACCCTCTTCTCCCTCCAAGGGGCGTCCTACCTTTTTCAAATATAGTCCCCTTAATGCTTCCGTCCAAACTGAACCACTCTCCAAAAGTCTTTTCAACCATTTGAAGAGTATTACTTTCCAGAAGCTTTCAAGCTCCAACAGACCCAAACCACCGAATTTTTTTGGAGTTTTGACACGTCTCCATGATATTATTTTAGGGCGACCTTCCGGAAATAAAAACTTTTCGCACAAATCATTGATTTTTTACATAAAATTTGAGAAAAAGGTGTTAGTCTTAAAATATGAATAGTTTTGGGTAAAATAAATGTATTCCATATAAAAATTCTTGTCACAGTATTCTTCTTAAGAAATTTTGCGTATCTATTTGTTGTTTTTTGGACTTTATCCTCTATGACTTTGGCGTTTACTATAATATCCTCATCGTTCAATGATATAAAGGTACCCAACACTTTCATCATAGAAGTCACTTTCAAGCCCCCCAGATCCAATGCAAACTCAAAATTTGTCATTACGGTACTTTTCTTAAGATTAATCTCTAACCCAGAATTATCCCTATATTGTTTTAAAATATCTAATGTTTTCCTAATCGAACGGTGAATATCATCGATGCTCCCAGAAAAAATAATATTCACATCATCTGCAAAGGCTAAAACTTTAGACATGCTTTTGCCTACTTTAATACCATTTATATCCCTACACGCAATGATTTCCTCAATAATAGAATTCAATGCCAGAACAAACAAAGTGGGGGACAAAGGGTCTCCTTGACGGCAACCTCTGTTGACCTTATTCTATTATCTTTTTATCGTAAAACGTATATAAGTTGCATAGACCAACTCCCACCATTTTGATAAAATTATCCCCTACACCATGATCCTTTAAACTTTTTAAAATCCATTTGTGCGATACACTGTCGAACGCTTTCTTAAAATCAACACTCATTACTGCTGCCCTAGATTGTGTTCCCTCAATATGGGCTAAAGCATCTTTGATGCTTCTTCCCACATCTTCCATTACCCTACCGGGCACAAAACCTTTTTGAGCCGGGTTTATTATTTCATTTAAAAAACCTCTCAATCTCCCCGCTAGGATACCTCTATGAATTTTAAAAACTGTGTTAAGCATGGTTAGGGGTCTTAGATTTTCCACAAATCTGGTATCTTTTCCTACTTTGGGAATTAAAATGAGTTTGCCCATCGAAATATGTTCCTCAAAGGAACCATTTATATGAGCCTCCTTGTAAACTTGTTCTAAAAGCGGGGATAAAAGTCTATTAAACATAGTGTAAAATTCCATAGGGAAGCCATCGGATCCTGGTGACTTGTTTTTCTTATTATATGATTTAATATAACTCTCAATTTCTTTACTATCAATGTCACTTTCTAGTGATCTACTTTGGCACTCACTTAAATGAGATACTAAAGTCTTAGATCCACCTACATCGCGACATATGAAACGTGTAGAGCTAAAGGTGCACTTAAGGCATATATCTTGATTTTGGCAGTCTCTGCATGCATACAAATTTTCATAAAAGTCCATGACAATTTTATCAGTGTTATTATCCAATATGCCTAATCTATTATATAATGCCCCCACTTCTTTATTACTTCCATTTAAAATTTCAGTTTGTTTAATTTTTTCAATAAGTACATGTTCCTCTGAAATTGATTGTAATTTGGTCCTAATGAGGTGACCTCTAGAAAGAGTATGAGTTATTTCAATTAATTCCTCATCCTCCGCTAAATTTATTATACCCAATTCTTTTTTCATGCACAAATCTGTATATCTACGTTTTCTTTCCTCACTCAATCTCACACCCAATTTAATGTATTCTCTTTTGCAACAATCTAGAATCAATTTTAAACCATGAGAAGATGATTTTATTATTCCATTTTTCAATTTATATAATACATCTTCAATTATTTTTTCAATCTTAGCTTTGGTGGTTTTATCATTTAATAAATCTGTATTTAATTTCCAATGTTTCTTAGAATATCTTTTTGGAAATGTTAAAGTCATCAGTATTGGATTGTGGTCAGACATCCGACTGGGAATTGTGCGGTAATCAGATATGAGAGGGAAGAGGTTCTCAGATACAAAAAAATAATCTAAACGAGAACTTTTTGTCACCGTATTACTTACTTTCACGGAAAAAGTATGAACTGGAGTTTTACTAAATTTGATGGCTACGTCTGAGAATGTGTTCCTATTCAAAATATGTTTTAAAACTTTTTTTGCTTTACAATTATTTACATTTTTGTAATTAAAAGTATCTCTAGATTGCTCCAGAGCTACATTGAAATCCCCTAATAATATAAAATCTTCGTTTTTACTAATACTGTTATTAACAAATTTTTCTTCTAAAAAGCTAAAAAAGGATGGATCATCCTTGTTCGGTCCATATATTGATAAAAACTTTATACATCTACTCTTCCAGACTATCGTAAATACAGAGTAATTACCCCCAGCATCATTTGCCAAACTTTTATAATTTAGTTCTTTCTTTATGAGCAGCAGAATTCCCCTAGAGGGGTGATTTGCCTTTTTATTGACAGCGGGTACTATTAAGACATCATATCCTTCAGGGAAGATAAAATCAGGGCTTAAATTACTTATTCTGGAGTCGCAAATTGATATTATATGTGGTGAGTACGTAATTAAATAATCAATAAAATCCCTCCTTTTAGTTTTGTTAAAAATTGAATTGGCGTTTGCTGATATAATTTTAAGTTCCATATTCAAATAATATAATAAAAAGTCCAGAAGGAGAGGGTATGGGACCTACTGTCAAATATAAACCGTCCGAAAAGGGGTGGGAGGGGGGGGGAGATAAATATAATAAAATAAGAAACATACATGTCTCCTCGGAGTAGGTGTACGGGGTCGGCATCATCAAGGTAGTGTCTTTTTTGATGTTTTTCTATTAGAACGGCAATCATTTATGTTTTTTAGTAGGCCATTCCTATTCATAAAAACTTTTTTCACGAGATCTTTTCTTTTTTTCTTCTCCAGGATTATCTAAGTTTCTTTTTGAATTTTTCGGCTTTTTTTTCGGCGATTTTGATCTTTTACGTAGAACCATTTTCCATTCTTCTCTCAGTTCTCCTCTCTTTGCCTGGAGCTTTTCTGTCCTTTGATCAGTTGTTGTTTCCACATCATTTCTTCCTTCACCTTCTGGCACCACTTTCTGCGATTTTTGCTCTGTTGCTACCGTTCGGTTGTGGTGTATTTCCTCTTCTTCCCCACACTCGCCTAGACGAGCAGTATCCTCCGTTTCTTGTTGTTCCGCCGCTTTACCATTTCTCAACGGTAGCCCTGATTCCCTCCGTTGCTGTGATTCAGAAGGTAGCTCTTTTCCTGAGTTGTATTCTTCTCCATCGTCCTCTTGGTCTTCATCCACTCTTCCCGAGTCCATCTCGCTTGCAACTCTCCTAGGAAGACCCAAAGCCTCACGAAATTCAATTTCATGTTCTCGAAGAGATTTCTTCTCCTGTGATGGACAGTTTCCTTTAAAGTGTCCACTTTGGAAACACTTGTAGCATTGCTTTTGTTGGTAGCCCGCCAGCAATTCTACTCTCTTCCACCCCAGTGGTACTATTGCTGGAAGTAGTTTTTTTGGCCTAATTTTAAACTTTAGTTTTCCAGTCATTATTTTGTTGAACTTTTTGGCAAATTCAATCTCTTTTTCGTTCCGTGGCGTGAAGTTGTGGGGAACTGATTCAATTTTCCCCACAAGGGACCCATATTTCTCCATAATTTCTCTCAGAGCCGCAAGGTTAGTTTCTGTTCCATTTTTTATTGTTACTTCAATTGGTTCTTGAATTAGTCTGAGCTTATTAAGCCCTCTCAACTCAAAGAACAAGTCATTATCCATTTTGAATGAGTTTTTCTTCTCTTTAAATTTCTCTATCATGTTAATAGGACCTTTAAGAGAAATTATTATGTAACCGGCACCACTTTGACAATCATTTAGTGTTGAAATATCTTCTCCCTTTATATCTAACAGGTTGCATAATTGCATGTAGTGTTCAATCTCTGGACGGAAGCCCTTTACGCTTTCCCCTTCTTCATTTTTCCAGTCAATGACAATTTTTGACCAGAACGGGTTGTCATTAATAGTTCTTGGATGTAGATTCTTCCTTTTTGTTCTGTATGAGTAAGAATCTCTTTCATCCTTCTTATGTGTGTCCCCTTCATTAACGATCTTCCTCTCCTTTGCTCCACTTCCCTGGCTGATGCAGTTTTGATCTTCCTTCGTGTTGTCTTGTCCGCTTTCTTTCCTTCCAATAGCACCCATCCGTTTTCTTTTCCTTCCCTGTTCTTATTCATGAAGCCCGCGCGCGCGTGACCGTCGTCCGCCTCACTACACCCCATCTGCAGCCCGTCTTCCTCTGCATGCCCGGCTGTTTCACTCATTTCTTCCACAACATCCCTTCTCCTGAGACCGAAGGAGATGATTGTTCTTTATCCTGTTGATCAAGGGGTTTCTCCGGAGGGGAATCTTGACTTAGCATAATTTTTTCATAAAGAAAAAAGAAGAAGCCAACGAGTCTACCTCCTGCAGAGAAATAACGTCACCTTCTAGAGAGGTGACGTACAGGATAGCTGTGCCCCGTGTAAATCACTTTATTTGAGCAAGAGGACGTGTGCCAGAGGCGTATGGTCGTGTCCTCAGACACGGAGAGGAGTGTGTTCTTGTCTTTGAATAATTAATTAGCAGACTAATTATGGGGAGTAGGTTGAGGAGAATGATGGCTGAGTCGCCGGAAATGTCGTGCTCCTTGAAGAGAGCCTCCTCAGAGGAAATGAAAAAGGTCTCGTCGTCCATGGAGAGGGCTGACTCCAAATAAGCCTTGGCAGCATCGCTTTCGACATCCTTAAAGAGACCCACAACGGCCACCTTGAGGTCCTTGACAGCTTCCTTGAGTTCTTCAACGGTCTGATCACCGCCAGCAGATTTGGCCTCGGCACCTTCGACACCGTCAGATTCCAAGAACTTGGCGAATCCCCCGAAGCTACTGTTCCTTAGTAGCCAGAGGACTCCTGGGAGGAGAAACCAGAGGAGCTAGAGGATCCAAAATCTCCAGCCCCATAGGAGTCGGCAGATGAAGAGAATTCCATTCCTCCGGAAAAATTTTATTGTTATAAAAAATATTTATGGGCATTGTTACCTAAAAAAATTAAACTCATGATGAAAACAAAATGCCTGAGGAATGCTAAATACCTTCATTGGTGTGAAAAACATAAAGGAATATCAGAAGCAGGTATTTTAAAACTACCATAAAAACTAAACCATAACAGTCCAAATCATTTGACAAGCAAAACCTGACTTAATCTTTAAAATTATTTGATATTTATAAAAAGAATACCAATTTTTAAGCATGCATATTAGATGCAAAAAACACCAAGCGAGAAAATGAACTTGATTGATATCATCGAACTAGTGACGAGCAAATGGAAAGCAACAAGGAATATTTGAATTGGAGAACGTTCAAACATAAAAGTACTTACAAGTGCATGAACTTGGACAATAATCAAACTCATTAGCTTCACCGGATGGATATAGAGATAAGGCGCACCAATTTCTTGAGTCATCTACATCAGTGCAACCATTGTATGTCACACCTGCATATTTGAATGGGAAAACGCAAGATCTTCCAGATTCTAAGACACATGTTAATTTTTGTGCTGTTGGTTCTTTAGTTGTAGCCGTGTTTGCTGAAAAATTAAATATATAATACACTATCCTTTTAGATCGATAAATAATTTTTGGACTTACATGTGCAAGAACTTGGACAATAGCCGTACTCATTAGTATCGCCGGAGGAATACAGTGATACGGCACACCAATTTCTTGAGTCATCTACATCAGTGCAACCATTGTATGTTACAACGGCATATTTGAATGGGAAAACGCAAGATCTTCCGGATTCTAAGACACATGTTAATTTTTGTGCGGTTGGTTCTTTAGTTGTAGCCGTGTTTGCTGAAAAATTAAATATATAATACACTATCCTTTTAGATCGATAAACGATTTTTGGACTTACATGTGCAATAACTTGGACAATAGCCGTACTCATTAGCTTCGCCGGAGGAATACAGTGATACGGCACACCAATTTCTTGAGTCATCTACATCAGTGCAACCATTGTATGTCACACCTGCATATTTGAATGGGAAAACGCAAGATCTTCCGGATTCTAAGACACATGTAAATTTTTGTGCTGTTGGTTCTTTAGTTGTAGCCGTGTTTGCTGAAAAATTAAATATATAATACACTATCCTTTTAGAACGATAAACGATTTTTGGACTTACATGTGCAAGAACTTGGACAATAGCCGTACTCATTAGCTTCGCCGGAGGAATACAGTGATACGGCACACCAATTTCTTGAATCATCTACATCAGTGCAACCATTGTATGTCACGCCTGCATATTTGAATGGGAAAACACAAGATCTTCCAGATTCTAAGACACATGTTAATTTTTGTGGGGTTGGTTCTTTAGTTGTAGCCGTGTTTGCTGAAAAATTAAATATATAATACACTATCCTTTTAGAACGATAAACGATTTTTGGACTTACATGTGCAAGAACTTGGACAATAGCCGTACTCATTAGCTTCGCCGGAGGAATATAGTGATACGGCACACCAATTTCTTGAGTCATCTACATCAGTGCAACCATTGTATGTCACATCTGCATATTTGAATGGGAAAACGCAAGATCTTCCGGATTCTAATACACATGTTAATTTTTGTGGGGTTGGTTCTTTAGTTGTAGCCGTGTTTGCTGAAAAATTAAATATATAATACACTATCCTTTTAGAACGATAAACGATTTTTGGACTTACATGTGCAAGAACTTGGACAATAGCCGTACTCATTAGCTTCGCCGGAGGAATATAGTGATACGGCACACCAATTTCTTGAGTCATCTACATCAGTGCAACCATTGTATGTCACACCTGCATATTTGAATGGGAAAACGCAAGATCTTCCAGATTCTAAGACACATGTTAATTTTTGTGGGGTTGGTTCTTTAGTTGTAGCCGTGTTTGCTGAAAAATTAAATATATAATACACTATCCTTTTAGAACGATAAACGATTTTTGGACTTACATGTGCAAGAACTTGGACAATAGCCGTACTCATTAGCTTCGCCGGAGGAATATAGTGATACGGCACACCAATTTCTTGAGTCATCTACATCAGTGCAACCATTGTATGTCACACCTGCATATTTGAATGGGAAAACGCAAGATCTTCCGGATTCTAAGACACATGTTAATTTTTGTGGGGTTGGTTCTTTAGTTGTAGCCGTGTTTGCTGAAAAATTAAATATATAATACACTATCCTTTTAGAACGATAAACGATTTTTGGACTTACATGTGCAAGAACTTGGACAATAGCCGTACTCATTAGCTTCGCCGGAGGAATACAGTGATACGGCACACCAATTTCTTGAGTCATCTACATCAGTGCAACCATTGTATGTCACGCCTGCATATTTGAATGGGAAAACGCAAGATCTTCCAGATTCTAAGACACATGTTAATTTTTGTGGGGTTGGTTCTTTAGTTGTAGCCGTGTTTGCTGAAAAATTAAATATATAATACACTATCCTTTTAGATCGATACACGATTTTTGGACTTACATGTGCAAGAACTTGGACAATAGCCGTACTCATTAGCTTCGCCGGAGGAATACAGTGATACGGCACACCAATTTCTTGAGTCATCTACATCAGTGCAACCATTGTATGTCACACCTGCATATTTGAATGGGAAAACGCAAGATCTTCCGGATTCTAATACACATGTTAATTTTTGTGGGGTTGGTTCTTTAGTTGTAGCCGTGTTTGCTGAAAATTAAATATATAATACACTATCCTTTTAGAACGATAAACGATTTTTGGACTTACATGTGCAAGAACTTGGACAATAGCCGTACTCATTAGCTTCGCCGGAGGAATATAGTTATACGGCACACCAATTTCTTGAGTCATCTACATCAGTGCAACCATTGTATGTCACACCTGCATATTTGAATGGGAAAACGCAAGATCTTCCGGATTCTAATACACATGTTAATTTTTGTGGGGTTGGTTCTTTAGTTGTAGCCGTGTTTGCTGAAAAATTAAATATATAATACACTATCCTTTTAGAACGATAAACGATTTTTGGACTTACATGTGCAAGAACTTGGACAATAGCCGTACTCATTAGCTTCGCAGGAGGAATATAGTGATACGGCACACCAATTTCTTGAGTCATCTACATCAGTGCAACCATTGTATGTCACGCCTGCATATTTGAATGGGAAAACACAAGATCTTCCAGATTCTAAGACACATGTTAATTTTTGTGGGGTTGGTTCTTTAGTTGTAGCCGTGTTTGCTGAAAAATTAAATATATAATACACTATCCTTTTAGAACGATAAACGATTTTTGGACTTACATGTGCAAGAACTTGGACAATAGCCGTACTCATTAGCTTCGCCGGAGGAATATAGTGATACGGCACACCAATTTCTTGAGTCATCTACATCAGTGCAACCATTGTATGTCACACCTGCATATTTGAATGGGAAAACGCAAGATCTTCCGGATTCTAATACACATGTTAATTTTTGTGGGGTTGGTTCTTTAGTTTGTTTGTTTAGCTCCTAGATTGGACCCACCTCACCGGAACTTAATCCGGTATCAGCCGGTAGTGAACCTATCTAGGAGCTACGATCTTTATTAATAAAAATATGTTTAAAAACACATAAACATCTATATACTTTAAAAATATATTCCTCCAAGGATAACTTCTTATCTTTAATCTCTCCCTTGAGAGCCATCATTTTCTCCATTGTTACTGGGCAGTCGAAGATGAGGTGGTGTGGAGTTTCGTCATCCTCGTTACATAGTCTACAAGTTGGGCGTATGGCCTTTCCCAACTTGTAAAGATGCCCGTTGAGTCCGATGTGCCCGCTAATCATGCCAACAATGACAGAAATTTGAGCTCTTTTGAATTTGAATATTTTATTTCCCATATACGGACTCGGGATGAACAGTTTCGACTGCCTACAAGAGCTCATCTCCCGCCACTTGGTTCTCCATCTCCTCAAAGACGCTTGTCGAAGGGCATTCTTGGTTTGACATAGCGATATCGGTACAGAGACAGGTGTGCCTCTCCTGGCTCCGTCTTTGGCCAATGCGTCCGCGAATTCATTTCCAGTGTTGTCGTCGTGTCCTCTTATCCATCCAATCGTTATAGAACATGCTGAGCTGTTTAAGGCATTTTTACAGCCGATAATTTCTTCTGACAAAAGATCACCCCGCTTCATCTCGAGACTGTTGATGGCTGAAAGGCAGTCAGAAAGGATTAATAACTTCTTCCCTCCTAATTTATCTCCATGAAGATGAAGAGAAAGGTTCTTAATAGCCTCCACTTCAGCTTGGAAAACCGTGTTTGTTTCATCGAGCTTCAAGGTTCCTTGGTCGAGCACAGTGTCACCCTTCGTCAAAGCCCAGCCGGCACCTGTCTGATTATTGATTCTTGAACCGTCGGTATAGCCAACCAGATCAAATTCCTTGATGCACCATGTTTTTTGCACTGCATATCTCACAGTGCCAGACCAAAAAGGTACGCGAGGAGGGGGAGTTGGGATATCATTTCGACGTATATATCTATCTAGATATTGTAGGTGACCTCTACGTAAATGGTCGAACCATTTGAGTGGATTTTCCTTCCTTGTCCGAAGTCTCATCATGCATGCACGCTCCATAACATAAAGATGAAGTGGCATAAGCCCACAAAGTATCTCCATTGTAGCCGTGGGAGTGGACCTCATGGCCCCAGTGATACTCATGAGGCCAAGTCTCTGCAACTTGCTGAACTCATCCTTTACAAATCTGCTTCCTTGAAGCTTTGGTGCAAATACAATAGCTCCGTAACTTACAATGGATCTGACGTAGGCTTCGTATATCCATTTGGACTTCTGAGGACTAAGACCCCAGTCTGACCCGACAAAGGCTCTCAGTGCAAATAGACTCCTCTTGGCCTTGGAGATGGTGTGTTCTATATGCTTTCTCCACTTCAGTTCATCATCCAGTATTAGTCCAAGATATTTAAAGGTTTTAACTCTTTCAATCTTGGTCCCGGACAGATATAGACAAATATTCTTGTCTTTTCTTCTTTTGGAGAAAAGCATGAACTTAGTTTTATGTAAACTGAAGATAGTTTCTCTCTTATTTGCCCAATTCGTAAGTTTGTTCAGGGCATCTTGCATCAAACAGAAAAGGGTGTGACGATCAGTGCCCCGGACACACAATGCCAGGTCATCTGCGTAGGCGACCTTATGAATTGGTCTTTCGAGCTCTTCCATAGCTTCTTGAAAAGCTAAGTTCCACGCAATAGTTGACAGTATTCCTCCTTGTGGACAACCTTTCATCGGAGTTATTGATGCATGCTCCCCACCTAGCTCCGCAGAAACAGTTCTACTTTTCAGTAAATTGTCGTACCACGTTATCGTCTTCTCGTCCACCCCATATTTGTGCATGCTCTCGATGATATGACAAAATCCAACTCTATCAAAAGCACCCTCTATATCCAAAAAGACAACCAGGGCTTCTTCGTTCCGATGAAAACTATTTTCACAAGTATCCACAAGCCTACTTATGGCTGTGTCTGTGGATTGTCCCTTTGAAAAGGCAAATTGGTTAGGAAGGACCAAATTACACCTTGCATGGATTTTCCACTGTAACATACGTTCCAGGATTTTTAGCGCCACATTTGTTAAAGTAATTGGTCGGAAAGCTCGTGGTTCGGAGTAATCCTTTTTCCCCGGCTTGGGAATAAATATTACTTTAGACGTTCTCCAGCACTTTGGAGTATATCCGGTGCAATAAACTGAGTTGTAGAGATTTGTTAACCTCGAAACAAAACATATTGGCAAACTTTTATATGCTTGCGGTGGGATTTGGTCTGGACCAGGTTTTTTATTTGATTTAAGGCTATTAATTGCACTTATCACCATTTCTTGGTCAAAGAATTGTATGTGGGGATCGTTATAACTGTGCGTCGGTTCTGGGCAATTATTGTAAGTGGCTTTTGAGTCAGGGAAATGCTCCTCTAGAAGAAGCTTCAGGCTATCCTTTTCGTTCATACGATCACTCAAAATACCCACACGGACATTTGTGTGATTCGATCTTGACTTCATTAGTTTAGAGATATCCTTTGGTCCTTCGAGCGTTGTTACCCAAGCTTTAAATGCCTCTCTTTTGGCCTTAATTATCATGGTTTTATACTTTTGCTTTTCACTCTTATATAAAGTCCAATGATTTTTGCGCTGAAGGAATTTTACTTTACGACGTTGTTCTCTTAGCTCATCACTCCACCAGGGACAAGCCTTCCGAATATTACCGGACACTGCTTTACATGAGCTCTTTAAAGCTTGAAAAATATCCGCTGTAATGTTTAGAGCTTCTAAATCAATATCACATGATTCAGAAAAGCCATTATCATATTGGAATGTTGTATTTTCGAGTATGGACGTAAATTTGTTCCAATCAGCACTCTTCAGATTCAATCCATTAGAAAATGTTCTATTAGCATTGATCTCAAAGATACAAAACTGATGATCCGACCCAGAGTACTGTTGATCCGTTCTCCACTTTGAAACGAGGTGAAAGCTCCAACGATTTGTTATTGTGAGGTCAATGATAGATTGGCCCATTCCTCCTACAAATGTAGGGGCAGATCCCTTATTTTGGAGACTTAAATTATAAAGAGCCATAAATTCTTCTAGTCTTTCCCCACGATAATTTGTTAGCGAGTCCAACCACAACACACTCCTGGCATTAAAATCTCCAGATATCAGAAGAGGTTTATGCTGTTTATCACAGTAGTCGACTAGGGGTTTAATCATACCACTAACATCATCTCTTGTAATATCGGCATAATAACTTGCAACGATGAGACTCTTATTGCTAGAAGTTTTTATTGTGCAAACAACCAGATCTTCTGTGCAAAACTTAGGAATCTGTGAATAATCAAATCCCGGGATGCTAATATTGCTGCTCTGGGTTTCGGTTTGTCATGAACGAAGAGAGAAAACCCCTCAAACCGTGCAACCGTTGCACCACCCCGAACTAAATTAGGCTCTGTTATAAATACTAGGTTGCTATCAGTTTCCAACAAACGCATACTAAGCTCCGTTGCACAGGTGATCCGTTTACCCATATTTATTTGTGTGCATCGCACAGTGTCATAGTGGGAAGCAGTTTTTGAAGGAGACATTTATATTTTAAAAGAGTTTGGGTTGATCCATTAAGGAGTATAATATACAATGAAAGTTTTACAGCAATGTTTACTTTTTCAATCATCATTACTTTAGGGTCTGAGTCAAAGATTCAGGTTCTTTTGAGGTGCAGTCACGTGTACGTTTTTTGCACTGTGACTCCGGGCTATTAAATGCCCTTTTTATTTTATTTTGCTCGGTATCAGAGTTGGTCTGCTTCATTGGGATCGATGAATTCCTGTGCATCACTTTGATCCACTCATCCCTCATCCCAGAGATTTTCCCAACTGAGTGTTTAGTAATATTATTACCTGGTGTTCCATCAGACGCCTCTGACTCATTTGTTGAGGTCGTCTCGGGTATTTGGGGGGCGCCTATTGATTTTTCTTGGTTGCTTAGACAAATCGTTGCGTCTTTCGTTTGCTCTTCTTCCTCGTCCTCTCCATCTTCCTCCTCCTCATGCTGGGCAGCCTCCTCGGTAGCTCTTCTTTCCTCCGCTCCGGAGATCCTTATCGGAAGCCCAAGTCCTAGCCTGAAGTTTTTATTAAACTCTGCATAAGTTACTTTTTGAGAAGAAGGACATTTAGCTTTTGTGTGTCCAAACCGAAGGCATTTGAAGCACTGCACCAATTGTAAAGAAGATGAGAGTTCAACCTTTCGGCCTCCTACTGGTATAACAGTCGGAAGTTTTTTCCTCGGTTTTATGCGGAACTTTATTTTCCCAGACATAATTGATCTAAATATATTAGAGAATGATTTGTCCCCATCGTTCTCTGTCTCAACAAAGTGAGGAACATTTTCAAATTCTCCAACGACATCTCCATACTCATTCATGATCTCCTTCAACTCTTGTAAGTTAGTCTCAGATCCATTTTTTATTATAACATCGATGGGGTTTTGAGCTGCTCGTGCACTTTCAAGTCCTCTTATATTAAATTTGACTTCTTCATTCAAATGAACGGGTCCTTTAATAAATTCAAAATGTGTAATAACGTTTATGGGCTGCTTTAGTTCCATAATTATAAAGCCCGCAGCACTTTTACAATCGTTAATCCTCACTACATCTTCTCCTCTCATGTTGAGAATTTCGAATAATCTTTTATAATTGACTATTTTAGGTGAGAATCCTCTCAAACCTTTGTCATAATTATCTCTCCAGTCTATAAATATCTTTTTCCATAGAGGGTTAGTATTTATAACTTTATATTCACGTTTTTGTGTCCTTGTGATGCTGGAGTAAGACAGAGGTTCGCTTTTACCAGTTGATCTCCCTGTAGCAGAGGAGTCTTCGATAGACATTTTTTTATCTTGGTCTTCGCGCTTACTTATTTTTTCTTCTTCCTTGCACTCCTCCTCCCCGCAGAGCTTCCCTCTTCTTTTCCCTGTAGATCTTCTTATTTGTTCTTCTTCCATGCTCTCCTTTTCTCTGTCAGGGGGTTCATCAGGAGGGAGTGTTGACATTGAAGTTAGAGGGCGTAAGCTGAGACTTACCCTGCTTGCGTATTACCAATGACGTATTGTGACGACAGTGATGAAATCCCAGGAGGAAAACCGAGCCCACGGTAAGACCAATATTATGGTTTCCGTGAGTGACTTGAGGCCCTTATGGATATCCGACGTAGATATTTGAGTAAATATCTCTCTTTTGATACCAAAATCTCCTCACTAAAGCCTCTGTAACACTGTTAAATTTATTTTATTAACGCATAAAATAAATAAACATGTGCTGCAGATACTATACATAAATCCTCTTCCAATTTCTTGAGTCATCTACATCAGTGCAACCATTGTATGTCACACCTGCATATTTGAATGGGAAAACGCAAGATCTTCCGGATTCTAAGACACATGTTAATTTTTGTGGGGTTGGTTCTTTAGTTGTAGCCGTGTTTGCTGAAAAATTAAATATATAATCCACTATCCTTTAAGAACGATAAAACGATTTTGGACTTACATGCAGAAGTTGTTGATGATGAAGAGGTACTGGTAGTTGGAGAAGCCGAAGATACCGAGGTGGTGGTAGTCGAAGCAGTTGTTGTTGATGATAATAAAGTGCTGGTTGTCGCAGCTGGTGTTGTAAATGGTATAGATACTGAGATACTGGTATCGGAAACCGTTGGTGTAGATATTGAGGTGGTAATTGTCGAAAAAGTACTTGTTGGTGTTGAAGATGGCAAAGTGTTTGTAGAGGTTAAAGTTGAAAATATCGACGATACCATGGTGCTAGTTTCAGGTGTCAAAGTTGTGGATATTGAGGATAATATGGTGCTTGTCGACGATGAAGTTGTTGTAGATATAGAGGATATCGATGTGTTCATTGTAGATCTAGTTGTAGTAGATGCAGATATGCTAGTGATCGAAGCAGTTGTTGTTGATGGTACCTTTATGCTGGTAGTTGTGGATGTGCTCGCTGTGGAAGCAGTTGTAGTAGATGTAAAAGGTGCAGATGTGTTAGTGGTTAAGACAGTAGTGGGTAGATAGCATGGTGCTTGTCGGCGTTGAATTTGTTGCTGATGTTGAAGATATGAGGTGCTGGCTGTGGAAGGAGTTTTAGTAGATGTCGGAGATAAGGATGTGTTACTGATTGAAGCAGTTGTTGTTGAAGATACCAATGTGTTTGTAGTCGAAGCAGGAGTTATCGATGTGCTGACTGTGGGAGCAGTTGTCGTAGATGTCGAAGGTGCCGATGGGTTAGTGGTTGAAACAGATGCTATTTCTGCAGTGCGGAATACATTAGTAGCGTCGGAGGTTATAGTACGTAAAAATAGTGATCCATTATTTAAAACTTCTTCAAGTTCCTCTTGAGTTTTGGCATTTTCCTTTCTCTTTAGACGAATAAAAAATAAGGTTTTATCTAAAACTGTTTTAGTCAATACCTTTACTATCTTTTTAGTGTTAAAAGAGGGGTGAAAACGACGAGTAAAATCTAATTTGAGCTTGTTGATAAAATCTTCGTTGGTGATAACCCAATTCGGAATCCTAAAATCCGTTTTGTAAATTGATGTTGCAAATCGATTTCAATAATTTTATGATCCGAACCTGGATGGGGGCGATACTTTGCATTTTTTATTGTAGATAAAATGGAGGAAGAAGCAAGAGCCAAGTCTATTCGTGAATAATTATTCCCACATCGCCAGGTTATATTATCTTGAGGATTAAAAATTTTAACGGCATCAAAAATATTTAGTTCTATGATAAGTCTAGACATAATTTGATGATTTGGTTGCTTAGACTTTGTCCTGTATAAGTCAACATTCATATCACCAATAAATAGCAGTGGGTAGATATTGTCTTTTGAGACATTGACGATTGCCTGATAAAAAGCCAAGTTTTAACGTTGGCTCCATAGGCATTGATAATGTAGAAGCCACCATTCGTCGTTGAAAAAAAGAGTTTATGCCAATCTCCTCCATTTGAAAGTTGCTTTACACATTCCGGTTGTCTATATTCTTTGATACTAAAGTTAAAACTCCACGATGAGTCCCATCCCCAGTAAAAAATGAAAATAGTTTTTAGGGATACAGAAATGACAATCCAATGTACATGACCCAGAAGAAGGGGATTTAATGTCTTGTAGGCAGATGATGTCCGGTTTTTCATAAAGTAGACTTCTCATAAGTGAGTGACGTTTAGTTCGGTTTCTTCCTCCTCGTGTGTTAAGGGAAATGATGCGCCTAATTCCCATGTTCATTTTTTGATCACGAGATATTATAGGATCGAAAAAATCGTCAACTTTAGATTGTATTCTATAAAACATGTTTTTTTAGTTGAAGCCTACTCAATTCTTTTGCACCTTATGAGGGGTCTGTCCTTTTGTGGAGAAGATCTGGATTTTGAAGATGATCTTTTTGATACCGAACCGGACCTCGTTCTAGACGTTAAAATAAGATCCGGGTTATGTATAGTTTTCTTTGAGTTTTTTGGTATGGTTGATGTAGCTATTCTTTCGGGCACTTTTTCTTCATCTTTATTCCCAAGAGTTTCACTTTCCGAAGCAGAGCTTTCAATTACTTCCACCATACTCGATTTTTCCCGAGCCAATAAGGATTCCGACGTATTGTAATTGAGTGGTGCTTCTTGCAATGGAATGTGAAGGACATTAATTTCTTCTTCTCCCTCTTCATTAGCCTCTTCAGGGAGGATGATACTATTTGAGGGTTCTGTGATAATTTGGGAAGGATTTGATCTTCGGTTAGAAGCTTCTTCATTGCACGTTTCTTCCACATCGATTTGATTTTTATTTATTGGAACTTCTTCCACCCCTTCCTGGTTGTCCACCGAGGGTTGACTCGGTTCTGTAGTAACAGGTGGTACCTCAGGTTGAATGAGCACTGGGGTAGCGTTTGAGTTCGGACGGGGGATTGAAGAGTCTCTACTTCCGATAACTCCCTCCTTTGTTGACGGATGACTAGTAGCTCTGTCAGTGCTCAAAGAACACCGAGACTCTTTTAATAGTTGTACATAGTCTCGTAACTTCAATCTTGCGTTAGTGCAACCATGCTTCAGATGACCATGGCCAAAGCAATTTAGACATTGCTGTCTAGCTCCCTTGAATTTGAGTTTTATAAGAAACCCCTGATAGGGTATAACTTGTGGTAATGTTGTAGGATCAGTGATCATCTCCACGATATAATCACAGTCCCTCCAAATGTCCTTATATTCCTTGTATTTTTTCTCTGCAGTCAAATTCGATGGATTTTTTTTTGGCATAGTGCGATACAATTTCCCCATACTGCTTTAACCATTCCACAGCGCCCTCTTCATTAACATTAGAGCTTAAAAATATTTTGTATGAATTATTTTGAGGGTTTAGAGAGTGTTTGTGTATTGGTGGATGACACGACTAGAAAATCCATTATCGCCCTGTTTATATCATTCACTAAAAACGTTTTGTGCAATTTCTTAAAATTGCCAAGTTCGATTTAATGCAACTTATGTAGGGAGCATTTAGAGGAAATCAGATATCGTTGATAGAAAAGGGGTTTGAAAGTAGACACGTACAAAAATTTGAATTCTACTGTTGAGACAGATTGTCTTATCTAATGCAATCCGTTTGTGATAGCATGAAATGCTAGTAATGATGAAGAAATGAATGAGGAGAGAGCGATTAGTTATAAAACTCAGGAAGAATTTTAATTTTCTACACCTTTTTAAATTGCTTCAAAATAGCCTCAGAGTCTCATCAACTTCAGATATAGGCAGAAGGATTAAGAGTTTGTAGTGATCAATCATTCATATAAAATAAAACCAAATATTGTATTAGATATGTTAAGTCTTTTTCAATCAACTGAACAAGTAATTTAACGTGATCTTCTTTCTCTCTTTATTTACTCTCTGTTATTGCTATTAACCTATTAATACAACTGTATTAAAAAGAAAGCAAATATTTTATTTTTTGACGAAAGAATCAACATAGGCTGACGTCACTGGTATTTATTGAAGGATTTCCCTTTCTTCAATTCCCTAGTTTTCCATTACAATATAAGTCATATTACATTGTTTCAAGAGGATATTAACGTGTGAGAAGCATAGAGAGTAATTTGTACTACGTCATCGTAAGCTGATCATAGAGATAGATTCTATCTCTATGATCAGCTTACCATGACGTAGTACAAATTTCTTTTTTTATTGTAGTCACACAGAATACAGATGAAGGGAATAAGCTACCTATATCTTTTTATCTCTATGGTGAGAAGCCACTCATCTGTTTTCCCAACTCGTATCACACGTGCATGACAAGCTTTGTTCGTCTACATAGACACAACTACCAACAATCATGTACCGTCAATACGCTGCACTTGTGTTCACACATTATTTTTTTTTTTTTTTTTTAAGGTCTTTATTTAAAATTGTAGTACATAGAGTATACATAAAATACAATAATAAAAATAGTAGGTAGAATTGCGTAAAAAATACATAAATAAACATTATAGTTTAAAATTAATCTACCTAAAAAGACCCAAACTCAATTAAACAGAAATAATACGCAATATAAAAACAAAACTATAAAACAAAAACAAATCATAAGGGGTTATAAAAACGGTGATATTGAAGGACTATCTTCTTCAACAAGGTGAGGTGACGGCTCGAAGAAGGTACCATGTATGAAACCAAGTCGATGGCATATTTCCACGAATCCGGCCTAACTCCGGGGATCTTTAACTCCAGTGCGGTATATCGAGCTGCGGCAGATAATAAAATTGGACGCAGGTCTTGCCTTGTCACTGGTTCCTTCCTCGACAGTTTTGAACCAATAAGGGCCTTCGCACTCGATAGTGCGAAGTGAACAGCCTGAAGAATTGGGTTAGTCCGTCGCTTTCTAGGAATACCAAATAAAATAGTACCTGTCACTTCGAAAGAAGAACAAACAGTGTTTAATTTTATGAGTTCACTTAAAATAATTATTAAAGGGCATTTTACAAAAGCATGTATAATATTATTAAAAACGTTTCCGCAATTAATGCAAGGGGTATTAAAATATAAACATCTGGTTGAAATTTGGAATTGAGCTGTGAATTTAAAACAGTCATAAATACCAGAAAGAGAGTCTTTAATCCGTCCTAACCAATTAGTTGGCAGATTTAGTTCCTTTAACCATTTTATGCAGGCATCATGGGCCTCTTCCTTATAGGAGGGAGGCTCAAGCTTTAGATGCCATGGACGAGGGGTAGTATATATAGAACAAGCTCTCTTTAAAGGAAAACGAAATTTACCACAGCTCAATGCCGAGTCTTCATGAATAACCAGATCATGAAAAGTAAAAATTCCTTTCTCCAAGGCTTCACGCTCTAATTTTTTTGGCTCCTCAGTTGATTTGAAGAAAGCCTTCTTACTCGCATTTTGAGTAATTATATCGACAGTTGAAGAGGAGTCACAAACCGGACCAAAATTCCAAATTACTCGCTGAACTGCCGCCCAACTAGGTGATATAGTTAAGAGTAGGTCGTTTGAAGATACGGAACTCATCATAAGAAGAGTGTACAATGAAGAATTTGACACAACAGACCTCCACTCGAGATCTGGTCTTTTAGTAAGGTCAATTAAAACTTTTACGAACACTTTCGGTAACACTTTGGTGAGAAGAACTAGGCCACCACCTAGAAGTGTCCTTGGTCTTTTAAGTGCTTCAATATAGGTCTTGTGAAAAAGAGTATTAATCCAAATTTTCTCCTCTTTGATGACTTTATCAGCTAAAATAGGTAAAAGAGATGCCTTGTATAAAATCGAAGGAACAATAAAATTATTATAATTATCGATTCTAGACCGAAGATTCAATTTTCTCCACGATAAAATTCTTTTTAAAACACACGTCCTCATTGAGTTCCAATTTTCAACTGTTTCGCCATTTTTATCATAATCAACTCCAAGAATTTTAATCTTTCCCTCCACTGGACAGTCGGCAACTCTAAAATCCTTTACCGGAGACCAGGAGCCAAGGGGTAAAATTGTGGTTTTGTTTCTGTTTAAAAGTAGACCTGAACGTTTGCCAAATTTAGTAAAATATGCTAAAATGACTTCAATCCTCTTTAAAAGTTGAGCCTCTGACTTGGCTTCTATATACAAAGTTACATCATCAGCGTATATATCAATAATATGCCGTGTGTTGCCGAATAAAACTCCAAAACCCCATATTTCCTTTTAATAGAGAGAGCCAAGTCTTCTATTGCCATTACAAAAAGAAGGGGAGCCGCGGGGCATCCTTGTCGGCAGCTCTTATCGAGTCGTATAGGAGAACTTTCTATACCGTTAATAGAAATTGAGGAAGATCCATTGGCAAGGAGGGCCCTTATTGGATTGAAAAGATGTTTTGGAAGATTTTTCTTTGCCATTTTTAAAATATGGAGATGTGATACCGTGTCAAAGGCTTTTCGAAAGTCAATTGCTATAATGGCCCCAAACAATTGTCTGGAGGCAATACAGTCCATGGCACAACAAATGTTTCTAGCAATGTCACTAGCTTTTCTTCCCTTTAAGAATCCCTTTTGATGGTGGCCAATTTTCTTATTCAGAACAGGTTCTAAATTCACTGCCACGACGCCAGCTAGAATGCGGTAAGACTCATTTAAAATAGTTATGGGACGCCAGTGGCTAATATCAGTGCCATTGCCTTTCTTTGGGATTAAAACAATCTTTCCTTTAGTTATAAGACTTGGTAAAACACCTTTCTCCTCCATGGATTTACCTATGTTTACTAAAAAAGGGACAATTCCCTCATGAAAATGTGTGAACAATTTTCCACCAAAACCATCAGGGCCATAGGCCTTGTTGTTTTTAAATTTATCCTTTATATACTTAGTTAAAGACTCAATGGAGAACTGGGAAAAGGAAGGATTGTGGCGAAGTTTATGGGGAAAATTTGGTCGAGAGTCTTTAACAGTGGCCTGAAAGTCCTCACGAAAACAAGATAAAATCTCATGGATATTAGTGATGCACCTACCTTTATAAAAATTCTACTCAATTTGGCATTTGGTCCTTGTCGATTATTATTTGTACTTTTAAAGCGATGTAGCGGTAAATTTTCTACTGCTTTTTTTCTCTCAAATTCTTCCTCTATAATATCAGATAGCCGATACGAATTTACACTGTCTGCAATATATTCTTTCCAGAATAGAGAACCATTTTTTAATATTTCAAATACATTTGCCTGAAATTCGCGAGCTCTCCTTCTATGACGCCCAACGAACTTCTTTGTTGATTGACGTACACAAAATAATAGGGCGAGAGCTGTCTTATTTGCACTAAAAGATTTATTATAAAAAAGGACTAGATTAGAATTCAACGAGCAAGAAAACTCAGGTTCATGTAAAATCCACTTAGGTAAATAAAACTTATTTGGTGAGGAAGCATGATGAAATAAAAGCTCAATGATTCGGTGGTCCGAAGATGGTTCTGGAAGATATTGAGCACTTTTTAACTTCGAGAATAGAAGAGGGGAGAGAAGAGCGTAGTCTATACGTGATGAACGATTCCCACTGCACCAAGAAATATTGTCCTTATTTTTCAAGACGTTCAGTGTGTCAACCAAGTTCAGACTGAGGATAAGATTATGAAGTATAGGACTATTTGCATATCTTTTTGGGAAATCTAGGTCGACATTTAGATCACCTAAAATCATAATAGGGTAACTACGAGCTTTTTTTTAAATACTAACAATAATAATACTTCAATAATCCTATCACAATCAATCACTTTGCACCTATGGAATAGGGTGTCCATTTGTTTACATATTTTTACAAAACAACAAAACATAGAGATAAACGTTTTTTATTTAAAGAAACTTTATTGATATATAGATATTATTAAATAAAAATATATAACTAAGCATTTTAGTTTAAAATTAAATTTAATAACAAATGTTTAGAGGCAAAAAATCCGCAAGATAATATGAAACATAGCAGTGAACAAAAAAGCTATTGTTGTATACATTAAGAACAATTGATCAAAACATTATAAATTGATATTACAATATGATAAATATAAGGAACGTGACAATAATATATAATTTTGGTGCTAATTTACAACCTAGACCAAAGATAGTTCAGGATTAATCCAAACACCCACCTTAAGAAGAGAATCAAATATACTTTTTTTGCTTATTTGGTTTGATTGAATTGCAGTATCCGACAGGATATAAATAAGCACTATAGCATTAAAATTAGTCACTCGAACCAAGGATCTTATCATGGAGCGTTGAATACGCCTTAACGCACACGGCTATCGCGCTACCCTATAAATATTCTAATTTTTTTATTTCACTGTGCTTAGAACGCATATCAAAATATTTTGTTTGTTCTGCGTAAACTTTCTTTAGGGATACGTAAAGTATTCTTTTCATTTTGAGTTGTACCATTGACAATCCCTACTGATTTAATTTATATATTGGTATTTACAAAAGGCTTTATTTTTAATGAAAGAGAAGAATGGAAGATCATTTATTAGAAGAAAAAAAATTAAGAGAGGTATCAATTTTTGCTCATAATTATTTCTTATTTCGCATGTAATGTCACCTCCTAAAACGTAATTTTTGAAGTCTTTGTTAATAAAGTAGCACTAAAATATAAGTCATATATATATATATATATATATATCATTTCTTAGAAACACAAACTTTTATTTGCATATACTGAATCCATCTATCGAATTTTATTGTGCCGATTATATTTCTTCTATAATCACTTTTAGTTAAATTGTTTTCAATTTATGGTGATTGATTTCCCAGAAATTATTTTGCAATAGAAAATATATATTGATTAATATATCAAGGTATGTATATATACGTATATCTATTGTGATGCAGTAATAAACTTCTAACTAACATAATATATCAAGGTCAGGAGGCGACGTTGGAACTTTTGCTTAAGAGTGTAAAATAAAAGATTTAAAATATATAGAATTGAAATAGTGCATTTAATGTAAGTACCATTATATATTTAAATATTATAATTGCATTGTCCTCTCTGAGGCAAAGACATATAAAATAATCATTTCATTATGTTTTAATGAAATTCATGTTATAAAAATTAAAAAAATTATGTAACTACTATCAAATGATACAAAAATGAATTTACATTGTTGTATATATATATAGTTATATATATAAGAGATCTCAATTATGTCCGAATAAGAACAGGAGAGACTGTAATAAACATTAAGACATAGATATTGAATGAGGAAGAAAATTATCAAAAAGGATGTCGAATTTTTTATAAATGGTTGTCAGTGGAGAAAGTTCAAAGTTCCTCAAAAGAATAAACTCATGTTTTGGCCTGGATGCTTAAATTTAAAAACATGTTAGAATATATCGCAAAAGAAAATAAAGATTTCAAAGTGTCTAGCCGTAACGGCATTTGTGGTTTTTTTTTACATTTAGAGATAACACCGTATTGTTCAAGGATTGGATAACATATGGAACAGACCTCAAGACTGCCAGGTACTATTTCTAGTGGTAGCTTTGCTTCTGAAAAAGGAAAAGGGACTGTTTTTAATTACTAGAGACCCATAACCCTTGCTAATTACGTGTAAATAATTTGATCCGTTCATTTAGTAAACCAATTAAACCAACTGGTCATGAATAGAGCCACATCCATTCCGTTTCTTGGTGTATTTGCTATCATGAAAGAAATCCATTGGTTGCGTAATCTTTTTCACAAGTCGTATCTACCCTGCTTATAACAGCCTAATTTTTTGCTGAAGGTAGACTTTGTTTCTTTGGATTTATCTTATTTAATGTTTATTACAAATCTTTAAAGAACATGGTGTGTTATTCGACAAAGATTGGATAGTATAGTATGCATCCAATCAAATTTAAAACTGGTTCCGTATGGTTATTCTTTTAACAAACCCTTCTCTCCCTTCAATACAAATAATTTTATGGACGTCTTAGCCTAATTGCCTTCCGCAACTACTGTAGATATACTTTATGAAAATAGGAAGAAATAACCTTTTGTCAAGAAATTTGGTTATCCTACTGCCTTAGAGATCATATCATTATAATGTTTTTTCACTCCGTGACCTGAAATCGGTGTCTGTCTTCAATGTAGGATTTTTTCCCCTCTAGAAAGTTTAATTGGATATGTTAGCCCCTATAAGCCTTGGTTTTTAAAATTTGACCCACTTAGTGGGGGGTTCTTTTTTTTGGGATCAGAGAGCTTTTTACATATGCTTGATCTTCCTAAGTCACGAATTTTTGATCGATATGTGGTATAACTGATAGACCGAAATTTAGGAATCAAATTCAGATTTCAACTCATTTAATTAGATTTTATTATTTATGCAATAATGCAGTTTTTTATTTTGGCCATTCATGCATTTTGTTGATTGTCCTGTTGTTATTCAACTAAATGTGGGCCAAATTAATAATAAACCTAAAGCTTTAATCATTTTTGGTGCTTAATAACGTAAAAAAATACCCCCCTTGTCACAAAGCTATCGGCATGTCAATTTTAAATATTACGTCATCAATTTTCAAAAATAACTAAGACAAACTCATTGATCGAGGTCGAAGACCTAAGGACAATCATTATTGGAGCCGTTGCCTGCTACTCAGTCCTGTAAATTAAGATACTAAACAAAATCAGATGGTTGCAAATGGACTGGAAATGCCATAAAATTCGTTAATTGTCATTCAATTCAATTTTTTAAGTATGCAAAGAGGATTTCAAAAATATACCGGTATTGTTTAAATAACAAATGTATCGGCGTTTTATATTTGGGTCACTTTTTAATTTGAACTATAATGTTCATTTTTTTACGCAACTGTTCAAAAGAGTTTCATTTTGTTTTTATATTTCTTATACCTATATATATTTAAGTGTATTTTACATTAATAACACTGCATTGGTGTAGCAGATATGAAATAAAGGCTTTTATGACTACATTTTTTTCATAAAGTAAAAAAAAACTATTTGAAAATTAATGCAACTCAATTTTTTATTTCAATAAAGTGAGGGCATGATATTTTCATTGTAAGAAAAAGTATTTATATTGGGACAACTACCCTATGCAAAATTGAAGTTAATTATTGGGACGTATCAGGATATTAAACAACTTAAGGACACAATGGTCAAATTTGTAAACTAACAATTGTATATGATTTTAATTTATTTGATATTTGCTGTTGATCAAATAAATTCTTAGAATCAAATAATTATTTGGAAGAACTCATCAAATGTGGAGAATAAACCGAACCATAATTTTTTATTCCAAAAGGAATATACATTAGTCCGATTTTGACATTCGACAAATCATGAAGTATCTGGGCATTGTTATATTATTGGTACTGGAAGGGGTCTTTTTGCCAGGCTGCGATTCAAATGGTGAGTACAATAATTTCCTAAAGAGTACATTGTTCAGATCCCATTTTGAGAAAAAGAAAAGATAGAATATGAATTCAATTACGAAAAAAACCGATCAGTTTCCTTGAAATGATAAGAAACTCTCACATAAATATTAATTTCTTCTTGACTCACACTTCAAACAAAACCATAGGAAACTAAATGTACTTAAAGTTTATAAGAGTTTATCTTAATCAAATAACACAAAAATGAGATTTTATCCAATTAACCGATACACAATATTTATATAAAAGTCATATAAAAATACCCTGGCCTCTAGACATTCAATATATATCAAAAATAAAAGTTGCAATTCTCTTTAAATAGTAAAATTAAACATTTCCGCTCCTCTAACACTTCTAATTATTCAATTTTATATTAATAAATTTAATCGACTCAAAGTATTATTAGGAGGTATTATAGAAACCTAATACTATGATATCAAAATTTTACCCCCTGAGAAATTTGTGTCATAAGAAAACCCCCCTTACCCCCCCCCCCCCAAATTGCGTTCAAAGGTTTCTTTATGAAGCAAAACTTTTTGCTATTACATATTTTGATAAAAATTAGTCTTACTAAATTTAGCTATGATCAATTTATGACTTTTTTATTTTTTGCAAGCTTTCATCAAATAATAATTAGTGCAATAAATGAATTTAAGTGCTGACGCACCAACCATTTTTTAAATAACAGCTCCTTCTATGGTTCTTTTATTGTTTTAAGAAAGAAAAAGAATAAAAGGGCACTCCTGTTGATGTTTTTATGTTATTTTTTAAATATGTCTACTTTTCACATCTTAATTATCATACAGTAAATTTGACACATAAAATTAAATAGTATATATATATATATATGGTTATTGAATATAAATTACTACATGTAATACATTTACATAATCATGACGTATCTTAGAATTATAAAAAATTTCATTATTTTATATAGGGAATATCAAGACTACCGATCCTAATAGTATTAAAACTACTAAAGAGCTGAAATCATCAACCTCCACAACGACTTCGACTACAGTAATAATAACATCGACAACTGATAATGCATCTACCGCGTCACTTTCAACAAACACGCCGACATCAACAACCCTAGAATCAACTACGAGACTAGGTGTAGAAGATTCTACAAGTGCAGGAAATATAAAAACAACGGATAGTAACAGCATTAAAACCACAAAACAACTTAAAACATCAACATCCACAACGACATCGTCAGCTCCAGTAACTACGTCAACATCTGAAAGTACAAGTACCAGTACAAGTATTTCTACAACATTGATTCCAACCAGGTCAAGCACATCAACAACCAGAACTCCAAGCAGTACAACCACTTCTACAATGGGTACTTCAACCAATGATAGCACAACAACAATTCATTCAACTTCAGACAATATATCTGTAAACAACTCTACATTGACGACGAGTGCGGGAAATATAAAAACAACAGATAGTAATAATATCAAAACCACGAAACACCTTAAGACTTCAACATCCACCACGACATCCTCAACTCCAGTTACACCTTCAACATCTGCAAGCACTATTAAAACGAATACTCCAACAAGTACAGCTACTAGCACTTCTACACCGACAATTCCAACCAGCACTGTTTCAAGCACATCAACTAAGACTTTAACTTCAACGAGTACAACTGCAAGTACCTCGACAGCAACAACTTCAACGGACTCAACAACAAACACAACAACCACATCAACTTTGACATCCACAATAACGACTTCAACAACAGGCAACCCAGTACCTTCGACATCAACAACGACTTCCACGTCGTCAAGCATCATGGTTTCTTCGACTTCAAAAACAAAAGCTGCTTTGACCACCAGCACATCGGTATCTTTGGCATCTACAACAACTGCTTCAGCCACTAGCACCTCAGTATCCTCAACTTCTACCACCACTGCTTCCACAGTCAGAACCTCGATATCTTCGATATCCACAACTCCTGCTTTGACTACAAGCAGATTGGTTTCTTCAACATCAACAACAACTGTCTCAACCACTAACACATCGGCACCATCGACATCTACTACAACTGCTTCTACAGCGAGCACATCGACAACTCCTGCTTCGACTACAAGCACATTGGTATCTTCGACATTACCAACAACTGTTTCAACCACTAACACATCGGCACCTTTGAAATCTACTACAACTGCTTCTACAGCGAGCACATCGACAACTCCTGCCTCGCCTACAAGTCCATTGGTAGCATCAACAACAACTGTTCCAACCACTCACCCATCGGCACCTTCGCCATCTACTACAACTGCTTCTACAGCGAGCAAATCAACAACTCCTGCTTCGACTACAAGCACATTGGTATCTTCAACATCACCAACAACTGTTTCAACCACTAACACATCGGCACCTTCAACATCTAATACAACTGCTTCCACAGCGAGCACATGTAAGTCCAAAAATCATTTATCGTTCTAAAAGGATAGTGTATTATAGATTTAATTTTTCAGCAAACACGGCTACAACTAAAGAACCAACCCCACAAAATTAACATGTGTCTCAGAATCCGGAAGATCTTGCATTTTGCCATTCAAATATAAAGGCGTGACATACAATGGTTGCACTGATAAAGATGACTCAAGAAATTGGTGTGTCGTATCACTGTATTCCTCCGGCGAAGCTAATGAGTACGAATATTGTCTAAGTTCTTGCACATGTAAGTCCAAAAATCGTTTATCGTTCTAAAAGGATAGTGTATTATATCTACTACAACTGCTTCTACAGCGAGCAAATCAACAACTCCTGCTTTGACTACAAGCAGATTGGTTTCTTCAACATCAACAACAACTGTCTCAACCACTAACACATCGGCACCATCGACATCTACTACAACTGCTTCTACAGCGAGCACATCGACAACTCCTGCTTCGCCTACAAGCCCATTGATAGCATCAACAACATCTGTTTCAACCACTAACACATCGGCACCTTCGACATCTACTACAACTGCTTCTACAGCGAGCACATCGACAACTCCTGCTTCGACTACAAGCACATTGGTATCTTCAACATCAACAACAACTGTCTCAACCACTAACACATCGGCACCATCGCCATCTACTACAACTGCTTCTACAGCGAGCACATCGACAACTCCTGCCTCGCCTACAAGTCCATTGGTAGCATCAACAACAACTGTTCCAACCACTCACCCATCGGCACCTTCGCCATCTACTACAACTGCTTCTACAGCGAGCACATCAACAACTCCTGCTTCGACTACAAGCACATTGGTATCTTCAACATCACCAACAACTGTTTCAACCACTAACACATCGGCACCTTCAACATCTAATACAACTGCTTCCACAGCGAGCACATGTAAGTCCAAAAATCATTTATCGTTCTAAAAGGATAGTGTATTATAGATTTAATTTTTCAGCAAACACGGCTACAACTAAAGAACCAACCCCACAAAAATTAACATGTGTCTCAGAATCCGGAAGATCTTGCATTTTGCCATTCAAATATAAAGGCGTGACATACAATGGTTGCACTGATAAAGATGACTCAAGAAATTGGTGTGTCGTATCACTGTATTCCTCCGGCGAAGCTAATGAGTACGAATATTGTCTAAGTTCTTGCACATGTAAGTCCAAAAATCGTTTATCGTTCTAAAAGGATAGTGTATTATATCTACTACAACTGCTTCTACAGCGAGCAAATCAACAACTCCTGCTTTGACTACAAGCAGATTGGTTTCTTCAACATCAACAACAACTGTCTCAACCACTAACACATCGGCACCATCGACATCTACTACAACTGCTTCTACAGCGAGCACATCGACAACTCCTGCTTCGCCTACAAGCCCATTGATAGCATCAACAACATCTGTTTCAACCACTAACCCATCGACACCTTCGACATCTACTACAACTGCTTCAACAGCGAGCACATCGACAACTCCTGCTTCGACTACAAGCACATTGGTATCTTCAACATCAACAACAACTGTCTCAACCACTAACACATCGGCACCATCGCCATCTACTACAACTGCTTCTACAGCGAGCACATCGACAACTCCTGCCTCGCCTACAAGTCCATTGGTAGCATCAACAACAACTGTTCCAACCACTCACCCATCGGCACCTTCGCCATCTACTACAACTGCTTCTACAGCGAGCACATCAACAACTCCTGCTTCGACTACAAGCACATTGGTATCTTCAACATCACCAACAACTGTTTCAACCACTAACACATCGGCACCTTCAACATCTAATACAACTGCTTCCACAGCGAGCACATGTAAGTCCAAAAATCATTTATCGTTCTAAAAGGATAGTGTATTATAGATTTAATTTTTCAGCAAACACGGCTACAACTAAAGAACCAACCCCACAAAAATTAACATGTGTCTCAGAATCCGGAAGATCTTGCATTTTGCCATTCAAATATAAAGGCGTGACATACAATGGTTGCACTGATAAAGATGACTCAAGAAATTGGTGTGCCGTATCACTGTATTCCTCCGGCGAAGCTAATGAGTACGAATATTGTCCAAGTTCTTGCACATGTAAGTCCAAAAATCGTTTATCGTTCTAAAAGGATAGTGTATTATATCTACTACAACTGCTTCTACAGCGAGCAAATCAACAACTCCTGCTTTGACTACAAGCAGATTGGTTTCTTCAACATCAACAACAACTGTCTCAACCACTAACACATCGGCACCATCGACATCTACTACAACTGCTTCTACAGCGAGCACATCGACAACTCCTGCTTCGCCTACAAGCCCATTGATAGCATCAACAACATCTGTTTCAACCACTAACCCATCGACACCTTCGACATCTACTACAACTGCTTCAACAGCGAGCACATCGACAACTCCTGCTTCGACTACAAGCACATTGGTATCTTCAACATCAACAACAACTGTCTCAACCACTAACACATCGGCACCATCGCCATCTACTACAACTGCTTCTACAGCGAGCACATCGACAACTCCTGCCTCGCCTACAAGTCCATTGGTAGCATCAACAACAACTGTTCCAACCACTCACCCATCGGCACCTTCGCCATCTACTACAACTGCTTCTACAGCGAGCACATCAACAACTCCTGCTTCGACTACAAGCACATTGGTATCTTCAACATCACCAACAACTGTTTCAACCACTAACACATCGGCACCTTCAACATCTAATACAACTGCTTCCACAGCGAGCACATTGACAACTCCTGCTTCAACTACAAGCCCATTGGTAACATCAACAACAACTGTTCGAATACTAATACATCGGCACCTTCGACATCTACTACAACTGTTTCCTCAGCGAGCACATCGACAACTCCTGCTTCGACTACAAGCACATTGGTAGCTTCAACATCAACAGCAACTATTTCAACCACTAACACATCGACATCTTCGGCATCTACTGCAACTGCTTCCACAGCGATCACATCTACAACTCCTGCTTCGACTACCAGTGCATTGGTATCTTCGACATCAACAACAACTGTTTCAACCACTAACACATCGGCACCTTCGACATCTACTACAACTGCTTCCACAGCGAGCACATCGAAAACTCCTGCTTCGACTACAAGCCCATTTGTAGCATCAACAACATCTGTTTCAACCACTAACCCATCGACACCTTCGACATCTACTACAACTGCTTCAACAGCGAGCACATCGACAACTCCTGCTTCGACTACAAGCACATTGGTATCTTCGACATTACCAACAACTGTTTCAACCACTAACACATCGGCACCTTTGAAATCTACTACAACTGCTTCTACAGCGAGCACATCGACAACTCCTGCCTCGCCTACAAGTCCATTGGTAGCATCAACAACAACTGTTCCAACCACTCACCCATCGGCACCTTCGCCATCTACTACAACTGCTTCTACAGCGAGCACATCAACAACTCCTGCTTCGACTACAAGCACATTGGTATCTTCAACATCACCAACAACTGTTTCAGCCACTAACACATCGGCACCTTCAACATCTCATACAACTGCTTCCACAGCGAGCACATGTAAGTCCAAAAATCATTTATCGTTCTAAAAGGATAGTGTATTATAGATTTAATTTTTCAGCAAACACGGCTACAACTAAAGAACCAACCCCACAAAAATTAACATGTGTCTCAGAATCCGGAAGATCTTGCATTTTGCCATTCAAATATGAAGGCGTGACATACAATGGTTGCACTGATAAAGATGACTCAAGAAATTGGTGTGCCGTATCACTGTATTCCTCCGGCGAAGCTAATGAGTACGGATATTGTCCAAGTTCTTGCACATGTAAGTCCAAAAATCGTTTATCGTTCTAAAAGGATAGTGTATTATAGATTTAATTTTTCAGCAAACACGGCTACAACTAAAGAACCAACCCCACAAAAATTAACATGTGTCTTAGAATCCGGAAGATCTTGCGTTTTCCCATTCAAATATGCAGGTGTGACATACAATGGTTGCACTGATGTAGATGACTCAAGAAATTGGTGTGCCGTATCACTGTATTCCTCCGGCGAAGCTAATGAGTACGGATATTGTCCAAGTTCTTGCACATGTAAGTCCAAAAATCATTTATCGTTCTAAAAGGATAGTGTATTATATATTTAATTTTTCAGCAAACACGGCTACAACTAAAGAACCAACCCCACAAAAATTAACATGTGTCTTAGAATCCGGAAGATCTTGCGTTTTCCCATTCAAATATGCAGGCGTGACATACAATGGTTGCACTGATGTAGATGATTCAAGAAATTGGTGTGCCGTATCACTGTATTCCTCCGGCGAAGCTAATGAGTACGGATATTGTCCAAGTTCTTGCACATGTAAGTCCAAAAATCGTTTATCGTTCTAAAAGGATAGTGTATTATATATTTAATTTTTCAGCAAACACGGCTACAACTAAAGAACCAACCCCACAAAAATTAACATGTGTCTTAGAATCCGGAAGATCTTGCGTTTTCCCATTCAAATATGCAGGCGTGACATACAATGGTTGCACTGATGTAGATGACTCAAGAAATTGGTGTGCCGTATCACTGTATTCCTCCGGCGAAGCTAATGAGTACGGCTATTGTCCAAGTTCTTGCACATGTAAGTCCAAAAATCGTTTATCGTTCTAAAAGGATAGTGTATTATATATTTAATTTTTCAGCAAACACGGCTACAACTAAAGAACCAACCCCACAAAAATTAACATGTGTCTTAGAATCTGGAAGATCTTGCGTTTTCCCATTCAAATATGCAGGCGTGACATACAATGGTTGCACTGATGTAGATGACTCAAGAAATTGGTGTGCCGTATCACTGTATTCCTCCGGCGAAGCTAATGAGTACGGATATTGTCCAAGTTCTTGCACATGTAAGTCCAAAAATCGTTTATCGTTCTAAAAGGATAGTGTATTATATATTTAATTTTTCAGCAAACACGGCTACAACTAAAGAACCAACCCCACAAAAATTAACATGTGTCTTAGAATCCGGAAGATCTTGCGTTTTCCCATTCAAATATGCAGGCGTGACATACAATGGTTGCACTGATGTAGATGACTCAAGAAATTGGTGTGCCGTATCACTGTATTCCTCCGGCGAAGCTAATGAGTACGGCTATTGTCCAAGTTCTTGCACATGTAAGTCCAAAAATCGTTTATCGTTCTAAAAGGATAGTGTATTATATATTTAATTTTTCAGCAAACACGGCTACAACTAAAGAACCAACCCCACAAAAATTAACATGTGTCTTAGAATCCGGAAGATCTTGCGTTTTCCCATTCAAATATGCAGGTGTGACATACAATGGTTGCACTGATGTAGATGACTCAAGAAATTGGTGTGCCGTATCACTGTATTCCTCCGGCGAAGCTAATGAGTACGGCTATTGTCCAAGTTCTTGCACATGTAAGTCCAAAAATCGTTTATCGTTCTAAAAGGATAGTGTATTATATATTTAATTTTTCAGCAAACACGGCTACAACTAAAGAACCAACCCCACAAAAATTAACATGTGTCTTAGAATCCGGAAGATCTTGCGTTTTCCCATTCAAATATGCAGGTGTGACATACAATGGTTGCACTGATGTAGATGACTCAAGAAATTGGTGTGCCGTATCACTGTATTCCTCCGGCGAAGCTAATGAGTACGGCTATTGTCCAAGTTCTTGCACATGTAAGTCCAAAAATCGTTTATCGTTCTAAAAGGATAGTGTATTATATATTTAATTTTTCAGCAAACACGGCTACAACTAAAGAACCAACCCCACAAAAATTAACATGTGTCTTAGAATCCGGAAGATCTTGCGTTTTCCCATTCAAATATGCAGGCGTGACATACAATGGTTGCACTGATGTAGATGACTCAAGAAATTGGTGTGCCGTATCACTGTATTCCTCCGGCGAAGCTAATGAGTACGGCTATTGTCCAAGTTCTTGCACATGTAAGTCCAAAAATCGTTTATCGTTCTAAAAGGATAGTGTATTATATATTTAATTTTTCAGCAAACACGGCTACAACTAAAGAACCAACCCCACAAAAATTAACATGTGTCTTAGAATCCGGAAGATCTTGCGTTTTCCCATTCAAATATGCAGGTGTGACATACAATGGTTGCACTGATGTAGATGACTCAAGAAATTGGTGTGCCGTATCACTGTATTCCTCCGGCGAAGCTAATGAGTACGGCTATTGTCCAAGTTCTTGCACATGTAAGTCCAAAAATCATTTATCGTTCTAAAAGGATAGTGTATTATATATTTAATTTTTCAGCAAACACGGCTACAACTAAAGAACCAACCCCACAATAAAGTTATTAGAATCCGGAAGATCTTGCGTTTTCCCATTCAAATATGCAGGCGTGACATACAATGGTTGCACTGATGTAGATGACTCAAGAAATTGGTGTGCCGTATCACTGTATTCCTCCGGCGAAGCTAATGAGTACGGCTATTGTCCAAGTTCTTGCACATGTAAGTACAAAAATCGTTTATCGATCTAAAAGGATAGTGTATTATATATTTAATTTTTCAGCAAACACGGCTACAACTAAAGAACCAACCCACAAAAATTAACATGTGTCTTAGAATCCGGAAGATCTTGCGTTTTCCCATTCAAATATGCAGGTGTGACATACAATGGTTGCACTGATAAGATAAAAAGTTATGTGAAGCTAATGAGTACGGCTATTGTCCAAATTCTTGCACATGTAAGTCCAAAGTTTCTTGGGTGTAAAAAAGTTATTGAATTGCTTGTTTACTTTCGCAGCAAACAAGGCAACAACTTTTGAACCGACAACGAAGGAATCAACATGTGTCTTAGAATCAGGAAGACCTTGCGTTTTCCCATTCAAATATGCAGGCGTGACATACAATGGTTGCACTGATGTAGATGACTCAAGAAATTGGTGTGCAACATCACTGTATTCTTCCGGCGAAGCTAATCAGTACGGATATTGCCCAAGTTCCTGCAATTGTAAGTCCAAGGTTTCTTATGCATTCATTTATGTACAGTAAGTTTATATTTTTGCAGCAAACCCGACAGCAAATAGTGAACCGACAACGAAAAAAGCATCATGTTTTGTACCATCTTGTCAAACTTGTATTTTCCCTTTCGTATATAAAGGTGTTAAATACAATGGCTGTACTGATGTTGACGACTCTAAGCGTTGGTGTGCCACGTCTCTCTACGCTTCAGGTGCTGTCTATGAACACGGCTACTGTCCAGGCTTATGCAACGGTAATTTTTATTTCATATCAAAATCATTTTTAAACCAAAAGATATAGTAAATATTACAAATTATGTATTTATTTATTAAAAAGAAGTATGTATATAATAACTTCTTTTGTGAATTAAGGCGATTCGTCTCCATCTCCAGCAACCAAGGATTCTTGCTGTACGGCGTCAGGAGAAACATGCGTATTTCCCTTCATTTATTCTGGCGTCTCCTACACCGGATGCACAACTGCAGATGATGCAAGACCTTGGTGTGCTACGACGCTTTTTTCCTCAGGTCTGGCTAAAGACTATGATTACTGCACTGAAAAATGTGAAGGTATAAAAGCCCTCATGTATTAGTTGAGTGATGTTCTCAGTTTTGAAATATCTTTGATTTCAGTTCAAACAAAGGAACCAATTGTTACACCTTCGGGTAAGACTTCTCTTATCCTTATCTTTTCTTAATCAATTATTTTTTGGATCCTCTATTATTTAAGATGGCTGCACAACCACTAATGAAGTACCGTGTGTCTTTCCGTTCATATACAAAGGCAAATCATATAACTCCTGCACTTCCGTCGATAACTTTGGAATGCCATGGTGTGCTACAAGTCTCAAAGCCAATATGGAATATGCCAATTATGGAAACTGCGGTTCTTCATGCACAGGTAGTGTTTTTCATATAAATCATATCGTCATTCCTCTTTCACCCCATTTTATTACAGGAGCGAATTCTATTCCAGATACTACCAATTCTTCAAGTTGTATGACCAACAGTGGAAAGTCATGCGTATTCCCATTTACGTATAATGGAATTAGTTATACTAATTGTACAGACGTAGAGGATTCAAGACAATGGTGTGCCACATCGTTGTACGAATCTGGTGCTGCCAAAGACTATGGTTACTGCCTTAATGCCTGCTGAGACTGAGAACATTACTCCCTCATGTAATAAATTAATCATTCATATATCCTTCATTCGTTTTTAATATTCTTATTAATTAAACCCAATCTCCCAAAATAATATTCCTTTTTTTAGAGAAAAAAATAAACAATTTTAATTTTAATTGTTCTTTATGGCAATCATCATTTTTGTGCCAAATATGGGCATGTTGCTTAATTCCCCCTTTAATATTTAATTCATCCGATACGATTAACGAAAATGAGAATTATGAATAGAACATACATTGAAAATAAGTTATCTGCAAAACTGTAAAAATAAAAGGATATATGGTAATCAAAACATATTTATGTACGTGTTGTTATTTTTCTACGACATAAACAAATGAAAATAATGTATTCTTACCAGGATTGTGAGCGTTCAGAGAGGAAACAATGATTAGAGATAGAAAATCGGGCGTGTGAAAGGGAGAATGTTTGAATAGGAATGTTGGGGGATCGGCGGAGGTACACACTCTATGCCTCTAGTTTCCTCTCTGTTAGCTCATTTTGCATATTAAAAAGCACTCAGAGACGGGAAGAGGAAGAAGTTTAAGCTACGTCACTGGGTTAACATAGTCCTGAGCTGATATATGAACAATAATACGTCAATGAATATTTTTTTAGCGTTTGTTCTTTCCTACTCCCTGAATAAAGACCCCCATTTCATTTAGTATTTTGCTCATTTTGCATATTAAAAAAGCACTTAGAGATGCCAAATTTAATCACTTGTTTCTTTTGGCATCTTCAACAACTCCACAAAGTTTCATTCGAATCCGTTCAGTACTTTTTGAGTTATCCTGCTGACAAAACAAACCAACAAACGCCAGTGAAAACAATACCTCCTTCGGCGGAGGTAAAAATATTATATTTGTCATCAGTTCGTTGAATATGTTACTTGCCTCATATAAAGGATTTTTCCTTTTCATAGCATTAAGAGATGTTGAGACATGACGTACATTATCACGTGAAAAAGGAACATTTTTCCTTTTCTAAGGACCGACCAAAAAGACTGGACTGGACCGAATGGGACCGGACTGGACTGCAGTCCTCGGTCCTTGATAAGGACCGACACAACACTAGTCATGACTCGTAAAGACTTAGGTGCTCACTCTTAATGTGTTAAGGGTCAATCCCTTCAGGATTTTAGAATTACGTTTTTATAATCTTAATCGGATATGTATATATAAATACATATATATATCAGGAAAAGACCGGGTACCTGGTCCGGGTCCCGGCTGCTTTTTGAACGGCCCGGCCCGGTGTCTAAAAATCACCGGGCCGGAACTTTAATATTTTCTTTCGTTCGCCATTCTGAAAGTGAAAACTTTTTTAGAATTTTTTATATTTTAAAATAAGAATAAAAATAAAATAGCAAATGAAATAAATATTTCTCAAGAGAGGAAAGAGAATAGAAATCAAACCTACCCATACCCGAAGGGCGTACATATGGGCGCCGTAAGCGGCAAAATATGCGAGTATATAGTAATTCACCATCTCTGTCCGTCCGTCCGTCTGTATGTCCGCACGCTATCTCCTCCACATTTATCGTCAGATTTAAACTATGAAGGTACATATGGAATCCTTGGGTCAAGGCAGACCTAACAAAACTGTTTGCAAAGTGATGGGACCAGAAATGAACCAGAAAAATTACTGTTTCTGATTTTACTACCTACTTTTCAAGGTAAAGAGTGGAAGAAAAAAAAGGAAAAAAGCATCTCATGTGACTTAAACATATTCTTTGTACAAAGTCAAACTTTTTATGAGGAATGTTTGTACAAAACCAAAAATTATTTTATCTCATTTGACATTTAGAAAACCTATTTATCTCCACAAAATGTATGATACAAATCTTAAGAAACTTATGTAATAGGAACAAAACGGCGCCGTAGGCGGCCAATATGCGAGTATATATATATATATATATATATATATATATATATATATATATTAGGGTTGTTCTTATTTTTCAAATGTTTGAAATGTTAGCCATTGAGTGGATTTTCTGTTTCTTGGTGATAAAAGAAGACGACATACAAAGTTTGAACAAAATCGGTCAACATTACGAGGTCGCGCAAAGAGGTCAAAGTTTTAAAAATTTAGTAAAAATATAGTTTCCCGCAAATTTCTTCAAAATGGTGGACGTTACAGACTTCAATAATAATTATTAATTTAAAGGAAATCTAATTTACTACCAGACGTATGTTTGATGTTTTTTAATAAAACAAAGTTTTCAGTAAAAACAAAGCAAGAAAGGGAGTGAGTATTGTTAGCTTATTTCATAGCTTTTTTGTATCAATTAACTTCACTCGCCTGTAGAAGATGACTTGTTCGCTTCAGAGTAAAATAGTACTTTTAAGTTTAGTAAAACTTTAGATGATAAATCCAAAAATGACCTTGGTTGCATTCTATCAATTCAGAATTCAGTACAATCTGAGTTTACATCATATGATTCAGAGCCTGTATTGACCTATAAGAAATCGATTATGAAAAAAATAAATAATAATTTGTTTCTTAGATTTGCGTCAAGGTATCCTCTCAAAATTTTACTTTGTCTCTGACGCATACATAATCCATTATATGCGTCATTTTGTACGCAAAATAGGCTTTTTTAATGTACATATAACTCTCTACTTATTAAACTCACATGATTTAGTATACCAAAATATTAAAGCTGGTTAACCAAGCTTTCATTTGATATGTTTGGTGTTCTAAAAATCGCTATACTTTAAGAGATATAAGCAAATACGTACTGTCCCCCAAAAATTGTCTTTTGATATGAGAATATACGATTACCATTTGGTAACGCCAGTTAGTGTTACCTGGATAGCAAGAAAAAAGAGGGAGGAAAAATACCCCCTCCCTTCTCTTTCTCTTTCTATCCAGGTAACACTAACAGCATTACCAGATGGTAATCGTATATTCTCATATCAAAAGATCAATTTTTGGGGGACAGTACGTATTTGCTTATATCTCTTAAAGTATAGCGATTTTTAGAACACCAAACATATCAAATGAAAGCTTGGTTAACCAGCTTTAATATTTTGGTATACTAAATCATGTGAGTTTAATAAGTAGAGAGTTATATGTACATTAAAAAAGCCTATTTTGCGTACAAAATGACGCATATAATGGATTATGTATGCGTCAGAGACAAAGTAAAATTTTGAGAGGATACCTTGACGCAAATCTAAGAAACAAATTATTATTTATTTTTTTCATAATCGATTTCTTATAGGTCAATACAGGCTCTGAATCATATGATGTAAACTCAGATTGTACTGAATTCTGAACTGATAGAATGCAACCAAGGTCATTTTTGGATTTATCATCTAAAGTTTTACTAAACTTAAAAGTACTATTTTACTCTGAAGCGAACAAGTCATCTTCTACAGGCGAGTGAAGTTAATTGATACAAAAAAGCTATGAAATAAGCTAACAATACTCACTCCCTTTCTTGCTTTGTTTTTACTGAAAACTTTGTTTTATTAAAAAACATCAAACATACGTCTGGTAGTAAATTAGATTTCCTTTAAATTAATAATTATTATTGAAGTCTGTAACGTCCACCATTTTGAAGAAATTTGCGGGAAACTATATTTTTACTAAATTTTTAAAACTTTGACCTCTTTGCGCGACCTCGTAATGTTGACCGATTTTGTTCAAACTTTGTATGTCGTCTTCTTTTATCACCAAGAAACAGAAAATCCACTCAATGGCTAACATTTCAAACATTTGAAAAATAAGAACAACCCTAATATATATATATATATATTATATCCTTTTCCTCTCACAGGTGTTTCACTAAAGTATGAAAGTGCAACAATTATGAGTGGATAATTCATTAGTAAGAATTTTTTTTTTTTATACTTTTATTTAGAAAAAGAAGATTCTTATAGCTAATTAACCTTTTTTTTAAATCTAGTGACAAGATTAAAAAGCATTTGCATATATATCCTCAAATAGCATATGTCCCCACTGACGAAATATACGTTATCCAAGTAATAACAGCCTACAAACTGGATGAGCTTCTTTATACGGGTAGTATTTCCCTGTATGACTGCAAAAGGGATCTATGATGGCATAGAGGAGTTCAATTTGTAAAAAACTCGGTAAGGGCTTTTCTACGAGAGTCTTTAAAAAATACAAAAAAGTCAGATATAAGAAATTTAAAACAAGTCCGCCATGAGTTTTTTAGTTACCAATTCATTTATTTTTATAATACTTAAAAAAACACATGAGCCACAGAGAAATATATATTGTAAAACATAAATAACACTTGTCATGATTTTAAATATATTTTTTGTTTATTCCCCAGTTCATAAAAATATATACAGCTAAAAAGAGAATGTAGTAAAATGATGTTAATGCATAAATACATAGTTAAACATTTTATTTTAAAATTTTAACATCAAATATGAACAAACACTAAAATACAATTATAATAAAATACTTAACCAAATAATATATATATATATAAGCGATAAACCTTTCTGTTAAATCCTTGAATTGGCGTAAAAGTTTATTTAATAAAGGGGAAGTAACGAATTACATCAGCTGCCAACTCCACTTTCCATCGGTGACAGAGGGGATCTTGAGGTCCAACGCCGCTAAAATGATTGCCCTTACCTCCCACGGACTGATAGGAGAGTGAGATGCTGACCTCTTAGCTATAAGAGCTTTGACATTCAAAAGAGTACTATTAATTGCTATAGATTTTGCAGAAAGAGAAATGCCAAGACCGAATAGGACGATAGCTTTGCAAAATTGTTTGTATCTGGAGTCTGAAGACCTTTAATATTCAAACTGATGAACTGTTTAAGGATGCTACCGAATGACAATGTATAAAGGCATGTAAAGTAGTGTTATAAATTTTTCCATAATCTTTGCATGGAAGTATAAAGCGAGTGAGGTCAGCGGATATCTGCAGCTGTGCCGCAAACTTTGTCCAATCAACAATCCCTATAAGAGATTTAAGAATTCTCGTTTTCCAGCCAACTGGAAGTTTGAGGAGCTCAACGTATTTTTTACATATGCTCAAACTTTCTTCACTACCGGAACGAATGGGGGAAGTCCTTTTAAGATACCAGGGTCTGAGCACCTGATAATCGAGAGCAGCTCTTGGTAAAGGAAATAAAAACCTGCCATCATGAAAAGGACCCACAGGAATCACATCATATATTGATAGTATGTTACTTTTTATGGTCATCAAAACGTTTCTTTCAGCAATGTTCTTTGTCGCAATTCATTTTAGACAGCTCACATGGGGAAAAGGAAGGATATCTCGTAGTAGGACATAGATGATTCTTGTAGAGCCAATGTGCATACAATTTAAGATCAGTCATTTCAAGGTCCACCCTTCCGAGTTTGGGCTTAAACTAAACTTTATTCAATGTTACCTTTTTTTCTAATAATAATATTTGTTTTTCTTCATTCATAAAATCGATGAAGCCACAAAGAAAGTAGAATAAATATATATTATCCCTTCATCGCTCGAAGTCTAATACCAAAGAATAGAAAAAGGAATGAAATAATATTGTGTTTTTATGGAAAAAGTATGTAATATATTAAAGGTATTTTATAATCCATTATTATTTATAAGACAATTAGGACTGGGATAGGAGATCCCAAAAATTTCTGGAAAGACTTAGAAACTATTGCTCCTTAAACTAGACCATCAAGCACGATAAACACGCGATTCCTTAGGCTATATTCATTTCCAAAACAATAATGATGTTCTCCTTTTTTTACACAAATTATTATTCAAAATATTTTAATTTATGTTCGTATAAATTACAAATATTACATACATGCTAATTAAAATAGTGTTCCCCTGTTAGTGAATATATTGCCGCTTCACTTGTTGATGTGTCTTAACTCAGAGTTGACTCATAGGTTGACAAATACATACATAGTATAAATACGAAGATGTATGAAAATGATATTTTTACGACATCCCTTTGCCAGATTGTTTTAGGGCAGTGGTTCTCAAACTTTCAATACTGAGTACCACCTGAGAAACTATTCAGCTGTCCAAGTACCACCATGATGACCGATTTTAAAATATAGCCATATATGCCTTCTCAATTAGATTTTAACACACAGGAGACACGTTTATTCCTTTTTGTGGTAATTTATTATACCCGAATTGTTACCTTACTGAATCAGACATTCACAACAACTCTCACATAGAAATATATATATATATTTTTTTTACTCTCACATAGAAATATACACACTTAAAAGTTGTATCATGCTACTAAGCATGTTGCTAAATATGAATAACTTGCACAAGTTACCTAATGAGAGGAGTGCGCCTGTCTCTCTGCGCACAGTCCTTTGATGTCTGGCTCTATAGAGCACAGTTTCAGTCTTAGGTCTGGCTCAGCATCCAACCTTGACCTGTATTTGGTCTTTATGGCAGCCAGTGAAGAAAAACCTTTCTCACATAGATAGGTCGTTGCGAAAGGCAGGAGAGCGCGCACGGCCTTGTCCGACAGCACGGGGTATTCCCCGTGTTGCTGTATCCAAAAGTCCAGCAGCGACTGTTTTTTGAAATTACATTTCAGAGTTCCATCACAAGACAGTTCAATTAAACTCTCCTGCTCAGCAGCAGTTAAGTCCGTGGGCATGTCAGAGGTTTCGATGTTGAAAGGGTTTCTCATCCAGTTCTTTTCTTTGGGTGTCACAGGGAAATATTCCCTGAGTTGCTGCCTGAGGGAGACGAGGTGCGCAATGATGTTCTCTCTGACGCGGTCATCAAGTTGCAATTCGTTGTCAGACAAAAAACTGTCCAAAGAAGGAAAAGCTGACACATCACCTGCTTTTGCTTTGATTTCGAACAGTTCCATCTTTTTCAGCGCTGCGCTGATTTTATCCTGCACGTCAAAAACGTTGACAGAGAGTCCCTGTAATCCCAAATTTAAGTCGTTCAAACGTGAAAATATATCGGACAAATACGCAAGCTCACTGAGCCATACAGTGTCTTCAAAAAGGTGTGACAAAGGAAAGTTCTTGTCCTGTAAAAACACCAGGACCTCTCTGTGCAACTCGAACAGTCTTGAGAGCACTTTGCCTCTCGATAACCACCTTACTTCAGTATGAAGAAGGAGCTGGACGTGCTTGCTGCCCATTTCATCACACAGTACATGAAACAGACGGGAGTTCATCGGTCGGGCCTTAATAAAGTTCACAGTTTTTACCGCAGAGTCAAGAACAGACTTCAACTCATCAGGCATCTTCTTTACAGCAAGCGCCTCTCGATGGATGCTGCAGTGTGTCCATGTCATCCCAGGTGCCACCTCGCGAATCCGGGCTGCTACTCCACTGTGGCGTCCACACATTGCCCTGGCTCCGTCTGTGCAGACACCGATACACTTTTTCCAATCAATCCCATGTTCTTGGATAAACGTGTTCAGTAGCTGAAATATGTGCTCAGCTGTAGTCCTGGTCTCAAGGGGCTGACAGCACAGGAAATCCTCATGAGCTGCACCTTTGTATTCATACCTCACATATACCATCAAATTCGCCAAATCTGCGACATCTGTCGTCTCGTCCAGTTGCAGGGAATACAATCGACTATTTTTAATTCGTTGAATTAGTGTCTTCAGAACGTCGTCTGACATAGACCGTATTCTCCGGGAAACAGTGTCTTTGGAATGTGGCACCAAGTCCAACTTTTTTGCTGCCTTCTCCCCACACATGATGCGTGTTATTTTTTTAGCAAGCGGTAGACATAACTTCGAGCAGATGGTGTGTGGCTCACCTGACCTAGCTACGAGCAGGCTAGCTTCGTAGGACGCTTCCCGTGCGTCGGCTGAGGGTGCAGTACAGCAACGAACTGCGGACTTTGACAGCTTCAGCTCGTCACGTTTTCTTCGAAAATAGTCCACCGGCTTGTCTTTTAAATTTGGGTGTTTTGTATGTAGGTGCCGTTTGAGATGGGCTGGTTTCATACTGTCGTTGCACAGCACTTCACAACACACAACGCATTGCGGCTTCTGGTCTCCCTCTTCCCCGCTCCAAAAGAACCCGAACTCTAGATATTTTGGGTCATATCTTCTTGCAGCTTTGCGGCGTTTTCTGTTCGAAGAAGCCGCAGGCATTTCAGGGTCAGCGTTGCATCTTTTGTTAGCACTAGAAGTGCTCGGTGGTTCTGCTTCCTCCACATTGCTTGAACCATTATCGTCAGACTCTTTTATTTTCTCCTCCGACCTTTTCCCTCCACTTAGCCACGCTTTTAAACTCATTTCCAGGTTATAACATTACATTTATTTAGCCTTTGCATTCACGTGTATGTCCCTGCTCGCACCAACAGTTGAAGTGATGATCCTATGCTAGTGATCCCATGATTCTGTGCAGCAGCCTGTACGTGCCTACGTAAGCAGAGTACGTTTGCAACAAATATTTTTTGAAAGACAGAATTTTAATTATATCAAGCTACATATTTCGTTTGAAACATTGTATTTATAATGCATTGTATTTTTCTGTTTTTTTAAAGTGAAAATGTGGAAAATGAAAACATCCCCGCATACCACCAGAGAGTGCTCGCGTACCACCAGAGGGTGCTCGCGTACCACTGGTGGTACGCGTACCACCGTTTGCGCACCACTGTTTTAGGGGAATAACACTATGTAACAAAATTAAGGTCTTTGTTTGTCCTTGGCTGAAATTCCTAATTTGAGTCCCATTTTTTACGTAGATTTCAAAAATGCCACTTAAAATTTTGTCCGAAAAAAGATTTGGCCTTTATGACCTTTTTTTGAAATTTACAATTTTCATCATTTCTAATGGTTCAGGCCCAGTTATCTTCGTGCAAAGTAAGAATAACCACAAATGTCAGTACTATTTATTTTCTATTTTATCTGTGCATTTCAAATCCGTTTTTATAATTTATATATCTTTCGTACTAATCGAAAAAATAGGAAAAAAAATTGTTTATGTATTGTGTTGTGTGCACTCGTGTTCTGTGGCTCCTCCGAAAATATTGAATTGTCTCCGGAATGTCTCTGTTTTGAAGATAATTTTGTATATCCGCGGGATCCTTGGAGTCGTGGCAATCGGTGAGATTTCCAGAAGAATCATAAACTCTTTTTTTGGCGTTAAATATTGAGTTTTTCATCGTTTCTTGGGGCTTTAAAGAAGATATTTTTCTTCCTTTTCTCCCCTTTTTTTTCTTCTTCTTGTTACCTCGCTTCGTGGGGTGATTTTTTATTTTCTTCTCTTCTTTAAAGACCTTTGTAAGTCTTATTTGCTCGAAATAAAAAGGGTTTTTCCTTTTTTTCCCTTCTCCTTCACGCGTTATAGAAGGAGCAAGCCGGCTGATATTTTTGAGAAGGAATTTTTTTTCGTGTCATCTTTTTCTCCTCTCCTTCGTTGAGAGGTAAGAAGTATAGAAGACATGAATAACAATAATGTTCCTCCTGACAAACCCCCAGATAGAATCAAAAGTGGATATGCAGACGCATTAAAGAAAAATGGCATTAAGCAAAATAATGCAGGACCCCAGTTCAATTTGAACAGAGACCTTAAATGGGAAACTTTTGTCCTTCTCATGGAGGATATGGAAGGAAACATGTTTAAAACTGATAAAGTGAAGCATATTGACATATATGACATGGCTATCCAACTTGGCTTTAAAGAGCAGGAAATCGCAGGCGCCAACCCGAAATTTGGCCCAGGACAATCGTGTATATACACGAAATTCCCAATAGACGTAATTTCAAGATTATCGGACTTTAAAAAACATCTAAAAAAGAGGCTTATGAATTCGGATGGGATTATGGAAGAAGTAGCGTGTAAACTAAAAGGAGTTGATAAGATCCAATTGGATCGATCCAAAAACTTAACTATCACTTTGGTCAACACTTTTAAAAGAGTGGAGGAGAAGCGTTTGGTTAATTGGCTCGGCCAATTCGGAGAAATAATTGATCATTACCCCAAAAGAAATCCAATTGATCCAAAAGCAGAAGAGAAATATCCTCTATATCGTGAAGAATGGAGGGACAGTGACTACATTGTTGAATTAAAGGCCGACCCTGCCTGCATCCCCCAGATAGTCCCTTTTCAGGGCTTTCTAATAAAATTAAAATTCAATGGAGTAAGAATGCAATGCCAAAGATGCTTCAACTTTGGTCATATGAAGTATAATTGTACTCAAAAACGATTGAAAACTTTTGAATATGGAAAAGCTTTGAAGAACAGCATTGAAGAGATCAAGTCACTGAAAGAAAATAAAAACTCTGAACCTAAGGAAATAAATACAGAGGCAGATGAACAACCAATTGAAATAGAAGAAGATCAAACCATCGCCATATCAAATAATATATCAAATGACCCTCCGCATGACCTTCATGAAATAACTCAAAATGAAAATGAAACTCAAATTAATGTTTCAAATGAAAAATCGCAATGCAACGTTCAAGATCAAAACAATGACAATGTTTTGGATCCCGAAGAGTCAACCTTGCAAAATGAGAATGCATCGTTTGTAATGGAAGATCCTACATCGATGTCAAGCTCAAACAGCCCTCCACCAACGATTTTTTCTCCAAATGAAGCAACTGCTGACGCAAATCAAGAAGATAGTCTGAAATCAAATGCATCAGTACCAGATAATAACTCTTTGCCATCTTCTCTTGACAAGAGTAAGATTTTAAGAGACAGGACTCGCTCCCAATCTGCAAAAAGATTGCATAAAGATACAAGTGAGTCTCCTGAAAGTTTGAAAAACCCTTCCAAACTTCAAAAGAAACTAAAATGAGTTTGAAACTAAGAAAAATATTATCCCTTAATACAAGAGGAGGCAAGGATAAGAATAGACGCCATGCTTTATTAAAATATCTGTTCGCAATAAAACCTGACGTGCTTTGTCTACAAGACGTCAAATGTGAAGTCTCTGCTACATGCCCTAAGGACTGCTTAGTATGTAAGCCATTCAATTACCACTCATTCTTCACAGGTTCAAATTCAAAAAGAGGAGTACTGACATTCGTAACCAAGAAAATAAGAGTGGTCGAATTGATTGAAGATTACTCGGTTAATAGTGATTGGCATAAGATTTATCTGTCCTCGAATAATATAAGCTTCTGTTTGATTAATATATATGGTCCAAATGAAAAGTCCCCAGCCTTCTTCCAGTCAATCATTGACTCTAAACTGTGCAACTCTCTTCCAATTATACTTATCGGCGATCTAAATGTGGATCTAGATAAGCGGAACTACCCGAATTCTCCCTTTTTGCTTCAATTAATTACTAAGTTTGACCTGATAGACGCTACAAAAAGAATTAGTCCCCACGAAACTATTTCATGGAAAAGAGGCCACCAGTCATCCAGAATAGATATGGCTCTAGTTTCGCAATCAGTACTGCAGCTAATAAAAAAAGCGAGCTACAAGCCGGAACCGTTCTCGGACCATTTTATTTTAGAGCTTGAGATGAACTTGTTCAGACAACCATATACTTTTAAAATTCCCAAATGGATCCTTAAGGAGCCAAAGTTTGAGAACATGTTAAGGAGAAACTTGGCTAAAGGTTTTAGTTGCTCCTTTTCCTCAGAACGGGCGGCAAAAGTTTTTATTCGAATAATTAAAATGTCCACATTGAAGTTTTTATCACATAATAAAAGAAGACTGGAAAACCAAAATGGCCAAATGAAAGATCTTTTAACCCAACGTTCACCATTCGTCCAAACCTTTACTTCAGAAGTTTTTAATGTTTTTAGGATTTCTGAAATGGCAGAAATTGAAATGGCCGAAAAGGTAGAGAGAGAAAGAAATTCAAATTGGCGGATCAAGAACCTACACAAACAGGACAGTTGTTCATCCTCTTCAGTGTCAAGAATTTTACATAATGGACGAGTTTTATCGAAAACAAAAGAGATTTTAGACTTATTTTATGAAAAATTTCAAAGCATGGTCAATGATAACAGACCAAATTTTCCAAGAAAACGAAGATCCACAAATGCATCTATTTATACTTTAGAAAGCATAACTGCTTATATAAAAAATATTTTAATGCTAACAAGGCTTCGGGAGTTGACGGCGTAGTAGGAGAAGTTTATACTTTACTACCACAAGAATGTTCTAAGTTCTACTTCAATATGGACAGTCAATGGAGACGAGAGGTAGTTTGCCACGAGCCTTAACAAAAGGTAGGATTGTCCTTATTCCAAAAAAAGGAAATGGGACTGATATCAATGATTGGAGGCCAATCACGGTTCTGAATCAATCCTACAGGATCCTCTCAGGAATTTTGGCCAAACGAATGGAACCAGAGCTAAACAAAACAATTGGTGCTCCTCAGAAAGGATTTCTTAAAGGCAGAAGAATCTCAGACGTGCTTCGGAACATTGAGGCATCCATTGAGTCTGTAACCGATAGAAAGAAATACGGAGCTGTGATAGGAGTCGACTTTAAAAAAGCATTTGACTCTATATCGCATTTGCAAATTCTTAGAGGAATTAAAAAGCTCCTTCCGAAGCAGTTTTTTAATCCAGTTCGAGCTCTTTTGCTGAACGGATCCTCAACAATCACGATTGGCGAACAAAAAAGCAAACCTATAAAACTAAAAAAGAGCTGCAGACAAGGTTGCCCGTCGGCTCCTCTTCTCTTCATTGCTGCAATAGAAGAGCTAGTTGAGAAATTAACACGGAAATATAATGGTTTTGGAGTTCAATTTCCTGGGTGTAAGCATCTCATTGACCTATATGCAGATGACGTCACACTTACAGTTGAAGCAAACTCGGAATCCCAATTGATTAAAAGAGTCGAAATTCTTCTTGAAGCATTCAAAAAATTCAAAAGAAAATCGGGTTTGGCATTAAATCCTTCAAAGACATTCATTCTTCCTATTGGTCGGTGGAACCCTGTTAAAGGTAAAATTGTGGGCAACTGTTCAATAAAATATAAGGTTCCAATTCTTGGGGTGGATTGGGGACCTAAAGGCATTCATGCAAGCAATTGGAACAAAATGTCGTCTCATATCAGTAAACTCATCAATAGTTGGAGAGGTTATAATATCCAAAAAAGAATAGACCTTTATAATTCACAAATTATCCCAACCGTTTTATATAAGGCTTCTGCTTCTCCTTTGTTGGCAGAAAAAGCACTAGAAGAGGAGGAGGTTTGGCTCCTAAAACTTTTCCACAAACTATATCTACCAGCTATTAAGCGTCCAATTAAGCAAATCGGTGGGGGTTTAGCTCTTCTATCCCACATACTCCCTAAGGTCTATATAAAAATATTTATTGACATCACAAGGAATCCAAACATGGAGTGGAGGACAACGATATTTCAAAATGGACTGTACATGCGCCTAATGTTTGGATCAGACTTAACAAATTCGTCAACAAACGCAATTTCAAAAATTTGGGCTGCTGCACAGCGAGTTGTCTGGAGGTTTATTCCAAAATTTCAAGGCGACTCTACTGTAGATATAGTTCGAAACAATTGTGTAAAAAAGTTATTTTTCAAAAATCTTAAGAGCCCAAATTCGTTAGAAGAAGAAGCCATCAACAATAATTTTTTATCAATTCATAATTTAACATGTTCAGATAATTTTATAGATGGGAGATTTAAATTTTGTCTCTTAAAAGCAGCCCGTGAACACAAACCACCATGTCCGTGGCATCTTAAACTAGTACCCCCAAGCTCACAGGAGGAAGCTAATTCCATTGCTAATACACATATAAAAAAATTGTGCCTCCCTGAGCAATGGAGGAATAGAATTTTACATTCTTTGACGGGAATCCATGATGGAAAGAAATTTACATCGCAGTTGCAGATATCTGGTAACTGTATCTATTTCTCAAACCATTGCATAAACTGTGGTAAACTGTACAATACCGTACAACACGCTTTTGTGGATTGTCCTTATGTATCGATCCTCAAAAAGTTTGTGGTTCTGAATGTGAAAGGCCTGGATAAAAGTGGAGACAATTATGTGAGAGGAATTGTCTTATTTGGATTGGCGAAGAAAACTGGGTCCCAGTCACCCAAGGCAAAGTCGATCGGATTCGCCATTCTCAACTCAAAGGCGTGGATTGCCAACTGCATCACAAACAACAGAGTTGTGAGGAACGAGGATTTGAGGAAAATAATAATATCCTCTGCAGCACGTTATTCTACCCTGGCACTCAAAATACCTTCCCTTTTAGATGACTCCTGGACCAGCGCCGCCAGCATTGTAAAGTTTTACCCATCAGCATCAAGTCAATATTTTAAGTTAATCAAAAAAATTATGAAATTTTATAAATAATCATTCCCATATAATTTGTTATCTGTTTTTAATAGTGTTTTATAGTCGATAATGTCTTTGTTCAGAGTTTTATTATAAACTATAATGTTTATTTTATTTTTATTCATGTATATATGTCCATTTATATATATGTCTTCTCTGAACAAATAAAGGAAGAAAAAAAAATAAAATAGGCTCTATATTTCAAAAAGTTGACCATATTTTAGTGTTCTATTTAAGTGGCTATATTTTTTTGTTTCGAGTCTATTGACTATAATCAATATGTAATATAATTTTGGTATATGTCAATGCATTTCAGAAAAGTTTTTATAATTTCGATATCTGTCATGAAAGTAAAGAAAATATCAACTTAGTAAGACAAAGTATTGATTATATTAAGTAACTACATTTAGGTGATTAGTGAGGTTGCATTTAATATTATTGTGATTTGTTACAAAGAAACAAAAACAGGTTTGCTTTTTTATTTGCAAGTTCCTTAAATAATTTGATAACAATATTGAAATGCAATTTTCCAAATCACAGTACCTCTCTAAAAAATAAAAATAAAATTTTTGACACTTGTAAATGACTATATGTAAATAAAAAGGCAAACTTGTTTTTGTTTCTTTGTAACAAATCACAATAATTTTAAATGAAACCTCAATGATCACCTAAATGTAGTTACTTAATATGATCAATACTTTGTCTTACTAAGTTGATATTTTCTTTACTGTCATGCCAGATATCGAAATTATAAAAACTGTTCTGAAATGCATTGACATATACCAAAAATATATTACATATTGATTATAGTCAATAGACTCGAAACCAAAAAATATAGCCGCTTAAATAGAACACTAAAATATGGTCAACTTTTTGAAATATAGAGCCTATTTTTTCGATTAGTACGAAAGATATATAAATTATAAAAACGGATTTGAAATGCACAGATAAAATAGAAAAATAAATAGTACTGACATTTGTGGTTATTCTTACTTTGCACGAAGATAACTGGGCCTGAACCATTAGAAATGATGAAAATTGTAAATTTCACAAATATCATTATCCTGGACACAAAAGCAAAATTTGAAATGATTAAAAGTATTTTTTCATGTTTGCTGGGCATAAGCAAATAGAAAATAAAAGTTTTAACTCAAGGACAAAAACTTTATTACACGGTGTAATCAATCATACACAAATAATGAATGGTCTTTAATTGACTTATAGAGCGTCAAAAAGAAGACAAACACTGAGAGGCAGACTTTGGTATATAGAGAATATAGTATGTCGAAGCAATAAATATACAACACGACACTAAATAACGAGGCCGTTGTTATATATTCCAGCTTAATTATAATATCAGGAACGGAATGTCAAGAGACAACTAAAGAAAATGATATTTCATGTATTTTTCAATAAATGTCATGTTATGCCATCACTGGAGTGTAGTAAAAATTTGAGTCAAATACCCAGACACAAAATGTCCTACGGGTCCATGAATAACTCAGTTCATCCCTGACGACATCGCTCATTTTTTTTCTTGGTTATTCAAAGTTGATTCAAACACACGTAAACTCAAAAATTATTGATAAAGTATATATCCTAAAGCTATATCTATATTTTTCAAAATTATGGTCTTCAATGAGAAAATCTATTCTAGTTACAGCAACATAACAATTAAGCATAGTTATCTCTATCGATATTTATATATAAACTTTACTGACTACGTTTCACTAAACTTTGACTGCTAATGATATATCTAGCCTTGCCAGCACACAGTATTACCGGTACAGTCTGACATTTCTATTGCTAGGCTTCATATATATATATATATATATATATATATATATATATATATATATATATATATATATATATATATATATATATATATATATATATATAGTAGAAGAAGAGGAATTACGTACTTTAACATCATTCAACATTATAGCTCTTATTCATCGCTTGATAAGCCTTCCAGCAGATTTTCAAAATGAATGACGACGGGTACAGAACCTCTAATAGAAAAGCAAATGGGGGCTTTCATGGCATAAACAAAGTATACAAATTTAAAACTCTATAAAAGTAATATTGTTTAAAATCTTCAAGCGATTTAACAGTTCTTTTTTAACATTGATAAATATTTAGGAGAAAATTTGGATTATAATTTGATCAAATCCCCACCATACCACATCCAGATCCGATCGCGTTTAGGATTTTTAGGAAGAAGGCCGAATATTGAGCAGCAGAAAAAATTATAATAGAATGGAATTCTTCTGCTTCCAAAGGTTGATGAATGTACAATTTACTTGCAATAAGAGCTTTGGCGCTTGATAGAGCATATTTCACGGCTTTTAAATTTTGATTTTTTGCTCTAAGCAGTATCATAGCTCTTGTAGTATTAGCTTTCATGGTTTCCACTCCAATAGCATTTAGAGAGACCAGTTTTTTTAGTTTGTGATAACATGTCGACAGTCGGCAAATACATGGACTGTCGAATTAAAAAGTATTCCTCAGTTAGCACATGGGCTGTCAAAGAAGATTAGGTTAGGTGACACTTGTATGTGGTTGTGCAGTGAATTTCTTGTCGTCATGAATTTCAACTAATGATTCTTGAATACTATTTTGCCATTCTTCAGGTAAGTTCAAGAGATTCATGTAATATTTACATAACTCTATGTCTTCGTTTAAAATGTAATAATTATAGTCAATCTTTAGATGTCAGGGAGAATGAAGAACATAATTATTGCGAAAGTTCGTTTGAGAAGAAAACTAAATTTTTCATGTTGAAAATCTAATGATGGTTGCTTATAGACGTCATGACTATTAGAGTATCACTTCCTATGGCTAGATCTTCCACGGAGCGGGTCCACTAGTATTTTGGAAGAATGTTGTTTTTGTAGCGTTTATATTTTTTACGGCCATAGGAGTATATCATGTAAAAACGATAATCAACTCCCACATTGTATGGGTTAAAATACCACAGCATTTGTCAATACAATGATATTCAATTTATTCGCTCACACCTTAGTAAGGTATCATACACAATTGATTGTACATTCAATCACGTTAGACAGCAGTACAGACACATTACAGACAAAAAAGCTATAAGCAAGTACATAACTACATCTGTTAGTTTATTTCTCCAAAATATAAGTTCCCTTTAAAATTAAACATTGAAAAAGGTTGAAGTCAATTCCTTGAAGCACAACAGTTTTTCATTATAAAAGAATCTTTAAGATAATGAACCCCGACAGAGATCGCCTTCACACCCCAATGTCTACGATGTATTCAACGCCCTCGTGGTCGGCAGGGACCTTGAGTGGATGGGGGAAGCCCTTGGAGTTGAATAAGAGCCCCCTGCTAACTCCAAAGATGATGGTAGTCCATCTTCTTCGCTGCCAAAGATTCCTCAATGACCTCAAGTCTGCACCTGTCAAGCGAGTCATCATCTACAGTGACGAGAAAACATGGACCGTAGATCCTGTGAGTTACAGGCAGAACGACAGATTCATTGCCCTCGGGGACCCAAATAGTAATGACCATCCCGCCAATAGTGTCGGTCGACACATTCATGTCCTTTGCGTGGGCCACCATGGACTTGGTCGACTCGGCCTCCACGGCCGTTTTGACGTCCTTGCAGCCCGATCCAGGATAACGATCAAGATCCCTGCCGGCCGCGAGGCAGGGGCGCAGGAAGTGGGGGTGCAGGAGGTGCGGCAGCACCCCCTGGTAGCGGAGCTTCGAAACTGATATTTTTAAAGAGACGATAAAGTTATTTGTAAAGTAAGAAAAGGGAAAAAAAAGAAAAATAAATACATCTTTTTTGTAGTTATAAGGAGAGGAACTTAATCAGGATTTACAGGATAATATATATTTTTCCTTCTCCTTTTTATGAAAAATATTCACATCATTCTCTATCATATAACTACTTTCTACGTCGCGACGTCTCCATCATCATCTAAAAAAGGTTAAAAAACTTCATTGTTTGATGCAAGGTTCAATCCTTGCCTCAACATATTATCCATAGATATGTTACCATGTATAAATGCTGTGGCCGTAGGCCAACCACCCGCCCAGAGGGCCTAGTAATAAATAAATATTTAAACTCTTTTTTTTTTTCCTTTTAAATATCTCATTTTAAAGTGTACTCCACTCCTCTGAGAGGAAGGGGTCTTGGCCGGTCTGAGTGCTTGTCTGATCTAGGTCTCTTTCAGTTTGCGTTGTTCTTTTTCTTTCAGTTTCATTTCTTTATTGATCCTTAAGAAAATAAACTTTGCCATGGCAGATGATCCAGGGGATAAGCCACCTGATCAAGTCAATTCTACTACAAGTTCCTTAGAGGAACAAGCTTCCTGTCCTGTGACTGAGAACGCGGTTTTTCTTAGCACAACAACGACTAATGAAAATAGGTCTTCTAATGAATGTGCCCTTAATTTATCATCATCCCAAAATAATCATGTGTCTTCTAAAAAGACTGGTTTAGAGGAGAGAACTTCTTCTCATGTGTCTGAGAACGCGGTATTTCTTAACACAAGGTCTAATAAAAAGAAGCCGGCTAATGATTCGGTCCTCCTTGAATCCTCATCACAAAGTAATATTGTCTCTTCGAAAAAAACTCCAAAAGTTATGTCGTATAGTGGAGCTGTAGGTGCAAATTTAATTAAAGACTCCTTTAAGTTTGTTTCTGATGATACTGTGAATAACTCAAAGGGTTGGAAAAATTTCTGCCTCTTTGCACAAAGAACTGACAAGCGCAGTCCCTTGAGTAAAGCCCAAATGCATCCGGGCAACCTTGCACTAATTGCCACCGATATTTTAAAATTCAGCCCTAATGAAGTTCATAGCATTAATTGGGATAGACCACATCGCCCTCTCATAATTACCAAGCAAAAAATCCCTATGGAGAGACTATCTACTGATATATCCCTTCCCATAGAATTAGATTTAAAAGACGACGAAAATAATCCTTTTACGGTCTTGTTGGACTGCCGTAAGTTAATACTGGCGAGAGACGGTGATCATACCTTTGATGTGAAACTCAAATATGGGTTCGGCAAAATTTGTGAGAAAGCTCTAAGAGCAATGATGGAACCTTTTTGCAAAGTTAACTCTTTTCGTGTCGGAAATGCTTCTGCTTCGGACAAACTTTTCCTTAAAAAATTTACCATTTTCAATGATCCAAAATACCAGCATTGGAATACCAAAGGCTCAGATTTAGTGATCAATGTAACTGGTAATCCCAAAAATGTGCCCTCCCTTATTCCACTCGGAGATGAAATCGAATCCTTAGAGTTCATCGGCCAGACGAGGCAATGTGGAAACTGTTTCATGTTTGGCCACTATAGATCTGCTTGTGTTGAAAGAACCAAACCGATTAGTTTTTATAAAGCTTGGATGGTCGCCAGATTGAAGCAATTGGAGGGTAAAGACCAGCAATTTTTCACAAAATTTTGTAACACTCAAGGAGAAACAAGTTCTGAAGAACCTTCGAGTGAGACCAGAGTTCAGAATATTACGGAGGAAATCCCGGTAGCGCAAATTAGTAAGGATATTGGTGTAGTTCGAGAGACTGACACTGTGATTCCTCCCAGCACGGACCTTACAAACAATCGTGACCAGCAATCCTCAAATGAAAAATCCATAGAACAACATAAGACTTCCAAAAATCCTCAAAGACCACCGCTTCCTGAAAGAATTGCCTCCTTTGAACGCACTAGATCTAATTCTATATCCAAAAGGAGTAGGAAAGAATCCCATTGTTCCCTAGATCGTGGTAGTGCGGCAACAACTCGCTCCAAAAAAAACAAAAATAATGTTGAACCATTCAGCGCAACAGAAAATATTTAACTTTTTTCCACCAGTATCTAGTAGCGATGCTTCAATTAATGTGGGGCTCTCAAAAATAATTTCACTTAACATTAGGGGTGGCAAAGATAGGCGGGCTAGACATGCTATCATGAAGCACTTACTGTCTCTAAAACCTGACATTTTATGCCTGCAGGACATAAAAACAGAGGTATCTTCGTCATGCTCTTCGAATTGCAGTTTTTGTGTTCCCCCACAATTTCACCATTTTTACTCAGGCTCGGGCAGAAGAGGAGTAATGACTTTCCTTACAAAACGTCTTTATAAGCCTGTTTTTGTAAAATAATTTACTCGAGATGGAGAGTGGCATAAGATTACTTTGAATACTTCGGGATGTACTCTCACACTCATCAATGCTTATGGGCCGAACTCCAAATCATCTACTTTTTTTCAGTCGATCCTTGATATACAAAAGGGTCAAAATATTCCACTTCTCATTATTGGCGACTTAAATGTAGATATAAATAAAGTCCCGAATAAATACCCAAATTATGCCATCTTGAAAGAGGTCATTCACTCACTGGGATTAGTAGACGCTACTTACATTTTCAGTGGGGAAGACGCTACTTCATGGAGCTCGGGCAAAAAATCTTCTAGAATTGACCTAGCGTTGATTTCCCAAGTTCTAGTTAAGAATATTAGAAATGCATATTATAGACCAGACCCGTCGTCGGACCATAAAATAATTGATATTTCTCTAAAGTACATTCCTCCTAAACAAAAGTTTAAAATTCCAAAATGGCTTCTCCACGAAAAAAGTTTTGAAGTATATTTAAAGAGTAAGTTAAATAAATGCATTTCCGGTATCAATAAAAAAAATGCTTATTCTCTACTTGTACAAACTACCTCTAATTGTGTTAAAAAATATACAGCCACACGAAAAAAAAGAGCTGTAAAGTTTCAAGGAGACTTAGAAAATATTTTAGACAATTCTTCTATTTTTATCCGTAATTATACTGCAGATCTCATTAACTCGTATAGGATTGTTGATATCGCCGAAAATGAATTTAAACGAAGGATTTGCTTTGAGTCCAGTAATGTTCATAGATCAAAACTTTTATTTAAAAAACCTAACGACTCTGCTAAAGTCATTAAAAAAATAGTGTCTGACGGTAAAGTTATTTCTAAGTCCTCAGAGATCCTGCAGTATTTTCACAAACGTTTTGATGAAATTTTAGGCGGAGTAAGATTAAACTTCCCGAAGAAAAAGAAAGCTGGAACTACGGAGGTTTTTACAATTGAAAACATTGTACATTATATCAAAAAACATTTTAAAGATAACAAAGCATCTGGTCCAGATGGTATTTGTGGGCATATTTTTACTATTGCACCTGAAGAGACAGCCCACTATCTTTTAACAATTGGAAAAGGCATGGAAAAGTCTGGCAAGATGCCAAAATCTCTTTCAAAAGGAAGAATTGCTCTTATTCCTAAGAAGGGCGACGGCACTGATTTTAACCACTGGAGACCTATTACGATTTTAAACGACGCATATAGAATTTTAGCCGGGGTTTTAGCAAAACAAATCGAACCTATCTTAAATGCAAAACTAAATTTTGAACAAAAAGGTTTCCTAAAACAAAGGAAAATAACAGATATATCCAGGAATATAGCTATTTCCATAGAATCTTTAAAAAGCTCTGGTAAATTTGGTGCGCTGGTTGCGATAGACTTTAAAAAAGCTTTTGACTCAGTGAAGCACTGTCATATTTTAAAATCCATTAGCAAGCTTCTCCCGAAATGCTACTTTAATCCTATAAGATCGTTATTAATGAATGGCTCCTCCATTATTTCTTTGGATGGTGAAGACAGTCTGAAAAAAAGTTGTAGGCAAGGATGTCCTTTAGCTCCTCTTCTTTTTATATCCGCCATTGATACACTTACAAAGTCCTTACTGCGAAAATATCGAGGCTTCGGAATATCTTTTAATGGAGAAAAGCATCTCTTAGATTTATATGCAGACGATGTTTCATTGATGATTGAGGCCAACTCTGAGGCACAATTAGTATCACGGATTGGTGTGGTGCTGTCCTTTTTCAAAAAATTTGAAGGCAAATCAGGGCTGCAGATTAACTATAAAAAAACTGCGATTCTCCCTTTAGGATCCTGGATACCTGCTTCTTCACTTCTGATTAGAGAATGTCGAATTGCTGATTGCGTCAATGTTCTTGGAATTGAATGGTTGAGAGAGGGACCTTCAAATAATAATTGGAGTCAAATTAATGGAATTATATACTCTCATGTACGACAATGGCGTAACCTCTCCCTCCAAAAAAGGATAGATCTCTATAATATGCGAGTTCTTCCACTTGTTTTGTATAGAGCCACCTCTATTCCATCTCTAGCAGAGCGTGCTTTGGCAGAAGAGGATAGGTGGCTGCACTCCTTGTTTCATAAGATATATCTTCCTGCGTTAAAAAGAGAAAATAAGTTTTTGGGTGGAGGTCTTTGTCTCCTTAAAAATATAATTCCCAAATGTTATATGAAAGTTGTTGAGGAAATTGGTGTATATCCCAACAGAGATTGGAGAATATATTTTTCGTCATCTGATATTTATAATTGGATTCATATGGGAACTATACTATCCAATACAGACTTGGTTGGACTTTCTCCGTTTCTGGCTTCAATTCAAAGAATTGTGTGGTCAGTTGAGCCGACATTTTATTCCGATTCTGTTCCTGATATAGTGTTCCAATGTAAAGATATGCAACCCTTCGTGAATAAATTCGGTGATCCATCACTGCTAGAAAAACACGCCCTTAATACAAAAACATTTACAGTCCATGATTTGATATGTGGTTCTATCTTTAACGTTGGAAGGTTTCGCCATCCTTTACAAAGAGCGATTAATTCGCAATGTCCTGTGAGGTCATGGATCTCAAAATTTAACTTTAATAATGGATTGCCACCGGAAGCTGAATCTGTGTCGGACGAGTATTTAAAGCTGCTCAATCTTCCACCCTCTTGGAGACAGAAAATTTTAAAATCAACTTGTAGTATATTTGATGGCTCTAAGTTTACAGCACAACTACAAATTTCAGCTAAGATATTAAAATTTATTTATCCTTGTAATAATTGCGGCTCTTTATATAATACAATAATTCATGCATTTGCTGAGTGCCCAAAACTAAAATTTATAAGGCAATTTATCCAATTAAACGTGTGCAATGAAGAACATATTTCCTCTAAATTAATATCAGCCTACATTTTATTTGGTGTGTACCAAAGGAAAAACAAAAAAAACCAATACAAAAAGCGATTGAATTTACCCTTTTGAATATAAAGGCCCTAATTGCATCTAAACTGACCTCTAACTCTTTTGTCGACGTCGAAGACCTAAAAGCGATATCCATTGGTGCTGCTGCAAGGTACGCTGCCTTTGAATTGAAAATCCCCTCATCGTCATCTTCAACTGAATGGAAATGGGCAGGAGACCTGATCCGATTTGTGCCATCAAGTTCAGTCCAATATATGACTGCTATCAAGTCTATGATAAGAAGACATAGACAATTTTTATCCGTTAACAAATAGAATTTTATATTAGGTTATTTTTCACAGGATAGTAATTTTAAACTATAATGTTTATTTATGTATTTGTATTTGCGCAACTGTCCTGTGAGTTTTTATTTCATTTTCATTGTCTACTTTGTTTTTAGTGTATATTTTTACGCTTGTATTGTAGAAAGAAATAAAAACATATAACCGAAAAAAAAAAAATATATTTAAACTCAAGAATAAAAGTTGTACGAATGTATTAAAAAAATTAATTAATACAATTTGTTGTGTGGCCAATCAGATTTTCTTTTGTCCTGACGTGATTGAGATTCCTCGAAACAAAACCCGCGAGCCCGCTGTGTTAAAATAAGCAAAGAGTCGAAAAACATGTCACAGAAGAGGATGTCGTCTTTTTTTCAAAGCCTCCCCAAAAACAAACTTTTGAAGAATAGTAATCCACAGCCCAACGCATTGGACCAAGAATATTATCAAGCACTGGAGCGTCAGGACAAGGTTGCTGCTGCTGCTGATGTGATCCCTGTTAGCACTGCTGCTAGCCCTTCGCAAGATACTGAGGAGAGTGTCGGGGAAACAGGGACATCACCTCTGCCATCAGAGCCGTTTCAGCCGCAAGCTTTGGATTTTCCAGCAAAACAATTCGGGACTGAAAATTTTACCAGATCCTTCAAATCAGCATGGTTTGGAAAATGGAAGTGGCTGCATTACCCAAAGGATGTGGGCAAAGCTTTGTGTTACACCTGCGTGTCTGCGGTCGAGAAAGTCTTATACAGGAGGAGAAGACGCAGTGTTCATTAGAGGGGCTTTTCGAATTGGCGTAAAGCCACCAACAAATTCAGGGAGCATGAGAGATCGACATTTCATCTGGGCGCCGTGAATAAAGTTGCTGCACTTAATAACACCCCAATCAGATGAAACTCCCATTCACCTAATATACGAATGCCCACGGATAAGGAGACAAATGGAGGAAATCATCCTGGAAAGTGAAGAGAAGAAGAAGCCTCTTGAGGAGTTCATTTTTAAAATATATATGTTCCTGTCGAAATTTAATATTTTTACAAATAATTAGTTAGCTCCTAGACAGTTTACCACCGGCTGATACCGAATTAAGTTCCGGTGAAGTGGGGCTGATCTAGGAGCTAAACAAACAAACAACACCCCAATCAGCGCTTTACTCCGACGTGGTGGCAAAAGATCAGAAAACTGCCAGGGTCGTTCTGAACGAGGCGTTCAAGTCGGTGCGCTATTTGCTCCGACAGGGCTTACCACTCCGTGGCCACGACCATCGGGACGGCAATTTTTGGCTAATGATGCTGGATCGCACCGAGTCTCTTCCTGAAGCTCGCCAATGGATGCTGCGGAGAGATAATTGGCTCTCAGATACGATCCAAAACGAAATGATTGAGCAGCTTGCACATGCTGTGCAGCGAAAGTTGGTACAGGAGGCAAATTGTTCAAGTTACTTCGGGTTGACAGCTGATGGCACCACAGACATCAGCTCATCGGAACAGTTTTCCTGCCATCTACATTACGTGGATTCTCAAATGGGCAAACAAAGTGTTTTTTTGGGGTTCTACAGTGCACCAGACTCCACGGCAGACAGTCTGTTCAGGTGCATTGTTGACATATTTTTGCGACTGAACCTGCCTATTGAAAAGCTGCAGGGCTACTGCTTTGACGGGGCAAGCAACATGGCCGGAAGAATAAGTGGAGTGCGGACGCGTCTGGCAGAACTTTGCCCTGGCTCATTGTTTGTCCATTGTTGTAACCACTCGTTAGACCTGGCATTGGAAGAGGTGGCGCGGGATGTTTCTCTGATAGCGGAAATCTTCAACTTTGTACAAAGCGTCTCCACTGTCATCCGGGAGTCTGCGAAACGAATGAGTCTCTACCAGAGCCTGTTCTCATAGGGGGAACCTATCACCAACCTAGCAGCACTGTGTCCCACAAGGTGGTGTGTGAGGACCAGGGCTATAAGCAGACTGCTACAGGGTTATGGGCCGCTCCTCCAGACCCTACGCACTCTACAGGAGAACAAAACTGTTCGTGGCGAGACTCGCCAAAAATATTTGGACTCCTGAAGCAAGTGCAGAAAGCTAAAGCAGCATACGGTCTGCTTTGCTGTGAAGCGATGTTTGGGCCATGCGAGATAGTGGCAAAGAGTCTGCAGGGTGACAACGCGAGTGTGTCCGGCGCACTTGAGTGCATCCTCGTTCTCAAGGAGCGCATGAGTAAGAATCCGATTCCTTCATTGTATAAGCCTACAATTATATTTGTGTTTTCATGACCAAACAAAATATAGGCCAATAAATAGGCCTACTAAGATATGGTATTTATAAATCATTCTGGCCTGAGTTTGACATCCCTGGCCTAAGCTATATATAAATACTGTATATATGACACATTCTTTGTTATTATACTTGTAGGTGTACTGAGGGGAGATAGAGCTGTGGATACAATATTTGTGAAGGCCAGAGCATTCGCAGCTGCTCACAGCCTAGAGAGGGCTAACGAATTAAGGGTCTGCAGAACACCGTCCCGTTTTCGGGATACCACCGCGGTGGAGGATGTAGCAGATTGTGCAGCAGAGGCGAAATGGAGACGGGGATGGACCTGATGAATTCCGAGCTTGATCGCCGTTTTGACCAAGCAGGAATGTCAACAGCGGCAAGGAGAGAGAAGGTGCTGCTGGATTCTACCAGGGGCCTCGTGTCTGACAGTGATGATGCCAATGCCCTTCAGCTGCCAATGCAATGCTGGGTGGCCTGACCAAGGACCAAGCATTTCACACAGTGAACGACCTGGGTCGCTTCATGGCAGCGCTTCATCCCCAAACTAGAGGCCTCTTTTCAGAAGTGGAGAAGCTTATCCATCTGTGCCTCTGTTTACCTGTGTCAATTGCATGCTCGGAAAGATCATTTTCAGCTCTGCGCCGCCTGAAAACCTGGCTCCGCAGCAAGGTCAGTCAGTGCAGACTGACCCACATGGCCCTACTCCACGTCCACAAAGATATCTTGGACGATTTAAATCTTCAGGATGTAATTGGAGAATTTATCCACCGCACTCCAGAGCACAAATCTACGTTTGGAGTGTGTAAATGATGTTTACTTGAATGCTTACCTGAATGTTTCTTAATGTTTTTTTAACTACCGTAAAGTAATACACCTTAATGATTGATGAATGTATTGTTTTGTTTAGGCCTATTTTTTTTTAACATGATATATGGGATATGTGTTTTTATTTTTATTTTACAACCACCTATTTGACTCCAATAAAGGAGTTTGTCTGCACTTTAACTGTCAATCAATAAAACCAGTGTGCCTGTGATTTATTGGTTCACTCAAAATGGAAGGCTGCGTGCTGTGTGCACATTGTAATAGAGGCCTAATAGGTCTATAATAATAATAATAATAGTACTGTTATAATGTATTTATTCTTATTCAATATCAGCAGCACTGAAAAGCAATGCAGTAACTCTTCCGCAACAAAGGGGGAATTGGCAAGTCATTGGGTTATGCTATTTTCATGTACAGCACCGCCGAGTGCTTTGTGTTTAATTTCTATTTTCAGTGCCGTAGGTAGTGCTGGCAAGAGCGAGTGTATGAGTTGCTACCATTGATTCTGATTGCTACAGAAATGATTGTGTTGTGTGTACCAACTCTTTGGTAGATTCTGAAAGAGTGAGTCAGATGGGATTTGCCATGCCCTAAAATTGATTAGAATGCAGGAAGTTGCATCTATAAAAACATTTCTGGGGGAGGGCCCCCAGATCCCCGTTCAAAAGTTCGTCCCCCACCAACAGCACCCCCTGCCAAAAATGTCTTCCCGCGCCTCTGCCGCGAGGGCGTGCTTGACATCGTAGACAGTGCAGCGGGACACGTTCAGCGTGAAGGCGATCTCCGTCGGGGTGCTGCCCGCAAAGAGCACCCCTGCAATCTTGTTCCGATTGTTACGCTGCTCGCTTATCTTACAAGTGAGGAAGGAACTATTTAAATAAAAATAATCAACTGTATCTTTACTTTCAGCTTGCGTTAGAATTTTGAAATTAGTTCACGCAACTTTGATTTATAACGTTTTTAGTAAGTGTAAGATTTTTTTGACATGCCTGGTATACATAATACTATGATTTTCATAAATATATAAACATTTTCTTTATTATTTCACAAATTAATCCAATATGAAAGGAACCATTGATAAAATATACTCATCAAAAGATTGTATTAATATTTATATATGTTTGTAAAATTAATATTGATGGTACTAATATTATCCAAGAGGTAAAATACTCTTTAGCTCAATAGCTTATTACTTCACTTTAAAGTGCTAATTAAAAATAAATATGACAAACAAACGCTTACCCCTTAACCTATTGGATAAAAATTTCTTAATTAAAGTAACCGATTTTCTATTTATACTCATGGAATCTGCTAGCTTAATGTTGTTGCCCATTACAAAAGCCACCACACGCATATTACATGGAACGATTTTTATAGTAATGAGAAATAGTGCCATTGCTTCAAATATTTATAAGTTTATTATTCAAATTCAGTCAGTTAGACATAGAAGCGCCTTTTTACTCACTCTATTCCAAGAATGTTCACTGACTGTATAACATTACAACTAGAAATCGTAAGAGGGGTCTGGATTCCAGGATGCTAAGGGCAGTATCCCTGTATTCATTTCAAATCCACACTACAGATCGATTTTTTTAAAGAAGGACAATATGATTTTCAATTCTCTTCATGAGTTGAGCTTCAGAACTGGCTTCGATTACACTATGTAACAGGATTATTTTAATTTTTTTTTGTAGAGAATTACATTCAAATAAAAAGGCAAACATTTATTTCTTCGCAACAAATCACAATAATATTTAAAGCAACCTCAACGAAAATACCTATATGTATGTATTTAATATGATAAATACTTCGTCATATTAAATCGATCTTTTCTGTACTTTCATCCCAGATATCGAAATTATAAAAACTGTTCTGAAATACATTGACATATACAAAAAAAATTATATATTGATTTTAGCCAATAAACTTAAAACAAAATAAATAGCCTCTTAAATCGAACACTAAAAAATGATCAACCTTTTGAAATATAAAGCCTATTTTTTCGATTGTTATTAAAGATATTGAAATTATATAAAGTGGTTTGAAATTCACTGACATACTAGAAACATAAATAATACTGACATTTGTGGTCATTCTTACTGCGCACGAATATAACTTGGCGTGAACCATTAAAAATGATCAAAATCTTGATTTTCAAAAAAGGTTATAAAGGCCAAATCTATATACAGATGATATTTTAAGTGGTATTTTTTGGAATCTACGTAAAAAATGGGACAAAAAGGGAGCTCGATAGCCGTGCGTGTTAAGGCGTGTCCAACTCTCAATGTTGGGGGCGCAGGTTCGAATCCCGAGAGGGGATGGTCATTTTTGGTCTACCTCATTGATAAGATCCTAGGTTCGATAGACTAATTATAATGCTATAATGCTTATTTATATCCAGTCGGATGCAATTCTATCGAACCATATAGGCAAAAAAAAAAAAAATGGGACAAAATTAGGATTTTCAGCCTGGGGGCAAACAAAGACCTTAATTTTGTTACAAAGTGTTATCAGGGTATCATCATCGGCATATAAATCCATCAAATGTCTCCCATTATTAAAGGACACGCCAAATCCAAAGTACTTTATCACAAACGCTCTTGTGAGGTTATGTAGCACGGATACAAACAGAAGAGGAGCAATGGGCAACCCTATCTTCAACTCCTTTTGAGAAAAATGGGTGACTGCTTAGTCCATCTAACGTTAAAAACTGGATAAAATTAAATATTAAGACCTGATGGGACTCAAAAACTTTTGGAGAAGAAGATTTTTAATAGACTTTCAAATATGATCATGCTTAATCAAATCGAAGGATTACAAAAATCAATCGCTATCGAATATATGTGTGTTTGGTTATTGGACTAGTGGGCTTTGCAACGAGGGAATTCAACAGCTCCTCAGAGGAAAAACTACTAACACTTCTCACTCATAACGCCTAAAGTCTTAACACAACAAGCAATACGTCACTGCCCGTCGACGGATAAGAAGTGTATCAAGAAAACCTGTTTTATTATTGATGGCTTATATTGTTTTATATTTGATCTTTTAACGACACGTCTTTAAGGTCTTTTTACATGACATTCTAAACATAGTTGTACTATGAACTATGAACGTGAAAGAATAAACGTATGTTTTTATTAGTTAAAAAAAGATATTTCTAGATATATCTGTAACTTTTTGGTCTAAAGAAAGCCTTCCTGTTTATTTTAAATTTGATTGTTTAAAATAGGTGAATTTTGTTTCGTTAACAAACATACTAAAATTGTGTATGTAAATAATAAAAAAGTTACGGGCCTCTCCTGATTAAAATTACTAATGTCCAACTTTTCTTGGGATTTAAAAAATGTGTACTTTTGAGAGGGCACTGGCCATTTTGCCATATTTATCCCTGGACTTCCCCATACTTCATAGTTAGGGAGCAACCTCATATGGGAAGAGCTTGAACATGCACTTAGAAATACCGTCAGGACCAGTGGCTTTATAATCCTTGACATTGTTTTTATATATTTAGCGATATTTTCAGTCGTAAACAATTGTACATTTCCTATTACAAAAATCAAGCCTATTGAAACCTAGAACTTCTGGAAGTTTCTTATGAAAATATGACAATATATCACCTACTGTTTTCAAAACTTTATCATCATCAACAATACAAAATACCCTTTCCTTCAATGGACTCTAGGATTTCAATTTCAATATTAATAAAAATACTTCCCACCCTTTGCCTCCGTCCACTAGAAGACGATAGTAACAAAGTTAAAAAATAAGCATTGTAATATATTTTATTTCATAATTAAGTTTCAAATATAATATTAAGTCTTTAGCTCTTCGTAGAATATGTATGTATCGTTCAACTCCTTATATTAAATGAATAAATTGTTACATTTTTGTGCACCTTCATAAATTAACTTATGCTTTTATGTATTTTTTTATTCATATTTGAGAATAACTGTTGAATTAAAAAATTATATGCCCAAGGGGGACTATTTCGTAGCGAAATGATTAAAAGGTTACATCTATAGTTTTTTGATAGTTACCTACATTCTTATCACATGATAGATAGTATATATTTTTATATACATTGGAAACCATTATTTTAAAAATCTAGAATTTTAGGGTTTCGCCTTCATGTATTTGACACATGCTTTTTTCCTATCTGCTTATATATATATATATATATATATATATATATATATATATATATATATATATATATATATATATATATATAATTGTACTGCTAGCTTCACAGTTATATAACTTATAGTCTTTTAATCAATAACTGATTATTTTGTGTAGAAACATAAATGATTAAATTGGATATAAATAGCATTTTTCTCTAATAAGTATCATCTATTTCATAGGGCAGAAGCTTTCAAAACTCAATAAAAACCTCTTTAGTATATATACTTCCAAACATAAAAGCAATTTCCATGGCATGCCATAAATATATTAAGTATAATAAACAATTAGTTTTGTGCGGCCTTGAGGAAATGAGATGATTTTATAATGTATGAGTAATATTTCCTATCGAACGTCTATAATATAATTGTAGTAGCAAAAAAAAAAATTATTTTATTCATCCCTTTACGTATATGTAAAAAATATTTTAATGTTCTGTACAACAGGAACATATTACCATTTTTTCCGTGTTGTATTAAAGGAACCATTTAATTAAGTTATTGATCCATAACTGATATGTGCTACATGTTTCCCTACAATATTATTTTCACTTTTTATGTAAGGTAATGATCATAGCATGAAATTGATCCAGCGAATCCTGATTTGAGCAACTATTGTTTAAAAAATATTGTTATAAGTAGTCATTAATGTAAGCAATTAAATTACAACAATATATATTTTTAATTTTTAAAAATGAGATCAATAAATATTTTTTTTTTTTTTTTTTTGCCTATATGGTTCGATAGAATTGCATCCATGTGGATATAAATAAGCATTATAGCGTTAAATTTAGTCTATCGAACCTAGGATCTTATCAATGAGGTAGACCAAAAATGACCATCCCCTCTCGGGATTCGAACCTGCGCCCCAACATTGAGAGTTGAACCCGCCTTAACACGCACGGCTATCGAGGTCCCTTTTTGTCCCATTTTTTACAATAATTTTACAGATCAATAAATATTACCAAAGTGGCTTATAACAACTATTATGAAATTTTAAATCGTTGAACACTCTGAAAGTTTTGATATATGGAATTCCAATAATACAAAATGCTTTAAAACATAAACCTTAGTAACATATTGCATGTGTATATATTCTCCCCTAAAATATATTATTTGGAAAACATATGAGTTGCATATGAGCAATCTGCTTTCTAAAATAATGTAATATTTAAATATAAAAATATTGGAAATCGATAAAAAGTATGAAATATACACAAAACTTTTGAAATGAGGTCTCCAGATATTTTTCTTTGGATGTACACTTGTGTATTATGATTTTACTTTGAGGTCCAAATATGTTTATTTATTAGCCACAAATCCGCATACGGTTTAAAAAATAATGCACTAGAAAGTAGAAGATAAAAAACATAATCTTGAAACAGTTACGTTAAAAACAAAACATTAATGAGCTTTGTAATTCAAAATTACTGTCTAAAGATAAATCATAATATAAAATGACTTATTAAAAAGTATTTCTTATTTAATATAAAACTTTGATGTCGTCTTATTGTCGATTTGATGAGTTTGAGGTATTCGAGAGAATATGAAGGAATAAACTTAATCAAATCTCCGGCCCATGTCCATGACGTCGCAAATGAATTGGGGATTTTTATTGAGAGGGCTGAATAACGAGCCGCTGCCCCAATCATAATTGCTCTATCTTCGATTCGACTATAAGAGTTATTTGTGAGTCTCTTCGTAATTAAGGATTCCATGTTGAGCAGTGCAAATTCAAGAGCCTTTTGATGAGGAGAGATCATCCTTCTTCTTCTGAATGCTCCAAAAAGAATAAACCAGTCGTCATTCTTTATTTGGATGAGCACCCAAATCCTCTATTATTTTCTTATAGCACTTCGGAAGTATAGAAGCAAGTAGACATAATCCACCACCAATCTTATTCTTAGGTCGCTTGAGAGAAGAGATATAGTTTCTGTGGAAGAGGCGTTGCAGCCAAGCATTTTCTTCGCTATTAATAGGGGTAATTGAGGTTGCTTTATACAGAATAAGAGGAGTTATTCGACTATTATAAAGATGGATACGTTTTTGTACAGAAAAACTGCGCTATTATTGTATCTGTTTATAAATCATTACATTCAACTTTGTCCAGTCATTTTGCAATGCTCCTCCTTTAATCCATTCTATCCCTAGAATATTAACTGATTTAACAACTTTACATCTGTGGAAATCTGGCTCCCTAACATATCCGAACATGCTGAAAATCATTGATAAGATAGAAGCATGCTTTGTTTTTCTCGCTCTCATTATAAGAGGGAGTTTTTTATCTCTTGTGCTTAGCATCAAGAAGACATTCCTTATTCATTTTCCCTTCCTACGCAGGGAAGGGTTTATTATTATTTTATGATGCAGGTGTATTTTGGCGGGAATATCGTGAGCGCGCTTTTCTACCAATCCTATGGATCAACAGCGCTCATCTTACATTTTGTGTATAAATAAGGATGTCTTCCTTCTTTCTGCCTTTTTCACCTTTCATCACTCATTCACATATCATCTTTAACTCGAAATATAAATTTCCACGTTTCACACCTAACATACTAGTCAACTTTATTCTTGTTTAGGTAATTGAAGAGAAACCTTTAAGCTTGTGTTATATAAATATATCTTCACTTGAAGGGCATTCATTTCATAGTACATATACAGACCATTTATTCTATCAACGGGTAATTGCGAGTGGTCAAAATTCTCAAAACATCTGATGTGAAATTTAGCAGGAGCATGGCTGCTTCTTTTGTCCACCCTCTCCCTCCCTTTTCTTCTAGTCTTTTACACTTCAGATGTGTCTCAAATGCTTAGTCAACAATACGTTAAATAAAGCCTTACTACCGGTCATCTGAGTGTTTATTTCACTTCAACATCCACCGATAGTAATGTGCTGTTCGTGAGACCAGGATCCTAAGGGTTATATGGGCTGTTTTATCCTGGTTTATGGTTAGGCCTGATTTAATAGAGAACTTTTAAAAAACGGACAGTAAAACATTAATTCGACTAATAAGTTGACTTTCAAAAGTAGCTTGCACCATAAACTTGATATCATCTGCGTAAAGATCTATTGGATGTTTTCCTTCATTGAAGGATATTCCAAACCCATTAAATTTTTTCTTGTTAGGGTTCGTGTAATTTCATCTATTGCAGCGATGAAAAGAAGAGGAGCTACAGGACACCCCTGCCTGCAACTTTTCTTGAGTAAAATTGACATTTCATTCTGAAGAATTTCTTCTGAAGAGATACGGAGTCCTGTATTTTTGAAACATTTGGTGAAAAGGTCTTCTTTGATATTTATCCAAGCCATTTCCAGCCATTGAATGCCATCAAGAATTGTAATTCGTTTTGATAATTCATTTGCAGTATTGCATTCGTCCATTTGGGTCACAATATTTTGAGCATATACTTTCGGTATAACAGCTTCAAATTATGAATTATACCAGCGTCCATGGGCTGAAGCAATGAATACTAAAACAATAAGGAAAAGAAGGCTCGTGAGGAAAATACGATGAGGGATCTAAAAGGGAGAATACGCGTACATTCTCCCCTTTCCTTATTAGTTTCATAACAAATTAGGATTTTGAGAACGAAATATATATTTTTTACAATTTTTACAAATTTTATAGACATATATTAAATAAACATAGATACATTTAAGACATTCTGCAAATATATAATAACATACATACATTTTGTTTATTCTCCTTTAAGTTTTTTCAATCTCTTAGAATTATTTGTCATATTTTGACTGCTTGTTTTTCTTTTGTTTTTGTGAATTTGATCATTGATTTCCGAAACATAATTTTTGGACATACAATTAAAAATTTTAGCAGCGATTTGTGGAATAAATTTTTCAAAGGAATGGTCTTCTTCGCATTCTGCTAAAATAATTTCCAAAGCGTAAGTATCATTTTCCAAAAGTTTAATAAACGAAAGAACAAAAATATTTTTTGAAGAAGGGGAAGAAATCAACTCTTAGAAGATACTTTTTGAATTTTGAATTTCTGAAAAAAATGCATAAACAAAGGAACACGTTAAAAAAAAGAACATCAGAAGGACGAGTCAGTCCACCTCGATTAATTTGATCTAAAAGTTTACTTTCATCATCAATATTTTCTAAGAAGAATAATTTTAAATCGAATTTCTTATTTAAAGCTGTCAATAAATTGTGGCAAGAATGACAGGCTATAGTTTTACATAAGGAATGCGCGATATAACCAGAACAAAAGTAAACTATAGATACGTCATTAATATATTCAAATGAATCTTTAAAAGTAAAATGTTAAAAATTGGAAAATATATTTAGAGAAGACGACTTAATCTTTTCATTTGTTGAATTTATATCCTCAGAAAAATGATATTCCAGATCTTTCAGTGAAATTTTGCCTAAACTTATGATATTCTTCATTCCAAGGCATTTTTCTGAATCCAAATATTTTGTACAATATGTTTCGTCAAAAATTATACTAATATTTTTATCCCTATTTTGAGTTAGAGCCTTGAAGAGAGCCTTTAGGTAAGTTATTGTAGAGTTAGCCAATCCAGTTTCTAAATTCAAAGATGAAGAAAGTTCCGTAAGGCGACGTATTGTAGGTAATGTTAGAACTTCTTTACGTAGATCTCTATAAAGACTCGTTGAGAAACCTTTCCAGGACATAGATAAGGCGTACAAGGCAGGACTGTATCTCCGTTGTTGTGGACATTTAAACAACAAGGATAATTGTTCAATCAAAAAGTGTAATTTCTTCTCTTTTGCTTCGTCCAAATGGGGCAAGATATTTGTCAAATGATTTAAAGCTGTGTTTAATTCATTTTCCAAGCCAAATAGTTGATTGGTGGAAGAGTTTGATGTCAATGAATTTAAGAAGGCCAAAATATTAAGAAGGGTGTCACATTTCGTAATATGATTGTTCTTGGTGATATGTTCGAGATGATTAAAAGATAGATCTCTATCTTTCACCCTGAAAAATACAATATAGCAGGGAATAAAGTCATCGCAGTTGTATGAAGAAGTATCAATAAGAAAATACTGAGGAATATTCAAGTTTTGATATGTGAAAAACAATATATAAATAAAGAAGGTTAAGGAATGAAGTTTGGCTTACCGTATATGGATTGACATTTCTTCATTAATCTTTAGACTGAAGTCTACTAACGGTCCTCCATGACTAAAGTTCATCTTGAAGAACCATAGCTCTTTATCTTTTTCATCATAATGTTCTTGAACGCCGCTCGGAAGGCAAGTCCTATCCATTTTAATTTGAAGCTCTTCGAGTGTTAAAAATGAATTGGCCTCTTCAAAAGCCTTAATCTTTTTTAAAATTCGCTCGTTTTCATTAAGGAGTCGTGAGGAGGAGGTTGAGGTGGAGGAACGCTTAAGAGGAGGCTTTTTTTTGAATAGTAGTGAGGAAGATTTGGAAAATTGGAAGGGACGGCATCTTTTTTTAATATCTTAAGACAAATAGTTTTTCCAGATCTGTCTGAACGTGATGGATTAGAGTCAGTAGACTCTGGCTTATAATCGGAGGGCATGAAATGTACGTCACACAACGCAGAATGTCTCGAAGGTATCTAATTTTTTCGCGGAACAGCCTTTGTCCAGAGTTGGCGTAGGGACTCATCCTTGGGGAACATATGAAGCCGTCTCTTTTTCCCCTCATTGCCCTTTGGATTGTAGCCACTCTTGCAACCCGGAGCAACACAAACTTTCCCCATTGTCGTCTAGTTTGAAGATAAATAGGTAGTTCTAAAACAATTCCTCTACACACTTCCACTACTTCATTCACGCAGCAATAAATAAATTAGTCCATCCCGCTTTGTATTTTTGTTTTGAAAGGTTGCGCTACTCTACCTTTCCTGATTGTTTAAGTATTCATTGGCTGAAGATATGAGGTGGCATTGGGGAGGGGAAGAATCTTGTTTCAATAATATTTGACAGCGTCACAGGGGGATGAGCTCCACAATTATCCATAAATAAGAGAATTTTGCGATTTTGCATGGCCGTTCTATTATTCAGTGAGTTTAAAAAAATAATAGGTATGGCTGAGATCATACAAGCCTTTTTATTAGCTTATTTGATACTTCGAGCGTTGGGAGAGGCACCTAAGATTTTTGCTTTTCCCAATAACCAAAGGGTGTAGCTTCTCCCCCAACATAGAAGTGCATAAAAAAGCTGTGATCCGATCTTTTAAGATTTTACCATTTGCCGATCCTTCATATTTGTTAATTTAGGATCGGCTAGTAATGGTTCGGAAAAGAAGCCCAGTCTCATCACAATTAAATATATTTTTAGGGTGATAACCTTCTAAAAGTGCTCGTAGACCTTTCTTCCATTCCTTTACAGTCTTTTGAGAAACTTCTCTTCCTTTACCACACAAGACGGAGCTTTTCAAATTATTCCTCGTGACAAACTTCTGAAGCCATCCCTGCGAGGCTTCAAACCCAGTTAATCCTTGGAAACAGCGATGGATGCCGCTTTTTCCTGGATGAGAGGTCCAGTGAGAGGGAAAAAAATTGAGCGACAGGCCAAAAACCACTTCATTACCTCAATATAGGCACTTGAGTATTTGGTATTCCGATCCACCAAGAATTTACGCCCACCACTTAATATTCCGGATTTGTATTTAGAAAGAATATTCTCCTTATTCTTAAGGGTTTCGTAGACTTGGGTTTTGCCGACACCGAGGATCTATTTGGACCTAAAATAGTAATTTCCTTACAAACCTTAACCCCTTCTTCATGAAGATTAATGCATTTCACCCGCTGCTCCACCGTCATAACAATCCTTTTACAGGATCCCTTGGACGCCATGTCGGATTTTGAATGAGGGTCAAAATAAATGAGATTTGTATACGCTTCAAGCTTATGAACTGGTTAATACTCATAATTTTACTTTCCTGATAAGTATTTATTAATGTAATTTCCCTCTATTTAAGTACTAATACCAATTTATTTGAGGCTTTTTATTGTATATATATTCAGCAAAATTTCCTTAACTTAGAGTATTTTTTGATATTCTAGATGTTGAAATGGTTCCAGGTTCCGAATACAGGATTTTCCGTTCTAGAATCTGCAGGTAATGCATAAATAATGGAAAAAAAGTTAATGCATAAGAATGTGTTCCGGGTAACAGATTTTCCGCTCTCTGGAATTCGGTTGTTAGGGATGTTTACTGTATTATTAATTGCCATTTTCATAAAAATTCGCCATCTTACGAAGGTTTCGTGATTAAGACCTTTCTTAATGTTCTGCACAAATTGTATAAGGAGTTTATATCTCATATAAATTTGTTATCTATAGATTAAAAAAGAAAAGTCTTTACATTTAACCAGTAATGATCTAAAACTGTTGAAATAGGGCTGATTCTGATGTTTGAAATCCCAAATTGATCCACAAGAGGGAGGTCGTGGACATATAACAATTTCAAGTTAGTAAAAAAGATGGTGCGATAGCCGAGTGTGTTAAGGCTTGTTCAACTCTCAATTTTGGGGGCGCAGGTTCGAATCCCGAGAGGGGATGGTCATTTTTGGTCTACCTCATTGTTAAGATCCTAGGTTCGATAGACTAATTTTAATGCTACAATGCTTATTTATATCCTGTCGGATGCAATTCTATCGAACCAAATAGGCAAAAAAAAAATATATATATATATATATAGGTATATATATATAAATAAAATAAATGATAAAATGGATTCCTAACTCCGCTAAAATAATTCCAATTTGAAGACACACGGAATTATATATGTGTATATATTCATCAAACTGTCCCTCGCTTTTTATGTCGTTGTATTTTCCCAATAATGAAGAACTAACAAATATTAATTGCTGCATAGGTTGCTTTGGCACTCCATATCCCCTATAAACAACCATAATGACATCCTTGATTACTTGGTTCAATGAAGTATCTTGCTTTTTATTACTGGAATGTAACAAAAAAAATCTATATCATGAGTCAGTTATACTAGGTAATGGAATGAAGAGCTTTATATATATATATATATATATATATGGAAATATAAGTTTGTTTATTTTCTTCAGAGGGCCTACAAACATATTCTTTGTTTTGTTCTTTCAAACCTCCCTCCGGCACTGAGTAAAGTATTCGAAAGTACATACTTTTCTACATTGAATGTTTATATTTAGTTGTAGTCATAGAAATAAGAAGAAATATCAAACTCCTGAGTTACAAAAAAATATGAAAACCTTTCACGGTAGCATTCCTTCTCAGTGCTCATATTTTGGTTTTTTTTTCGTCGTTGAGTTATTTCTTTTGAGGAAGAAAATGTTAGTGAAAAGTACTTATATTTTCTTATTAAATAATAGGTATTTCCATATTTCAATCCAGTAGAACAGTATGTACATTAAATAAACAAGATTTAATACTGTTGTAATACATAATTGGTTTCATGGGGGTTTTATATACATTTGTATAACCAATGTGAATGAGGGTGAATACAAAATAGTGGTTTCAAACTTCAAACGTCAATTAGCAAACACTAAAATCATAATTTGGAACCACAAGGTCCTTTTTATGTCAGAAAACTTTAAAAACACTATTTTTTAACTTCAAGTGCAAAAAAATTAGGGGTGTATTAGCCGTTTTAGTGTAATTTCTCAATGTTGGGGGTGCAGGTTCGAATCCCGAGAGGGGACGCTCATTTTTGGACTACCTCATTGATAAAATCTTAGGTTCAATAGACAAATTTTTATGCTATAATGCTTATTTATATCCTGTCAGATGCAATTCTATCGAAACGTATAGGCAAAAAAATAATAATCAAAAAATACCAGAAAAAAATATGATTATAAAAAGTTATTCCATAAATTTGAAACCCTCCTGACGTAGGTGACGATACCTGTAGGGATGTATCTACCTTGCAATCTAGTAGCGTGAATCACTGCACTTTTTCAATACAGGCCTCCACTTTGTATTTTGAAGAATATGTAAAAGATTTGACGATGAGCAAATCCTTTTTAGACGTATAACCCCCCAGTTCTGATAATAGCGCTTCGTTAACTTGGATCACTCAAGGACTTGTTTGTTAAAACGGAGGATGTGGCGACTCTGTCTCTTCGCCATTTTTTCAACATGTGTTGTTAGGGGATTAGCCATAATGACCCTCGGATCCAATCTCTATTTTCAACATCAACCCTCTCACATCGTCTTGACACAAGCGTTCCTGACGAACTGGTAATCTTCTGAGTAATGATTCCCTCTCGTACTCCTCTCGAAGGAGTACCTCCGATAGCATGGTAGAAAGTTAAAGGGGGGCCTATCACTTTCCATGCAGAGATATCCGTCAGTATTCTGATTCAGTGACGGGCGAGAAAATTCATGGCATATACTTCTTCGTTGTGTTGCTACGATTCTGCTTCTGAAGTTATCAGTTTTGATGCACTTGAAGCCTGACCTGAACCAAACCGCGGGTTTTGGTTCAGAGGCTCTTTAGGATCTAGAAGAGGCAGACCAGTGGCTAAGATTGACATCCACGACTCTGACATTTTCCCCCTGTATGTGTCAGTTTTTTTACGACTCCAATCAGTTTGTCCGGTCCAGAGTTAAGTTTTTCTCAAAGTTCCACGACGATTTTTTGGAAACCTTCTCTTTCAAACTATGAGCTCAAAGATCACAGCTAAAGGGTAATTTCTTAAAAAGGACAGATTCAAGGATTTCCACGTAGCTTCTAGGTCTACCAAGCCCAGACCCCATGTTTTTTGATGGTAAGATTTTTTCCTAATGCAAGGTCTAAGAAATAGGAGTCATCTTAACATATTATAGATCAGGGGTCACCAACACATCGCCCGTGGGCGCCATGGCGCCCTCGTAGACTACTTGAGTCGCCCGCAAAGGCATTCTCAAATAGTAATACTTAAGTAAAGTTATCATGTCTATTAGTTTTGTATAGTTGTGTGACTGATGTATGTATATTTTTCCGTTATGTCTTTGTTATTGTCAATTTGTGACGTCAAACCTCCACAAGTTTGACAGTTCAGGCTGGTTCAGAACAGTGCCTTAGAGTAGGAGAGTCTGGACGACCGACTGATGAGTCATAACAAACAGCTGACTAGCTTCCATAACAAAACAGATTTCATATAATAAATTAGTAGGTATTTGTATTTAGTAACCAATTAAATGTTATTTTCATGAATCAAAGGGAACATAATTTAATGTATAAAGATGACAATTTAATTAAATTTGCTATAAATTGTAATATTTTGCCACTATTTTTAGCAGAAATAGCATTCGTATGTTGAATAACAATATTATTGCATGTCTGATTATATTCGTAATGTGGGCAACCCTTCATCAATCACGAAACCTTTTTTGTTTTTATATCTCTGGGATCTATCAGCAAAATAGGTTCCTCGTAATATACAGATTAGACGACCAGCCTTCAGCACATGGAGTCCAGTTGCCTCATTTTACTCCTAAAGCTAATCTGCTATAGTGACGAAAATGTTTGTGCGATGTAGGAATGGATTGCCTGGAGACACAAGGTGTCTCCGATGACAATATGTGGGATGCTGGGGCCTTGTTGATATAGAAAGGTTTAGTGGTCTATTCACAGCAGCTATGAAGGTTCAACTTACCTTTGTGAATCAGCACTTTCTGACATGAATTACATCAAAAATAGACACAGAACAAGGCTCACAGATACACATTTGCAAGATTCACTCTGAATCGCAGTTTCAAGTTACAGCCCAGATTACAATGCACTGGTGGCCAGCATGCCATGTCAGGCCTCTAATTAAAATATATTTCTGAAGATTGTAAGATATTTCAAAAATTTAAATAGTTTTGTTTTGTTGTATAACTGTGATGGTTAATTCATTTCTGTAAAAGATCAGTAGAATGTCATTTGTTTTTGTGCATAAGTAACAGGCCTATGTCACACATGTTAAGATACTAACCTATAATTTTGTTTTAATGTAAATGGTGCATTGCCATCCATGATTTCAGTTCCTTTTGCAAATCTAAGGAGTTGCTTGAAATGTTTAGAAATAAAGCAACAATTTTTCTTCCTTTTAAAGTAATTATTGATGATTATTGTGATTTTTTTATTATGAAAATATTGTAATGCAGGCGAATATCACTTATTAGTATTAATAACATACAGGTAAACCGAGTAAATTTGTTATATCAGAAGTGCATATCAAATTGGTAGCCCTTCACATGAATCCACACCCAAGAAGTAGCCCTCAGTTAAAAAAAGGTTGGTGACCCCTGTTATAGATGTATCATTTTTATATATCATTTTTTTATTCATATATATATATATATATATATATAAATTTCCAAATTTGGTCACATATAAAATGGTCTTAGGCATCCTTACTTAAGCGTCAAACTGGGCGACAAATTATAAGCCTGATGAAGCAGTTCACATGACGTGCATGAAAAATCATTTTTTAAGGAGGAATGACACCAAAAACAAAACAAAAGTTTCAGCCTCCAGTTCCTTAGAGAGAAACATTAGACCCTTAAAAAGATGGATGCTTTGTCACCATCGTTGATAAAAGTACCAACTGTAAGAATGGTGACATCCTTAATTAACCTTTCTTTTTGTGTCTAAATATGGTCAACTTCCTATTATATATATATATATATATATATATATATATATATATACTTGTTCTGAGAACAAAACTACGAAGAAATTTTGGTTTATTTTCCTATTTCATTGTAATTAAACACAACAAAAAGATAATAAAATCATAGTATACCAATACACCAATAACAGCATATTTTTCATGGAGCTGTAAATATCCAATAATGTATGGTAATCAAATCATCCTTTAGACCACAAATTGGATTACATCCTAATATGTACAATTTTTAGTATTACGAATATTGTATATATAAATGTGTTGGGCATTATCAAACAAATAATATATAACTTAGTATTTCATTATTACTTTTTGATGTATTTTTTGCCCTGGTAAAGAAAATGCAAAACATTGGACATAACGTTTGTTATTCATTCACGTGGGAGACTTTCTTATTCACCATAACGGAAGAAAATACGGAGAGGCTTTTTTTAACAATAGAAACCTTAAGCACATTTCTTTGTATAATGCTGATTTATTTTTTTGGCTTCTCTGAAGAAGAAATTGCTGGGCTCCAGCCCAATACGGCATCGAACATGCTTTGTAAAATACCAACAAGTGATATACGATCATGCATTGCTGTTTTAAGGAAGGAATATGCAACGGAAGTGGAGGGATCCAATGGAGAAATGAGGGCTGTGAAAATGAAAATAAAGGGCATTTAAAAATTCAATTTCGATAGGAGAAAAAGGATGACAATAAAGGCTATCAATACTTTCAAAAGGACCAATGTAGTTATATTAAGGCGTTGGATAGGAGATTTTGTCGAAATTCTAGATTGCTACCCAGAAGCAAACCCATAAGATCAAGAAGTAGAAAGGAAATTTGAACGATACAAATTAACTTTGAAATGCATTTCACCATACTATCATTAAATATTAATTTGGTCCAAATTATAGATTGTAAATAAAAAATAGTCAGATTTTTTAAATGTGCTAAACTGCCTGATATTGTGATTCATTGTGATACTAGATGTAGTTAGGAAAATCATTTTTCTATTGCGTTGCATTACTTGTCGTTTTCTTCTTTCAATAAAAATAACCAAAAACCTCCAAGTTCCAATCATTGTAAAATCTAATTTGAATCCTAGAAACCAATATCGCTACGCGGAAGGAAATCTTTTAAAGTTTTACTGTACCGTTCATGGGTACCATTTCGACGTCATTGGACTATATGGATCAAATACAGAGGATCCAAAATTCTACACAGAGACAAATTGGTGTCTATATTATCAACAAAACCTACCATAATCGGGGGAGACTTTAACATAAAACTTAATTTAAGCAGAGATTCCACATGCAAAGCAATTGCGCATCCACAATCAAGAAAAGCACATTTGTCTACAATAACATTCTTTGGCTTCTGAGATGAAGCATGTTAATGAACAACTTTAAGCATACCTATTTTTTGAAGTGATAAAAATTCCAAGCACATATCCTCAAGACTTGATTTATTTCTTATAAAAAGATTCTTAAAGGAAGCAGTAACCTTGAACAATGTTGTTGATGCAAAAGTATCTGATCACAGAATTGTTCAGTTTGTTTTGGAACCTGCAAGAAAATAAACTAGTACAAAAATCCGGGGATCCTCAACTCTAGCATTTTAAATGATCCAGCAACTGATCAAAAAATCATTCATATTATTAATGGTACTTAACACAAGCTAGACTATGGAGAAAACGTTTCCCAAAGTGTCCAGTCAATGTTCCAGAGGATCAAAAATACATGTAGACGAAAGGGATCCATCTTAGCCACAAAAAAGCGCATGTACATTAACGACATCAAAGCCATATCTGAAAGTAATCAATCAGAAGAAAAAAAGAGAACTAGATCAATTTTATCGTGAAGTGGACATAAAACACAGAATCGGAAAAAGCGGATCTTTCACACTTGAGACTACTTTATGTATTAGGGTTGTTCTTATTTTTCAAATGTTTGAAATGTTAGCAACTTTGTGAATTTTCTGTTTCTTGGTGATAAAAGAAGACGATATACAAAGTTTGAACAAAATCGGTCAACATTACGAGGTCGCGCAACGAGGTCAAAGTTTTAAAAATTTAGTAAAAATATAGTTTTCCGCATATTTCTTCAAAATGGTGGACGTTACAGACTTCAATAATAATTATTAATTTAAAGGAAATCTAATTTTCTACCAGACGTATGTTTGATGTTTAAAAAAAACCAAAGTTTTCAGTAAAAACAAAGAAAAAAATGGAGTGTGTATTGTTAGCTTATTTCATAGCTTTTTTGTGTCAATTAACTTCACTCGCCTGTAGAAGATGACTTGTTCGCTTCAGAGTAAAATAGTACTTTTAAGTTTAGTAAAACTTTAGATGATAAATCCAAAAATGATCTTGGTTGCATTCTATCATTTCAGAATTCAGTACAATCTGAGTTTACATCATATGATTCAGAGCCTGTATTGACCTTTAAGAAATCGATTATAAAAAAAATAAATCAAAATGTGTTTCTTAGATGTGCGTCAAGGTATCCTCTCAAAATTTTACTTTGTCTCTGACGCATTTATAATCCATTATATGCGTCATTTTGTACACGAGATAGGCTTTTTTAAATGTACATATAACTCTCTACTTATTAAATCGACATGATTTAGTATACCAAAATATTAAAGCTGGTTAACCAAGCTTTCATTTGATATATTTTGTGTTCTAAAAATCGCTATACTTTAAGAGATATAAGCAAATACGTACTCTCCCCCAAAAATTGATCTTTTGATATGAGAATATACGATTACCATCTGGTACCTACTGTTAGTGTTACCTGGATAGAAAGAGATAGAGAAGGGAGGGAGTATTTTGCCTCACTTCTCTCCCTTCTTTTGTCTTCATGTCAATATAATAAGTAGAGAGTTATATGTACATTAAAAAGCCTATCTCGCGTACAAAATGACGCATATAATGGATAATAAATGCGTCAGAGACAAAGTAAAATTTTGAGAGGATACCTTGACGCACATCTAAGAAACAAATTATGATTTATTTTTTTATAATCGATTTCTTATAGGTCAATACAGGCTCTGAATCATATGATGTAAACTCAGATTGTACTGAATTCTGAATTGATAGAATGCAACCAAGATCATTTTTGGATTTATCATCTAAAGTTTTACTAAACTTAAAAGTACTATTTTACTCTGAAGCGAACAAGTCATCTTCTACAGGCGAGTGAAGTTAATTGACACAAAAAAGCTATGAAATAAGCTAGCAATACACACTCCATTTTTTCTTTGTTTTTACTGAAAACTTTTTTTTTTTAAACATCAAACATACGTCGGGTAGAAAATTAGATTTCCTTTAAATTAATAATTATTATTGAAGTCTGTAACGTCCACCATTTTGAAGAAATTTGCGGAAAACTATATTTTTACTAAATTTTTAAAACTTTGACCTCGTTGCGCGACCTCGTAATGTTGACTGATTTTGTTCAAACTTTGTATGTCGTCTTCTTTTATCACCAAGAAACAGAAAATTCACAAAGTTGCTAACATTTCAAACATTTGAAAAATAAGAACAACCCTATTATGTATGTCAAGAAAATCAACGTAATAGAACAAAAAATATCAGTCTCGTGGACACTTATGATACAACCTCGGAGGATCCCAAGTACATATGCGATGAAATAGAAAAATACTACTCTGATATCTACTCTTGCATAGATTCCCTTGAGGAGAAAATATGTTGCAAATGCACAATTAAGTCTGTGGATATTTGCAAAAAACTTAGATGTGAACCGAATGATAGCTTCAAAATTTAGGATGCTGATAAAAACAGGACAGAAAAACATATTTTTTGCTCAGATAGTAAAACTGCAAAATACTAAACTCCACAAATCTCCAGGTCCGTCAGGATTTACCTTTGAGTTTTATAAAAAAATATTTAGATTTACTTGCAACCGTCCTCCTATTTTTTTATGAGGAGGTATTGTCAGTCGGTATTTTCCCGGATTTTGCATCAGAGGGGCGTATTGTCCTTATACTCAAGTGTAATAAAGATCTCAGATTCTTGAAAAACTATCGACCCTTACGAATGTAGAACTGCTTATATAAAATATTATCATATATACTGGCTAACAGAATACAAGGGATTAAGAGTGCATATCTGCACCCTTCACACTACGGATTCATTCAAACTAAACTTTTGGGCGATATCCTCTTCAACGTTCAAACACGAATCGACTCAGAGTAAAATACCTCTGTGATGACCAAAAACTTCACTTAAGCTTTTGACTCGCTTTCTCAAGAATATTTAATACAGCAACTCTACCGGAAGGGGCTTGGGGATCTTGCCATTAGAAGGGTTGGTGTTATTTTATCAGGATCCTGCACTATAGTTCGATATGGTGATCAAGAAACGTCATTCATAAATAAAAGAGGAGTTAAACAGGGAGATCCTGTATCCACAATTATATTTAACATTGGAATTGATAAAATTCTTCACAAAATCCACAAAAGTGATAATTTTGTTGGCTTATTATCTAATCAGATTTGTTGAAAATCTTTTTGTTACGCGGATGACATAGCATTGGTCCTTAGTGGTAGTCCCTTAGTCACCATTAAAAGCTTAAAAATGCAATTAAACTTTTCGCCTTCTTCTCGTAAGCTTCTAGACTAATAATTAGTTAAAAACAGACAAAATTAAGTCCTTACAGAAAAAGGATGGCCAAGTTTCCGTACTGCAAAGAATATAGAACTTCAAGGAACCTGGGATGAACAACATGGATGTCAAAATAAGAAAGAAGAAATATCCTCTAAAGGCAACGACTGCATCTCCTGAATCCAAGGCTCTGAGCTTTGCACTTGCTAGCTCTAAAGCTCACATCGCAGAGTCCTTAACCTCCAGTACACTCGTTCGTAATGAGTCGTTTAAAAATATATTTGTTTCTTCGGCTGCAAGATATGGAGCCTTTGCCCACAAGATTCCACATTCTAAGCAAGTGACGTTATGGGACTTCGCCGCGGATATCGTCAAAGTTTTTCCTGAGTGGTCCTGTCATTTTTATTCTCGTTTGAGACTCATTGTTAACAGATATAAGAGGACTTCAAATGACATCATCGAGGGAGCCGTGCAATAAAAGATGGTCTTATATACTATTTACAATTCTGTATTTCGTGTTACTCACTTAAACTATATATACAAGGGATGGTCAATAAGTCCGTGACTTTTTAAATGAAACAAAGTTTTTTTTGACAAAAGCTAATTTTATTTTTCAACATAGTCTCCTTTGAGCTCTATACACTTCGTCCAGCGTTTCTCCAATTTTTTTATCCCTTCCAAAAAATAAGATTTCTCGAGGTCCTGAAAATATGTATTTGTTTGTGAGATGATTTCATTGTTAGAATAAAATCTCTTTCCGGCAAGCCATTTTTTAAGGTTCAGAAACAAGAAATAGTCACTCGGGGCTAAATCTGGAGAATACGGCGGATGAGGGAGCAATTCATAGCGTAATTCGTAAAATTTCGCCATGGAAACAACACATGTATGGACTCTTGCATTGTCTTGCAATTGAGCAAACGTGGCACCCATCTTGCGGATAGCTTTTTCATAGCCAAGTGATCTTTCAAAATCGAAACCACTGACCCATGTGATATGTCTATGGCTTCCACAATCTCCCGCACTTTCAATCTCCGATCGGCCAACACCATATCATGAATTTTTTGAATTGTTTCTGGTGTAGCGACTTCAACTCGGCGTCCAGAGCGTTCGGCATCAATGGTGCTTGTACGACCACAACGAAATTCTGTAAACCACTTTTTTACCATTGATATCGATGGTGCAGAGTCTCCATAGTATTTATCGAGCTTAGCCTTTGTTTCAGCGATGGTTTTTTCCCGCAAAAAATAATGCTTGATGAGCACACGAAATTCACTTTTCTCCATTTTCTACACAATTCACGAAGTTGTTTGTCTGTAAAGACTGTCAAACACAAACTAAAAACCCCAGCGTGTTCAAACTTTAACAGAAGTCAGCTGATAGATGCTTGGTGACAGGAGCAGTGTTGAAAACCAAATTATATGGACGGAAATACAAAAAGTCACGGACTTATTGACAACCCTCGTAATTTAGATTTTGATGTTTTAATGATGTGATGGGTCTTGCTTCAGAGGGTTAATTTTAAACTTCAATGTTTATTTATGATTTTATTATCACAACCCCTCTTGCTCTTTTTATTTATTATTGTATATATTTTATTATGTATGATTTTTAAATAAATGACCCATTAAAGAAAAAAGATAAAAAATACTAAAATAATTTTTGGTGCATGTTCCTTCTTCAAGAGTCTCAGCCTCAACTTTTTGGAAAAACGAATCACATGGAATACATACATTACTTCGCAAGTCTTACATCTCCTAAGAGTAACCCCAAATAGTTAAGAAGTAGTTAAAAAATAAATGAAATAAAAGTATCTTTCCCAAAGGAAAAGGAAATACATATCTCAGGCTAGGCTACATAGTCCCTTGAAAAGAGGAGGTCTGTCGCTAACCAAAATATCAAATATGTGGAAGCCCCTGAACTTTTATCGGACGAGGAAATTATTGAACAGCCAAGAGCCATGGTACTTTATTTTTAAGCATTTTTGAAACATAGAGGGGTCGATTTTAGCAATAAACTTGAGGCAAGCTACAAAAAAGTGCTGAAAAAACTTTCTCTTTTTTCTCGGAGACCATGAAACGGATGGGTGTTGGGAGTAAGGAAATCGTGGTCAAACTGAAGCTCTCACAATGCCTTGAAAGAACGATTAAACTTTCCTGAAGCGCAAACAGTTTCTTGCGACATCGCTGCAGGACTCCTCTGGTCATCTTCGACTATCAATAGAATGGTTGTATTGTCCCTGAAAAAAATACTTTGTCTTCTCCGAGGCGCTCAGAGGCCACTTGTTCCATTCAGAATGAAAGTCTGCACGGCATCCCCATCATTTATCAGAGGAGCTTTCAATAACGATAAGATTATTCCTTTTGTTCATATCTCCAGAGAAGATGATTTACCAACAAGGATGCAGCGGGAAGTATCCGCGTGATAAAATTAACCGTTTGCGTTCCTTCCGAAAAATGGTCAAAATATCGTTTGCTGTCTGGAACACTGGAGGCACAACCAAAGTGTTTCAACCATCAGAGAAACATTTGTACTTTTTGCGGAAAAAAAAGGAATGGAAACAACGAACCGAAAATTCTTTAACATGAGTACCCTCTTTTTCTTTTTCCTTCTTGAAACTATAAAGAACCCTAGTAGGAGCTGTTATTTAAAAAATGGTTGGTGCGTCAGCACTTATGTTCATTTATTGGGACTAAATATTATTTGACAAAAATTTGCTAAACAATCCAAGGTCATAAATTGATCATAGCTAAATTTAGTTATTTTTTTTTCAAAATAAGTAATAACAAAAAGTTTTGCTTCATAACAAAACCTTTGAAACCAGTGATGTACGATTTCTAACAATGCTAAAGATTTTTAAATTAGATATTCGTTTTCAGTATCAAAAAATGAACCAGAATCGCTTGGACTATTTAAAAGAACTAAAAAAGTAGCTTCATCCTGGGAGGTCTAATATATATATATAGATAGAGAGAGAGAGAGATATCAAAAATTAAATGTATGTTATCAAATGTGGCTTAATATATATTTGAAAAATAAATATCATGTACATAGATATGTACATTAAAGCAATTTCTTATTAAACCTTTTATATCCTTTGCAATAAAAAATCATTTTCAATGTTAAACCTTAGATATGGACCGCCATTTAAAAATCAATTAACAATAACATTCATATTTTTTTGATTTGTCTTTATTCTTACAAAATTAAATATAGGAACATCTTAATGCAAAAAAGGTATGGTTGAAACACCTAAACTGCATATTTTTTTGTGTTTAAAAATTTACAAAAATGAGTGTGTTTAGGGAATCTTAATAAAAAAGTTTTTGGCTTATATTTATAGTTGTTTCAAAATATTTTAAACTGCAATTCATTAAATTAAACTGTTTAACATAATATATAAATTATTTTTGTATTTGTATATTTTTATGAGTTGTGGAATTAAAAAATTAAATATTATTGTCAAATCCTTTGGACTTCACACATAGCAACGATTATTTTTAAATAAATAAAGCAACTGCTCATAATTAGGAAAATAATGAATGTTTTTTTTTTCATCATATATGTATATCAATGCACGCGTCATCACTCTGACCATTAGACGTAGAAACAGAAAGCTGTGTTACCAACTAAAAGAAGAATAAGTTTATTGGTGAGTTTGTTCTGTTTTCCGATCCCTGTCCGTAGCCCATGAGTTTCAAAAATTTATGATGCAACTTATGCCAGTCTCTTTTATTACGAGATTAATCCAAAGGAATCCACCACTCAAACTAGAATATCTGTTCAATGCATATTTATTCAGCGGATGCTACCCGGCACTGCTCTGGATTTTCCAACTTGAAAATAGTCTGTGGAATATAAAAAATCATAGGAATAATTTTAGTTATGTCCTTGTGTGGGATTTTTCGTACTAAAATCGGTTCTTTAAGTATGTATATTTTTGTTTTAATAAAACAAACATATGGTCTCATATGTTCAAGAAGAAGAGGGAAGAAAAAAGTTTTTTGTCAATGATAAAAGCTACATATATACATAAATATTTTTGTATGTGTGTCCTTTTCTAGGAACAACAATAACAAACACATAAAGAGAGTAAACGAAGAAAAAGTTTTTCCAAGCCATCAACATCAAATGTATCATTTTCTGCAAGATATATATTTGCTTCTTGTTTAAAAATGTTTTTCTTTGTTTGTTTTTGTTGATGTGTGATGAACGATTTCTTTCTTTTTCTTCGAAATATGGAAAAAGAAATAGGTGATATTAACTTTTCATGGGGACTTATATAGAACTTATGGAATAAAGTTATGCGTAGAAAGCTATTATCAGGATTGATTTTTTAATACATGGACATCCTTAATCATGATAGCAAATACTTATTTATGGATTAACCATGGCTTATTTTTTAATAAGCAAAAAAACAGTTATTTAATATTTTCAGAGATGTTTATTTTTTCAAATATATAAACTGGTCGCTTTATCAGAGACTTGGGCTGCAGCACAACGAATTATATGGAAATGAGCCCCTAATTTTCAAAGTGATTCCACAAAGTGGATATTATTCGTCAACAATGCAAAAATTTAGGCAGTCCACCTGAAATGGAGGAAAATGCAATTCGGAAAAAAAATTATAACTCTTCACTATACGACACCTAATACCGTATTTAGTGATGGCCATTTTTACTTTTCCTTAACAAGAACTTCTCGTCTGCATAAATCTGCTTGTCCATGGCACCTCAAAATGACATCTGTAAGTTTTCGTGAGGAAGCCGAGGCTGTGGCCAACGCCCATTGAAAAAGATTGTGTCTCGAGGAAAATTGGAGATTAAGAATATTTGCATCTCTCACGAGAATCTACGATGACAAGAAGTTCACGGCTCAATTACAGATATTGGCCGACTGCATATACTTCGACTCGCATTGTCTAAATTGCAGCAAACTTTCCAATGAAAAAGTTTTTGTCCATCAATTTGAAAGGAGTGGAGAACGTCGCCAATAAGTATGTAAAAGCAACTATTTTACTTGGGCTCTAAAAATCCATAAATTCCTCTCTCCCAAAAGCAATGCAATGGATTTTTATTTGTCAAACTTTTAATCATACATTGCGAGTTTTTTGTCTGAAAGAGAAAGCTTAAAACCAAAAATCCTTCGTTCTGTGGTAATTTATGATGCCGCCCGATCCTTCAGCCTCAAGATTCCATCCGGTATCAATGATTCATGGATAAATGCCGGGAACGTTATCAAGTGTTACCCTTCAAAGTCAAATATATATTTTGAAATTTTGAAAAGAGTAAATAATCATCTCATGTGATTTTTTTATTTTTATTATAAACTATAATGTTAATCTAATGTATATATACTTTTATATAACCGTCTAAATAATAAAGGAAAAAAATCTAGTTTACTACTTATTTTGATATATCAACTGGACTGAAAAAAATAGGAATCAATGGAAAAACGTAAATACGACAACCTTTTATTTTTAGGCGGTAACACATAAATAAATGATATCCCTTATGCTGTCTTTAACATGATTACCAATAGAAAATGACAAATATACTAACAAAAACCATATCATATACTCAATAAGGTTTTGTCGAGCCGATAAATATCTTTTTTTTTCTTATAACTGTTGTCATTTGCTTGTGTAAATTATGTTGAAATTAAAAAAAATATGAATAAGACAGATATTTTTATCAAAAATTACTTCTAATAAATGTAAAGTCAGTTCATTAAAAATTTTGGGTTTACTTATTTACGAATTTCTAGGCCGAACAATTACATTTTAAGGCATAACTATCGAAGACGAAGTAGTATTTCTGTCTTTAAATTGAAGTGATAATGCTGTAACATTCCTCTGGATAACGTTTATCGTAAATGGCATATCTATTATTATCTAAAAACAGTGTCAATGCAATCATTGTTATAAGTGTATAGGCAAATATAACACACAAGGTAACGTTAAAAACTTTCAAACAAAACCGGAGTTGCTTGAATGGAATTAATGTTAATAACATATTTAATATACTTTTGATAAGGACTATGCGAAAATTAAAAAAGTTTAAATGCATTTCTTTTCCCCTAAGGGTACATTTGCTTTTCATATTTACGTGTTCATATGTAAAAGAAGTACACTTCTAAACATTGTTTATATGTATTTTAAATGGTACAATAGGAAAAAAGTTCTTTGGTGAAATAAAAATAAATACTTTGTTTGAAATTGTTTGAAATCTCATTTAAAATGCGAAATAAGTATGTATTTAAAAATATTAAGGATTTTGTGTGTTAGAATCAAATGTCCGATATTCACATATCAAATAATCTTTATTTTTAACTATTTAATTAATGTTGCTTAGTATTACATTTTTACAATTAATTATAAATTTGTATCATTTCATTAAAATTGCATTTTTACAATGATTATAATACAAAATTATTTTAATTATCCGCCCCGATATATATGCAGTTATTGGAGAAATACACACATGACACTATTGTATCAAAATACCTATGGCAATTTGTTAGAATACTATATTTTCATGACACAAAGGGAAAACCCCAAAAATTGCTGTTTTGCTAATGAACTGCAAATGTAACATTATATTTGTAAAATGACATCAATATGAATGTATGTGTTTTTAATTAATTGCAAAACTTTGTCATGATAATTTATCATTCCAAAGAAATGATTCAAATTAAAATGTCAAAACTTTCCCATTTAAAAGTTTAACGAATTAATATGCAAAGCAGTCTTTGTGTGAATATACTTTTAATAAAACGGAGCTATAAAGGACAATTTATGTGTCAGGTGTGTGTAGGTATTACATAAGTTTTGATTATATTAAGTGGCACATGTGTGTTTTTCAATGAACTAAGATTTAAAGGATTCAGAGATTCAATTGAAAAAGTCCTCCCGGAAAATCAAGGATAATAAGTGAGGTTAATATATTTTCTTGCCATTATAAATATGTGACGCATAATTATTTTTTTTGCTATTTTTTGCTATAGCAAAAATTACATCTCATAAATATATTAAATATTAAACATCGAAGATAAGTCCATATTTAAAGCACCCAGAAAGAGTTAAGGTTCAGAGCTAATATGCCTTTAATATATTTAGTTAGTTCATTTATCAAGGAAAAGGCATATGTTTTTTTATTGTTTATAACTACTATAATTAGAAAAAGAGGTCTTAGGTCTTGTATACCAAAGATTTACACTACATGTTTCTAGAAAATCCTGGTCTAAAAACAATTGCAAATATGGCAAAAAATATTCTTATAAAATTATAATATATGCTGAAAAATAACTAAAAAATCTTACTATACTTAAAATATGTGAAAAAGCTGAATATATGAGGAAAACATTTAGGATATTTTTTGGGTCATAGACAATAGAGTGATTATAATTTATTTAATCCCATTACCTTAAGTAATGCGATGTAAGCTTAAGCGAAGGAAATATTCTATAAGCGATGCTAAGTTGGTGCAAACTCTACCCGACTTCACAATATTTATATATGTATTGTATGTATGTAGAACCTTAAATATATACAAAAATCCTATTTATCTTCCATTTTCCCCATTTTCGTCGTTGTTGGCAAAGGAAATATTAGCCCAATTCTATTTTCCATTATTTTTTCACATATACATATATTCCTAATATATATCTATGTACTTCTAGGCACAACAAACTGAATTATTTCACCATATATAACAATGCGTTGTGAACACAACACAATGCCTTACACATTTATGCATATATTAGTAATACAAAGAAATACTTGGCTCAGCAGCTTCTTTCTATCGAACTTTTGAGTTCAATAACATGGGTATCATGATGTGAAAAAAGGTTTCTTTTTTGAAAATATAGTATAATACATGTAGATATGTGTTTTAATGAAAGTAAACAATTCGAAATGAGAAAACTATTGTTAATAATCAACTTTAAGGTTGTATTTTTCTTAGCCACAGATAAGGTATATAATATATTTGTATAGGTTTTTAATAGGCATTTGTCTATATATATATATATATATATTATATATATATAAATAAATATAGTTATATGTTTATATATTTATCTATTTATAGATAGATAGATATTTATATATAATATACTACCATAAATGGTATAATTAATGTATATTTATATGTATTAAATGTATCTAAGAAAAAATGACAGCTTATGGAGATGTAACATTTCTATTCATGTCAGCAAGATTTTTTTATCGGATGGACTTTGTCTTGCTAAAAGTCTTGACTCCAGCCTTATTCAACGTTTGGCATTATGGGCAATCTTTTAAAATTGCATTTCCTTTTCATTTGATTATAATTATACCTTTGTGATGTTGTTTTTTTCGTTTATAAAGTAGACGGATCTGGGTTAAAAAGTTATATTAACAACAGTAAAATAGAAACTTATTTGTGTTTAGGTTAATATTAGTTGAATAATTTATGAAATGATGCGTATTAGTCTGTCCTTTAAAAGAATGAGAGATGAATGTGCTTCCTTGCTAAAAATATTTTATATGTGAGTTATTATTAAAATTTAAATATCAAATATTTTCCCATCGCTTCAAGGCATCAACACAGACGAGGAGCAACAACGAAAGGAAAATAAGAAAAAAGGGCTTAGGCCTCTCGGCCTCGATCCTCGAATTATATTGTGTTCTTGAAGTTTTGTTTTGTACTCGTTTGTATTTATTTATATGTTGTGTTCATTATAGTTTATTATTTACTTGGTATGGTTTTTTTAGTTATGATAGTACACGTTTTTATGAATAGAGGTTTGGTCTTTTATAGGTAATCTAATTTTAAATTATAATGTTTATTTATGTACCATGTACACAATTTTACCTATATTTTATTTATTATTGTATATTTTATAGTACAATTATAATAAAGACCCTTTAAAAACATATTTTGGCGATTTCATAATATTTCTAAATAAATAAATGTAATATATTTTTTTAAGATGATGAGCATTATGTTCTGAATTTGATATTGCACTTTTGCTAGACATTCTGAAACACATAGCTTTATCATCACTTTTAATCATTCATCACATACCATTAATTCTTAAATATAAAAAAGCTATCTGCGTTTTATAAAGACTTTGAATATTTCTATAAACTAACAACAGGTGATTTTATTTCATATCCCAGGCAAATCAAAATATCAGGAGATTTATAATCCAAAGTAAATAATTTAAATTTATGTTTTTATATGAAATTGATTTGTGGTTGTGGTCCTAGAAATATTGAAATAACTTCATATTTTGTTGCATATAAACTTTTAAATACAAAATTGAAATCACAGGAGATGTTTTTTGTCACAATATGTTAGCATAGATCAAGAAGTTTGTTAAATCAGTAAAAAATTGGATTACATTTACGGAAGGACTTTTTGGACACATGTATCCTGAGAAGGAGTTTTTTTATAGCTTTCTCTTCTTTTTATACTTCCTCTGCCAAGTTCCTTCTATAAGTTTAGAATTATTTAGGATCATGAACTTGCAGACTTTCTCGTTCTAAATATCTATAATAAACCCTGATTGGTGCTTCTGCTCGACACGCTGCTCTCTCCATCAAAATTTAGGAGCGTCAACGTAGATATGGGCTGGTGACATAATAAAATATGTGTCAGCAAAATCGAAGCTCTGCATGACAACCATCAAAATGATTTTTTTTTACATAGCGAGTTTTTAATCAAATGTAATAAGTGATGCTTCCTATTTTATAAGGTTTTTCGTCAGGGCAGCCAATATGAACTAAAATGTTAAAGTATGCATTTTCGCAACTTTCCTGAATAATTTTACTCTGTTTCCTGTATATAATTTTAGCGTATTTTTTTCACAATTTTTTTCTCAGTTTACTGAATATTATGTTTTTAACGGGAAAAATAATAAAATAATTCATCCTTTTTGGCTCCCTGGATCTTAAGAAGAGAAGCACTTACGTACGGTTTTATCTTCTTCATCTGATGGAGTATTTGTTTCTCACAACCAGAATTGGGAATTTTTCTAATATCAAAGACTTTACTGTTGAGTTTGAGTTGATAATTTAACAAATATTTCTTATCTTGAACCTTGTAAAAAACAGCTAATATAAAATTACTACTTAAATGTTAACTATTTTATATAATTAAACAACGATCTTATATCATAATTATAGCCATTCTAAGATTTTGATTCCGTGACAAATGCTCACAAAACATATGTTCACAAGACTTATGCTCACAACCTTAATGGAATTAATACTTAAAACAGACAATCAATATGTGAAATATTAATAACAACAAAGTTGGTGACAATCTTTTTGTAGATGACGTCATATATGTCAAGAAGAGAAATTACTTCAACGGGATCCGGTGGCAGGTCATTCAAAAAATATCATTCCTGCTTCAAGGGATATTTAACATAGGCCATAGTAAATATAGTAAGACGGGTTTTGCTGTCGCATAACTGAGAACATCAATGAAGACACAGTACGAGAATTAATTCATGCAGTCAAATCTTTTTTTTATTCAAAATCTAACCGAAACTACTGATGGCGGTCGAGCCAACACCTGTAAGCTTAATCTGGCAGCATCACTTCACCAGCTGGTCATCTCTGAAGGGTGGACATGGCCAGAAAAGTGATACATGTGAAGGATGGAACAAAGCCTTTTCCATAGCGCCGTAAGTGTGTTTTATCTTATTTTTTACTTTTCAACTAATGGCCAATCTCGAGTTGGCATAATTCATATGGATTTCTTTGATATGGGTATATCTTGGATCCCTTACGGTTTGAAAACAAGATCTCAATCTTTAAAAAGGTTAAGCACTCCTGTTGTAATAATTACTACGCTTGAGCATATTTTTTTACATTAACTTATATTTTTTAAATGGAATCTTTTAATCATAAATATCTACGTTAACTATATTGTTAAGGAATGAAATATGTGTCTGGTTATAATGTATGCCTTTGGTTCAATTTGTAGATAGAATTCAAAGAATATTTATTATAATCCATAGACATTTCATCAAATTGATTTTGTATGTGCATACTTTTTGGCAGTGGTTTCACTGCTTCGACAATTCGATAAGGATCTTTAATATAAATTGAATAATAAAAGATATTTTAGAACCATCTTTTTAATGCTTCGCATATCAAAAATATATTGTAAATACATAGCTTTAAGCTCATATTATCACAAAAATCTTGTTGGTGAAAGCCATATGTATAGTCATTAATTATTTATCAGTATATGACGATGTTTTTTTTTGCATCAATCCGTTTTTACTATCATGAAAGGGACTTTATAATGAATGATGTTAAAAACTAACATATTTTTGTCGAGATTGTTTCATTAACACTTGGGTAGTAATAGCAAAAAGTATTTCGTGTAAGTGACATCATTTCTATAAAAGAAGATGAGATAATGCCTTCGGGAATAGGAGCTTTATGCTTTATTAGTAGTTGACGGATCTCCTTGTTTATATAGCCGTCTTGTAGTGTGCTTTTTATATGTTTTTATTATTTTTTTTTTCTCTTCAGCAAGGTCTTTATTTCATTATTTAATATATCTGACGTACACAATATACACATATATATATCAATAAAATTAAAAAGGAAAATTGTGCAGTGTTGAAACAACATAAATAAACATTGTAGTTTAAAATTATTTTCCTCTTTAAGACCTTAAAAACATCAAATTACTTAGGAAGTATAAAAAGCAATACTAAAACCAAACAAACATAAAATCACAATAAACGAACAAAACGTAATATTATAGCAAGTCAATGAACAAAGACAGATAACACGCATACATAATTAAAAACGAATATAATTATCCGATTTAAAGTCCATAAGCTATTAGTTCTCTGTGTCCTTAGTGTTTTCGTTATAATAACGTATTATACGTTTTAGCATTCTGGAGTGTCGGGCTGATGAGGAGGGATAATACTTTATGATTTCTTTTTATTATTCAGTTGTCTCTGAAGAAGCCCCCCTTCAGCATCTCATATCATATGTTTTATATTGTGAATAAATCAAAGGATATTTTAAGTCCCCGTCTCGACTCCTCATTTCGGCAGGGTTCCTCATCATATATATTATCCATATATTCCCTCAGGTAACTGTGGAATAGCTTATTGCGCAGCCGCTCGAACCTGTTTGGACCCGAAGGATGCCGATAAAGTCACAGGAATCGACATTTTTGCTCTCTCTCTACACTGTTCTAGGATTTTAAATATCTCATCTCATTTTAAGAAGCTAGTCAACATATTTTAACGTAACAATTTCTACCGGATCGTTACGTAACCTCATATCAATGTTCAAAGTAATCCCATTTTAATTATTTTAATCATGTCGAAGGACCCTAGCAAATCCAAGAACATGTTTAAAAGCCATCTTATCAACAAGCTTGAGGGTTTAAAAAATTATATAAATGAATTCACTCATGACTCCATGACTCAATTTTAAGAGAGCAAATTTATACAAAAGACAGAAGATTTCAAACTTTAATGGAAACGCCTGAATACCGCTTGGATGGATAAGTTTTCCATAGAAGACATCCCAAGCGAGGTCTTCGATCAACTCGATTCACTACATATGAGTTCTGAGAAAGAATATGAAAAAATGATTGTTGAAATAGATAAATTTCTGTTTTAAAAAGGTCATGCAACGGGGGAGTCAACGTTAATACGAGAACAGGGCAGATCTGTGAATACATCCCGAATGGATGATACTTTGAAACCGAGAGAGGTTCTCGAGAGATCATTTACTCTCGACAAGTTCAATGCGTGGTCGGCAAAGTTTGTTGCTTACTTCAATCACAATGAAGCATCTCTCAGCACAAGATACTTCTGTAAAAAGACAACTCTTTGACAATTTAATAGAGTCAAACCTCGTTGCTGAGCTTGCAGAAAGGGAGGATGTTAGTGAAGGGACAGCTATTATGGGAGACAGTTGCTGCCTGGCAAAACTGAGAGAAATATTTCTCCTAGACAAACCTCTTTTCTGTCGACGTCACAATTTTCAAAATTACAATCAAAGCAAAGGTCAAAAGTTTTCCGACTGGTGGGCTCTCAAATTAACTCAAGCAAAGGAATGTGAGCCGGAGAACATAACTAGAGAGGAAAGTCTACTTCGTGAACTTATTCGTGGCGTAGCTGATAATGATCTCCGAGCTGAATTTTTGAAACAAAAGGATCCGACTCTCTATGACCTTGTTGCTATAGAGAAATGATGGCAAACTACTGCATCAGTTTCAATATCTATGGGACTGAATTCTGTCCATATATATTCAAAACTTTTAGTTCCACTTACAAGTCCAGAAAAGTGAATAATTAGAAAGTCAAGAACAATATACAACAAGAGTAAAGCGGATCAAAGAAATACTGGGGATGCGGCAAAAATGGAATACGCCAAAGAAGAATGTGCCCTGTGTTTGGGCAGAAGTGTTCAAAATGTGGCCGTTTTGATCATTTAGTTAATGTTTGTGACACATATGATAAGGAGAGAAGTGCTCGTTCTAAGAGCAGAAGTCTACGAACAAGTAACGAGGGATCCGGAACAAAGCTTGTTAGGATCAAGGAAACTGGTTCTGGTTCACAATACATACGTGGTTTGTCAATTAAATAAATGAATTTTGGATGAGACAACGGTGTGGGGTAAGATTGTCTTGCAAATTTTGCAGAATAAAATCAGAGTCACAAAGGGTTGTGGACCTGAGAAGGTTTTGGACATGTCAAGGAAAATAAGCCGCTTTTGGGAGGTAAATGCAGATATCAATCTCGATATTTTGAAAGAAGCATTGAAGGTAATGGAATGGCAAGAACCTGTTAGATTGAATCCCAGATTGAATTTCCTATACAATACCTCTGTTAGGAAAAAAATTACTTTCTTGGGTGAAATTTTTAACAATAGTCTACTTTTTACAGGGAGTGAAATATAAGAGAGGGAGAAAATAAAAGAGAAGTCAAATTTAAACGAAGACAATGCGGTCCAAGGGACTCCTTTTTTAATTTTATAAACCTAAGCAGCAATACCATGCTTCGATTTTTTTAGTTAAAATAGATGACAAACCCTGATACCGGGGCTCAGCAATCGATAGTTTCAATGGATGTTGCAAAGACGTATGGGATGCTGGTCGATAACATGATAGAAAGAGAATATCTGCTGCAAATACAGTACTCTCAACTGCGTTGGGAGTACATCATTTGAAATTGAATATGAGGGAAATTCAACTACTGTACGTGCACTTACCCTATGTCTTTGAAAGATGAAATTCTACTACTATGGAAAATACTTCGAAGTCTGGCTGTCATCCCTCAAAGTTTCCCATCCATTCTAAAGACATCAGTCAAAATGAGTTGTATTAATAAAGATATTTCATCCTCAACAGTGCATCTACCACCTAGAAGAAGAAGGTTTTTAGATTATGGCAAGCCACTTAACCTGAGATCAGACAGTGGATCTTAATTCCATGGAGAGTTTAAGGAGTGGTGTGCAACCAATAAAATTAATCATGGACTCTCTTCTCCCCACCATCACGAATCAAATGGCCATGCAGAATGTTCTGTCAGGGAGATGAAACATTTATTGGAGACAACAAGATCATTTAAGAACTTTGGTCGCGCTCTATTTGAATGGAGGAACACGCCACGATATGACGGACTTTCCCCGGCTCAGTGGCTCTTTGGACGGCGCCAGAGGACCGAGGTTCCTGCCTTGCCAAACGCTTATGAGCGCATTGATGACTCAACTATCAAATCATATGAAGCTCGGAGGGAGGGGATAATGTACAAAAAGAAAGAACATACAGATAAAAGATCTAAGACCTCTTGAAATAGGATCATCTGTATTGATGCAACATCCTCAAACCAAACGTTGGGATCAGAAGGCAACTGTTGTATCTGTACGTAATCAGAGGTCATACGTCGTGGAATCTAAAGGGAAAGGATATGTCCGAAATCGAATTTTCCTACGACCTATTTTAAATAACTCAAAACGGGAGGTGATTTTTAATAATAGTGATCACGTTTTGTTTTATTGAATTTGTAAACTTTTATTTATGTTTTATCATTTGCAAATTAGGGGGAGGTGACGGGATCTCCTTGTTTATATAGCCTTCTTGTAGTGTGCTTTTTACATGCTTTATTATTCAGTTGTCTCTGAAGAAGCCCCCCTTCAGCATCTCGTATCATGTGTTTTATATAGTGAATAAATCAAAGGATATTTTAAGTCCCCGTCTCGACTCCTCATTGATATTTTAAGTCCCCGTCTCGACTCCTCATTTTGGCAGGGTTCCTCATCATATATATTATTCATATATTTCCTCAGGTAACTGTGGAATAGCTTAGTAGTATCCACATTTCCACAAATGATGTTTTTTATTTGTTTTATGTTGGTAAAACATGTAAAAAGTAATACAGCAAAATATTTTAAAGAGTTTGTTCATAAACTGGGAGTACCAAGATGTGAACCATTCCAATGCCGATCCTTTAACACCAATAGCTCTTAGTTTGGGGATGACCTGACTCTTGTCAACGGTGTCAAACGCAGAAGAAAGATCGAAAGCAAGAATCCCAACCACATTACCTTCCTGTTTCCCTCGAATCCACTTTGTATGGGCAGTGGCTAGTGCTGCTGCAGATGATCTGCCAGGACGAAAGCCAAACTGAGAATTGGGTAATGCAATAACCTTGGCTAGATGGGACTCCAAGTCACGTTTCACCACCGTCTCAAGCACCTTGGACAGGGCAGGTAATATTGAGATTGGACGATAAGAGGCTGAGTCAGCTGGACTTTTCCCCTTTCCCTTATATATAGGAATAATCCGAGCTGTTTTAAAGCCACTTGGAACTATCCCAGAGGCAAGTGACCGGCTTACAAGATGTGCAATGGGTGCTGCCAGAACCTCTACACCTTTCTTCAGAACTGATACAGGAACTTCATCCAAGCCCAGCGCCTCCGTGCTCTTCATGGTTGATATCACTCTGGCGATTTTCCCCGCGCTAGCAAAGTAGAAAGAGAATGGCTAAGTTGATCTCGGCCAACTCGAGGGTGGAGCAGACACAGGTGGTATATTTGCTCGCAATTTATCGACCTTGTCTATGCAAAATTGATTCATAAATGATGCTGCTTCTCTATTTCCCTCCGTAGAAATTTCCTCCATTGTGAGAAGGCAGAAAGGGAACCCGGACCCTTTCCCAACGCTGAGTTTGCAAGGTCCCATAAGACCTTTGGGTCATTGTTGGCTTTGAGAAGTTTATCTAGGTTCGTACGGATTTTATCTCTCTTAACCATAGAGGACACCCTGTTACGGAGCCTTCGATAGTCCTTTCCGGTTGCCTGGTCTCTGGCTTTCATGAGACTTAGTGTGTCAGAAGAAAGGTAAAGACTTCGGCCGTCCTTGACCGTAATAGTTTTGTAAGGGGAGACCACGTCCAGGGCTGAGGAATTGATGACATCCCTCCACATTAGGGTTGTTCTTATTTTTCAAATGTTTGAAATGTTAGCGACTTTGAGCATTTTCTGTTTCTTGGTGATAAAAGAAGACGACATACAAAGTTTGAACAAAATCAGTCAACATTACGAGGTCGCGCAACGAGGTCAAAGTTTTAAAAATTTAGTAAAAATATAGTTTTCCGCAAATTTCTTCAAAATGGTGGACGTTACAGACTTCAATAATAATTATTAATTTAAAGGAAATCTAATTTACTACCAGACGTATGTTTGATGTTTTTTAATAAAACAAAGTTTTCAGTAAAAACAAAGCAAGAAAGGGAGTGAGTATTGTTAGCTTATTTCATAGCTTTTTTGTATCAATTAACTTCACTCGCCTGTAGAAGATGACTTGTTCGCTTCAGAGTAAAATAGTACTTTTAAGTTTAGTAAAACTTTAGATGATAAATCCAAAAATGACCTTGGTTGCATTCTATCAATTCAGAATTCAGTACAATCTGAGTTTACATCATATGATTCAGAGCCTGTATTGACCTATAAGAAATCGATTATGAAAAAAATAAATCATAATGTGTTTCTTAGATGTGCGTCAAGGTATCCTCTCAAAATTTTACTTTATCTCTGACGCATTTATAATCCATTATATGCGTCATTTTGTACGCGAGATAGGCTTTTTTTAATGTGCATATAACTCTCTACTTATTAAATTGACATGATTTAGTATACCAAAATATTAAAGCTGGTTAACCAAGCTTTCATTTGATATATTTTGTGTTCTAAAAATCGCTATACTTTAAGAGATATAAGCAAATACGTACTCTCCCTCAAAAAATGATCTTTTGATATGAGAATATACGATTACCATCTGGTAACTCTGTTAGTGTTACCTGGATAGAAAGAGAAAGAGAAGGGAGGGAGTATTTTGTCCTCACTCCTCTCCCTTCTTTTTTTCTTCCTATCCAGGTTACACTAACTGCCGTTACCAAATGGTAATCGTATATTCTCATATCAAAAGATCAAAGTCGCTAACATTTCAAACATTTGAAAAATAAGAACAACCCTACTCAACATATTCTATCTCATGGATATTATGGCCGAAGACTCAGAGCGGCTTCAAGGTCTGACTGACGGATTTTCTTGTAGCTCCTTTTCACAATGCTCTTGGCTACTTTCTTTTTATTGCATTTGATTTGTGCGAGAACGGGACAATGATCAGTGATTGCTTCCTCCAGTACCTTTACATTCGCCTCGACTCCTGAATAATAGATGTGGCCAATGCAGGGGACACGATGAACACCAGCAAATCGACCGTACGACCTCCATGTTGGAGGTGTGGCTGTATAATTTAGACCAGCATTTTTCATCCCTTCCACAAGTCGGTTCAGGAGGAGTCTCCTTGAGTATGATTCATCCCTGGATCTTTGAGAATCGAGGTTAAAATCACCAAAGACGACAATACCACCAGTAGTTTCAGAAGCCAGTCTGACTTGTTCGAGTATCACTTCTAAATTATGATTTTCCATGGTCAAGCCACTTCGACCTCAGGACGACCATTGTCTGTAGATGCCTCTAATTATAAGTGTGTTACTTCGTGGAAGATCTAGCTCAAGCCAAACAGTCTGTAATGATAAGGTCATCAAGTCTTTTCTCCCTCGAGCATGTGCGTGAACAGCCAGATCTGACTTAACAAGCGCAAGCACACGTGTCTTCTCTTATGGGCTTACTAAGGGCAGGAAGGGTGTATAACCATTGATATTGAATGTGCATCGCTGGAGGAAGCTCTGTTTCTGTGACAATTGTCACATCAACATTGTAAGTATCTAGGAGGCTAGAGAGGGAAAGCTCCTTAGTGCCCCTGACCAAGTTGGAAGCGTTCCATGTCACTAGACTCGAAGGCTAGCTGTGAGCAAAGCATCTGCTTCGAAAGTTGTGCCAAGATTATTGCCAAGTCTGGTTTTGTCGACACCTGAGCGTTTTGAGATATATTTTGAGGAAAAACCACCGGCTGTATCGGAGGAGTTATCGGAGGTGACACTGTTGTTGCATATGTTCGTCCTGGCTGAACATGGGAAAACCCGGCTTGGCTACGATATGACATTGGGGGAAGGCCTATTTGTCCTGAGTTTGTACTTGAACAAAGTTCTCCGTCAGACGTGGTACTGACTTCTTGTGAGACTGCTGTCGTGATTTAATATGGGAGTTCCGATTCTGATCCCCCTTGTTTTGAGAAGTTTTTGGGGTCTGGCTTTTCTGAGGGATGCCCCGAAGCCCCCGGGAGCCGTTTCCCTGCCTCTGTTTTTTTAGAAAGACCTGAAAGAGCCTTTTTTGAACCTCTTCCTTTTTTCTTGCCTTATCAAGCAGTATAGCCATCTTGACATGGCCATGCCAATCAGAGCATTCCCTTCGAGCTTCGTAGTTCCCGAAGCATTTTAGCTCAGTGCAAATCGGAGGGTGTTTTTGTTTGCACGTTTCCCTATCACAAGATTTCTTCCCCCAAATAGACTGACATAACTTGTCTTCTTCAGCCTTCTCCTGTGCTCCATCAGCCCCAGCCAGAGTCGTAGGGATGATTGTTGGCAGTATTTCCTGTTGAGGTAAGATCTTATCCTCTGAGACAGACGTGACAGTGGGTGAGGGTACCACTTCAGATACGAGAAGTGCAATCACTCGTATTGTATAGTTTTGTACATATAGTCGTGTGACTGATGTATGTATATTTTCCGTTATGTCCTTGTTATTGTCAATTTGTGACGTCAAACCTCCACAAGTTTGACAGTTCAGGCTGTTTCAGAACAGTGCCTTAGAGTAGGAGAGTTTGGACGACCGACTGATGAGTCATAAAAAAACAGCTGACTAACTTCCATAACAAAACAGATTTCATATGATAAATTAGTAGGTATTTGTATTTAGTAACCAATTAAATGTTATTTTCATGAATGGATTGCCTGGAGACACAAAGTTTCTCCGATGACAATATGTGGGATGCTTCCAATTCGTTCTTGGACTCCGGAACGATCATTTGTTGCACTTATTTGAGTAAAGTATTACGAGGAACCTATTTTGCTGATAGATCCCAGAGATATAAAAACAAAACACAAGGCCTGCGAAAAAATCTCGAAAAGCTACTGAGGCCTTGTTCAGAGCAACAGAACATCTAATTAAGAGGAAGAAGGGATTTACAGATGGAGACCCTTTTGGTTATAATCATTATGTCAGGTTAACGTCAATCCAAATAAAAGACACTATAAAATGGCCTAGTCACACTGTACATAATATACATATCTAAATAAATATTTATATATTTTAAACTAAAATATGTACTCGTTAAGAAGTTAATCCCACAAATGTTGCTCTACTAATTAACGGACTTTATCTCAGAAAATCACCAGACAATCCAAACCGTTTTGGAATAAAATCAATTTGCAATAGTGATATATTTTTCTTCAGATAGGTTTTTTAAGCATGGAATAAAAATGACATTTTTCCTTATTACAAATATAAATTAAATAGGGAATTTAAGTAGATAAAAAAGTGCAGCATTAAAAATAAGTTCTTATTTAAATTTACTTTAAAATAATCAATCATATTACAGTATTGATAAATTAATATATCTTGAACCTTAACATATCATCAAAACTGTTATTGATTTTTTCACTATGGGTAAATATCTTAATCATAACGTTAATGATTTTGTCAACTGAAGTGTATTGAACATACTCACACACACATATATATGTATATACAGCCCCGTGCAGGTAAATTTGGAACAAGTTTATGGCCTCCAGGATCAATAAGAAGAGGTTCTAGAGAAATATTTATTAAACAAAAAATACACATTAGACAATTATGGGCAACTTTTATTCAATATGTCCTCCTCCAGCTTCCACCACAGTCTCCACACGGGACCTGAATGCCCTCACTGACCTGGACACCTCCGCAGCCTCGAAGGACATGGCCACAGACTTTGGACAAAAAGAGGAACAGGCAGAATGACAGGTGGATCTGTAGGGAGGCTTCTGAGGTCCCCATGGTCTTCAGGACAAAGAACCCGGCTGCAGTGATGGTCCTGGGTGTCATCAGCAGTGAGGGCCACGTCATACCGCCACACTTCTTTGAGCCCAAGCAAAAGGTCAACCAGGAGGTGTACTTGGAGGTCCTCAGTAACGTGGCCAAGCCTTGGATAGACACTGTGGCCTCTGGGAGGAAGTACACCTTTCAGCAGGACTCTGCCCCCGCCCACAAGGCCAAGACTGTGCAGGCATGGCTCAAGGAAAACGTGCCTCACTTCTGGGATCCTCAGACCTGGCCCTCCAACTCCCCAGATCTCACCCCTTGTGACTACCTGTAGGGGAAGTTGGAGGGGGAGGCCTGTGCGACCCACCACAACTCTGTGGAGGCCCTTAAGTCGTCCATCACGTCTGTGGCCATGTCCTTGGAGGCTGCGGAGGTGTCCAGGTCAGTGAGGGCATTCAGGTCCCGTGTGGAGACTGTGGTGGAAGCTGGAGGAGAACACATTGAATAAAAGTTGACCATAATTGTCTAATGTGTATTTTTTGTTTAATAAATATTTCTCTAAAACCTCTCCTTATTAATCTGGATGGCTGTGAACTTATTCAAAATTTACCTGCACAGCCCTGTATATATATTTATATATAGGTATATATATTTATATATATATATATATATATATATATATATATATATATATATGATAGATAAATAATAGAATATAAAAAATAAAGAAATTCAAGACTTCAAAGACAATTTAGATTTATCTGATATATGTTTTTTGTTTATTTCTGTAGGATTGATTGTAGTTGTTTTTTATGATTGTCTTTTTCTTAGATGATTTATATGATTTTGAAGTTTTAGGTCTTAAAAGGAAATTAATTTTAAACTATAATGTTTATTTATGTTTTTATGAAATACAATTTTTTCTTTTATATTTTTCCTTTTATATATTACATATAGAGTACTTTTTTGTTCTATTTGTATAATTAATTTGTTTTAATAAAGACCTTGTTGATGAGAAAAAAAATAGATAGATAGGTAGGTAGATAGATATCGTCATGATATTTTCAACAGATGTATACAAATTTAACATAACATTGATTTTGTTATATCAGGTCAAATACCTAAAGTTATAGGCCTATCTGATGATGTATACACTTACTGATATCAGGGTTTTGAGTTCACTATTTTTTTTTTTGAAAAGTATATGGAATTACTAAATTATATAGTTTCTCTAAATTAGTTGCATCCATATATGTGGGATCGCCAGGTTACTCAAGGAACTTTTCGCGTCAACACTTAGTTGACATGCAGTATCCATTTTGAATTTTTTGATATGTAACTTTCAAAATGAACTTAACTCGATATTTTCGTCTCAGGCTACCCAAGAACAATAAGTCTTGGACATTCTAGTTGAGTATTGCCTTACGCTTCACTGTATTTTGGAATTGATTCAGCATTCAACAACTCTTGAAGAGAATATATAAAGCAGTGAATACGTTTTTCACAAAATACAATATGAGCAGCACCGATGGATCATCTACGTCGACCTCAAAATGATGAACTTTCTACTTGAAAACAATGTGGGTTCACAAAGTACTCATTCTTTTTTGTTTTTGTACAGATTTAACGTAGCATTATATAAAGAAAGAGTGGCTAGCGGGAGAGAAGTTAGTACCTGGGGCGAGAGACATCATAAGCAACCCTCTTGTTGACCCGAAATAATATATTGATCACATTGCTACACACGAAGCTTGGGTTAATAAAACAGTTCACGCGCGCTATGGAAGAGGATGCAAGGTGGAGAACTAAACACTTCCTCCAAGACACTTGGGATGGAATTGGTGACCTTCCCAAACGTCGTGGCCACCGTTTCTCGAGTGATAAACTACTTACTCACTACAGTTAAATCAATCCAGTGATTACATCAAAGGTAGTCGCACATGGATAAATAACCAAGAAGTCAACAAACCTGACATTGTTATATACACAGATGGATCCAAAGATGAAAATGGCAATACTGGTGCTGGCTGGGCTATTACCCGAGGTGATACATCACTCCATCACTCCTTTGTATCATTAAATAAAGAAGCTACAGTTTTCCAAGCGGAAGTCTTTGCTATTGCACAATCAATAGAAACGCTCACTCGAATGGAAAAACCATCAGCAAACGTTGTAATACGATCGGATTCTCAATCAGCTATTGCAGCTATCCTAAACCCATTCACCAAGAGTGACGTAGTCAAAAGATGCCAAAAAATTATGCATGAAGTGAAAAAAGAAAAAAAGATACACTTAGATTGGTGCAAAGGCCATTCTGATGTCACAGGAAACGAATTTGCAGATTGTCTAGCAAAGAGTGGCACAGAAAGTCAAAACAGGAAAATTGTAGGAACATCACCAAGCTACATCAAGAAAAAAGTAAATGACTTCTTTTATGCTGCCTGGTGTAACAGATACAAAAAAGACCAAAGTATGAAACATACTCATCTAATGTTAGAAAAGCCTCAACAAAAGATTGTCAATATGAACGAGAAAACCTTAAACTTATAGTTCAAGCTTACACCGGCCATGGACCTTTCCTCGCTCACTTAAGCAAATGGAAAAAGTCAACTGATGGAATGTGTAGCGTCTGCATGGAAGAGACTCAGAGTGCAGATCATCTTATCAACAGATGTCCAGCACTATCGTATGAAAGGCATGATTCATCGCAAGAAGAAGATGAAGTACTTCGTATCTTAAAATTAATGAAATGTAAAAAATGAAAAAACTTATTGAAGAAAACTATACTATAAACTAGAACTTACATTTACTGTTGTAGCGCATATACCCCTTTGTGTGGTCGCGCTCTTTATTTTATGCATGTATTGTACTATTATATTATGTCTTTGTAATGCTATATGTATATGTATGTATACGGTATACAGTAATAAACCTTTAAACTAAAAAAAAAAATGGAAGAGGATGGGGGTTGCTTCAACTACCTGTGCTGAGCTTTTCTTTGACTGAAATTTGAGAAGTTGAAGGCCATCATTTTCGATAGCTACAGATACGGCAACTCATCAGAGTACCAAAACTCCATGAATACGCTAGAATGTGCAGCCTGGAAAATCGTTTGTGCAAGTGGTAAACAACTTCTTGAGGTACACGAAGGCAGCAAACCCCGTCAGACTTTGGTTGATGAAGAATCAGCAAAGAGAAAAGTCCCATTAGGACTTGCGCCAAATGGGGGAGAAGCGGGACGTAGTTATGCTGGCGGACTACTGCTTATCGCTGAAAAGAGACAAACCAGTAGCTAATCCCACTCAAGAACAAAATAAACGTCGATTTATACCGTGAACTTTGAAAGTGTAACACAACGTCTATTTAGAACTATAACAAACTTTTCAAATTTTATAAAGTAAATAAAAACTGAATTAATCCGTACATATAGACGTTTATTTATTGAGGACAAGGAAAAATAGTCGGACGTTTCTGAAGGTAGTCTAAAGGCAAACTAAAATTCGAAAATGTTTAGCTTATATTGCCTCAGCAGGTGTTAAGGCAATATCCATAGTCTCTAGCATCACCAGATCCGTACAACGAGGTAGCACACCATTTTCTTGAATCATCTACGTCTGTGCAATTAGTATAACTTATTCCATTATAGGTGAATGGAAATACGCATGTCTTTCCACTGTTGGTCATACAACCCGATGAATTGGTAGTATCTGGAGTAGTAACTGAACCTATAATAAAACGTGGTGAGAATAGATTTAAGATTGTATTTATCTGAAAAAACGCTACCTGGGCATGAAGGACTGCAGTTTCCATAATTGGCGTATTCCATATTGGCTTTGAGACTTGTAGCACACCATGACATTCCCAAGTTATCGACAGGAGTGCAGGAGTCATAGGTTTTGCCTCCATATTTGAACGGAAAGATACACAGTATTCCACTTGTGGTTGTACAGCCACCTTAAATAATAGAGGATCCAGAAATTAATTAATTGTTCAAGAAAAGATAAGGATAAAGGCTTACCAGAAGGTGTAACAGTTGGTTCCTTTGTTTGAACTGAAACAAGTGATATTTCAAAAATAAGAATTGCAATCGACTAATGCAGGAGAGTGTTTTACCATCACAATTTGCTGGGCAGTAGTTATAGTCTCTAGCCATTCCTGTGGGATAGAGTGTTGTAGCGCACCAAGGTCTTGTATCATCTACAGTTGTGCATCCAGTATAGGATACGCCGGAATAAATGAAGGGAAATACACATTTTCGCCCTGATTCCGTCGTACATGAATTTCCAGTCGGCGGTGGTGGAGTTGAAGCACCTAAAATTGATATCTTTTTAATTGGAACTCTGATCAATATATATATTTCTCAAGATAAGAAATAGTCCCCGTCAATTGGTGGTTGCGATTTACCTAAACAAGAGCTTGGGCAGTAACCGTATCCATTGGCATCACCGGAATCATAAAGAGAAATGGCACACCAAGGTCTAGAGTCGTCAACATCAGTGCAGCCATTGTATGTGACGCCTGAATAAATGAATGGGAAAATACAAGCTTGACCAGTTGATAGGATGCATTTGGATTCTTTTGTTGTCGGTTTGTTTGTTGCAAGCGTGCTCGCTAGAAATTAAAAAAGAACAATAAATACTTATTTGAAAAACATATTTTTTGACTTACAAGTGCAAGAACTTGGACAATAGCCGTACTCATTAGCTTCACCAGAAGAATACAGTGATACGGCACACCAATTTCTTGAGTCATCCACATCGGTGCATCCGTTGTATGTTACGCCTGCATAGATAAATGGGAAAACGCATGCTCTTCCGGATTGTAAGACACATGTTGACTCAATCGTTGTTGGTTTGTTAGTTGCAACCGTGCTTGCTGTAAAAGATAATATATATTATTTCTTCAAGTTGTAATCAATTTTGGACTTACTTGTGCAAGAACTTGGACAATAGCCGTACTCATTAGCTTCACCAGAAGAATACAGTGATACGGCACACCAATTTCTTGAGTCATCCACATCGGTGCATCCGTTGTATGTTACACCTGCATATTTGAATGGGAAGATACATGTTCTGCCAGATGGTAGAATGCAGCTTGAAGATACCAAGGTACTTGTTGTTGGAGCCGAGGTGTTAGTTGGCGAAACAGTACTTTTTGATGTCGAAGATACGGATGTGCTAGCTGTAGAAGCAGTTATAGTAGAAGTTGAAGATATTGAGCTGCTAGCGGTCGAAACAGTTGTATCTTCTGTTGAAGATGACATGGAAACAGAAGATGCCGAAGTGCTTGATGTGGGAGCAGTAGTAGTAGAGATCGAAGATGCCGATGAACTTGTTGTCGAAGCACTTGTCGAAGTTAAAGTTGTTGTTGATGTTGAAGATGATGATGTACTTAATGTCGAAGCAGGAGTTGTGGATGTTGAAGATGACATGGTGTTAGTCGAGGTTAATGTTGTAGTAGAGGTCGAAGAAACCGTAGTGCTTGTTGTCGGTGGAGGAGTTGTGGATGTTGAAGATGACATGGTACTTTTCGAGATTAATTTTGTAGTAGAGGTCGAAGAAACCGTAGTGCTTGTTGTCGAAGCAGGAGTTGTGGATGTCGAAGATGACATGGTACTTGTTGAAGTTAGAGTTGTTGTTGAAGTCGAAGATATAGTTGTTGTTGATGTGCTAGTTGAAGTTTGTGTGGGAGCAGTAGTAGTAGAGATCGAAGATGCCGATGAACTTGTTGTCGAAGCACTTGTCGAAGTTAAAGTTGTTGTTGATGTTGAAGATGATGATGTACTTAATGTCGAAGGAGGAGTTGTGGATGTTGAAGATGACATGGTGTTAGTCGAGGTTAATGTTGTAGTAGAGGTCGAAGAAACCGTAGTGCTTGTTGTCGGTGGAGGAGTTGTGGATGTTGAAGATGACATGGTACTTGTCGAGATTAGTTTTGTAGTAGAGGTCGAAGAAACCGTAGTGCTGGTTGTCGAAGCAGGAGTTGTGGATGTCGAAGATGACATGGTACTTGTTGAAGTTAAAGTTGTTGTTGAAGTCGAAGATATAGTTGTTGTTGATGTGCTAGTTGAAGTTTGTGTTGTAGTTGTTGACGTAGTGAGTGGTGTGGACGAGCTTGTTGTCAATGTTGATGATTTACCCGATTGAGTGGTTGTCATCCCTTGGCTGTTTGTAGTTTTAATTCCTATTTATAAAATACATTGTAACAGAAAACATATAAACTATACCTATTTTTCTTATATTTTTCACTCGTATGTTATTTGATTTATGAAACTTTCCTTTCATCTTTGAGTTTGCCCCAATGTAATAAATTGAGTAACTCTAAGAAAAAAAATCATACATTATCTTCTGCCTTTTGCGAAAAAAAAAATTGAAAAAAATATAATAAAACGATTTTCCGTTAAGAAAGTGTTCATATGGACTCCAAATACCTTGAGAACTGCATTCTGGCAATAAGACTGCTGTTAGTCCAAATAACACAACCAGACACAGAACCTTCATGTTGAGGTGATAGTCGATATAAGACTAAAATATATTAGATTTCTACCCAATAATATTAAGTAGGTTTATTTGATACAAGTGATGTGCATTTAATATTATTTGGTGTTTGATATACTCCAATGATTAACTTTCAATTACCATAGGACAATGGCTGCTACAGCTGTTACACTACAAATGAATGATGACCCTTCAAGAAATTGAGTTTCTCGTTTTATGTCGTTAATCAAATTTAATCATAAGTCAGGCGAGTCTGGACAAAGGATATTACTTTTACAATTACAATATATTTTACTCAACAATATTGTCTTCCTAGAATGAATATTTTGCAAGTTTTCAAAACAAAATAGACGTAAAAGAGAGAGACAGAAAAGTTTTATTGACAAAAAGAACCTATCAATAAGATCAACATAGTATATAATAAATAGTGTCATAAAACACTCTTTTGGTTGCATTTAGGGAAGGACCAATTAGGAAATAACATATAACATGCTTTGGAATATCTTTAGAAACAAAATAGAATTTGATTATAAAATGTGCCCATCAGTGTGAAAATATTAGAATGGGTAACTTTGTAAGCATTTTAACTACAAGTTCAGTTAAGAAGAGATTGTTTTCATCACCATTAACCTAACCAAAATGACGTAAACTTTCTCGTGGCCAAACTAAAATATTTTTTATATAAAGAAAACTGTCAAAATCCCCCATCTCAAAAAGTACACACCTCATTTTTAATGTAAGGACCTGATTGTGATTTAAAATAAATTATTACCTTAAAGACAAAAGAAATCAAGATTAAAAAGGAACTTTTTGGCTGAATCCTAGTAGCTCTGTTTATCTTTTCCCCCTATCCTCAGAGGATATCCTATGTGTTTACAATCAACTGGGATGATTACCTTAAAACTTCCCTCTCTCTAATCCAAAATATCTATAATACTGCATAATTTTTGGACCCAGGGATCATAGTAATTGAGTCTCTTATGATTCAGGACTTCAAGGGTAAGGTGATAGGCTATGGTTGGATTAAGTTTATAGTTACAATATCTAATTTGCTACGTGTTTGTAATTATTATAAGTATCAAAAAGTTATTTGACTTTTTTTTGTTTTTTGTTTAGAGTAATTATCAATATAATAATTCAACAATCTCTGTCCATCCGTCTGTATGTCCGCACGCTATCTCCTCCCACATTTATGGTCAGATTTGAACTTTGAAGGTACCTATGGAATCCTTGGGTCCTTAGGTGGACCTAATAAAACTATTTGCAAAGTGATGGGACCAGAAATGAACCAGAAAAATCACTTTTTCTGATTTTACTACCTACTTTTCAAGGTAAAGAGAGGAAAAAAGAAAAAGAAAAAAGCATCTCATGTGATTTAAAACATTTTCTTTGTACAAAGTCAAACTTTTTATGAGGAATGTTTGTACAAAACAGAAAATCACTTTTTCTAATTTTACTACCTACTTTACAAGGTAAAGAGAGGAAAAAAGAAAAAAAAGCATCTCATGTGACTTAAAACATATTCTTTGTCAAAGTCAAACTTTTTATGATGAATGTTTGTTCAAAACAGAAAATTATTGTAACTCGTTTGAAATTCCATGATACAAGTTTTAAGAAACTTATGTAATATGAACATATGGGCGCTGTAGGCGCCCAAATATGCGAGTATATAAAAATACATAAATAAACATTATAGTTTAAAATTAAAACTCTAAACATAAGTCAAACACATTTAAATAAGCATTCATTAGAATAAAAAACACTTTATATTACAACAGGTTAAAGGGAAACACAATAACAAAAGAAATTAAAAATAATATAGAAATAACATTGGCTTATACTTTTGAAAATCTTTGGTAGCTTTTATATTGACGGATTAGTCGTCGAAGAAATTTCAGGCTCTATTGCGTACCATTAGGGTAAAACTTTTTTAATTTGCCGACGTAAATCCATTGGGTCTCCGAAACACAGGGAACCTTCATTGCTAAAGCCGAATAGCTTGCAAAGGTAAAAATTAAGATTACTCTAACTCCAGGGGATGAGATGTAGTCAGTTGTTCAGCTAAAAGACTTCAAATGCTTGACAAAGCATACTCAACGACTTGTGACTTTGAGTTGTTTGAGCGTTTACATGTTGTTCCGAATAAAAGAATGGGACTAATATATTTTTCCGTTACACCTCTAAGATTTAGTTTTATAAATTGTCTTAAAATGTTGAGGGCAGGACAGAGAGCAAAAGCATGATACACGGAGTTATAAAGCATTCCACAATCCTTACAAGGAGAATTAAAATATAAACATCCAGAAGAAATTTGAAACTGAGCCGTAAAACGTTTTCTATGCTTCACTTTTGTGATAGAAGATATCCATGAGATCGGTAATTGCAAATCTTTTAAAAATTTGTTCACAATTATATTTGCATCTTGTTTGAAATTTCCACTGTAGGATTTTCTTGCGAGCCAAGGAATTGGCATTAAATGTAGAGATGCTACATTTTGTAATTTAAAAGAGACCTTTCCACAGTTAAAAATAGACTCTTGTTTTATGTCATGAATAAACAAAAGGCCAGAAGAGAATGCTTTAAATTTTAATTTTTGGGGTCCTTAAGATTTTTAAAGAACATTTTTTAAAGATTTTTTCTGATAATATCTATCGTTGAAGACGAATAAAAAGATGCCTGTCCCTTCCACATTATTCTCCGGGCAGCAGCGAGGTAATAAGAAAACGAACTTTTCCTACCATTCATGAAGTCGGTGCCAACCAAAAGCCATGTATATGAAGGTGTTGAAGAGAAGTAATTCCGCCATTCCTTATCTGGATACTTTGATAAGTAGATATATTTTTTAGGTAGATCTTGAGTATGACCGCCGAAAGACTAGTCAGTCCACCACCCATTAAATTATTAGGTCTTTTCAGTGAAGGAACCAAGGTAGTTAAAAGTAAGGTAGAGTCATTTTAACCAATGAAAGTAAAAAAATACACCGCCACGCAACCTACCTCATGAGCATGACGTCACATATGCCAAAATAGGGTCTATTTTATAAGTAAAATATGTTAAATATTATCGAATTTAGCCTTTAATTAGATCATAGAAGAATTAATTATCACAATTCTATTAGAAAATGGAAAAAATAAATTTTGTGGGTACTCATAAATTTTTGATGATTTAAATTTGCTGAAACTATCCAAAATATTTCATGAAAAAGAAAACTCTTCAATCATTATATGATAAAACACATAAAAAATAACGAAATTAATTATAAAAAATGCTGTTTATAAGCATATATTACACAAATATTATTACAAAGACTTATTTAGAAAAAAAGTATTTAATTTTTAAACTATTAAAAACAAAATACTGTTTATAATCATATATATTACATAAATATTATTACAAAGACATATTTAGAAAAAAGCATATAATTTATTGGAGCATTTAATTAATCCACTGTTTTATTTTTCGCCTCTCTCTTAAACTTTTTCTATGACTAGCTTTTTGCTCTTGAAGGCGATTTTTTCATATTTTATTTGAAGAAATACACACATTTTAGCAAATTTATTAATAGCTTCCAATGGAACCGACGGTACATTTGACATTGATTTTAAAACTCTTTTTACAAGGTTGTCGTTCCTATCCACCCTTCCATTTACTATAAAATTATTTTAAAAAAAATTGTTGACATTTCCTCATAGCCTCTAAAAGAATCTTTTTTGCTTTTTTTATTAATTGAAGCCATTTTTTGTAAGAGTAAGATGCACTAATGATAATTTGAGTAAGGATTTAATACTTATTATGTATAGTAAAAGTGATTTGTTTATGTTTTCTGGGAGACATGACGTCACACGAAAAATATTTCGGAACCTAAGTTTATATATTATGAAACGGCGGGGTGTTGGTACGGGTAAAGCGTTATTGGATGAATGAGCACATGCGTTGGGATTGGAATGACATTCTTCACGTTGGGGATTCGAGGACACGGTGTCCTCGTTCATATCAACGTGCATTTAGCACTGGCGTTCACTAAAGATAGTAACCGATAATCGCCTGACTGACCATACATTCAACATTTGGTTTAACGCAGATACAAACTTCACTTATACATCATCATTGATTTTTTCTTAGTTTCCTGCTCATTGCCTTGTATAGACTGGGTTTTATAGAGATAAATATAGTAACTCAAGGATCACATGGGCTATTTAATAATAATTAGCGTACACCAACCCAAATCTGTCAAAGCAAGGCTTCTCCTTTCCTTTGAACATCGTCGCATAAAATTGGTCGCTTGTATTTTTTTGTAAAAATTAAATTCTTTATCACGAGGACTTTTGCTATAGCATTGAGGATCTCTCACTTCGGAAACCCCTCATCGAAATCACATATATTTATGTATCTTCCGAAAATATCCTCATGATGGGATCTCTTTGTTTGTATAGCCGTCTTGTACTGTGCTTTTAGGATGTTTTTATTAGTCAGTTGTCTCTGAAGAAGCCCCCCTCCAACATCTCTTATTATGTGTTTTATATAGTGAATAAATCAAAGTATATTTTAAGTCCCCGTCTCGACTCCTTATTTCGGCAGGTTCCTCATCATATATATTATACATATATTCCCTCAGGTAACTGTGGAATAGCTAACCTCACAATTTTGTTGACCCATTATTCCTTTTTTTTTTAAATAGGTCTTTATTTCAATTTGTAACATAAGATACAAAGTAAAAAAAGGCAGTAGAATTGTGTATAAAAATAATACATAAATAAACATTATAGTTTAAAATTAGACTACTACCAGAAGACCTAGCTACAATAAGGACACAACAAAGCGTTAAAAAAGTTTCACAATATATATACTAAATTTTGTTGACACGTTACAATACATAATATAAAATAACATTAAAACAACAAACAACAATAATTTAAAACTTTCGGTTGTAATAGTAAAAATACTGTTTAACAATTTTCTTTAGATGGCTAAAATATCTGTAGGAGTTCAGCCAACTGAAATTCACCAAGTCGATGGCGTAGTTCCATGAAGACCCGCTTTGCTCGGGAATTTTGAGGTCAAAAATGGTGTATCTCGCCGAAGCCGAGATTAAAATGCCCCTCAGATCTTCTCGAAGTAGAAACTCCCCAGACGTCAACTTAGAACTAATCAGAGCTTTGGCACTTAAGAGCGCAAAGTGAATGGCTTCCAGTTTTCGCGATGATTTCCTTTCTTTCTTAGAAAACCCATATAGTATTACTGCCTTAAAATCTTTGGAAGACGACATGTTTAAAATCAAAAACTCAGTTAAAATTGAGGCATATGGACAGTCAACAAATGCATGGATTGTAGAGTTAAAAATTTTCCCACAATCTTTACAAGGACCATTAAAAAAAGAACACCGGTCGAGATTTGGAATTGTGAAGTAAACTTCTTTCCTTCCATCACTCCAAGCAGAGACTCCTTTATTTTTATGACCCAATCCTCAGAGACTTTAAGGTCTTTAATCGTTTTTTGGCAAATCTTACTCACCTCCTTATCATACAAAGACAATACATTTACTTTAACGTGCCAAGGACATGGAGGACGATGATAACCGCACGCTTTCATGAGAGGGTATTTAAATTTCCCGTGGCTAAATGAAGAATTAGATTTCTTCTGGAGGTCGTGGAAAGTAAGAATGCCTCCCATTAGTGCCTCACCTTCCATTGTTATAGGGTCCTCATTTTTCTTGAAAAAAGCCTTTTTGTCCCTGTTTTGTTCGATAATATCTACCGTTGAACTTGAGTCAAAAGATATAGGGCAGACCCAAATAATTCTTTGGACAGCGGCCCAAGTAGGAGATACAGATGAAAGAAGAGGATTGGAATTGACGGTACCCATCATTAAAAATGTATATACGGAGGAATTTGAGACGACAGATCTCCACTCAAGGTCGGGCCTTGTGGACAAATCAATTAAAACTTTATATATATCTTAGGAATTACTCTGGATAAAACTACTAAACCACCCCCAAGCTGATTCCTTGGCCGTTTTAGTGGTTCTATATACGATTTATGAAAGAGAGTTAAAATCCATTTTTTCTCTTCTTGTATTGCCTTATCAGCTAAAATCGGTAAAAGGGAAGCTTTATATAAAACTAAAGGCACAATAAAATTATTATAAAAATCGATCCGCGTTTGAAGGTTAAAGCTTTAAAAAAATGAAAGCCTCTTATATACCGCTGATTTTAAGGAAGTCCATTCACTATCTAATTCTCCTTGTCTTCCGTATTCCACTCCAAGAATGCAAACTTTGTCTCCAATCGGACAATTAGCAACTCGTAAATTGTTAATGGGACGCCAAGCTCCCAGAGGTAAAATCGATGTTTTTGAAGAATTAAGTTCAAGTCCTGAACGTTTTTTAAATTTAGTAAAAAAGGCCAGAAAAATTTCTATTCTTTTTATTAATTGACTCTCAGAACGGGCTTCAACAAATAAAGTCACATCATCGGCGTAAAGGTCAATGATATGTTTCTCTTCGTTAAAAAGAACTCCGAATCCATTGTATTTATGTTTTATCTGAGTAGCCAATTCTTCAATGGCCATCACAAACAAAAGAGGAGCGGCGGGGCAGCCTTGACGACAGCTCTTCCCTAGGAATATTGGCTGACTTTGTTTCCCATTAATACAAATCGAAGACGAGCCATTGTACAGTAATGCTCTAATGGGGTTGAAGAAGCGCTTTGGCAAAAATTTCTTCACCATTTTTAAGATGTGCGTGTGAGAAACGGAGTCAAATGCCTTACGGAAGTCTACAGCTATTAACGCACCAAATGAGTTCCTAGAATCAATACAAGAAATAGCGCAGCTTATATTTCTAGAAATATCGGCCAATTTTCTCTTCTTTAAGAATCCCTTCTGATGCAAACCAATTCTCTTATTTAAAATGGGTTCCATACGAACAGCCACAATACCAGCAAGTATTCGATACGATTCATTAAGAATGGTTATTGGACGCCAGTGGTTAATGTCGGTTCCATTGCCTTTTTTGGGAATTAAAACAATCTTGCCTTTTGTAACCTGTGCTGGCAGACTTCCTTTTTGTTCCATGGATTTTGCTAAACATAATAAGAAAGGAGTCAATTCTTCACACATTAGAGTAAAAAAATTCCCTCCAAAACCATCTGGACCATATGCCTTGTTATTTTTAAACAAATATTTTATATAATAAGCAATTGAATCTGCAGAAAACAATTCCATTGAGGAGTTTATTACTTTTTTAGGAAAGTTAGGTCTCTCTCCTACTACAGTGGCCTGAAAATCACGATGAAAACAGGACAGTATTTCCTCCACTTTAGTAAAAACTTTCCCCTGAGATAAAATTTTAGTCAATTTTGTTTGATTCAGTGAACGAGAAAAATTGAACTTCCTTATCCGAAAATTGGAGTTATTTTCTCTGGCTCTTTTCATTTTATATTCTTCCTCCACGATATCGGATATTCTAAAGGAATTAAGAGAATCCGTTATATAGTTTTTCCAGAAACACGATCCGTTTTTTAAAATATCATTCGTTTGTGATTGAAATCGTTTAAAATTTATCCTGTGCCGTTTCAAAAAAACCTTTGTGGAAGAACGCACACAGTATTGAAGGGTAAAATTTGCTTTATGAGCACTAAAGGAGGATTAAAATGACGATAGAGTTTTGATCTTAATAAGGAAATATACTCGTCTTCCTCAAAAAGCCACTTGGGTATTCGAAATTTATTTTTTGAAGATATAAAAAACTCAAGCTCGATAACTTTGTGGTCTGATGCTGGCTCAGGAAGATATTGTACTCTCTTTACTTTGGAAAACAACGAAGGAGAAACTAGAGCAAGGTCTATACGCGATGAACGACCTCCGCTACTCCAAGAGATACAGTCATCAGGATTTAAAACACCTAATATATCCACCAAATTTAACCTTAATATTAGATCTCTAACTATTGGCCTATTGACATAATTACGTGGGGCATCAAGATCGACATTTAGGTCGCCTATTATAATTAGAGGGGCAGAGTAATTCTTATGTCGATTAATAATTGCTTGAAAGAATGGAAAACACTTAACATTTGGGCCATAGGCATTGATCACACAGAGCTTAAAATCAGTCTCAGTGATCAATAAACTGTGCCAATCACTGGAAGTCGAATATTCTTTTATACACTCAGGAGCGTTTAAGTTTCTAGAAATAAACGTAAGCACTCCTTATTCCTTTCGTACTAAAGAACGATATTAGAAATAAAACTATACTAATTCCGATGATAGTTCCTCTCGTGCATGCGTTAACAAAAAAAGTAAAACTAAGAAAAAGTAAATACCGACTACCTGTATCAATATATTTCATCTGTACAGGGTCCCGACGGTAAATCGGGAATTATTTCAAATGCCGATTGTGATTGTTTAAGATGTTGCATTGGAAAAAATTAAAAACTTACAACAAGCTGCATTCAACAGCTAACCCTTTTTATTTTATGAGATTTTCAGTAGCACGTGGCCTAAGAATGAAACAAGTCTGGAGAGATGCTATATACGAAGCTCGTCGTGCGGGGCGGACGCCTCAAGAGATTATTGAGTTCTTTCATTACCCAAAATCTACTGTGTATAAGGTTGTCAAGGCATTTGACAATGAGGGTAAGGTCAGGAGAGCTGACCACAGCTCAAGAGCAGACAAAATCCGGACTCCAAGGTTCTTGGCAGGTCTCAAGAGATCCATTGATGCTCATCCAGACACCCCTATCTCCAAGCTAGCCAAGGACCAAATGTGCACAGGAGCACAATTGAAAAGGCTGTCAAGATCGACCTTAGATAAAGGATCAGGGCCAGGGCTACAAAGCACCTACTCACGGAGCAGAACATGGCTGATAGAATCTCCAAAGGCAAGATCCTGATCAACCAGATGAAGAGCAAAAGTGGTTTTCTTCGATTCTTTTCTGATGAAAAAATATTCACTATTGATGCCAGCCACAATCGGAGAAACGACAGATGGATCTGCCTGGACGCTGATGAGGTCAAACCCTTCATGAAGACCAAGAATCCATTATCTAACATGGTCCTAGCCGTCATCAGTACGGAGGGTGATGTCATGCCCCCCTACTTCTTCCAGAAAAAGGAAACAGTCAACAAGGAGGTGTACAAACGAGTCTTGGAGGAGGTAGTTGTCCCCTGGATGGATGATGTGGCTGATGGAAGGCCTTACACATTCCAACAGGACTCAGCACCGGCTCACAGGGCCAAAATTGTTCTTGATTTTTTTGCTTTGAAAACTCCTAACTTCTGGCCTCCCTCTTTTTGGCCCGCCAACAGTCCGGATCTTAATCCCTGCGACTATTATCTATGGGGGAAGGTTGAGGGGTTGGCCTGCAAAAAATATCACACCTCTGTTGAAACCCTGAAGCAGTCCATCATCAAGACCATGAAAGAGCTGGATCCGCAAGAGGTGTCCAGAGCCTGCATCTCTTTCCGGCGCCGCGTGGACTCCGTGGTCAAGAACGGGGGCTCTCATTATGAGTAATAATTAACATTAAATATGACTTTAAAAAAGATATAAATAAAATATTTCTATCACTGATACAGGATGCGCTATATGCATTTAAAGTTATTCCCGATTTACCGTCGGGACCCTGTATATAAATATCCATGCACATATTGTATTTCAAACTCCGCGTTGTTCTCGGCCATTACCTCCAACCCCCGGCCACAAATAAATACTAGTCATGTGGGAAATAATCATAGTTTATTACACATACATATTACATTCTTTGTCTTTAAAAGTTTAAAATATGACGATGCCGAACAAAATTTAGTAACTATAATTATAAAATTATTTATTATTAATAATTCGAGTTACTGTATTTTTAGAACTAAATTGGTTAATAAGTTTACCTTTATTTTTGGTTTCTTGTTGTTGTTTTAAATTTTTAGCAAATACAACTAATCTTAATCGAATGAACCTATTCATAAGCTTATCTTTTAAGAGTGGCAATTTAGAATACTATTGCAGTGTTGGGTAATTATATCACATGCAATATTTATTTTAACGATAGATGTTTCTTTTGAGATGTATACAATGATACATCCATGTTTCTAATTGCATTTTCTATTGGCAAAATTATTTCAGTAAAAATTAGGTGTGAACAATGAACTAGACTCTGTCCGGTGTAATCAGATATTTCGATTAATTTTGTTATATTTTCATGATAAGTATCATTAAAAGCGGTTTTTAATACAGAAAGACATTAATCACATGAAAGTTCGTATTTTTCCATCTTAAAAATTGAATAACTAGATAAATAATACAATATGTTAATCTCAGTTTTAGCTAATTCAGGTGCGTTAGATAAGTCTGATAAAATATATAATCTTGTCCCAAAATTGACTTTTATCAGAAGATGATCGCCCATCTAAAACCTCAGCCAAAAATGTTGAATCGTCATAATTGTAATTGCTGGACTTGACATCTTTCATAAATTGGCTTAAACATATCAAACGTAAAATATATTTAAATTCCTTAGCAGAAGGCGTGAGATTGGTTGCTCTAACCATACTGAAAAGGTTTTTAATACAATCTGAAGAAAAATGAGTAGTCATAACAAAATTTAATCCTTCATTAAGTAATATTTTCTGCATATTTATTATTGATAATGAGGTTAAGATAGAGCCAGTTTGAATTGGTTTCCAACAGACAATGTTATTCTGTTTAGAAACTACTTTAATACTTTTAATAACATTAATGAAATCATATATGAATGCTACTGCTTCTTCATATACCGTATCATATTCTTCATGTTCTTTGTAACTAAAAGCGAAGGCTATTTTCCTAGAACAAACCAAATCAAACCATTTTCTCAATTTATCTATAAACCATGCAGTAGTTAACAGACTTTTATCCTATTTTTCTTCATCAACCATATACCTTATTGTACGACTTACATCATGTGACCAAAAATGCAATGCTGGATCACTTTCATTTTATCTAAATGACTTAAATTAACTTTTGAGGTATCAAATTTACACGCTGGCTTTAAAATTAAGTATTTTTGAAAATCAGCAACCATTTGAAAATGTCTTAAAGAAATTACAATAGAAAAAAGATTCGCAGATGTTACGGTTTCTTCCGATAAAATGATATCATTTAAATACAAAATATTGCGCCAATTTTTATCAAATGTGAAGGATCAGCTATAAAGTGTACCTTATCGTTTGGATTAGCTGGACTGTCGATTTTATACAGGCATTGTGACTTCATTCCACTATATATTCCAAATCATTTCCACATTGCTAAATTTTTTACATCTTAAACGCATACAGCCCTAATAAAAGAAACTTGTTTTTTTACCAAGCCATGATTAACTCGTGTAAAGGTAATATCTATCCATATATAGTAATTGGGGATCTTAACATCGATTTGGATAAACCAAGGCATCGTTAACCCAATCAAACAATTTTATTAAAACTTATGGCAAAGATCATTTTGAAGGATGTTATCAAAAAAATTAACCCTGATGACGTCATATCTTTGAGAGCTGGAAGGAATTTTTCTCGAATTGATCTGGCCCTCGCATCCTCGGTACTTCTTTCTTCTTTCAAAAATATTTGCTATCGCCCCCATCCGGCGTCAGATCATGTATTAATATATCTAAATTTATAATATTTTAAACCCCAAGGTCGTTTTAAAACTCCATTATGGTTATTTGATAACTCTGCATTTTTAAATCAACTTCAAAACAGGCTTTTAAAATACTTTAATCCTTCCGCCGGTTAAAACAACTTTCTCAAGATTTTTAACAATGCTATTAAAACTTCATCTTTAAATTTCGTCAGAAAAAAAGGCAAAACGCATCTATGCTTCAGAAAGATCTGGAAGATGTCCTCAACAATGCACCAATTTTTACTCGTTCGATTACGTCGGACACAACCAATCTCTTTAGATTTGCTGAGTTTAAGGAGTTTGAAATGGAAAGGAAAAAAGTCTTAGAGATTTGTCACACAATAAGACTAAAAGCTCTTTCTCAAATGGGTCATCCACCCATTGTGGAAATTCGAAGAATTTTTGAAAATGGAAGGGAAATTGTAATATGTTAGGATGTTATTTGGTTCCTTTTTATGTTTGGCGCTATGTTTATTGTCAGCTACGCTTAGTAAATTCCTTTTCCTTTTATCATTACTTGCGTGCTGACCGTACCTATAATAAAGAAGATCTATCTACCATCCTACCTACTCTTCTCCACGTTATTTCATTGGCGACGAGGATTAAATGAAGAAAGAAGAAGTTTGTAGAGGGGTTACCTAAGATACAAATCTGTAATCACCCCTTTATACTAATAATAACTTTTCTTACCTATATTCTATTCTATTTTTTCTAATTAAAACGACTCGTGTAGGAGAGCTAGGTTAATTTGATGAACAAAATGAGGAATTTGAATCCTACATTGAACGGATGATGTTCTATTTTATAGCTAACTCCGTGGAAGAGAAACTGCATGCTTGCTCTTTTCTATCTCTATTAGGATCTAAGACTTATGCCCTAGCTAAAAGTTTACTGTCTCCGAAAAATCTAACTTCTTGTTCATTTGATGAAATAAGTAAAACCCTAAGTCTACACTATAAACCTAAAAAGAGATTTTGAGAGATTTAAGTTTTATCAGAGAAATCAGAAGATAGGAGTGTCCATTTCGGACTATATAATGGCCCTGAAGGAATCAGCTCGGAGTTGCGAGTTCGGTAGTACGCTGGATGAAATGCTAAGGGATCGATTGGTGATGAGAATCACTGAGACATCTACTCAAAGAGACCTACTCACATTTGATGGTCTCACATTTCAAACAGCCGTGGACTTAGCCATCGCTCGTGAAGCAGTTTCCGATGATACTAAAATACTAACTGGCGAAATCTCAAAAATTCACTCAGAAAATCATTCAGTCAACCAAAAACCTAAAGATCAAGTTCAATCAAGTTAAAGTTCCTCCTAAAAATCCCTGCTTTGGATGTGGGGGAAATCATTAGAAAAGGGATTGCCCTTTTAAAAATTCTACGTGTCATGGGTGTGGAAAAAGGGGCATTTAAAGAAGGTGTATTTTTCTAAAGACAAGAAAGAACGGTCACCTTCATCTCCGCAAGATAATAATTGCGTGGAAAAGGAGTATGTATTTTCTGTTCGGGAAAACACTCCTGTCGCACCTTTCCATCCTTGGGAATGTCCTTAAACCCCGTGGGAAAGAATTCATATATATTATGCAGGGCTTATTAAAAATCAGTATTTTCTTATTATTATTGATGCCCATTCGAAGGGATTAGAGGTATTCCCGACTACAACTATATCCTCTAATAAAACTATAGAGCTGCTCTCAGCAGTCTTTTCTCGTTTTGGACTACCCTCTAATATTGTTTCGGATAATGCTACTGGTTTTACGTCTGAAGAGTTTAATGAATTTATTACTATTAACAAAATTAAACTTACTAACTCAGCTTCGTATCATCCCTCAACAAACGGCCATGCAGAAAATGCAGTTAAAATATTTAAAAACTTTCTAAAACCCTGCGGTACCCTCACTATGTTCAAACTAAATCAATTTCGGTTCCGTCATAGAATAACTCCCCACTCTACTACTGGTGTTACTCCATCAGAATTGATGATCGGCCGGAAACTAAAATCAAGTTTAGACATGATCACTCCCATACCTACAGTTTTGGAGACAGTGGTTCGGAGTAAAACTCGTCAGAAGAAAAATCACAATGGATCCATCACCTCGACAACGACCTTTTGACCTGAACGATTCAGTCATGGTGAGGAACTTCTCAAAAAGGGAGGAGGCAAAATGGGTTCCGGCGACCATATTTAAGGAAACTGGTCCTCTGTCCTATAAATGCCAGACTGACGGAGGGGAAGTGGTTCGGCGACACAATGACCAAATCATTGCCTCCAGATCCAATGATTGTTCTTCTCCTGAGAAGGTGGAAGAACCGAAAGGATTGAGACGATCGAACAGAGTTTCAAAGCCTCCTGAACGCCTACAAGTGGAATTTTAAAATCACCTATTAAAGTTGTATAGGTATATATAAATTTAAATTTAGTATGGGGGAGTGTAATATAGTAGTATTTTAGTTGGTACCTTTTATGTTTGACGCTATGTTTATTGTAAGCTACGCCTAGTAAATTCCTTTTCCTTTTATCATTACTTGCGTGCTGACCGTATAATAAAAAAGATATATCTACCTACCCACCTACTCTTCTCCACGTAATTTCAGAAATTAAAGACAAAAATGAAATTTTGGCTTGCTTTCACAGACGCTTTCAACGGATTCTCAGGGTCGAACGCAATAATTTTCCTCGACCATTAAAAATAACTCCATCTATATTTTCCGATGTTGTCATCTCCAACCATATAAAGAAGTTTTTTCGAGATAATAAAGTATCGGGCCCGGATGGTATTAGCGGCAAATTGTTTTCGCACTGTGTGACAGAGGTTGTGACGTACCTCCTCAAATTTGGTCAGTGTATGGAAATTCACGGAAGGTTACCCCAAGCTCTAAGCAAAGGCCGAATAACTTTAATCCCTATAAAAGGCAATCTTTTGGATCCGAACCGTTGGAGACCTATAACAGGCTTAAACGAAAGTTGTAAAATTCTTTCGGGGATAATCACTCAAAAATCGAACCCATTTTGAATTCTAAACTTAGTTTAGTGCAAAAGGGGTTCCTAAAGGGAAGGAAAATCCCAGACATCGCCCGGAATATACAGAGATGTAGAGAGTGATGCAATTTTTTGAAGAGGAGTTGCCGTCAGGGTTGCCCCACAGCACCTCTATTATTTGCTGCGGGACTAAAAGAACTCAGTGATAACTACATTAAAAAATATGGAGGCTTTGGTGTGAGTTTTGGCAATTCAAAGCATATTATAGACATGTATGCGGATAACATAACGCTTTTCTTAGAAGCTAATAATGAAAAACAACTGTTAAAGCGCATTCAAGTTGTACTGAATTTCTTCAAAAAAATTGAAGATCCGGCTTACAAATAAACGGTTAAAAAACTGTTGCTTTGCTGATTGGAAAGTGGTTTCCTGACAAAGATTGTAAGCTCCTTAGTTTAATAATAAAAGAAACCGTGGACATATTAGGAATTACTTGGAGACATTATTGTCCCACAAGTAATAACTGGTCTACCCTTAAAAACATAGTGGACGGGAAAATTCCTCATGGGTGGAAATTCATTCTGCAAAAAAGGATTGACCTGTACAATTACCGGGTGGTTCCTGCTGTTTTGTATAGATCTACAGACGTTCCTTTGATCGCAGAGAAGGCGCTACAGGAGGAAAGCATCTGGCTAAATAATCTCTTTCATCGAATCTATTTACCGGCTCTTAAACGTCCGAAATCAGATTTGGGGGGAGGACTATCCCTGTTATCTAGAGTTATTCCCAAAATTTATAGGAAAGTTTTAATAGACCTCTCTAAAAACTCAAATTTGGAATGGAGAAAACATATCGCTTCTTGCCCAGCCTATAATTGGATTATGTTAGGGACCGACGCAACAAATGAACTCCTAGAAGATTTTTCCACCTCATTAAGTGTGATTTAAAGAATAATATGGAGAGGAATACCAAGTTTTATAATTCCTCAACTATTGACATTATTCGTCAAAATCGAGAAAAAAAGTTATTTTTTAAGAATCTAGACGACCCGAGAAATTTGGAAAGAATAGCCTTATCCTCACAATACATGATCTCACGAATGACTCTATCTTCAAGCCCGGAAAATTTGTATTTGAACTGCGGCAAAAGAGCACATAGTCCCCGTTCCGTGGCATCTAAGAATGTGTTTCTCCCCTGATACGAAAGCGGAGACGGAAAAAATTGTCGACAAATACTTAAAAGACTTGGATGTGAAGATATCATGGAGGAGTAAAATTTTGAGTTCGATTTCAAATTTAACCATGAAAAACGCTTTAAAAAACTTTTTGCTTAGCACCCAATTTAAGATTTAAAATAGGTTCGATTACATGTGCGATGATGTCAGACAATAATTATATATTTCAACTTTTATGGGTCATTTATTTAAAATTAATACATATAATATTTATACAATTATTAACAAATAATAATATTACTTAGAGGGGTTATGATAATGAAATCATAAAAAAATCATTTTAGTTGAAAATTAACCCTCCATCTAATCATCTATAACGTTTTTTTATATCCATATACTTTTGCAGACTCGTCCACTATTAGTTTTTTATCTCCTTCCACTCAGGCGTGGATCCTATGAAGGTCTCAAAAGAAATCTCATTATATATCAACTTGTTCCGGTGAAGTGGGGCTGATCTAGGAGCTAAACAAACAAACTTATTACATGGAAACAATAATCATTGGTTTAAAATATATCTCCTAATATGTATTTTATGTATATTTTGGTCAATATCAACTACTGAACTAATTAAAACACATTGAATCAATTTATAAAACATTTTACAAACAACTCATGAAAACACTTTTATTATTTATATATGAATAGCAAATTTATTGGAATACGAAGTGGAGGGTATCAAAGATGCCGGAAAGGAGACGATTTGGATTACGAAAATCAATATAGAATTAATAAAATGTCCAGTAAAAGTTCAGGTAATCAAAAGACAAGATATGATATCTAAATGTGTAAAATTTATTTAGTTTACAATGTGAAATTAATTAATGACTGTTGTCCCACTCTTCAAAACTAAAGGAGTTATGTTTCCTGCCTCAGCAGGTGTTAAGGCAATATCCATAGTCTCTAGCATCACCAGATCCGTACAACGAGGTAGCACACCATTTTCTTGAATCATCTACGTCTGTGCAATTAGTATAACTTATTCCATTATAGGTGAATGGAAATACGCATGTCTTTCCACTGTTGGTCATACAACCCAATGAATTGGTAGTATCTGGGGTAGTAACTGAACCTATAATAAAACGTGGTGAGAATAGATTTAAGATTGTATTTATCTGAAAAAACGCTACCTGGGCATGAAGGACTGCAGTTTCCATAATTGGCGTATTCCATATTGGCTTTGAGACTTGTAGCACACCATGGCATTCCCAAGTTATCGACAGGAGTGCAGGAGTCATAGGTTTTGCCTCCATATTTGAACGGAAAGATACACAGTATTCCACTTGTGGTTGTACAGCCACCTTAAATAATAGAGGATCCAGAAATTAATTAATTGTTCAAGAAAAGATAAGGATATAGGCTGACCAGAAGGTGTAACAGTTGGTTCCTTTGTTTGAACTGAAACAAGTGATATTTCAAAAATAAGAATTGCAATCGACTAATGCAGGAGAGTGTTTTACCATCACAATTTGCTGGGCAGTAGTTATAGTCTCTAGCCATTCCTGTGGGATAGAGTGTTGTAGCGCACCAGGGTCTTGTATCATCTACAGTTGTGCATCCAGTATAGGATACGCCGGAATAAATGAAGGGAAATACACATTTTCGCCCTGATTCCGTCGTACATGAATTTCCAGTCGGCGGTGGTGGAGTTGAAGCACCTAAAATTGATATCTTTTTAATTGGAACTCTGATCAATATATATATTTCTCAAGATAAGAAATAGTCCCCGTCAAATGGTGGATGCGATTTACCTAAACAAGAGCTTGGGCAGTAACCGTATCCATTGGCATCACCGGAATCATAAAGAGAAATGGCACACCAAGGTCTAGAGTCGTCAACATCAGTGCAGCCATTGTATGTGACGCCTGAATAAATGAATGGGAAAATACAAGCTTGACCAGTTGATAGGATGCATTTGGATTCTTTTGTTGTCGGTTTGTTTGTTGCAAGCGTGCTCGCTAGAAATTAAAAAAGAACAATAAAATACTTATTTGAAAAACATATTTTTTGACTTACAAGTGCAAGAACTTGGACAATAGCCGTACTCATTAGCTTCACCAGAAGAATACAGTGATACGGCACACCAATTTCTTGAGTCATCCACATCGGTGCATCCGTTGTATGTTACGCCTGCATAGATAAATGGGAAAACGCATGCTCTTCCGGATTCTGAGATACATGTTGATTCAATCGTTGTTGGTTTGTTAGTTGAAACCGTGCTTGCTGTAAAAGATAATATATATTATTTCTTCAAAGTGTAACCATTTATTGGACTTACATGAGCAGGAACTTGGGCAATAGCCGTACTCATTAGCTTCACGGGAAGCATAAAGAGATATGGCACACCATGGTTGCGAGTCATCTACATCGGTGCATCCGTTGTATGTTACACCTGCATAGTCAAATGGGAAAATGCATACCTTTCCAGATGGTAGAATGCAGCCTGAATCTGTTGTCGTAGGAGGAGAAGATGTCGTGGATACCGAGGAGCTAGTTCCTGGAGCAGGAGTTGTTATAGTTGACATAGTGTTGGCAGATGTGGAAGCTGTCGACGATACCGAGGAGCTAGTTCCTGGAGCAGGAGTTGTTGAAGTCGACATAGTGTTGGCAGATGTGGAAGCTGTCGAGGATGTCGACAATACCGAGGGGCTAGTTCCTGGTGCAGGAGTTGTGGGAGTTGACATAGTGTTGGCAGATGTGGAAGCTGTCGAGGATGTCGACGATACCGAGGGACTAGTTCCTGGTGCAGGAGTTATGGGTGTTGGTGTTGGTATGGTGCTTGTCGATAGGGAAGCTGTTGGGGAAGTTGAGGAGCTGGTTGCGGGCGCAGGAGTTGTAGATGTTGTTACTACTGTTGATGTAATCGTTGTTGATGTTGATGATTTAACAAATTGAGTGCTTTTGCTGAGGCTATTATCAGTTGTTTTAAACAATCCTAAACGAAAATTTAAAAAAATATAAACGTTAAAATCAATATTTTTCCACTAAATGTAGCCTAAAAGATATTATGTTTTAGTCCACTTTTTTCAGCAATCATTATGCATTTGTCTCATGAACAATTATATTAACTTTTGTAGTATACAAAACAACAAAGACAATGTTAATCATATTTAGTGTACAAGAAGTCCATGTACAATTAGAAATTGATTAATTCTATGACTTTTCCATTCATAGAAATAAGTTTTTTACACATTAATATAAAATACTTTTATGATAGGAAAGATAGGAACTACATATATTTTTATTTTTACTATAAGATTAAGTTTTACACAAATCAAGAGTGATTACCTTGAGAATTGCATCCTGGTAAACAGATTCCTGCAAGTCCAAATGCCAAAACAAGATACAGAACCTTCATGATGATGTGAGAGTCAAAATGAAACTAAAATATATTTTTTTCTGGTTGCTAAAAAAGCTTTCGTTCATTTCCTAAATAGTGATTGATTTATATTGTATTAATCATATAATAATATTTTTCGTGGAAGGAATAAAATATTTGCTATATCTTAGGGCGTTACCCTATACATCTGTTCATCTAGAATATATTAGTACGGCTCTATTAATTAATTGAAGAACCCATTTTTTGTCACTTTTAAATATAATCAAGAGATAACTGGACAGAAAAAAGTAGGTAGTAACTTTCGGACAGCTATTGAAATCAGTGGAATCCATGTTGTTTGATTTATAAAGCAATGGAAGAATAAATAAAACTCGCATATTTGGGCGCCTACGGCGCCCATATGTTCATATTACATAAGTTTCTTAAAATTTGTATCATGGATTTTGTGGAGATAAAATAGGTTTTCTAAATGTCAAATGAGTTACAATAATTTTCTGTTTTGTACAAACATTCCTTATAAAAAGTTTGACTTTGTACAAAGAATATGTTTTAAGTCACATGAGATGCTTTTTTCATTTTTTCCCTTTCTTTACCTTGAAAAGTAGGTAGTAAAATCAGAAAAGGTGATTTTTTGTTTTGTAAAAACATTCCTCATAAAAAGTTTGACTTTGTACAAAGAATATGTTTTATGTCATTTGAGATGCTTTTTTCTTTTTCTTTTTTCCCTCTCTTTACCTTGAAAAGTAGGTAGTAAAATCAGAAAAGGTGATTGTTCTGGTTCATTTCTGGTCCCATCACTTTGCAAATAGTTTTATTAGGTCCACCTAAGGACCCAAGGATTCCATAGGTACCTTCAAAGTTCAAATCTGACCATAAATGTGGGAAGAGATAGCGTGCGGACATACAGACGGACGGACAGAGATTGGTGAATTATTATACAGATACAATATCCACCAACTCTTTTCCTCGTAGCTTTGATGTAAGAGAGAGAGAGAATATCTTGGCTTCAAAGACGAACCTTAAAGATAGGGAAAAGGTCGTTCTCGCAAACTCACATTAAAAAGTAAGTAAAACAGGTTTTTTTTCTTTTTACGCATCTAATAATGAGAATGATGAAGCATTATAAACATTTTTTTTTTTGCTTCAATATGCTAAAGCTGCTCAGTTGATTAGATAATAATATGTGAAATCGTAGTCGCCCAATCAAATGATTCTCAAATTATAGAGGATAGAGCAGTGTTTCCCAAATTTGTTAAGCTCGTGTTCCCTTACAGCAGTAACAAACCTCTCATGACCCCACGTTTATAATCCTTCAAAAATCACATTAATTTTAAGCGGCAGGGATATAATTTAAAATTATAAATATTAATCACAACAGATAAAATTAAAACTCCATTGACTCCATTGATAAAAACTCCATTTATTATAACTTTAACTGATTTATTGACATTTCAATGTTAAGAATGTAAACGCTTCTTTCCCACAAGCAAATCAATACGAGGCTCTGTATGGCTCAAGACAAATCGCATGTCTGCTTCAGCATTCAACCTGTTCCTGGCCTTCGATTTTATCACCAGGAGAGTCGAGAAGCCACTTTCACATAGGTAAGTGGATGAAAAAGGAACAAGTACTTTCAGGGCAAATTTGCTGGTCTTGGGGAAAGTGGAGAGCATCTTGACCCAGTAGTTGGAGCTGTTGGGCTGTTGTTGTCCCTGAAACTCCTCTTTCGCTGCGGTGTTGTTGATGAGCTCTAAGAATTCCTCTTGTATGTCATCAGGGAGGTCATCCACAGTGCATCGGAAAGGATTGCGAGTAAGTGATAGCTGTATATTTTCATTTCTGTCAGTTTCATGGAAATAGCGTTTGAACTCTTCTTGGAGGATTGTCAAGTGTTCCTTGATCTCTTGTTGCAGCTCCTCGGCAAGTGGCTCTTCTCCGATGACATCGTTCAGACGCTGAAAGGAAGTTACATTTCCCCTTTCAACTTTCCTCTTCCAGAGAGCTAACTTGTCAAGGAAAGCCTTGATTGCATCGGTATGCATAATGATATTGGTATCTGGGTCTTATAGTTGCCGGTTGAGTCCATTCAAAGCTTCAAAAACATCTGCCAAGTAGGCAAGACTACACTTGAATGTCCCCTGAATGTCATCTAATAACTGAACCGTTTTCTTCCCTTGAGCTGTCAGAAATATAAGCAATTCATCAAAGAGTTCAAATACACGGGCGAGAACATTACCCTTTGACAACCAACGAACAGATGTGTAGAAGAGTAGATCTTGGTGAGCAGAATCCATGTCTTGGCACAACCTACGAAAGAGCCTGGTGTTGAGTGCACCTCCTTTGATATGATTCACGATGCGGATCACTGTGTCCAAGATAGCTTTGAGAGGAGCAGGAAGCGTCTTGGAAGCAAGAGCCTCACGGTGGATCAGGCAGTGTGTTTTAATGATGTCTGGGTTCTTCTTTTTCACCAGTGTCATAAATCCTGACCTGGAGCCGAGCATGCTGGGAGCTCCGTCCGTACAGACACCGACCAATTTTGCCCACGAAAGATTTTCCTCTTCGAAGAAGTTTGACACTATGCTCATGATATCTTCAGCCTTTGTTGTCGTTATCAGTGGGCTGCAGAAGAGGAATTCCTCCTCCACCTGATTTCCGGAGATGAACTGAGCATAAACCAAAAGCTGAGGAAGATGTGTAACGTCTGTGGTCTCATCAAGTTGGATGGCGAAGAAGGGAGAGAGTTTGATTTTCTCTATCACCTGAGACTTGATGTCCTGCGACATGTCATCAATGCGGTGCTTAACTGTGTTCTCCGAAAGACTTATCTGATTGAGCTTGCTGGCACAATTCTGATCAAGGACAAGACGAGCAGCCTCTACCATACAAGGTTTAACGAGCTTTTCTCCAATTGTGTGTGGCTTCTTCTGCTTTGCAATAAGAAAGGAAATCTGGTACGATGCCTTGACGACGTTGCTAGGTTGAAAGAGAACCCCTGTTCCATGATCCAATCTCGACCGTTTGAGCTGATGTTCCTTGATTTTGAAGTATGCCAGATCCTTCTTGGCCAGTTCCGAATGAACTTTGGTGAGATGTTCCTTCAGCTTGAACGGCTTCATGCTCTCATTAGCAAGTGTCTCCTTGCATATGACGCACTGTGGCACCTGCATGCCATTGTTCACTGTAAATGTGAAGCCGAAGCTGAGAAAACTCTCGTTATATGTTCGCTTCTTTGACATCTGGAAACAAAAACAAAAAGAATCGTACGGCAAAACATACTATATCAATCGTTAATCGCTGCTCAAAATTGATCACCAAAATTATAAGAGCGATATAAAAAATATGAGCAAACAGAAAGAATAAAAAAGTAACATGAAACGCAATTATTATTTGATAACTTGAAAACGTTCATTATAGTCATATCATTTAATAATATTATTTAAAATACATAATGACAAGCGAGCAAAATAATACACAACGGAATTGGTTCGGGGATCACCTTTTTAGAAATATAACAAACTGAAACATACGTTACCTCATATGAGAGACGTTTCAAATTTAATCAGAAAAATTCTTGAATAACACCAAACGAATCACATAAAGAATAAATCACTTATTAACGCACAGCACTAGGTTTACTGTAATTTCATCGCGAGTAAATTTGTCGCGGAGCTTTTTATAGCCGTTTTTTTGTCACAGGTAAATACATCGCTTGCTCTTTTATAGTCAGTCAATTTTGTAGTTCTTCTTTTTGTCACGGGTAAATTTGTCGCCAAGCTTTTTTGTAGTGAAGTATTTTTGTCGTTCTTCTTTTTTTCGTAAGTAATTTTGTCGCCCAGCTTTTTTGTAGTGAAGCATTTTCCGCGCTGTTTATTTTTACTTTGTGGACCTATTCATGGGGACTCTGTCTGGGGTCCCATGGGGTTTGAATCTACCGCTGACATTTTTTAGGGAGAAAAGACACACGGCTTAAGGGTTGTGCACACCTTAGCCTCGGGTGTTCCGCCGCGAGTCCTATGGGGTTGAAATCGACCGCCGACTCTTATTAAGGGGAAAACACCCGGCCTAAGACTTTCGTAGACCCTAATCTAACGGAATGCGCCAACTTTAACCGGATGTTCCATGGGTTTGAAATCGACCACCGACCCTTCTTAAGAGGAAACCACCCGGCCTAAAAAAAATATACCCTAATTTAAAGGATTGCGCCGGGCTTAGTCGGGTTTCCCATGGGTTCGTAATCTACTGCAGACCCTTCTGGGTCGAAAAAAACAACTCAAGAGTTTTTCAGACACTAATTTTGCGTGTACCCTCTGCTTTATCTGAGGGTCTAAGGGTTGGAGTCCACCGCCGACTCCTCTTAAATGTAAAACAAACTCGGGTTAAGTGGTTTTCAGACCTACATCTTGCAAGATATGCATGCCTCATCCGAGAAGACTATGTAGAAATACACGGCTGACCCTTTGAAGGAGGAAAATGCATTTAGCCCAAGAGTTTTGATCCTCTTCTTTGATCCTTGTTTCTGTAAGCATATTCACTCTCTGTAAAAAATAATAATAAAATATTTGTTAGCTCTAAAAATAACGACAAATGCCTACGTAGTCGAAGAGGACCTAAGGCTCATCATGATTGGTGCTTCAGCTCGCTACGCTGCTCTCTCCATCAAAATCCCGGATTTAGAAGCTCCAACGTGGAAATGGGCTGGCGATATAATTAAATATGTGCCTGAAAGATCGAAAATAAGCACTATCAAAAGGATTTTAAGAAGTCATCGTGTATTTTTAAACCAATCTAATAAATGAGTTGTCCTTTTTTATCAGGTTATTCTTCAGGGCAGTAAATTTTAACTACAATGTTCATATATGTATTTTCGTAATTGCCCTGAATAGTTTTACTCTGTTTCTGTATATAATTTTAGTGTATTTTTCATTTTTACACTTTATAAAATTTTGCAGTTAACCGAATAAAATGTTTTTAACTGAAAAAAAAATATTTAACAGTTAAAAAAATATGTAATGACACATTCATTTAAATCTAAAGGTTATTTTCTTAAAAGACATATTCTTCTTTTCATATTTTTTTATACATGAAAAACAACAAATTTGATATCTATTGCTCTCTTACCTGTATTTATCTATTATCTTCGATGAAATGTAGTTTATATTATTACTTCTGAACACTTTTTGTTCAACGTCCCAGATTGAGAATAGGATATCAACTATTATCAAATGCTGAATCCGAATAAGTCCAAATAAATAACACTATGTAACAAAATTAAGGTCTTTGTTTGCCCCTGGGCTGAAATTTCTAAATTGAGTCCCATTTTTTACGTATATTCCAAAAATGCCACTCAAAATATCGTCCGAAAAAAGGTTTGGACTTTATGGCCTTTTTTTGAAAATCAAGATTTTCATCATTTCTAATGGTTCAGGCCCAGTTATCTTCGTGCAAAGTAAGAATAACCACAAATGTCAGTGATATTTATTTTTTACTATATCTTTGCATTTCAAATCAGTTTTTATAATTTATATATCTTTCGTACAATTTGAAATAATCGGCTTTATATTTCAAAAAGTTGACCATATTTTAGTGTTCTATTAAGCGGCTATATTTTTTTGTTTCGCGTCTATTGACTATAATCAATATGTAATATATTTTTGGTATATGTCCATACATTTCAGAACAGTTTTTATAATTTCGATATCTGGCATGAAAGTAAAGAAAATATCAATTTAGTAGGACGAAGCAAACAAAGACCTTAATTTTGTTACGTAGTGTAGTTCGTAGGTATAGTAATGTGCTGTTCGTGAGACCAGGATCCTAAGGGTTATATGGGCTGTTTTATCCTGGTTTATGGTTAGGCCTGATTTAATAGAGAACTTTTAAAAAACGGACAGTAAAACATTAATTCGACTAATAAGTTGACTTTCAAAAGTAGCTTGCACCATAAACTTGATATCATCTGCGTAAAGATCTATTGGATGTTTTCCTTCATTGAAGGATATTCCAACCCATTAAATTTTTTCTTGTTAGGGTTCGTGTAATTTCATCTATTGCAGCGATGAAAAGAAGAGGAGCTACAGGACACCCCTGCCTGCAACTTTTCTTGAGTAAAATTGACATTTCATTCTGAAGAATTTCTTCTGAAGAGATACGGAGTCCTGTATTTTTGAAACATTTGGTGAAAAGGTCTTCTTTGATATTTATCCAAGCCATTTCCAGCCATTGAATGCCATCAAGAATTGTAATTCGTTTTGATAATTCATTTGCAGTATTAAATTCGTCCATTTGGGTCACAATATTTTTGAGCATATACTTTCGGTATAACAGCTTCAAATTATGAATTATACCAGCGTCCATGGGCTGAAGATGTGAGGTGGCATTGGGGAGGGGGAAGAATCTTGTTTCAATAATATTTGACAGCGTCACAGGGGGATGAGCTCCACAATTATCCATAAATAAGAGAATTTTGCGATTTTGCATGGCCGTTCTATTATTCAGTGAGTTTAAAAAAATAATAGGTATGGCTGAGATCATACAAGCCTTTTTATTAGCTTATTTGATACTTCGAGCGTTGGGAGAGGCACCTAAGATTTTTGCTTTTCCCAATAACCAAAGGGTGTAGCTTCTCCCCCAACATAGAAGTGCATAAAAAAGCTGTGATCCGATCTTTTAAGATTTTACCATTTGCCGATCCTTCATATTTGTTAATTTAGGATCGGCTAGTAATGGTTCGGAAAAGAAGCCCAGTCTCATCACAATTAAATATATTTTTAGGGTGATAACCTTCTAAAAGTGCTCGTAGACCTTTCTTCCATTCCTTTACAGTCTTTTGAGAAACTTCTCTTCCTTTACCACACAAGACGGAGCTTTTCAAATTATTCCTCGTGACAAACTTCTGAAGCCATCCCTGCGAGGCTTCAAACCCAGTTAATCCTTTGGAAACAGCGATGGATGCCGCTTTTTCCTGGATGAGAGGTCCAGTGAGAGGGAAAAAAATTGAGCGACAGGCCAAAAACCACTTCATTACCTCAATATAGGCACTTGAGTATTTGGTATTCCGATCCACCAAGAATTTACGCCCACCACTTAATATTCCGGATTTGTATTTAGAAAGAATATTCTCCTTATTCTTAAGGGTTTCGTAGACTTGGGTTTTGCCGACACCGAGGATCTATTTGGACCTAAAATAGTAATTTCCTTACAAACCTTAACCCCTTCTTCATGAAGATTAATGCATTTCACCCGCTGCTCCACCGTCATAACAATCCTTTTACAGGATCCCTTGGACGCCATGTCGGATTTTGAATGAGGGTCAAAATAAATGAGATTTGTATACGCTTCAAGCTTATGAACTGGTTAATACTCATAATTTTACTTTCCTGATAAGTATTTATTAATGTAATTTCCCTCTATTTAAGTACTAATACCAATTTATTTGAGGCTTTTTATTGTATATATATTCAGCAAAATTTCCTTAACTTAGAGTATTTTTTGATATTCTAGATGTTGAAATGGTTCCAGGTTCCGAATACAGGATTTTCCGTTCTAGAATCTGCAGGTAATGCATAAATAATGGAAAAAAAGTTAATGCATAAGAATGTGTTCCGGGTAACAGATTTTCCGCTCTCTGGAATTCGGTTGTTAGGGATGTTTACTGTATTATTAATTGCCATTTTCATAAAAATTCGCCATCTTACGAAGGTTTCGTGATTAAGACCTTTCTTAATGTTCTGCACAAATTGTATAAGGAGTTTATATCTCATATAAATTTGTTATCTATAGATTAAAAAAAGAAAAGTCTTTACATTTAACCAGTAATGATCTAAAACTGTTGAAATAGGGCTGATTCTGATGTTTGAAATCCCAAATTGATCCACAAGAGGGAGGTCGTGGACATATAACAATTTCAAGTTAGTAAAAAAGATGGTGCGATAGCCGAGTGTGTTAAGGCTTGTTCAACTCTCAATTTTGGGGGCGCAGGTTCGAATCCCGAGAGGGGATGGTCATTTTTGGTCTACCTCATTGTTAAGATCCTAGGTTCGATAGACTAATTTTAATGCTACAATGCTTATTTATATCCTGTCGGATGCAATTCTATCGAACCAAATAGGCAAAAAAAAATATATATATATAGGTATATAGGTATATATATATAAATAAAATAAATGATAAAATGGATTCCTAACTCCGCTAAAATAATTCCAATTTGAAGACACACGGAATTATATATGTGTATATATTCATCAAACTGTCCCTCGCTTTTTATGTCGTTGTATTTTCCCAATAATGAAGAACTAACAAATATTAATTGCTGCATAGGTTGCTTTGGCACTCCATATCCCCTATAAACAACCATAATGACATCCTTGATTACTTGGTTCAATGAAGTATCTTGCTTTTTATTACTGGAATGTAACAAAAAAAATCTATATCATGAGTCAGTTATACTAGGTAATGGAATGAAGAGCTTATATATATATATATATATATATATATATATATATATATATGGAAATATAAGTTTGTTTATTTTCTTCAGAGGGCCTACAAACATATTCTTTGTTTTGTTCTTTCAAACCTCCCTCCGGCACTGAGTAAAGTATTCGAAAGTACATACTTTTCTACATTGAATGTTTATATTTAGTTGTAGTCATAGAAATAAGAAGAAATATCAAACTCCTGAGTTACAAAAAAATATGAAAACCTTTCACGGTAGCATTCCTTCTCAGTGCTCATATTTTGGTTTTTTTTTCGTCGTTGAGTTATTTCTTTTGAGGAAGAAAATGTTAGTGAAAAGTACTTATATTTTCTTATTAAATAATAGGTATTTCCATATTTCAATCCAGTAGAACAGTATGTACATTAAATAAACAAGATTTAATACTGTTGTAATACATAATTGGTTTCATGGGGGTTTTATATACATTTGTATAACCAATGTGAATGAGGGTGAATACAAAATAGTGGTTTCAAACTTCAAACGTCAATTAGCAAACACTAAAATCATAATTTGGAACCACAAGGTCCTTTTTATGTCAGAAAACTTTAAAAACACTATTTTTTAACTTCAAGTGCAAAAAAATTAGGGGTGTATTAGCCGTTTTAGTGTAATTTCTCAATGTTGGGGGTGCAGGTTCGAATCCCGAGAGGGGACGCTCATTTTTGGACTACCTCATTGATAAAATCTTAGGTTCAATAGACAAATTTTTATGCTATAATGCTTATTTATATCCTGTCAGATGCAATTCTATCGAAACGTATAGGCAAAAAAATAATAATAAAAAAATACCAGAAAAAAATATGATTATAAAAAGTTATTCCATAAATTTGAAACCCTCCTGACGTAGGTGACGATACCTGTAGGGATGTATCTATGTACTTTGCAATCTAGTAGCGTGAATCACTGCACTTTTTCAATACAGGCCTCCACTTTGTATTTTGAAGAATATGTAAAAGATTTGACGATGAGCAAATCCTTTTTAGACGTATAACCCCCCAGTTCTGATAATAGCGCTTCGTTAACTTGGATCACTCAAGGGTGGACAAAGGAGCAGTTATAGAACAAATGTTCTGACGTTTCTTCCTCAAGATGGCAAAAGGTACACTTTGTCAAGTCCGAGGACTTGTTTGTTAAAACGGAGGATGTGGCGACTCTGTCTCTTCGCCATTTTTTCAACATGTGTTGTTAGGGGATTAGCCATAATGACCCTCGGATCCAATCTCTATTTTCAACATCAACCCTCTCACATCGTCTTGACACAAGCGTTCCTGACGAACTGGTAATCTTCTGAGTAATGATTCCCTCTCGTACTCCTCTCGAAGGAGTACCTCCGATAGCATGGTAGAAAGTTAAAGGGGGGCCTATCACTTTCCATGCAGAGATATCCGTCAGTATTCTGATTCAGTGACGGGCGAGAAAATTCATGGCATATACTTCTTCGTTGTGTTGCTACGATTCTGCTTCTGAAGTTATCAGTTTTGATGCACTTGAAGCCTGACCTGAACCAAACCGCGGGTTTTGGTTCAGAGGCTCTTTAGGATCTAGGAGAGGCAGACCAGTGGCTAAGATTGACATCCACGACTCTGACATTTTCCCCCTGTATGTGTCAGTTTTTTTACGACTCCAATCAGTTTGTCCGGTCCAGAGTTAAGTTTTTCTCAAAGTTCCACGACGATTTTTTGGAAACCTTCTCTTTCAAACTATGAGCTCAAAGATCACAGCTAAAGGGTAATTTCTTAAAAAGGACAGATTCAAGGATTTCCACGTAGCTTCTAGGTCTACCAAGCCCAGACCCCATGTTTTTTGATGGTAAGATTTTTTCCTAATGCAAGGTCTAAGAAATAGGAGTCATCTTAACATATTATAGATCAGGGGTCACCAACACATCGCCCGTGGGCGCCATGGCGCCCTCGTAGACTACTTGAGTCGCCCGCAAAGGCATTCTCAAATAGTAATACTTAAGTAAAGTTATCATGTCTATTAGTTTTGTATAGTTGTGTGACTGATGTATGTATATTTTTCCGTTATGTCTTTGTTATTGTCAATTTGTGACGTCAAACCTCCACAAGTTTGACAGTTCAGGCTGGTTCAGAACAGTGCCTTAGAGTAGAAGAGTCTGGACGACCGACTGATGAGTCATAACAAACAGCTGACTAGCTTCCATAACAAAACAGATTTCATATAATAAATTAGTAGGTATTTGTATTTAGTAACCAATTAAATGTTATTTTCATGAATCAAAGGGAACATAATTTAATGTATAAAGATGACAATTTAATTAAATTTGCTATAAATTGTAATATTTTGCCACTATTTTTAGCAGAAATAGCATTCGTATGTTGAATAACAATATTATTGCATGTCTGATTATATTCGTAATGTGGGCAACCCTTCATCAATCACGAAACCTTTTTTGTTTTTATATCTCTGGGATCTATCAGCAAAATAGGTTCCTCGTAATATACAGATTAGACGACCAGCCTTCAGCACATGGAGTCCAGTTGCCTCATTTTACTCCTAAAGCTAATCTGCTATAGTGACGAAAATGTTTGTGCGATGTAGGAATGGATTGCCTGGAGACACAAGGTGTCTCCGATGACAATATGTGGGATGCTGGGGCCTTGTTGATATAGAAAGGTTTAGTGGTCTATTCACAGCAGCTATGAAGGTGGCTAGCCTGTTTGGTTCAACTTACCTTTTTGAATCAGCCTTTTCTGACATGAATTACATCAAAAATAGAAACTGAACAAGGCTCACAGATACACATTTGCAATATTCACTCAGAATCGCAGTTTCAAGTTACAGCCCAGATTACAATGCACTGGTGGCCAGCATGCCATGTCAGGCCTCCAATAAAAATATATATTTCTGAAGATTGTAAGATATTTCAAAAAATTAATATTTTAGTTTTGTTGTATAACTGTGATGGTTAATTCATTTCTGTAAAAGATCAGTAGAATGCCATTTGTTTTTGTGCATAAGTAGTAGGCCTATGTCACACATGTTAAGATACTAACCTATAATTTTGTTTTAATGTAAATGGTGCATTGTCATCCATGATTTCAGTTTCTTTTGCAAATCTAAGGAGTTGCTTGAAATGTTTAGAAATAAAGCAACAATTTTTCTTCCTTTTAAAGTAATTATTGATGATTATTGTGATTTTTTTCTTATGAAAATATTGTAATGCAGGCGAATATCACTTATTAGTATTAATAATATACAGGTAAACCGAGTAAATTTGTTATATCAGAAGCGCATATCAAATTGGTAGCCCTTCACATGAATCCACACCCAAGAAGTAGCCCTCAGTTAAAAAAAGGTTGGTGACCCCTGTTATAGATGTATCATTTTTATATATCATTTTTTTATTCATATATATTTATATATATATATATATAAATTTCCAAATTTGGTAGCATATAAAATGGTCTTAGGCATCCTTACTTAAGCGTCAAACTGGGCGACAAATTTTAAGCCTGATGAAGCAGTTCACATGACGTGCATGAAAAATCATTTTTTAAAGGAGGAATGACACCAAAAACAAAACAAAAGTTTCAGCCTCCAGTTCCTTAGAGAGAAACATTAGACCCTTAAAAAGATGGATGCTTTGTCACCATCGTTGATAAAAGTACCAACTGTAAGAATGGTGACATCCTTAATTAACCTTTCTTTTTGTGTCTAAATATGGTCAACTTCTTATTATATAAATATATATATATGTATATATATATATATATATATATAGATACTTGTTCTGAGAACAAAACTACGAAGAAATTTTGGTTTATTTTCCTATTTCATTGTAATTAAACACAACAAAAAGATAATAAAATCATAGTATACCAATACACCAATAACAGCATATTTTTCATGGAGCTGTAAATATCCAATAATGTATGGTAATCAAATCATCCTTTAGACCACAAATTGGATTACATCCTAATATGTACAATTTTTAGTATTACGAATATTGTATATATAAATGTGTTGGGCATTATCAAACAAATAATATATAACTTAGTATTTCATTATTACTTTTTGATGTATTTTTTGCCCTGGTAAAGAAAATGCAAAACATTGGACATAACGTTTGTTATTCATTCACGTGGGAGACTTTCTTATTCACCATAACGGAAGAAAATACGGAGAGGCTTTTTTTAACAATAGAAACCTTAAGCACATTTGTTTGTATAATGCTGATTTATTTTTTTGGCTTCTCTGAAGAAGAAATCGCTGGGCTCCAGCCCAATACGGCATCGAACATGCTTTGTAAAACACCAACAATTGATATACGATCATGCATTGCTGTTTTAAGGAAGGAATATGCAACGGAAGTGGAGGGATCCAATGGAGAAATGAGGACTGTGAAAATGAAAATAAAGGGCATTTAAAAATTCAATTTCGATAGGAGAAAAAGGATGACAATAAAGGCTATCAATACTTTCAAAAGGACCAATGTAGTTATATTAAGGCGTTGGATAGGAGATTTTGTCGAAATTCTAGATTGCTACCCAGAAGCAAACCCATAAGATCAAGAAGTAGAAAGGAAATTTGAACGATACAAATTAACTTTTAAATGCATTTCACCATACTATCATTAAATATTAATTTGGTCCAAATTAAAGATTGTAAATAAAAATAGTTGGATTTTTAAATGTGCTAAAAATGGTGGACGTTACAGACTTCAATAATAATTATTAATTTAAAGGAAATCTAATTTTCTACCAGACGTATGTTTGATGTTAAAAAAACAACAACAAAGTTTTCAGTAAAAACAAAGAAAAAAATGGAGTGTGTATTGTTAGCTTATTTCATAGCTTTTTTGTGTCAATTAACTTCACTCGCCTGTAGAAGATGACTTGTTCGCTTCAGAGTAAAATAGTACTTTTAAGTTTAGTAAAACTTTAGATGATAAATCCAAAAATGATCTTGGTTGCATTCTATCAATTCAGAATTCAGTACAATCTGAGTTTACATCATATGATACCTTGACGCACATCTAAGAAACAAATTATGATTTATTTTTTTATAATCGATTTCTTATAGGTCAATACAGGCTCTGAATCATATGATGTAAACTCAGATTGTACTGAATTTGAATTGATAGAATGCAACCAAGATCATTTTTGATTTATCATCTAAAGTTTTACTAAACTTAAAAGTACTATTTTACTCTGAAGCGAACAAGTCATCTTCTACAGGCGAGTGAAGTTAATTGACACAAAAAAGCTATGAAATAAGCTAACAATACACACTCCATTTTTTTCTTTGTTTTTACTGAAAACTTTTTTTTTTTAAACATCAAACATACGTCGGGTAGAAAATTAGATTTCCTTTAAATTAATAATTATTATTGAAGTCTGTAACGTCCACCATTTTGAAGAAATTTGCGGAAAACTATATTTTTACTAAATTTTTAAAACTTTGACCTCGTTGCGCGACCTCGTAATGTTGACTGATTTTGTTCAAACTTTGTATGTCGACTTCTTTTATCACCAAGAAACAGAAAATTCACAAAGTTGCTAACATTCCAAACATTTGAAAAATAAGAACAACCCTATTATGTATGTCAAGAAATCAACGTAATAGAACAAAAAATATCAGTCTCGTGGACACTTATGATACAACCTCGGAGGATCCCAAGTACATATGCGATGAAATAGAAAAATACTACTCTGATATCTACATACTCTTGCATAGATTCCCTTGAGGAGAAAATATGTTGCAAATGCACAATTAAGTCTGTGGATATTTGCAAAAAACTTAGATGTGAACCGAATGATAGCTTCAAAATTTAGGATGCTGATAAAAACAGGACAGAAAAACATATTTTTTGCTCAGATAGTAAAACTGCAAAATACTAAACTCCACAAATCTCCAGGTCCGTCAGGATTTACCTTTGAGTTTTATAAAAAAATATTTAGATTTACTTGCAACCGTCCTCCTATTTTTTTATGAGGAGGTATTGTCAGTCGGTATTTTCCCGGATTTTGCATCAGAGGGGCGTATTGTCCTTATACTCAAGTGTAATAAAGATCTCAGATTCTTGAAAAACTATCGACCCTTACGAATGTAGAACTGCTTATATAAAATATTATCATATATACTGGCTAACAGAATACAAGGGATTAAGAGTGCATATCTGCACCCTTCACACTACGGATTCATTCAAACTAAACTTTTGGGCGATATCCTCTTCAACGTTCAAACACGAATCGACTCAGAGTAAAATACCTCTGTGATGACCAAAAACTTCACTTAAGCTTTTGACTCGCTTTCTCAAGAATATTTAATACAGCAACTCTACCGGAAGGGGCTTGGGGATCTTGCCATTAGAAGGGTTGGTGTTATTTTATCAGGATCCTGCACTATAGTTCGATATGGTGATCAAGAAACGTCATTCATAAATAAAAGAGGAGTTAAACAGGGAGATCCTGTATCCACAATTATATTTAACATTGGAATTGATAAAATTCTTCACAAAATCCACAAAAGTGATAATTTTGTTGGCTTATTATCTAATCAGATTTGTTGAAAATCTTTTTGTTACGCGGATGACATAGCATTGGTCCTTAGTGGTAGTCCCTTAGTCACCATTAAAAGCTTTAAAATGCAATTAAACTTTTCGCCTTCTTCTCGTAAGCTTCTAGACTAATAATTAGTTAAAAACAGACAAAATTAAGTCCTTACAGAAAAAGGATGGCCAAGTTTCCGTACTGCAAAGAATATAGAACTTCAAGGAACCTGGGATGAACAACATGGATGTCAAAATAAGAAAGAAGAAATATCCTCTAAAGGCAACGACTGCATCTCCTGAATCCAAGGCTCTGAGCTTTGCACTTGCTAGCTCTAAAGCTCACATCGCAGAGTCCTTAACCTCCAGTACACTCGTTCGTAATGAGTCGTTTAAAAATATATTTGTTTCTTCGGCTGCAAGATATGGAGCCTTTGCCCACAAGATTCCACATTCTAAGCAAGTGACGTTATGGGACTTCGCCGCGGATATCGTCAAAGTTTTTCCTGAGTGGTCCTGTCATTTTTATTCTCGTTTGAGACTCATTGTTAACAGATATAAGAGGACTTCAAATGACATCATCGAGGGAGCCGTGCAATAAAAGATGGTCTTATATACTATTTACAATTCTGTATTTCGTGTTACTCACTTAAACTATATATACAAGGGATGGTCAATAAGTCCGTGACTTTTTAAATGAAACAAAGTTTTTTTTGACAAAAGCTAATTTTATTTTTCAACATAGTCTCCTTTGAGCTCTATACACTTCGTCCAGCGTTTCTCCAATTTTTTTATCCCTTCCAAAAAATAAGATTTCTCGAGGTCCTGAAAATATGTATTTGTTTGTGAGATGATTTCATTGTTAGAATAAAATCTCTTTCCGGCAAGCCATTTTTTAAGGTTCAGAAACAAGAAATAGTCACTCGGGGCTAAATCTGGAGAATACGGCGGATGAGGGAGCAATTCATAGCGTAATTCGTAAAATTTCGCCATGGAAACAACACATGTATGGACTCTTGCATTGTCTTGCAATTGAGCAAACGTGGCACCCATCTTGCGGATAGCTTTTTCATAGCCAAGTGATCTTTCAAAATCGAAACCACTGACCCATGTGATATGTCTATGGCTTCCACAATCTCCCGCACTTTCAATCTCCGATCGGCCAACACCATATCATGAATTTTTTGAATTGTTTCTGGTGTAGCGACTTCAACTCGGCGTCCAGAGCGTTCGGCATCAATGGTGCTTGTACGACCACAACGAAATTCTGTAAACCACTTTTTTACCATTGATATCGATGGTGCAGAGTCTCCATAGTATTTATCGAGCTTAGCCTTTGTTTCAGCGATGGTTTTTTCCCGCAAAAAATAATGCTTGATGAGCACACGAAATTCACTTTTCTCCATTTTCTACACAATTCACGAAGTTGTTTGTCTGTAAAGACTGTCAAGCACAAACTAAAAACCCCAGCGTGTTCAAACTTTAACAGAAGTCAGCTGATAGATGCTTGTTGACAGGAGCAGTGTTGAAAACCAAATTATATGGACGGAAATACAAAAAGTCACGGACTTATTGACAACCCTCGTAATTTAGATTTTGATGTTTTAATGATGTGATGGGTCTTGCTTCAGAGGGTTAATTTTAAACTTCAATGTTTATTTATGATTTTATTATCACAACTCCTCTTGCTCTTTTTATTTATTATTGTATATATTTTATTATGTATGATTTTTAAATAAATGACCCATTAAAGAAAAAAGATAAAAAATACTAAAATAATTTTTGGTGCATGTTCCTTCTTCAAGAGTCTCAGCCTCAACTTTTTGGAAAAACGAATCACATGGAATACATACATTACTTCGCAAGTCTTACATCTCCTAAGAGTAACCCCAAATAGTTAAGAAGTAGTTAAAAAATAAATGAAATAAAAGTATCTTTCCCAAAGGAAAAGGAAATACATATCTCAGGCTAGGCTACATAGTCCCTTGAAAAGAGGAGGTCTGTCGCTAACCAAAATATCAAATATGTGGAAGCCCCTGAACTTTTATCGGACGAGGAAATTATTGAACAGCCAAGAGCCATGGTACTTTATTTTTAAGCATTTTTGAAACATAGAGGGGTCGATTTTAGCAATAAACTTGAGGCAAGCTACAAAAAAGTGCTGAAAAAACTTTCTCTTTTTTCTCGGAGACCATGAAACGGATGGGTGTTGGGAGTAAGGAAATCGTGGTCAAACTGAAGCTCTCACAATGCCTTGAAAGAACGATTAAACTTTCCTGAAGCGCAAACAGTTTCTTGCGACATCGCTGCAGGACTCCTCTGGTCATCTTCGACTATCAATAGAATGGTTGTATTGTCCCTGAAAAAAATACTTTGTCTTCTCCGAGGCGCTCAGAGGCCACTTGTTCCATTCAGAATGAAAGGCTGCACGGCATCCCCATCATTAATCAGAGGAGCTTTCAATAACGATAAGATTATTCCTTTTGTTCATATCTCCAGAGAAGACTGATTTACCAACAAGGATGCAGCGGGAAGTATCCGCGTGATAAAATTAACCGTTTGCGTTCCTCTTCCGAAAAATGGTCAAAATATCGTTTGCTGTCTGGAACACTGGAGGCACAACCAAAGTGTTTCAACCATCAGAGAAACATTTGTATTTTTTGCAACAAAAAAAAGGAATGGAAACAACGAACCGAAAATTCTTTAACATGAGTACCCTCTTTTTCTTTTTCCTTCTTGAAACTATAAAGAACCCTAGTAGGAGCTGTTATTTAAAAAATGGTTGGTGCGTCAGCACTTATGTTCATTTATTGGGACTAAATATTATTTGACAAAAATTTGCAAAAAATCCAAGGTCATAAATAGATCATAGCTAAATTTAGTTAAACTTTTTTTTTTCAAAATAAGTAATAACAAAAAGTTTTGCTTCATAACAAAACCTTTGAAACCAGTGACGTACGATTTCTAACAATGCTAAAGATTTTTAAATTAGATATTCGTTTTCAGTATCAAAAAATGAACCAGAATCGCTTGGACTATATAAAAGAACTAAAAAAGTAGCTTCATCCTGGGAGGTCTAATATATATATATAGATAGAGAGAGATATCGAAAATTAAATGTATGTTATCAAATGTGGCTTAATATCTATTTGAAAAATAAATATCATGTACATAGATATGTACATTAAAGCAATTTCTTATTAAACCTTTTATATCCTTTGCAATAAAAATCATTTTCAATGTTAAACCTTAGATATGGACCGCCATTTAAAAATCAATTAACAATAACATTCATATTTTTTTGGTTTGTCTTTATTCTTACAAAATTAAATATAGGAACATCTTAATGCAAAAAAGGTATGGTTGAAACACCTAAACTGCATATTTTTTTTGTGTTTACATATCTTTAGTTACAAAGAAGTCATAGACAGCATTAAAGATGCCTTACTTGAATTGGAATTGCTCTTTTAAATTATATGTCTCTTAACGCCAATATTTTAAGATTACACTCGATTATCAGTCCGTGGGCTTTAAGGGCAGTCATCCTCACGGATAGATACGAGGCTCAAGACATCGAAATGCACTCTGTAATCAATGGAAAGTGGATTTGGGTGGCCCAAAAAAATATTTACTTCCCTAGTAATCCCGTCGATATTGAAAATTTACAAAAATGAGTGTGTTTAGGGAATCTTAATAAAAAAGTTTTTGGCTTATATTTATAGTTGTTTCAAAATATTTTAAACTGCAATTCATTAAATTAAATTGTTTAACATAATATATTAATTATTTTTGTATTTGTATATTTTTATGAGTTGTGGAATTAAAAAATTAAATATTATTGTCAAATCCTTTGGACTTCACACATAGCAACGATTATTTTTAAATAAATAAAGCAACTGCTCATAATTAGGAAAATAATGAATGTTTTTTTTTCATCATATATATCAATGCACGCGTCATCACTCTGACCATTAGACGTAGAAACAGAAAGCTGTGTTACCAACTAAAAAAAGAATAAGTTTATTGGTGAGTTTGTTCTGTTTTCCGATCCCTGTCCGTAGCCCATGAGTTTCAAAATTGATGATGCAACTTATGCCAGTCTCTTTTATTACGAGATTAATCCAAAGGAATCCACCACTCAAACTAGAATATCTGTTCAATGCATATTTATTCAGCGGATGCTACCCGGCACTGCTCTGGATTTTCCAACTTGAAAATAGTCTGTGGAATATAAAAAAATCATAGGAATAATTTTAGTTATGTCCTTGTGTGGGATTTTTCGTACTAAAATCGGTTCTTTAAGTATGTATATTTTTGTTTTAATAAAACAAACATATTGGTCTCATATGTTCAAGAAGAAGAGGGAAGAATTTTTTTTTGTCAATGATAAAAGCTACATATATACATAAATATTTTTGTATGTGTGTCCTTTTCTAGGAACAACAATAACAAACACATAAAGAGAGTAAACGAAGAAAAAGTTTTTCCAAGCCATCAACATCAAATGTATCATTTTCTGCAAGATATATATTTGCTTCTTGTTTACAAATGTTTTTCTTTGTTTGTTTTTGTTGATGTGTGATGAACGATTTCTTTCTTTTTCTTCGAAATATGGAAAAAGAAATAGGTGATATTAACTTTTCATGGGGACTTATATAGAACTTATGGAATAAAGTTATGCGTAGAAAGCTATTATCAGGATTGATTTTTTAATACATGGACATCCTTAATCATGATAGCAAATACTTATTTATGGATTAACCATGGCTTATTTTTTAATTAGCAAAAAAACAGTTATTTAATATTTTCAGAGATGTTTATTTTTTCAAATATATAAACTGGTCGCTTTATCAGAGACTTGGGCTGCAGCACAACGAATTATATGGAAATGAGCCCCTAATTTTCAAAGTGATTCCACAAAGTGGATATTATTCGTCAACAATGCAAAAATTTAGGCAGTCCACCTGAAATGGAGGAAAATGCAATTCGGAAAAAAAATTATAACTCTTCACTATACGACACCTAATACCGTATTTAGTGATGGCCATTTTTACTTTTCCTTAACAAGAACTTCTCGTCTGCATAAATCTGCTTGTCCATGGCACCTCAAAATGACATCTGTAAGTTTTCGTGAGGAAGCCGAGGCTGTGGCCAACGCCCATTGAAAAAGATTGTGTCTCGAGGAAAATTGGAGATTAAGAATATTTGCATCTCTCACGAGAATCTACGATGACAAGAAGTTCACGGCTCAATTACAGATATTGGCCGACTGCATATACTTCGACTCGCATTGTCTAAATTGCAGCAAACTTTCCAATGAAAAAGTTTTTGTCCATCAATTTGAAAGGAGTGGAGAACGTCGCCAATAAGTATGTAAAAGCAACTATTTTACTTGGGCTCTAAAAATCCATAAATTCCTCTCTCCCAAAAGCAATGCAATGGATTTTTATTTGTCAAACTTTTAATCATACATTGCGAGTTTTTTGTCTGAAAGAGAAAGCTTAAAACCAAAAATCCTTCGTTCTGTGGTAATTTATGATGCCGCCCGATCCTTCAGCCTCAAGATTCCATCCGGTATCAATGATTCATGGATAAATGCCGGGAACGTTATCAAGTGTTACCCTTCAAAGTCAAATATATATTTTGAAATTTTGAAAAGAGTAAATAATCATCTCATGTGATTTTTTTATTTTTATTATAAACTATAATGTTAATCTAATGTATATATACTTTTATATAACCGTCTAAATAATAAAGGAAAAAAATCTAGTTTACTACTTATTTTGATATATCAACTGGACTGAAAAAAATAGGAATCAATGGAAAAACGTAAATACGACAACCTTTTATTTTTAGGCGGTAACACATAAATAAATGATATCCCTTATGCTGTCTTTAACATGATTACCAATAGAAAATGACAAATATACTAACAAAAACCATATCATATACTCAATAAGGTTTTGTCGAGCCGATAAATATCTTTTTTTTTCTTATAACTGTTGTCATTTGCTTGTGTAAATTATGTTGAAATTAAAAAAAATATGAATAAGACAGATATTTTTATCAAAAATTACTTCTAATAAATGTAAAGTCAGTTCATTAAAAATTTTGGGTTTACTTATTTACGAATTTCTAGGCCGAACAATTACATTTTAAGGCATAACTATCGAAGACGAAGTAGTATTTCTGTCTTTAAATTGAAGTGATAATGCTGTAACATTCCTCTGGATAACGTTTATCGTAAATGGCATATCTATTATTATCTAAAAACAGTGTCAATGCAATCATTGTTATAAGTGTATAGGCAAATATAACACACAAGGTAACGTTAAAAACTTTCAAACAAAACCGGAGTTGCTTGAATGGAATTAATGTTAATAACATATTTAATATACTTTTGATAAGGACTATGCGAAAATTAAAAAAAGTTTAAATGCATTTCTTTTCCCCTAAGGGTACATTTGCTTTTCATATTTACGTGTTCATATGTAAAAGAAGTACACTTCTAAACATTGTTTATATTGTATTTTAAATGGTACAATAGGAAAAAAGTTCTTTGGTGAAATAAAAATAAATACTTTGTTTGAAATTGTTTGAAATCTCATTTAAAATGCGAAATAAGTATGTATTTAAAAATATTAAGGATTTTGTGTGTTAGAATCAAATGTCCGATATTCACATATCAAATAATCTTTATTTTTAACTATTTAATTAATGTTGCTTAGTATTACATTTTTACAATTAATTATAAATTTGTATCATTTCATTAAAATTGCATTTTTACAATGATTATAATACAAAATTATTTTAATTATCCGCCCCGATATATATGCAGTTATTGGAGAAATACACACATGACACTATTGTATCAAAATACCTATGGCAATTTGTTAGAATACTATATTTTCATGACACAAAGGGAAAACCCCAAAAATTGCTGTTTTGCTAATGAACTGCAAATGTAACATTATATTTGTAAAATGACATCAATATGAATGTATGTGTTTTTAATTAATTGCAAAACTTTGTCATGACAATTTATCATTCCAAAGAAATGATTCAAATTAAAATGTCAAAACTTTCCCATTTAAAAGTTTAACGAATTAATATGCAAAGCAGTCTTTGTGTGAATATACTTTTAATAAAACGGAGCTATAAAGGACAATTTATGTGTCAGGTGTGTGTAGGTATTACATAAGTTTTGATTATATTAAGTGGCACATGTGTGTTTTTCAATGAACTAAGATTTAAAGGATTCAGAGATTCAATTGAAAAAGTCCTCCCGGAAAATCAAGGATAATAAGTGAGGTTAATATATTTTCTTGCCATTATAAATATGTGACGCATAATTTTTTTTTTTGCTATTTATTCAATTATAAGTAAATAGCAAAAATTACATCTCATAAATATATTAAATATTAAACATCGAAGATAAGTCCATATTTCATATTTAAGGTTCAGAGCTAACATGCCTTTAATATATTTAGTTAGTTCATTTATCAAGGAAAAATTTTATTGTTTTTTTATTGTTTATAACTACTATAATTAGAAAAAGAGGTCTTAGGTCTTGTATACCAAAGATTTACACTACATGTTTCTAGAAAATCCTGGTCTAAAAACAATTGCAAATATGCCAAAAAAATATTCTTATAAAATTATAATATATGCTGAAAAATAACTAAAAAATCTTACTATACTTAAAATATGTGAAAAAGCTGAATATATGAGGAAAACATTTAGGATATTTTTTGGGTCATAGACAATAGAGTGATTATAATTTATTTCATCCCATTACCTTAAGTAATGCGATGTAAGCTTAAGCGAAGGAAATATTCTATAAGCGATGCTAAGTTGGTGCAAACTCTACCCGACTTCACAATATTTATATAATGTATTGTATGTATGTAGAACCTTAAATATATACAAAAATCCTATTTATCTTCCATTTTCCCCATTTTCGTCGTTGTTGGCAAAGGAAATATTAGCCCAATTCTATTTTCCATTATTTTTTCACATATACATATATTCCTAAATATATATCTATGTACTTCTAGGCACAACAAACTGAATTATTTCACCATATATAACAATGCGTTGTGAACACAACACAATGCTTTACACATTTATGCATATATTAGTAATACAAAGAAATACTTGGCTCAGCAGCTTCTTTCTATCGAACTTTTGAGTTCAATAACATGGGTATCATGATGTGAAAAAAGGTTTCTTTTTTGAAAATATATTATAATACATGTAGATTAGGGTTGTTCTTATTTTTCAAATGTTTGAAATGTTAGCCATTGAGTGGATTTTCTGTTTCTTGGTGATAAAAGAAGACGACATACAAAGTTTGAACAAAATCGGTCAACATTACGAGGTCGCGCAAAGAGGTCAAAGTTTTAAAAATTTAGTAAAAATATAGTTTTCCGCCAATTTCTTCAAAATGGTGGACGTTACAGACTTCAATAATAATTATTAATTTAAAGGAAATCTAATTTACTACCAGACGTATGTTTGATGTTTTTTAATAAAACAAAGTTTTCAGTAAAAACAAAGCAAGAAAGGGAGTGAGTATTGTTAGCTTATTTCATAGCTTTTTTGTATCAATTAACTTCACTCGCCTGTAGAAGATGACTTGTTCGCTTCAGAGTAAAATAGTACTTTTAAGTTTAGTAAACTTTAGATGATAAATCCAAAAATGACCTTGGTTACATTCTATCAGTTCAGAATTCAGTACAATCTGAGTTTACATCATATGATTCAGAGCCTGTATTGACCTATAAGAAATCGATTATGAAAAAAATAAATAATAATTTGTTTCTTAGATTTGCGTCAAGGTATCCTCTCAAAATTTTACTTTGTCTCTGACGCATACATAATCCATTATATGCGTCATTTTGTACGCAAAATAGGCTTTTTTTAATGTACATATAACTCTCTACTTATTAAACTCACATGATTTAGTATACCAAAATATTAAAGCTGGTTAACCAAGCTTTCATTTGATATGTTTGGTGTTCTAAAAATCGCTATACTTTAAGAGATATAAGCAAATACGTACTGTCCCCCAAAAATTGTCTTTTGATATGAGAATATACGATTACCATCTGGTAATAGTGTTAGTGTTACCTGGATAGAAAGAGAAAGAGAAGGGAGGGGGTATTTTTCCTCCCTTCTCTCCCTTCTTTTTTCTTGCTATCCAGGCAACACTAACTGGCGTTACCAAATGGTAATCGTATATTCTCATATCAAAAGATCAATTTTTGGGGGACAGTACGTATTTGCTTATATCTCTTAAAGTATAGCGATTTTTAGAACACCAAACATATCAAATGAAAGCTTGGTTAACCAGCTTTAATATTTTGGTATACTAAATCATGTGAGTTTAATAAGTAGAGAGTTATATGTACCTTAAAAAAAGCCTATTTGCGTACAAAATGACGCATATAATGGATTATGTATGCGTCAGAGACAAAGTAAAATTTTGAGAGGATACCTTGACGCAAATCTAAGAAACAAATTATTATTTATTTTTTCATAATCGATTTCTTATAGGTCAATACAGGCTCTGAATCATATGATGTAAACTCAGATTGTACTGAATTCTGAACTGATAGAATGCAACCAAGGTCATTTTTGGATTTATCATCTAAAGTTTTACTAAACTTAAAAGTACTATTTTACTCTGAAGCGAACAAGTCATCTTCTACAGGCGAGTGAAGTTAATTGATACAAAAAAGCTATGAAATAAGCTAACAATACTCACTCCCTTTCTTGCTTTGTTTTTACTGAAAACTTTGTTTTATTAAAAAACATCAAACATACGTCTGGTAGTAAATTAGATTTCCTTTAAATTAATAATTATTATTGAAGTCTGTAACGTCCACCATTTTGAAGAAATTGGCGGAAAACTATATTTTTACTAAATTTTTAAAACTTTGACCTCTTTGCGCGACCTCGTAATGTTGACCGATTTTGTTCAAACTTTGTATGTCGTCTTCTTTTATCACCAAGAAACAGAAAATCCACTCAATGGCTAACATTTCAAACATTTGAAAAATAAGAACAACCCTAATGTAGATATGTGTTTTAATGAAAGTAAACAATTCGAAATGAGAAAACTATTGTTAATAATCAACTTTAAGGTTGTATTTTTCTTAGCCACAGATAAGGTATATAATATATTTGTATAGGTTTTTAATAGGCATTTGTCTATATATATATATATTTATTTATATAGATATATATTTATATGTTTATATATTGATTTATTTATAGATAGATATATATTTATATATAATATATATTTATAGATAGATATATATTTATATATAATATAATACCATAAATGGTATAATTAATGTATATTTATGTGTATTAAATGTATCTAAGAAAAAATGACAGCTTATGGAGATGTAACATTTCTATTCATGTCAGCAAGATTTTTTTATCGGATGGACTTTGTCTTGCTAAAAGTCTTGACTCCAGCCTTATTCAACGTTTTGGCATTATGGACAATCTTTTAAAATTGCATTTCCTTTTCATTTGATTATAATTATACCTTTGTGATGTTTTTTTTTTCATTTATAAAGTAGACGGATCTGGGTTAAAAAGTTATATTAACAACAGTAAAATAGAAACTTATTTGTGTTTAGGTTAATATTAGGTTGAATAATTTATGAAATGATGCGTATTAGTCTGTCCTTTAAAAGAATGAGAGATGAATGTGCTTCCTTGCTAAAATATTTTATGTGTGAGTTATTATTAAAATTTAAATATCAAATATTTTCCCCATCGCTCAAGGCATCAACAACAGACGAGGAGGCAACAACGAAAGGAAAATAAGAAAAAAAGGGCTTAGGCCTCTCGGCCTCGATCCTCGAATTATATTGTGTTCTTGAAGTTTTGTTTTGTACTCGTTTGTATTTATTTATATGTTGTGTTCATTATAGTTTATTATTTACTTGGTGTGTTTTTTTTTAGTTATGATAGTACACGTTTTTATGAATAGAGGTTTGGTCTTTTATAGGTAATCTAATTTTAAATTATAATGTTTATTTATGTACCATGTACACAATTTACCATATATTTTATTTATTATTGTATATTTTATAGTACAATTATAATAAAGACCCTTTAAAAAAATATTTTGGCGATTTCATAATATTTCTAAATAAATAAATGTAATATTTTTTTTTAAGATGATGAGCATTATGTTCTGAATTTGATATTGCACTTTTGCTAGACATTCTGAACACATAGCTTTATCATCACTTTTATCATTCATCACATACCATTAATTCTTAAAATATAAAAAGCTATCTGCGTTTTAAAAGACTTTGAATATTTCTATAAACTAACAACAGGTGATTTTATTTCATATCCCAGGCAAATCAAAATATCAGGAGATTTATAATCCAAAGTAAATAATTTAAATTTATGTTTTTATATGAAATTGATTTGTGGTTGTGGTCCTAGAATATTGAAATAACTTCATATTTTGTTGGATATAAACTTTTAAATACAAAATTGAAATCACAGGAGATGTTTTTTGTCACAATATGTAAGCATAGATCAAGAAGTTTGTTAAATCAGTAAAAAAATTGGATTACATTTACGTAAGGACTTTTTGGACACATGTATCCTGAGAAGGAGTTTTTTATAGCTTTCTCTTCTTTTTATACTTCCTCCGCCAAGTTCCTTCTATAAGTTTAGAATGATTTAGGATCATGAACTTGCAGACTTTCTCGTTCTAAATATCTATAATAAACCATGATTGGTGCTTCTGCTCGACACGCTGCTCTCTCCATCAAAATTTAGGAGCGTCAACGTAGATATGGGCTGGTGACATAATAAAATATGTGTCAGCAAAATCGAAGCTCTGCATGACAACCATCAAAATGTTTTTTTTTTACATAGCGAGTTTTTAATCAAATGTAATAAGTGATGCTTCCTATTTTATAAGGTGGCAGGTCATTCAAAAGATATCATTCCTGCTTCAAGGGATATTTAACATAGGCCAAAGTAAAATATAGTAAGACGGGTTTTGCTGTCGCATAACTGAGAACATCAATGAAGACACAGTACGAGAATTAATTCATGCAGTCAAATCTTTTTTTTATTCAAAATCTAACCGAAACTACTGATGGCGGTCGAGCCAACACCTGTAAGCTTAATCTGGCAGCATCACTTCACCAGCTGGATGGTCAGAAAAGTAATACATGTGAAGGATGGAACAAAGCCTTTTCCATAGCGCCGTAAGTGTGTTTTATCTTATTTTTTACTTTTCAACTAATGGCCAATCTCGAGTTGGCATAATTCATATGGATTTCTTTGATATGGGTATATCTGGGATCCCTTACGGTTTGAAAACAAGATCTCAATCTTTAAAAGGTTAAGCACTCCTGTTGTAATAATTACTACGCTTGAGCATATTTTTTTACATTAACTTATATTTTTTAAATGGAATCTTTTAACCATAAATATCTACGTTAACTATATTGTTAAGGAATGAAATATGTGTCTGGTTATAATGTATGCCTTTGGTTCAATTTGTAGATAGAATTCAAAGAATATTTATTTATAATCCAAAGACATTTCATCAAATTGATTTTGTATGTGCATACTTTTTGGCAGTGGTTTCACTGCTTCGACAATTCGATAAGGATCTTTAATATAATTGAATAATAAAAGATATTTTAGAACCATCTTTTTAATGCTTCGCATATCAAAAATATATTGTAAATACATAGCTTTAAGCTCATATTATCACAAAAATCTTGTTGGTGAAAGCCATATGTATAGTCATTAATTATTTATCAGTATATGACGATGTTTTTTTTTTGCATCAATCCGTTTTTACTATCATGAAAGGGACTTTATAATGAATGATGTTAAAAACTAACATATTTTTGTCGAGATTGTTCCATTAACAACTTGGGTAGTAATAGCAAAAAGTATTTCGTGTAAGTGACATCATTTCTATAAAAGAAGATGAGATAATGCCTTCGGGAATAGGAGCTTTATGCTTTATTAGTAGTTGACAGGATCTCCTTGTTTATATAGCCGTCTTGTAGTGTGCTTTTTATATGTTTTTATTATTCAGTTGTCTCTGAAGAAGCCCCCCTTCAGCATCTCATATCATATGTTTTATATTGTGAATAAATCAAAGGATATTTTAAGTCCCCGTCTCGACTCCTCATTTCGGCAGGGTTCCTCATCATATATATTATCCATATATTCCCTCAGGTAACTGTGGAATAGCTTATTGCGCAGCCGCTCGAACCTGTTTGGACCCGAAGGATGCCGATAAAGTCACAGGAATCGACATTTTTGCTCTCTCTCTACACTGTTCTAGGATTTTAAATATCTCATCTCATTTTAAGAAGCTAGTCAACATATTTTAACGTAACAATTTCTACCGGATCGTTACGTAACCTCATATCAATGTTCAAAGTAATCCCATTTTAATTATTTTAATCATGTCGAAGGACCCTAGCAAATCCAAGAACATGTTTAAACGCCATCTTATCAACAAGCTTGAGGGTTTAAAAAATAATATAAATGAATTCACTCATGACTCCATGAATTAATTTTAAGAGAGCAAATTTATACAAAAGACAGAAGATTTCAAACTTCAATGGAAACGCCTGAATACCGCTTGGATGGATAAGTTTTCCATAGAAGACATCCCAAGCGAGGTCTTCGATCAACTCGATTCACTACATATGAGTTCTGAGAAAGAATATGAAAAAATGATTGTTGAAATAGATAAATTTCTGTTTTAAAAAGGTCATGCAACGGGGGAGTCAACGTTAATACGAGAACAGGGCAGATCTGTGAATACATCCCGAATGGATGATACTTTGAAACCGAGAGAGGTTCTCGAGAGATCATTTACTCTCGACAAGTTCAATGCATGGTCGGCAAAGTTTGTTGCTTACTTCAATCACAATGAAGCCATCTCTCAGCACAAGATACTTCTGTAAAAAGACAACTCTTTGACAATTTAATAGAGTCAAACCTCGTTGCGGAGCTTGCAGAAAGGGAGGATGTTAGTGAAGGGACAGCTATTATGGGAGACAGTTGCTGCCTGGCAAAACTGAGAGAAATATTTCTCCTAGACAAACCTCTTTTCTGTCGACGTCACAATTTTCAAAATTACAATCAAAGCAAAGGTCAAAAGTTTTCCGACTGGTGGGCTCTCAATTAACTCAAGCAAAGGAATGTGAGCCGGAGAACATAACTAGAGAGGAAAGTCTACTTCGTGAACTTATTCGTGGCGTAGCTGATAATGATCTCCGAGCTGAATTTTTGAAACAAAAGGATCCGACTCTCTATGACCTTGTTGCTATAGAGAAATGATGGCAAACTACTGCATCAGTTTCAATATCTATGGGACTGAATTCTGTCCATATATATTCAAAACTTTTAGTTCCACTTACAAGTCCAGAAAAGTGAATAATTAGAAAGTCAAGAACAATATACAACAAGAGTAAAGCGGATCAAAGAAATACTGGGGATGCGGCAAAAATGGAATACGCCAAAGAAGAATGTGCCCTGTGTTTGGGCAGAAGTGTTCAAAATGTGGCCGTTTTGATCATTTAGTTAATGTTTGTGACACATATGATAAGGAGAGAAGTGCTCGTTCTAAGAGCAGAAGTCTACGAACAAGTAACGAGGGATCCGGAACAAAGCTTGTTAGGATCAAGGAAACTGGTTCTGGTTCACAATACATACGTGGTTTGTCAATTAAATAAATGAATTTTGGATGAGACAACGGTGTGGGGTAAGATTGTCTTGCAAAATTTGCAGAATAAAATCAGAGTCACAAAAGGGTTGTGGACCTGAGAAGGTTTTGGACATGTCAAGGAAAATAAGCCGCTTTTGGGAGGTAAATGCAGATATCAATCTCGATATTTTGAAAGAAGCATTGAAGGTAATGGAATGGCAAGAACCTGTTAGATTGAATCCCAGATTGAATTTCCTATACAATACCTCTGTTAGGAAAAAAATTACTTTCTTGGGTGAAATTTTTAACAATAGTCTACTTTTTACAGGGAGTGAAATATAAGAGAGGGAGAAAATAAAAAGAGAAGTCAAATTTAAACGAAGACAATGCGGTCCAAGGGACTCCTTTTTTAATTTTATAAACCTAAGCAGCAATACCATGCTTCGATTTTTTTAGTTAAAATAGATGACAAACCCTGATACCGGGGCTCAGCAATCGATAGTTTCAATGGATGTTGCAAAGACGTATGGGATGCTGGTCGATAACCATGATAGAAAGAGAATATCTGCTGCAAATAACAGTATTCTCAACTGCGTTGGGAGTACATCATTTGAAATTGAATATGAGGGAAATTCAACTACTGTACGTGCACTTACCCTATGTCTTTGAAAGATGAAATTCTACTACGATGGAAAATACTTCGAAGTCTGGCTGTCATCCCTCAAAGTTTCCCATCCATTCCAAAGACATCAGTCAAAATGAGTTGTATTAATAAAGATATTTCATCCTCAACAGTGCATCTACCACCTAGAAGAAGAAGGTTTTTAGATTATGGCAAGCCACTTAACCTGAGATCAGACAGTGGATCTTAATTCCATGGAGAGTTTAAGGAGTGGTGTGCAACCAATAAAATTAATCATGGACTCTCTTCTCCCCACCATCACGAATCAAATGGCCATGCAGAATGTTCTGTCAGGGAGATGAAACATTTATTGGAGACAACAAGATCATTTAAGAACTTTGGTCGCGCTCTATTTGAATGGAGGAACACGCCACGATATGACGGACTTTCCCCGGCTCAGTGGCTCTTTGGACGGCGCCAGAGGACCGAGGTTCCTGCCTTGCCAAACGCTTATGAGCGCATTGATGACTCAACTATCAAATCATATGAAGCTCGGAGGGAGGGGATAATGTACAAAAAGAAAGAACATACAGATAAAAGATCTAAGACCTCTTGAAATAGGATCATCTGTATTGATGCAACATCCTCAAACCAAACGTTGGGATCAGAAGGCAACTGTTGTATCTGTACGTAATCAGAGGTCATACGTCGTGGAATCTAAAGGGAAAGGATATGTCCGAAATCGAATTTTCCTACGACCTATTTTAAATAACTCAAAACGGGAGGTGATTTTTAATAATAGTGATCACGTTTTGTTTTATTGAATTTGTAAACTTTTATTTATGTTTTATCATTTGCAAATTAGGGGGAGGTGACGGGATCTCCTTGTTTATATAGCCTTCTTGTAGTGTGCTTTTTACATGCTTTTATTATTCAGTTGTCTCTGAAGAAGCCCCCCTTCAGCATCTCGTATCATGTGTTTTATATAGTGAATAAATCAAAGGATATTTTAAGTCCCCGTCTCGACTCCTCATTGATATTTTAAGTCCCCGTCTCGACTCCTCATTTTGGCAGGGTTCCTCATCATATATATTATTCATATATTTCCTCAGGTAACTGTGGAATAGCTTAGTAGTATCCACATTTCCACAAATGATGTTTTTTATTTGTTTTATGTTGGTAAAACATGTAAAAAGTAATACAGCAAAAATATTTTAAAGAGTTTGTTCATAAACTGGGAGTACCAAGATGTGAACCATTCCAATGCCGATCCTTTAACACCAATAGCTCTTAGTTTGGGGATGACCTGACTCTTGTCAACGGTGTCAAACGCAGAAGAAAGATCGAAAGCAAGAATCCCAACCACATTACCTTCCTGTTTCCCTCGAATCCACTTTGTATGGGCAGTGGCTAGTGCTGCTGCAGATGATCTGCCAGGACGAAAGCCAAACTGAGAATTGGGTAATGCAATAACCTTGGCTAGATGGGACTCCAAGTCACGTTTCACCACCGTCTCAAGCACCTTGGACAGGGCAGGTAATATTGAGATTGGACGATAAGAGGCTGAGTCAGCTGGACTTTTCCCCTTTCCCTTATATATAGGAATAATCCGAGCTGTTTTAAAGCCACTTGGAACTATCCCAGAGGCAAATGACCGGTTTACAAGATGTGCAATGGGTGCTGCCAGAACCTCTACACCTTTCTTCAGAACTGATACAGGAACTTCATCCAAGCCCAGCGCCTCCGTGCTCTTCATGGTTGATATCACTCTGGCGATTTTCCCCGCGCTAGCAAAGTAGAAAGAGAATGGCTAAGTTGATCTCGGCCAACTCGAGGGTGGAGCAGACACAGGTGGTATATTTGCTCGCAATTTATCGACCTTGTCTATGCAAAATTGATTCATAAATGATGCTGCTTCTCTATTTCCCTCCGTAGAAATTTCCTCCATTGTGAGAAGGCAGAAAGGGAACCCGGACCCTTTCCCAACGCTGAGTTTGCAAGGTCCCATAAGACCTTTGGGTCATTGTTGGCTTTGAGAAGTTTATCTAGGTTCGTACGGATTTTATCTCTCTTAACCATAGAGGACGCCCTGTTACGGAGCCTTCGATAGTCCTTTCCGGTTGCCTGGTCTCTGGCTTTCATGAGACTTAGTGTGTCAGAAGAAAGGTAAAGACTTCGGCCGTCCTTGACCGTAATAGTTTTGTAAGGGGAGACCACGTCCAGGGCTGAGGAATTGATGACATCCCTCCACATCTTCTATCTCATGGATATTATGGCCGAAGACTCAGAGCGGCTTCAAGGTCTGACTGACGGATTTTCTTGTAGCTCCTTTTCACAATGCTCTTGGCTACTTTCTTTTTATTGCATTTGATTTGTGCGAGAACGGGACAATGATCAGTGATTGCTTCCTCCAGTACCTTTACATTCGCCTCGACTCCTGAATAATAGATGTGGCCAATGCAGGGGACACGATGAACACCAGCAAATCGACCGTACGACCTCCATGTTGGAGGTGTGGCTGTATAATTTAGACCAGCATTTTTCATCCCTTCCACAAGTCGGTTCAGGAGGAGTCTCCTTGAGTATGATTCATCCCTGAATCTTTGAGAATCGAGGTTAAAATCACCAAAGACGACAATACCACCGGTAGTTTCAGAAGCCAGTCTGACTTGTTCGAGTATCACTTCTAAATTATGCTTTTCCATGGTCAAGCCACTTCGACCTCAGGACGACCATTGTCTGTAGATGCCTCTAATTATAAGTGTGTTACTTCGTGGAAGATCTAGCTCAAGCCAAACAGTCTGTAATGATAAGGTCATCAAGTCTTTTCTCCCTCGAGCATGTGCGTGAACAGCCAGATCTGACTTAACAAGCGCAAGCACACGTGTCTTCTCTTATGGGCCTACTAAGGGCAGGAAGGGTGTATAACCATTGATATTGAATGTGCATCGCTGGAGGAAGCTCTGTTTCTGTGACAATTGTCACATCAACATTGTAAGTATCTAGGAGGCTAGAGAGGGAAAGCTCCTTAGTGCCCCTGACCAAGTTGGAAGCGTTCCATGTCACTAGACTCGAAGGCTCGCTGTGAGCAAAGCATCTGCTCCGAAAGTTGTGCCAAGATTATTGCCAAGTCTGGTTTTGTCGACACCTGAGCGTTTTGAGATATATTTTGAGGAAAAACCACCGGCTGTATCGGAGGAGTTATCGGAGGTGACACTGTTGTTGCATATGTTCGTCCTGGCTGAACATGGGAAAACCCGGCTTGGCTCCGAAATGACATTGGGGGAAGGCCTATTTGTCCTGAGTTTGTACTTGAACAAAGTTCTCCGTCAGACGTGGTACTGACTTCTTGTGAGACTGCTGTCGTGATTTAATATGGGAGTTCCGATTCTGATCCCCCTTGTTTTGAGAAGTTTTTGGGGTCTGGCTTTTCTGAGGGATGCCCCGAAGCCCCCGGGAGCCGTTTCCCTGCCTCTGTTTTTTTAGAAAGACCTGAAAGAGCCTTTTTTGAACCTCTTCCTTTTTTCTTGCCTTATCAAGCCGTATAGCCATCTTGACATGGCCATGCCAATCAGAGCATTCCCTTCGAGCTTCGTAGTTCCTGAAGCATTTTAGCTCAGTGCAAATCGGAGGGTGTTTTTGTTTGCACGTTTCCCTATCACAAGATTTCTTCCCCCAAATAGACTGACATAACTTGTCTTCTTCAGCCTTCTCCTGTGCTCCATCAGCCCCAGCCAGAGTCGTAGGGATGATTGTTGGCAGTATTTCCTGTTGAGGTAAGGTCTTATCCTCTGAGACAGACGTGACAGTGGGTGAGGGTACCACTTCAGATACGAGAAGTGCAATCACTCGTATTGTATAGTTTTGTACATATAGTCGTGTGACTGATGTATGTATATTTTTCCGTTATGTCCTTGTTATTGTCAATTTGTGACGTCAAACCTCCACAAGTTTGACAGTTCAGGCTGGTTCAGAACAGTGCCTTAGAGTAGGAGAGTCTGGACGACCGACTGATGATTCATAAAAAAACAGCTGACTAACTTCCATAACAAAACAGATTTCATATGATAAATTAGTAGGTATTTGTATTTAGTAACCAATTAAATGTTATTTTCATGAATGGATTGCCTGGAGACACAAAGTTTCTCCGATGGCAATATGTGGGATGCTTCCAATTCGTTCTTGGACTCCGGAACGATCATTTGTTGCACTTATTTGAGTAAAGTATTACGAGGAACCTATTTTGCTGATAGATCCCAGAGATATAAAAACAAAACACAAGGCCTGCGAAAAAATCTCGAAAAGCTACTGAGGCCTTGTTCAGAGCAACAGAACATCTAATTAAGAGGAAGAAGGGATTTACAGATGGAGACCCTTTTGGTTATAATCATTATGTCAGGTTAACGTCAATCCAAATAAAAGACACTATAAAATGGCCTAGTCACACTGTACATAATATACATATCTAAATAAATATTTATATATTTTAAACTAAAATATGTACTCGTTAAGAAGTTAATCCCACAAATGTTGCTCTACTAATTAACGGACTTTATCTCAGAAAATCACCAGACAATCCAAACCGTTTTGGAATAAAATCAATTTGCAATAGTGATATATTTTTCTTCAGATAGGTTTTTTAAGCATGGAATAAAAATGACATTTTTCCTTATTACAAATATAAATTAAATAGGGAATTTAAGTAGATAAAAAAGTGCAGCATTAAAAATAAGTTCTTATTTAAATTTACTTTAAAATAATCAATCATATTACAGTATTGATAAATTTATATATCTTGAACCTTAACATATCATCAAAATTGTTATTGATTTTTTCACTATGGATAAATATCTTAATCATAACGTTAATGATTTTGTCAACTGAAGTGTATTGAACATACTCACACACACATATATATGTATATATTTATATATAGGTATATATATTTACATATATATATATATATATATAGAGAGAGAGAGAGAGAGATAGATAAATAAATAGAAAATAAAAAAATATAAGAAATTCAAGACTTCAAAGACAATTTAGATTTATCTGATATATGTTTTTTGTATATTTCTGTAGGATTGATTGTAGTTGTTTTTTATGATTGTCTTTTTCTTAGATGAATAATATGATTTTAAAGTTTTAGGTCTTAAAAAGGAAATTAATTTTAAACTATAATGTTTATTTATGTTTTTATGAAATACAATTTTTCCTTTTATATTTTTCCTTTTATATATTACATATAGAGTACTTTTTTGTTCTATTTGTATAATTAATTTGTTTTAATAAAGACCTTGTTGATGAGAAAAAAAAATAGATAGATAGGTAGGTAGATAGATACCGTCATGAGATTTTCAACAGATGTATACAAATTTAACATAACATTGATTTTGTTATATCAGGTCAAATACCTAAAGTTATAGACCTATCTGATGATGTATACACTTACTGATATCAGGGGTTTTGAGTTCACTATTTTTTTTTTTGAAAAGTATATGGAATTACTAAATTATATAGTTTCTCTAAATTAGTTGCATCCATATATGTGGGATCGCCAGGTTACTCAAGGAACTTTTTGCGTCAACACTTAGTTGACACGCAGTATCCATTTTGAATTTTTTGATATGTAACTTTCAAAATGAACTTAACTCGATATTTTCGTCTCAGGCTACCCAAGAACAATAAGTCTTGGACATTCTAGTTGAGTATTGCCTTACGCTTCACTGTATTTTGGAATTGATTCAGCATTCGACAACTCTTGAAGAGAATATATAAAGCAGTGAATACGTTTTTGACAAAATACAATATGAGCAGCACCGATGGATCATCTGCGTTGACCTCAAAATGATGAACTTTCTACTTGAAAACAATGTGGATTCACAAAGTACTCATTCTTTTTTGTTTTTGTACAGATTTAACGTATCATTATATAAAGAAAGAGTGGCTAGCGGGAGAGAAGTTAGTACCTGGGGCGAGAGACATCATAAGCAACCCTCTTGTTGACCGAAATAATATATTGATCACATTGCTACACACGAAGCTTGGGTTAATAAAACAGTTCACGCGCGCTACGGAAGAGGATGGGGGTTGCTTCAACTACCTGTGCTGAGCTTTTCTTTGACTGAAATTTGAGAAGTTGAAGGCCACCATTTTCGATAGCTACAGATACGGCAACTCATCAGAGTACCAAAACTCCATGAATACGCTAGAATGTGCAGCCTGGTAATCGTTTGTGCAAGTGGTAAACAACTTCTTGAGGTACACGAAGGCAGCAAACCCCGTCAGACTTTGTTTGATGAAGAATCAGCAAAGAGAAAAGTCCCATTAGGACTTGCGCCAAATGGGGGAGAAGCGGGACGTAGTTATGCCGGCGGACTACTGCTTATCGCTGAAAAGAGACAAACCAGTAGCTAATCCCACTCAAGAACAAAATAAACGTCGATTTATACCGTGAACTTTGAAAGTGTAACACAACGTCTATTTAGAACTATAACAAACTTTTCAAATTTTATAAAGTAAATAAAAACTGAATTAATCCGTACATATAGACGTTTATTTATTGAGGACAAGGAAAAAATAGTCGGACGTTTCTGAAGGTAGTCTAAAGGCGAACTAAAATTCGAAAATGTTTAAAAGAATTTAAGCTTATATTGCCTCAGCAGGTGTTAAGGCAATATCCATAGTCTCTAGCATCACCAGATCCGTACAACGAGGTAGCACACCATTTTCTTGAATCATCTACGTCTGTGCATTTAGTATAACTTATTCCATTATTGGTGAATGGAAATACGCATGTCTTTCCACTGTTGGTCATACAACTCGATGAATTGGTAGTATCTGGAGTAGTAACTGAACCTATAATAAAACGTGGTGAGAACAGATTTAAGATTGTATTTATCTGAAAAAACGCTACCTGGGCATGAAGGACTGCAGTTTCCATAATTGGCGTATTCCATATTGGCTTTGAGACTTGTAGCACACCATGGCATTCCCAAGTTATCGACAGGAGTGCAGGAGTCATAGGTTTTGCCTCCATATTTGAACGGAAAGATACACAGTATTCCACTTGTGGTTGTACAGCCACCTTAAATAATAGAGGATCCAGAAATTAATTAATTGTTCAAGAAAAGATAAGGATATAGGCTGACCAGAAGGTGTAACAGTTGGTTCCTTTGTTTGAACTGAAACAAGTGATATTTCAAAATAAGAATTGCAATCGACTAATGCAGAAGAGTGTTTTACCATCACAATTTGCTGGGCAGTAGTTATAGTCTCTAGTTATTCCTGTGGGATAGAGTGTTGTAGCGCACCAGGGTCTTGTATCATCTACAGTTGTGCATCCAGTATAGGATACGCCAGAATAAATGAAGGGAAATACACATTTTCGCCCTGATTCCGTCGTACATGAATTTCCAGTCGGCGGTGGTTGAGTTGAAGCACCTAAAATTGATATCTTTTTAATTGGAACTCTGATCAATATATATATTTCTCAAGATAAGAAATAGTCCCCGTCAAATGGTGGTTGCGATTTACCTAAACAAGAGCTTGGGCAGTAACCGTATCCATTGGCATCACCGGAATCATAAAGAGAAATGGCACACCAAGGTCTAGAGTTGTCAACATCAGTGCAGCCATTGTATGTGACGCCTGAATAAATGAATGGGAAAATACAAGCTTGACCAGTTGATAGGATGCATTTGGATTCTTTTGTTGTCGGTTTGTTTGTTGCAAGCGTGCTCGCTAGAAATTAAAAAAGAACAATAAAATACTTATTTGAAAAACATATTTTTTGACTTACAAGTGCAAGAACTTGGACAATAGCCGTACTCATTAGCTTCACCAGAAGAATACAGTGATACGGCACACCAATTTCTTGAGTCATCCACATCGGTGCATCCGTTGTATGTTACGCCTGCATATATAATGGGAAAACGCATGCTCTTCCAGATTCTGAGATACATGTTGATTCAATCGTTGTTGGTTTGTTAGTTGCAACCGTGCTTGCTGTAAAAGATAATATATATTATTTCTTCAAGTTGTAATCAATTTCTTGACTTACATGTGCAAGAACTTGGACAATAGCCGTACTCATTAGCTTCACCAGAAGAATACAGTGATACGGCACACCAATTTCTTGAGTCATCAACATCGGTGCATCCGTTGTATGTTACGCCTGCATAGATAAATGGGAAAACACATGCTCTTCCGGATTCTGAGATACATGTTGATTCAATCGTTGTTGGTTTGTTAGTTGCATCCGTGCTTGCTGTAAAAGATAATATATATTATTTCTTCAAGTTGTAATCAATTTTTTGACTTACATGTGCAAGAACTTGGGCAATAGCCGTACTCATTAGCTTCACCAGAAGAATACAGTGATACGGCACACCAATTTCTTGAGTCATCCACATCGGTGCATCCGTTGTATGTTACGCCTGCATAGATAAATGGGAAAACACATGCTCTTCCGGATTCTGAGATACATGTTGATTCAAGCGTTGTTGGTTTGTTAGTTGCAACCGTGCTTGCTGTAAAATATAATATATATTACTTCTTCAAGTTGTAATCAATTTTTTGACTTACATGTGCAAGAACTTGGACAATAGCCGTACTCATTAGCTTCACCAGAAGAATACAGTGATACGGCACACCAATTTCTTGAGTCATCCACATCGGTGCATCCGTTGTATGTTACGCCTGCATATATAAATGGGAAAACGCATGCTCTTCCAGATTCTGAGATACATGTTGATTCAATCGTTGTTGGTTTGTTAGTTGCAACCGTGCTTGCTGTAAAAGATAATATATATTATTTCTTCAAGTTGTAATCAATTTTTTGACTTACATGTGCAAGAACTTGGACAATAGCCGTACTCATTAGCTTCACCAGAAGAATACAGTGATACGGCACACCAATTTCTTGAGTCATCAACATCGGTGCATCCGTTGTATGTTACACCTGCATATTTGAATGGGAAGACACATGTTCTGCCAGATGGTAGAATGCAGCTTGAAGATACCAAGGTACTTGTTGTTGGAGCCGAGGTGTTAGTTGGCGAAACAGTACTTTTTGATGTCAAAGATACGGATGTGCTAGCTGTAGAAGCAGTTATAGTAGAAGTTGAAGATATTGAGCTGCTAGCGGTCGAAACAGTTGTATCTTCTGTTGAAGATGACATGGAAACAGAAGATGCCGAAGTGCTTGATGTGGGAGCAGTAGTAGTAGAGATCGAAGATGCCGATGAACTTGTTGTCGAAGCACTTGTCGAAGTTAAAGTTGTTGTTGATGTTGAAGATGATGATGTACTTAATGTCGAAGCAGGAGTTGTGGATGTTGAAGATGACATGGTGTTAGTCGAGGTTAATGTTGTAGTAGAGGTCGAAGAAACCGTAGTGCTTGTTGTCGGTGGAGGAGTTGTGGATGTTGAAGATGACATGGTACTTTTCGAGATTAATTTTGTAGTAGAGGTCGAAGAAACCGTAGTGCTTGTTGTCGAAGCAGGAGTTGTGGATGTCGAAGATGACATGGTACTTGTTGAAGTTAGAGTTGTTGTTGAAGTCGAAGATATAGTTGTTGTTGATGTGCTAGTTGAAGTTTGTGTGGGAGCAGTAGTAGTAGAGATCGAAGATGCCGATGAACTTGTTGTCGAAGCACTTGTCGAAGTTAAAGTTGTTGTTGATGTTGAAGATGATGATGTACTTAATGTCGAAGGAGGAGTTGTGGATGTTGAAGATGACATGGTGTTAGTCGAGGTTAATGTTGTAGTAGAGGTCGAAGAAACCGTAGTGCTTGTTGTCGGTGGAGGAGTTGTGGATGTTGAAGATGACATGGTACTTGTCGAGATTAGTTTTGTAGTAGAGGTCGAAGAAACCGTAGTGCTGGTTGTCGAAGCAGGAGTTGTGGATGTCGAAGATGACATGGTACTTGTTGAAGTTAAAGTTGTTGTTGAAGTCGAAGATATAGTTGTTGTTGATGTGCTAGTTGAAGTTTGTGTTGTAGTTGTTGACGTAGTGAGTGGTGTGGACGAGCTTGTTGTCAATGTTGATGATTTACCCGATTGAGTGGTTTTCATCCCTTGGCTGTTTGTAGTTTTAATTCCTATTTATAAAATACATTGTAACAGAAAACATATAAACTATACCTATTTTTCTTATATTTTTCACTCGTATGTTATTTGATTTATGAAACTTTCCTTTCCTCTTTGAGTTTGCCCCAATGTAATAAATTGAGTAACTCTAAGAAAAAAAATCATACAATATCTTCTGCCTTTTGCGAAAAAAAAAATTGAAAAAAATATAATAAAACGATTTTCCGTTAAGAAAGTGTTCATATGGACTCCAAATACCTTGAGAACTGCATTCTGGCAATAAGACTGCTGTTAGTCCAAATAACACAACCAGACACAGAACCTTCATGTTGAGGTGATAGTCGATATAAGACTAAAATATATTAGATTTCTACCCAATAATATTGAGTAGGTTTATTTGATACAAGTGATGTGCATATAATATTATTTGGTGTTTGATATACTCCAATGATTAACTTTCAATTACCATAGGACAATGGCTGCTACAGCTGTTACACTACAAATGAATGATGACCCTTCAAGAAATTGAGTTTCTCGTTTTATGTCGTTAATCAAATTTAATCATAAGTCAGGCGAGTCTGGACAAAGGATATTACTTTTACAATTACAATATATTTTACTCAACAATATTGTCTTCCTAGAATGAATATTTTGCAAGTTTTCAAAACAAAATAGACGTAAAAGAGAGAGACAGAAAAGTTTTATTGACAAAAAGAACCTATCAATAAGATCAACATAGTATATAATAAATAGTGTCATAAAACACTCTTTTGGTTGCATTTAGGGAAGGACCAATTAGGAAATAACATATAACATGCTTTGGAATATCTTTAGAAACAAAATAGAATTTTATTTAATGTGCTCATCAGTGTGAAAATATTAGGATGGGTAACTTTGTAAGCATTTTAACTACAAGTTCAGTTCAGAAGAGATTGTTTTCATCACCATTAACCCAACCAAAATGACGTAAACTTTCTCGTGGCCAAACTAAAATATTTTTATATAAAGAAAAATTGTCAAAATCCCCCATCTCAAAAAGTACACACCTCATTTTTAATGTAAGGACCTGATTGTGATTTAAAATAAATTATTACCTTAAAGACAAAAGAAATCAAGATTAAAAAGGAACTTTTTGGCTGAATCCTAGTAGCTCTGTTTATCTTTTTCCCCTATCCTCAGAGGATATCCTATGTGTTTACAATCAACTGGGATGATTACCTTAAAATTTCCCTCTCTCTAATCCAAAATATCTATAATACTGCATAATTTTTGGACCCAGGGATCATAGTAATTGAGTCTCTTATGATTCAGGACTTCAAGGGTAAGGTGATAGGCTATGGTTGGATTAAGTTTATAGTTACAATATCTAATTTGCTACGTGTTTTTAATTATTATAAGTATCAAAAAGTTATTTGACTTTTTTTTGTTTTTTGTTTAGAGTAATTATCAATATAATAATTCAACAATCTCTGTCCATCCGTCTGTATGTCCGCACGCTATCTCCTCCCACATTTATGGTCAGATTTGAACTTTGAAGGTACCTATGGAATCCTTGGGTCCTTAGGTGGACCTAATAAAACTATTTGCAAAGTGATGGGACCAGAAATGAACCAGAAAAATCACTTTTTCTGATTTTACTACCTACTTTTCAAGGTAAAGAGAGGAAAAAAGAAAAAGAAAAAAACATCTCATGTGATTTAAAACATTTTCTTTGTACAAAGTCAAACTTTTTATGAGGAATGTTTGTACAAAACAGAAAATCACTTTTTCTAATTTTACTACCTACTTTACAAGGTAAAGAGAGGAAAAAAGAAAAAAAAGCATCTCATGTGACTTAAAACATATTCTTTGTCAAAGTCAAACTTTTTATGATGAATGTTTGTTCAAAACAGAAAATTATTGTAACTCGTTTGAAATTCCATGATACAAGTTTTAAGAAACTTATGTAATATGAACATATGGGCGCTGTAGGCGCCCAAATATGCGAGTATATAAAAATACATAATAAACATTATAGTTTAAAATTAAAACTCTAAAAATAAGTCAAACCACATTTAAATAAGCATTCATTATAATAAAAAACACTGTACATTACAACAGGTTAAAGGGAAACACAATAACAAAAGAAATTAAAAAATAATATAGAAATAACATTGGCTTATACTTTTGAAAATCTTTGGTAGCTTTTATATTGACGGATTAGTCGTCGAAGAAATTTCAGGCTCTATTGCGTACCATTAGAGTAAAACTTTTTTAATTTGCCGACGTAAATCCATTGGGTCTCCGAAACACAGGGAACCTTCATTGCTAAAGCCGAATAGCTTGCAAAGGTAAAAATTAAGATTACTTAATTTTCTCCAGGGGATGAGATGTAGTCAGTTGTTCAGCTAAAAGACTTCGAATGCTTGACAAAGCATACTCAATGACTTGTGACTTTGAGTTGTTTGAGCGTTTACATGTTGTTCCGAATAAAAGAATGGGACTAATATATTTTTCCGTTACACCTCTAAGATTTAGTTTTATAAATTATCTTAAAATGTTGAGGGCAGGACAGAGAGCAAAAGCATGATACACGGAGTTATAAAGCATTCCACAATCCTTACAAGGAGAATTAAAATATAAACATCCAGAAGAAATTTGAAACTGAGCCGTAAAACGTTTTCTATGCTTCACTTTTGTGATAGAAGATATCCATGAGATCGGTAATTGCAAATCTTTTAAAAATTTGTTCACAATTATATTTGCATCTTGTTTGAAATTTCCACTGTAGGATTTTCTTGCTAGCCAAGGAATTGGCATTAAATGTAGAGATGCTACATTTTGTAATTTAAAAGAGACCTTTCCACAGTTAAAAATAGACTCTTGTTTTATGTCATGAATAAACAAAAGGCCAGAAGAGAATGCTTTAAATTTTAATTTTTGGGGTCCTTAAGATTTTTAAAAACATTTTTTTAAAGATTTTCTCTGATAATATCTATCGTTGAAGACGAATAAAAAGATGCCTGTCCCTTCCACATTATTCTCCGGGCAGCAGTGAGGTAATAAGAAAACGAACTTTTCCTACCATTCATGAAGTCGGTGCCAACCAAAAGCCATGTATATGAAGGTGTTGAAGAGAAGTAATTCCGCCATTCCTTATCTGGATACTTTGATAAGTAGATATATTTTTTAGGTAGATCTTGAGTATGACCGCCGAAAGACTAGTCAGTCCACCACCCATTAAATTATTAGGTCTTTTCAGTGAAGGAACCAAGGTAGTTAAAAGTAAGGTTGAGCCATTTTAACCAATGAAAGTAAAAAAATACACCGCCACGCAACCTACCTCATGAGCATGACGTCACATATGCCAAAATAGGGTCTATTTTATAAGTAAAATATGTTAAATATAATCCAATTTAGCCTTTAATTAGATCATAGAAGAATTAATTATCACAATTCTATTAGAAAATGGAAAAAATAAATTTTGTGGGTACTCATAAATTTTTGATGATTTAAATTTGCTGAAACTATCCAAAATATTTCATGAAAAAGCAAACTCTTCAATCATTACATGATAAAACATATAAAAATAACGAAATAAATTATAAAAAATGGTGTTTATAATCATATATTACACAAATATTATTACAAAGACTTAATTAGAAAAAAAGTATTTAGTTTTTAAACTATTAAAAACAAAATACTGTTTATAATCATATATATTACATAAATATTATTACAAAGACATATTTAGAAAAAAGCATATAATTTATTGGAGCATTTAATTAATCCACTGTTTTATTTTTCGCCTATCTCTTAAACTTTTTCTATGACTAGCTTTTTGCTCTTGAAGGCGATTTTTTCATATTTTATTTGAAGAAATATACACATTTTAGCAAATTTATTAATAGCTTCCAATGGAACCGACGGTACATTTGACATTGATTTTAAAACTCTTTTTACAAGGTTGTCGTTCCTATCCACCCTTCCATTTACTATAAAATTATTTAAAAAAAATTTGTTGACATTTCCTCATAGCCTCTAAAAGAATCTTTTTTGCTTTTTTTGTTAATTGAAGCCATTTTTTGTAAGAGTAAGATGCACTAATGATAATTTGAGTAAGGATTTAATACTTATTATGTATAGTAAAAGTGATTTGTTTATGTTTTCTGGGAGACATGACGTCACATGAAAAATATTTCGGAACCTAAGTTTATATATTATGAAACGGCGGGGTGTTGGTACGGGTAAAGCGTTATTGGATGAATGAGCACATGCGTTGGGATTGGAATGACATTCTTCACGTTGGGGATTCGAGGACACGGTGTCCTCGTTCATATCAACGTGCATTTAGCACTGGCGTTCACTAAAGATAGTAACCGATAATCTCCTGACTGACCATACATTCAACATTTGGTTTAACGCAGATACAAACTTCACTTATACATCATCATTGATTTTTTCTTAGTTCCCTGCTCATTGCCTTGTATAGACTGGGTTTTATAGAGATAAATATAGTAACTCAAGGATCACATGGGCTATTTAATAATAATTAGCGTACACCAACCCAAATCTGTCAAAGCAAGGCTTCTCCTTTCCTTTGAACATCGTCGCATAAAATTGGTCGCTTGTATTTTTTTGTAAAAATTAAATTCTTTATCACGAGGACTTTTGCTATAGCATTGAGGATCTCTCACTTCAGAAACCCCTCATCGAAATCACATATATTTATGTATCTTCCGAAAATATCCTCATGATGGGATCTCTTTGTTTGTATAGCCGTCTTGTACTGTGCTTTTAGGATGTTTTTATTAGTCAGTTGTCTCTGAAGAAGCCCCCCTTCAACATCTCTTATTATGTGTTTTATATAGTGAATAAATCAAAGTATATTTTAAGTCCCCGTCTCGACTCCTTATTTCGGCAGGGTTCCTCATCATATATATTATACATATATTCCCTCAGGTAACTGTGGAATAGCTAACCTCACAATTTTGTTGACCCATTATTCCTTTCGTACTAAAGAACGATATTAGAAATAAAACTATACTAATTCCGATGATAGTTCCTCTCGTGCATGCGTTAACAAAAAAAGTAAAACTAAGAAAAAGTAAATACCGACTACCTGTATCAATATATTTCATCTGTACAGGGTCCCGACGGTAAATCGGGAATTATTTCAAATGCCGATTGTGATTGTTTAAGATGTTGCATTGGAAAAAATTAAAAACTTACGACAAGCTGCATTCAACAGCTAACCCTTTTTATTTTATGAGATTTTCAGTAGCACGTGGCCTAAGAATGAAACAAGTCTGGAGAGATGCTATATACGAAGCTCGTCGTGCGGGGCGGACGCCTCAAGAGATTATTGAGTTCTTTCATTACCCAAAATCTACTGTGTATAAGGTTGTCAAGGCATTTGACAATGAGGGTAAGGTCAGGAGAGCTGACCACAGCTCAAGAGCAGACAAAATCCGGACTCCAAGGTTCTTGGCAGGTCTCAAGAGGTCCATTGATGCTCATCCAGACACCCATATCTCCAAGCTAGCCAAGGACCAAATGTGCACAGGAGCACAATTGAAAAGGCTGTCAAGATCGACCTTAGATACATGATCAGGGCCAGGGCTACAAAGCACCTACTCACGGAGCAGAACATGGCTGATAGAATCTCCAAAGGCAAGATCCTGATCAACCAGATGAAGAGCAAAAGTGGTTTTCTTCGATTCTTTTCTGATGAAAAAATATTCACTATTGATGCCAGCCACAATCGGAGAAACGACAGATGGATCTGCCTGGACGCTGATGAGGTCAAACCCTTCATGAAGACCAAGAATCCATTATCTAACATGGTCCTAGCCGTCATCAGTACGGAGGGTGATGTCATGCCCCCCTACTTCTTCCAGAAAAAGGAAACAGTCAACAAGGAGGTGTACAAGCGAGTCTTGGAGGAGGTAGTTGTCCCCTGGATGGATGATGTGGCTGATGGAAGGCCTTAAACATTCCAACAGGACTCAGCACCGGCTCACAGGGCCAAAATTGTTCTTGATTTTTTTGCTTTGAAAACTCCTAACTTCTGGCCTCCCTCTTTTTGGCCCGCCAACAGTCCGGATCTTAATCCCTGCGACTATTATCTATGGGGGAAGGTTGAGGGGTTGGCCTGCAAAAAATATCACACCTCTGTTGAAACCCTGAAGCAGTCCATCATCAAGACCATGAAAGAGCTGGATCCGCAAGAGGTGTCCAGAGCCTGCATCTCTTTCCGGCGCCGTGTGGACTCCGTGGTCAAGAACGAGGGCTCTCATTATGAGTAATAATTAACATTAAATATGACTTTAAAAAAATATAAATAAAATATTTCTATCACTGATACAGGATGCGCTATATGCATTTAAAGTTATTCCCGATTTACCGTCGGGACCCTGTATATAAATATCCATGCACATATTGTATTTCAAACTCCGCGTTGTTCTCGGCCATTACCTCCAACCCCCAGCCACAAATAAATACTAGTCATGTGGGAAATAATCATAGTTTATTACACATACATATTACATTCTTTGTCTTTAAAAGTTTAAAATATGACGATGCCGAACAAAATTTAGTAACTATAATTATAAAATTATTTATTATTAATAATTCGAGTTACTGTATTTTTAGAACTAAATTGGTTAATAAGTTTACCTTTATTTTTGGTTTCTTGTTGTTGTTTTAAATTTTTAGCAAATACAACTAATCTTAATCGAATGAACCTATTCATAAGCTTATCTTTTAAGAGTGGCAATTTAGAATACTATTGCAGTGTTGGGTAATTATATCACATGCAATATTTATTTTAACGATAGATGTTTCTTTTGAGATGTATACAATGATACATCCATGTTTCTAATTGCATTTTCTATTGGCAAAATTATTTCAGTAAAAATTAGGTGTGAACAATGAACTAGACTCTGTCCGGTGTAATCAGATATTTCGATTAATTTTGTTATATTTTCATGATAAGTATCATTAAAAGCGGTTTTTAATACAGAAAGACATTAATCACATGAAAGTTCGTATTTTTCCATCTTAAAAATTAAATAACTAGATAAATAATACAATATGTTAATCTCAGTTTTAGCTAATTCAGGTGCGTTAGATAAGTTTGATAAAATATATAATCTTGTCCCAAAAATTGACTTTTATCAGAAGATGATCGCCCATCTAAAACCTCAGCCAAAAATGTTGAATCGTCATAATTGTAATTGCTGGACTTGACATCTTTCATAAATTGGCTTAAACATATCAAACGTAAAATATATTTAAATTCCTTAGCAGAAGGCGTGGGATTGGTTGCTCTAACCATACTGAAAAGGTTTTTAATACAATCTGAAGAAAAATGAGTAGTCATAACAAAATTTAATCCTTCATTAAGTAATATTTTCTGCATATTTATTATTGATAATGAGGTTAAGATAGAGCCAGTTTGAATTGGTTTCCAACAGACAATGTTATTCTGTTTAGAAACTACTTTAATACTTTTAATAACATTAATGAAATCATATATGAATGCTACTGCTTCTTCATATACCGTATCATATTCTTCATGTTCTTTGTAACTAAAAGCGAAGGCTATTTTCCTAGAACAAACCAAATCAAACCATTTTCTCAATTTATCTATAAGCCATGCAGTAGTTAACAGACTTTTATCCTATTTTGCTTCATCAACCATATACCTTATTGTACGACTTACATCATGTGACCAAAAATGCAATGCTGGATCACTTTCATTTTATCTAAATGACTTAAATTGACTTTTGAGGTATCAAATTTACAGGCTGGCTTTAAAATTAAGCATTTTTGAAAATCAGCAACCATTTGAAAATGTCTTAAAGAAATTACAATAGAAACAAGATTCGCAGATGTTACGGTTTCTTCCGATAAAATGATATCATTTAAATACAAAATATTGCGCCAATTTTTATCAAATGTGAAGGATCAGCTATAAAGTGGACCTTATCGTTTGGATTAGCTGGACTGTCAATTTTATACAGGCATTGTGACTTCATTCCACTATATATTCCAAATCATTTCCACATTGCTAAATTTTTTACATCTTAAACGCATACATCCCTAATAAAAGAAACTTGTTTTTTTACCAAGCCATGATTAACTCGTGTAAAGGTAATATCTATCCATATATAGTAATTGGGGATCTTAACCCTTTAAATGCGGCTCCGTGAATTGTTATCCGATTTTCTTCTAATTTGAAATATAATCATCCTTAAACCTTATTTGAATGTACACCAAACGAAATTTAGCTGACTAAATTCTAAGTCATGTTTTTGGGATGTTCCAAATTTGGGAACGTTGGCGCTTTTAGTACTACAATTTTGTACATTTTAATATTGTTCTTTATTTCCTTTATATATGTATTTTTCAACATTTTTTATCGACAATGGAACTTTTAATTGTTGTAATAAATAGGACTACATACCTTATACAATCTTTTAATACACTTTGTACATTGAATTATAGTATTTTTCTGATATAAGACACACCTTTCTTGAGTACATGATTACAAAAAAAATATTTATTCTGTCAAGTCTTATAACTCTAGTGGACTTAGAAATACTTCCTCCAAGAGGCATTCGATTACTTTGACGTTGTATCAGAGTCAATATCCCTCCTAAATTGTCGATGGCTCATTTTATCGTTTTGGTTGGCCAAATAATAACATTAAATACTCCCACAACCGACAAATTGAGTGGAAGAATAAAAAGATTCCACCACCGTTTTTGAGCATGTATAACTAGTCGCAAATATTTACCCCCCATTTCAGAAATATACAGTCTAATTGTCTTCCTGGTTTTGTGTTTTCCGGATTAAATATCGAAATTCTATGTATATCCATCGGAGCTACACATCATCCAAATTTTATAGCCAAATCTTACTGACTAGTTCCTGATATAATTTTTTGCACCTAGTAATCCACGATATAGGATCATGGATTATCCACGCTAAGTTTTTCGTAAAATCCACCACACTGGAAACAATTTTCTTTTACCATGTCAAGGGTAAGATTTCAAAACTTCATATTTTCTAATTGGGAGTTGCCATATATTTGTCAATATTCAGTTACTTCAACAATAATGGAGTCTTGATACTGATATTTGTCGTCATTTTCTTCGTCACTAGGTATATCCCGCTCACTATTCGTTGGAAAACCTAGAACCACAATCTCGATTTCCTTACTTTTGATGTTTTCGATCTCCTCTATAGCACAACTGAGGAAGTCATGGGGGATATTTTAATAGATTCTCTAAATCATTTGAATCATAAAATTAATCGAAATAAATTATAAATATTAATAACTTACTATTCAACTCGGTCATCCATTATAAAAATAATTATAATACACATTTGTCTTATAGTTTTATGTACTTATATGTACTAACGTACGTAAACTAAAGGGAAACAAATAATAATACGCAAACACGTAGAGCATGAAAATGAGTACCAATAGGCGCCAACGTTCCACTTTTGGGAACATCATTTTAAAAGTCGATTTTAGTCAACTAAAATATTAATATTATTTAAAAAAATTGTTCAATGCAAATCTTTAGTATATTTGCTTATCAAAATAGTTATAAAATAGTAATACTACCAGTTCTTAACCCTATTTTTCTTATTATCAAAAGATAAGTTCAAAACTTGATAAACTCGGTTTTTTCAAAGCACTCAAACTAGAATTAAAATTAGTTTTTCGTTTATTTACACATAAAATATTTTGTTTTCTAAGCCTTAATATATAATATAAACTCATTCAATTTTGTTTTTATTGAATATGACGCGATGCAGAAGACTTCAAAAGTATGTTCCCAAAAGTGGAACGTTGGCGTGTAAAGGGTTAACATCGATTTGGATAAACCAAGGCATCGTTAACCCAATCAAACAATTTTATTAAAACTTATGGCAAAGATCATTTTGAAGGATGTTATCAAAAAAATTAACCCTGATGACGTCATATCTTTGAGAGCTGGAAGGAATTTTTCTCGAATTGATCTGGCCCTCGCATCCTCGGTACTTCTTTCTTCTTTCAAAAATATTTGCTATCGCCCCCATCCGGCGTCAGATCATGTATTAATAGATCTAAATTTATAATATTTTAAACCCCAAGGTCGTTTTAAAACTCCATTATGGTTATTTGATAACTCTGCATTTTTAAATCAACTTCAAAACAGGCTTTTAAAATACTTTAATCCTTCCGCCGGTTAAAACAACCTTCTCAAGATTTTTAACAATGCTATTCAAACTTCATCTTTAAATTTCGTCAGAAAAAAAGGCAAAACGTATCTATGCTTCAGAAAGATCTGGAAGATGTCCTCAACAATGCACCAATTTTTACTCGTTCGATTACGTCGGACACAACCAATCTCTTTAGATTTGCTGAGTTTAAGGAGTTTGAAATGGAAAGGAAAAAAGTCTTAGAGATTTGTCACACAATAAGACTAAAAGCTCTCTCTCAAATGGGTCATCCACCCATTGTGGAAATTCGAAGAATTTTTGAAAATGGAAGGGAAATTGTAATATGTTAGGATGTTATTTGGTTCCTTTGTATGTTTGGCGCTATGTTTATTGTCAGCTACGCTTAGTAAATTCCTTTTCCTTTTATCATTACTTGCGTGCTGACCGTACCTATAATAAAGAAGATCTATCTACCTTCCTACCTACTCTTCTCCACGTTATTTCATTGGCGACGAGGATTAAATGAAGAAAGAAGAAGTTTGTAGAGGGTTTACCTAACATACAAATCTGTAATCACCCCTTTATACTAATAATAACTTTTCTTACCTATATTCTATTCTATTTTTTCTAATTAAAACGACTCGTGTAGGAGAGCTAGGTTAATTTGATGAACAAAATGAGGAATTTGAAACCTACATTGAACGGATGATGTTCTATTTTATAGCTAACTCCGTGGAAGAGAAACTGCATGCTTGCTCTTTTCTATCTCTATTAGGATCTAAGACTTATGCCCTAGCTAAAAGTTTACTGTCTCCGAAAAATCTAACTTCTTGTTCATTTGATGAAATAAGTAAAACCCTAAGTCTACACTATAAACCTAAAAAGAGATTTTGAGAGATTTAAGTTTTATCAGAGAAATCAGAAGATAGGAGTGTCCATTTCGGACTATATAATGGCCCTGAAGGAATCAGCTCGGAGTTGCGAGTTCGGTAGTACGCTGGATGAAATGCTAAGGGATCGATTGGTGATGAGAATCACTGAGACATCTACTCAAAGAGACCTACTCACATTTGATGGTCTCACATTTCAAACAGCCGTGGACTTAGCCATCGCTCGTGAAGCAGTTTCCGATGATACTAAAATACTAACTGGCGAAATCTCAAAAATTCACTCAGAAAATCATTCAGTCAACCAAAAACCTAAAGATCAAGTTCAATCAAGTTAAAGTTCCTCCTAAAATCCCTGCTTTGGATGTGGGGGAAATCATTAGAAAAGGGATTGCCCTTTTAAAAATTCTACGTGTCATGGGTGTGGAAAAGGGGCATTTAAAGAAGGTGTATTTTTCTAAAGACAAGAAAGAACGGTCACCTTCATCTCCGCAAGATAATAATTGCGTGGAAAAGGAGTATGTATTTTCTGTTCGGGAAAACACTCCTGTCGCACCTTTCCATCCTTGGGAATGTCCTTAAACCCCGTGGGAAAGAATTCATATATATTATGCAGGGCTTATTAAAAATCAGTATTTTCTTATTATTATTGATGCCCATTCTATAGGTGACTCAGCAGTATATGGACCCTCTAATAATGACTATAATAAGAAGAATAAAACTATAGAGCTGCTCTCAGCAGTCTTTTCTCGTTTTGGACTACCCTCTATTGTTTCGGATAATGCCACTTCTTTTACGTGTGAAGAGTTCAATAAATTTATTACTATTAACAAAATTAAACTTATTAACTCAGCTCCGTATCATCCCTCTACAAACGGCCATGCAGAAAATGCAGTTAAAATATTTAAAAACTTTCTAAACCCCTGCGGTACCCTCACTATGTTCAAACTAAATCAATTTCGGTTCCGTCATAGAATAACTCCCCACTCTACTACTGGTGTTACTCCATCAGAATTGATGATCGGCCGGAAACTAAAATCAAGTTTAGACATGATCACTCCCATACCTACAATTTTGGAGACAGTGGTTCGGAGTAAAACTTGTCAGAAGAAAAATCACGATGGATCCATCACCTCGACAACGACCTTTTGATCTGAACGATTCAGTCATGGTGAGGAACTTCTCAAAAAGGGAGGAAGCAAAATGGGTTCCGGCGACCATATGTAAGGAAACTGGTCCTATGTCCTATAAATGCCAGACTGACGGAGGGGAAGTGGTTCGGCGACACAATGACCAAATCATTGCCTCCAGATCCAATGATTGTTCTTCTCCTGAGAAGGTGGAAGAACCGAAAGGATTGAGACGATCGAACAGAGTTTCAAAGCCTCCTGAACGCCTACAAGTGGAATTTTAAAATCACCTATTAAAGTTGTATAGGTATATATAAATTTAAATTTAGTTTGGGGGAGTGTAATATAGTAGTATTTTAGTTGGTACCTTTTATGTTTGACGCTATGTTTATTGTAAGCTACGCCTAGTAAATACCTTTTCCTTTTATCATTACTTGCGTGCTGACCGTATAATAAAAATATATATCTACCTACCCACCTACTCTTCTCCACGTAATTTCAGAAATTAAAGACAAAAATTAAATTTTGGCTTGCTTTCACAGACGCTTTCAACGGATTCTCGGGGTCGAACGCAAGAGTTTTCCTCGACCATTAAAAATAACTCCATCTATATTTTCGGATGTTGTCATCTCCAACCATATAAAGAAGTTTTTCGAGATAATAAAGCATCGGGCCCGGATGGTATTAGCGGCAAATTGTTTTCGCACTGTGTAACAGAGGTTGTGCCGTACCTCCTCAAATTTGGTCAGTGTATGGAAATTCACGGAAGGTTACACCAAGCTCTAAGCAAAGGCCAAATAACTTTAATTCCTATAAAAGGCAATCTTTTGGATCCGAACCGTTGGAGACCTATAACTGTTTTAAATGAAAGTTGTAGAATTCTTTCGGGGATAATCTCTCAAAAAATCGAACTCATTTTGAATTCTAAACTTAGTTTAGTGCAAAAGGGGTTCCTAAAGGGAAGGAAAATCCCAGACATCGCCCGGAATATACAGAGATGTAGAGAGTGATGCAATTTTTTGAAGAGGAGTTGCCGTCAGGGTTGCCCCACAGCACCTCTATTATTCGCTGCGGGACTAAAAGAACTCAGTGATAACATCATTAAAAAATGGAGGCTTTGGTGTGAGTTTTGGCAATTCAAAGCATATTATAGACATGTATGCGGATAACATAACGCTTTTCTTAGAAGCTAATAAGGAAAAACAACTGTTAAAGCGCATTCAAGTTGTACTGAATTTCTTCAAAAAAATTGAAGATCCGACTTACAAATAAACGTTAAAAAACTGTTGCTTTGCTGATTGGAAAGTGGTTTCCTGACAAAGATTGTAAGCTCCCTAGTTTAATAATAAAAGAAACCGTGGACATATTAGGAATTACTTGGGGACGTTATTGTCCCACAAGTAATAACTGGTCTACCCTTAAAAACATAGTGGACGGGAAAATTCCTCATGGGTGGAAATTCATTCTGCAAAAAAGATTGACCTGTACAATTACCGGGTGGTTCCTGCTGTTTTGTATAGATCTACAGACGTTCCTTGATCGCGGAGAAGGCGCTACAGGAGGAAAGCATCTGGCTAAATAATCTTTTTCATCGAATCTATTTACCGGCTCTTAAACGTCCGAAATCAGATTTGGGGGGAGGACTATCCCTGTTATCTAGAGTTATTCCCAAAATTTATAGGAAAGTTTTAATAGACCTCTCTAAAAACTCAAATTTGGAATGGAGAAAACATATCGCTTCTAGCCCAGCCTATAATTGGATTATGTTAGGGACGGACGCAACAAATGAACTCCTAGAAGATTTTTCCACCTCATTAAGTGTGATTTAAAGAATAATATGGAGAGGAATACCAAGTTTTATAATTCCTCAACTATTGGCATTATTCGTCGAAATCGAGAAAAAAAGTTCTTTTTTAAGAATCTAGACGACCCGAGAAATTTGGAAAGAATAGCCTTATCCTCACAATACATGATCTCACGAATGACTCTATCTTCAAGCCCGGAAAATTTGTATTTGAACTGCGGCAAAAGAGCACATAGTCCCCGTTCCGTGGCATCTAAGAATGTGTTTCTCCCCTGATACGAAAGCGGAGACGGAAAAAATTGTCGACAAATACTTAAAAGACTTGGATGTGAAGATATCATGGAGGAGTAAAATTTTGAGTTCGATTTCCAAATTTAGCCATGCAAAACGCTTTAAAGAATTTTTTGTTTAGCACCCAATTTAAGATTTAAAATAGGTTCGATTTCATATGCGATGATGTCAGACAATAATTATATATTTCAACTTTTATGGGTCATTTATTTAAAATTAATACATATAATATTTATACAATTATTAACAAATAATAATATTACTTAGAGGGGTTATGATAATGAAATCATAAAAAAATCATTTTAGTTGAAAATTAACCCTCCATCAAATCATCTATAACGTTTTTTTATCCATATACTTTTGCAGACTCGTCCACTATTAGTTTTTTATCTCCTTCCACTCAGGCGTGGATCCTATGAAGGTCTCAAAAGAAATCTCATTATATATCAACTTGTTCCGGTGAAGTGGGGCTGATCTAGGAGCTAAACAAACAAACTTATTACATGGAAACGATAATCATTGGTTAAAATATATCTCCTAATATGTATTTTATGTATATTTTGGTCAATATCAACTACTGAATTAATTAAAACACATTGAATCAATTTATAAAACATTTTACAAACAACTCATGAAAACACTTTTATTATTTATATATGAATAGCAAATTTATTGGAATACGATTGGCATTACGAAAATCAATATAGAATTAATAAAATGTCCAGTAAAAGTTCAGGTAATCAAAAGACAAGATATCTAAATGTGTAAAATTTATTAAGTTTACAATGTGGAATTAATTAATGACTGTTGTCCCACTCTTCAAAACTAAAGGAGTTCTGTTTCCTGCCTCAGCAGGTGTTAAGGCAATATCCATAGTCTCTAGCATCACCAGATCCGTACAACGAGGTAGCACACCATTTTCTTGAATCATCTACGTCTGTGCATTTAGTATAACTTATTCCATTATGGGTGAATGGAAATACGCATGTCTTTCCACTGTTGGTCATACAACTCGATGAATTGGTAGTATCTGGGGTAGTAACTGAACCTATAATAAAACGTGGTGAGAACAGATTTAAGATTGTATTTATCTGAAAAAACGCTACCTGGGCATGAAGGACTGCAGTTTCCATAATTGGCGTATTCCATATTGGCTTTGAGACTTGTAGCACACCATGGCATTCCCAAGTTATCGACAGGAGTGCAGGAGTCATAGGTTTTGCCTCCATATTTGAACGGAAAGATACACAGTATTCCACTTGTGGTTGTACAGCCACCTTAAATAATAGAGGATCCAGAAATTAATTAATTGTTCAAGAAAAGATAAGGATATAGGCTGACCAGAAGGTGTAACAGTTGGTTCCTTTGTTTGAACTGAAACAAGTGATATTTCAAAAATAAGAATTGCAATCGACTAATGCAGGAGAGTGTTTTACCATCACAATTTGCTGGGCAGTAGTTATAGTCTCTAGCCATTCCTGTGGGATAGAGTGTTGTAGCGCACCAGGGTCTTGTATCATCTACAGTTGTGCATCCAGTATAGGATACGCCGGAATAAATGAAGGGAAATACACATTTTCGCCCTGATTCCGTCGTACATGAATTTCCAGTCGGCGGTGGTGGAGTTGAAGCACCTAAAATTGATATCTTTTTAATTGGAACTCTGATCAATATATATATTTCTCAAGATAAGAAATAGTCCCCGTCAAATGGTGGATGCGATTTACCTAAACAAGAGCTTGGGCAGTAACCGTATCCATTGGCATCACCGGAATCATAAAGAGAAATGGCACACCAAGGTCTAGAGTCGTCAACATCAGTGCAGCCATTGTATGTGACGCCTGAATAAATGAATGGGAAAATACAAGCTTGACCAGTTGACAGGATGCAGTTGGATTTTTTTGTTGTCGGTTTGTTTGTTGCAAGCGTGCTCGCTAGAAATTAAAAAGAACAATAAAATACTTATTTGAAAAACATATTTTTTGACTTACAAGTGCAAGAACTTGGACAATAGCCGTACTTATTAGCTTCACCAGAAGAATACAGTGATACGGCACACCAATTTCTTGAGTCATCTACATCGGTGCAACCATTGTATGTTACACCTGCATATTTGAATGGGAAAACGCAAGATCTTCCGGATTCTAAGACACATGTTATTTTTGTGCGGTTGGTTCTTTAGTTGTAGCCGTGTTTGCTGAAAAATTAAATATATAATACACTATCCTTTAGATCGATAAACGATTTTTGGACTTACATGTGCAAGAACTTGGACAATAGCCGTACTTATTAGCTTCACCAGAAGAATACAGTGATACGGCACACCAATTTCTTGAGTCATCTACATCGGTGCAGCCGTTGTATGTTACACCTGCATAGATAAATGGGAAAACGCATGCTCTTCCGGATTCTGAGATACATGTTGATTCAATCGTTGTTGGTTTGTTGGTTGAAACCGTGCTTGCTGTAAAAGATAATATATATTATTTCTTCAAAGTGTAACCATTTATTGGACTTACATGAGCAGGAACTTGGGCAATAGCCGTACTCATTAGCTTCACGGGAAGCATAAAGAGATATGGCACACCATGGTTGCGAGTCATCTACATCGGTGCATCCGTTGTATGTTACACCTGCATAGTCAAATGGGAAAATGCATACCCTTCCAGATGGTAGAATGCAGCCTGAATCTGTTGTCGTAGGAGGAGAAGATGTCGTGGATACCGAGGAGCTAGTTCCTGGAGCAGGAGTTGTTATAGTTGGCATAGTGTTGGCAGATGTGGAAGCTGTCGACGATACCGAGGAGCTAGTTCCTGGAGCAGGAGTTGTTGAAGTCGACATAGTGTTGGCAGATGTGGAAGCTGTCGAAGATGTCGACGATACCGAGGGGCTAGTTCCTGGTGCAGGAGTTGTGGGAGTTGACATAGTGTTGGCAGATGTGGAAGCTGTCGAGGATGTCGACGATACCGAGGGACTAGTTCCTGGTGCAGGAGTTATGGGTGTTGGTGTTGGTATGGTGCTTGTCGATAGGGAAGCTGTTGGGGAAGTTGAGGAGCTGGTTGCGGGTGCAGGAGTTGTAGATGTTGTTACTACTGTTGATGTAATCGTTGTTGATGTTGATGATTTAACAAATTGAGTGCTTTTGCTGAGGCTATTATCAGTTGTTTTAAACAATCCTAAACGAAAATTTAAAAAAATATAAACGTTAAAATCAATATTTTTCCACTAAATGTAGCCTAAAGATATTATGTTTTAGTCCACTTTTTTCAGCAATCATTACACTATGCAACAAAAAATGACTTTTGTCTTGCCAACGCAAAAACAAATGAATCTAGTAATTTAGAGAATGGGGATTACAGATATATGATTATTTAGTCGTGATATTTGTTTTTCTGGCCACAATTTAAGTTTTAAAATTTTCATGTTTTAGGCCCATGGTACATACGGATCTATGATTTTCAGGGGCAAGGCAGCAATTAACATTAATGCATTACCAATACAATTTCAAAGAAAGATCCAATAAATCTATTGGTAAAGTAATATTTCCAAAACTCTGATTATGTAATGAAATAATTGCATTTTAGTCGTAAAAAATGGGACAAACGGACACTTTCACGTTATGATAGATATATCACTCATGGACAATTTTTTCAGCTGCAAAGTTATATTTACATACGTTTCAGGCTTTAGAATAGCCATCGAGACCATTAGAACTATTAAAAACGACTTTATTATCGAATAATTGAGCAAAAATCATTAGGCACCTATGCTCCTCATATCTATGATCATCGTTCTAAAGGTTTCGTGGATTGTTAAAATTTTCTTCGTTCCGTAACAAAAGGATTAATATCAATATATATATACATTTGCATGTATTCTACTTCAGTAAGTTACATGTCCTTAAAATTAAAACAATAAATTTTTATTAATGGGAAAATATAAATACAAAAATATTCATATTGAAAAATTATATTCGAAATAAGTATTTAGTATAAGTATATTGATATTAATCCTTTTGTTACGGAACGAAGAAAATTTTAACAATCCACGAAACCTTTAGAACGATGATCATAGATATGAGGAGCATAGGTGCCTAATGATTTTTGCTCAATTATTCGATAATAAAGTCGTTTTTAATGGTTCTAATGGTCTCGATGGCTATTCTAAAGCCTGAAACGTATGTAAATATATCTTTGCAGCTGAAAAATTGTCCATGAGTGATATCTATCATAACGTGAAAGTGTCCGTTTTGTCCCATTTTTTACGACTATAATGCAATTATCTCATTACATAATCAGAGTTTTGGAAATATTACTTTACCAATAGATTTATTGGATCTTTCTTCGAAATTGTAATGGTAATGCATTAATGTTAATTGCTGCCTTGTCCCTGAAAATCATAGATCCGTATGTACCATTAGCCTAAACATGAAAATTTTAAAATTTAAATTGTGGCCAGAAAAACAAAACCCATTGTTCTAAATAGCAATTTATTATTGCATGGACTCCATACAGTCAATTTTTTAAAGTTTTGGCCGTTAGCAAATTTTTGTTGCATAGTGTTATGCATTTGTCTCATGAACAATTATATTAACTTTTGTAGTATACAAACAACAAAGACAATGTTAATCATATTAGTGTACAAGAAGTCCATGTACATTAGAAATTGATTATTCTATGACTTTTCCATTCATAGAAATAAGTTTTTTACACATTAATATAAAATACTTTTATGATAGGAAATATAGGAACTACATATATTTTTATTTTTACTATAAGATTAAGTTTTACACAAATCAGAGTGATTACCTTGAGAATTGCATCCTGGTAAACAGATTCCTGCAAGTCCAAATGCCAAAACAAGATACAGAACCTTCATGATGATGTGAGAGTCAAAATGAAACTAAAATATATTTTTTTCTGGTTGCTAAAAAAGCTTTCGTTCATTTCCTAAATAGTGATTGATTTATATTGTATTAATCATATAATAATATTTTCGTGGAAGGAATAAAATATTTGCTATATCTTAGGGCGTTACCCTATACATCTGTTCATCTAGAATATATTAGTACGGCTCTATTAATTAATTGAAGAACCCATTTTTTGTCACTTTTAAATATAATCAAGAGATAACTGGACAGAAAAAAGTAGGTAGTAACTTTCGGACAGCTATTGAAATCAGTGGAATCCATGTTGTTGATTTATAAAGCAATGGAAGAATAAATAAAACTCGCATATTTGGGCGCCTACGGCGCCCATATGTTCATATTACATAAGTTTCTTAAAATTTGTATCATGGATTTTGTGGAGATAAAATAGGTTTTCTAAATGTCAAATGAGTTACAATAATTTTCTGTTTTGTACAAACATTCCTTATAAAAAGTTTGACTTTGTACAAAGAATATGTTTTAAGTCACATGAGATGCTTTTTTCATTTTTTCCCTTTCTTTACCTTGAAAAGTAGGTAGTAAAATCAGAAAAGGTGATTTTTTGTTTTGTAAAAACATTCCTCATAAAAAGTTTGACTTTGTACAAAGAATATGTTTTATGTCATTTGAGATGCTTTTTTCTTTTTCTTTTTTCCCTCTCTTTACCTTGAAAAGTAGGTAGTAAAATCAGAAAAGGTGATTGTTCTGGTTCATTTCTGGTCCCATCACTTTGCAAATAGTTTTATTAGGTCCACCTAAGGACCCAAGGATTCCATAGGTACCTTCAAAGTTCAAATCTGACCATAAATGTGGGAAGAGATAGCGTGCGGACATACAGACGGACGGACAGAGATTGGTGAATTATTATACAGATACAATATCCACCAACTCTTTTCCTCGTAGCTTTGATGTAAGAGAGAGAGAGAATATCTTGGCTTCAAAGACGAACCTTAAAGATAGGGAAAAGGTCGTTCTCGCAAACTCACATTAAAAAGTAAGTAAAACAGGTTTTTTTTCTTTTTACGCATCTAATAATGAGAATGATGAAGCATTATAAACATTTTTTTTTTTGCTTCAATATGCTAAAGCTGCTCAGTTGATTAGATAATAATATGTGAAATCGTAGTCGCCCAATCAAATGATTCTCAAATTATAGAGGATAGAGCAGTGTTTCCCAAATTTGTTAAGCTCGTGACCCTTACAGCAGTAACAAACCTCTCATGACCCCCACGTTTATAATCCTTCAAAAATCACATTAATTGTAAGCGGCAGGGATATAATTTAAAATTATAAATATTAATCACAACAGATAAAATTAAAACTCCATTGACTCCATTGATAAAAACTCCATTTATTATAACTTTAACTGATTTATTGACATTTCAATGTGAAGAATGTAAACGCTTCTTTGCCACAAGCAAATCAATACGAGGCTCTGTATGGCTCAAGACACATCGCATGTCTGCTTCAGCATTCAACCTGTTTCTAGCCTTCGATTTTATCACCAGGAGAGTCGAGAAGCCACTTTCACATAGGTAAGTGGATGAAAAAGGAACAAGTACTTTCAGGGCAAATTTGCTGGTCTTGGGGAAAGCGGAGAGCATCTTGACCCAGCAGTTGGAGCTGTTGAGCTGTTGTTGTCCCTGAAACTCCTCTTTCGCTGCGGTGTTGTTGATGAGCTCTAAGAATTCCTCTTGTATGTCATCAGGGAGGTCATCCACAGTGCATCGGAAAGGATTGCGAGCAAGTGATAGCTGTATATTTTCATTTCTGTCAGTTTCATGGAAATAGCGTTTGAACTCTTCTTGGAGGATTGTCAAGTGTTCCTTGATCTCTTGTTGCAGCTCCTCGGCAAGTGGCTCTTCTCCGATGACATCGTTCAGACGCTGAAAGGAAGTTACATTTCCCCTTTCAACTTTCCTCTTCCAGAGAGCTAACTTGTCAAGGAAAGCCTTGATTGCATCGGTATGCATAATGATATTGGTATCTGGGCCTTGTAGTTGCCGGTTGAGTCCATTCAAAGCTTCAAAAACATCTGCCAAGTAGGCAAGACTACACTTGAATGGCCCCTGAATGTCATCTAATAACTGAACCGTTTTCTTCCCTTGAGCTGTCAGAAATATAAGCAATTCATCAAAGAGTTCAAATACACGGGCGAGAACATTACCCTTTGACAACCAACGAACAGATGTGTAGAAGAGTAGATCTTGGTGAGCAGAATCCATGTCTTGGCACAACCTACGAAAGAGCCTGGTGTTGAGTGCACCTCCTTTGATATGATTCACGATGCGGATCACTGTGTCCAAGATAGCTTTGAGAGGAGCAGGAAGCGTCTTGGAAGCAAGAGCCTCACGGTGGATCAGGCAGTGTGTTGTAATGATGTCTGGGTTCTTCTTTTTCACCAGTGTCATAAATCCTGACCTGGAGCCGAGCATGCTGGGAGCTCCGTCCGTACAGACACCGACCAATTTTGCCCACGAAAGATTTTCCTCTTCGAAGAAGTTTGACACTATGCTCATGATATCTTCAGCCTTTGTTGTCGTTATCAGTGGGCTGCAGAAGAGGAATTCCTCCTCCACCTGATTTCCGGAGATGAACCGAGCATAAACCAAAAGCTGAGGAAGATGTGTAACGTCTGTGGTCTCATCAAGTTGGATGGCGAAGAAGGGAGAGAGTTTGATTTTCTCTATCACCTGAGACTTGATGTCCTGCGACATGTCATCAATGCGGTGCTTAACTGTGTTGTCCGAAAGACTTATCTGATTGAGCTTGCTGGCACAATTCTGATCAAGGACAAGACGAGCAGCCTCTACCATACAAGGTTTAACGAGCTTTTCTCCAATTGTGTGTGGCTTCTTCTGCTTTGCAATAAGAAAGGAAATCTGGTACGATGCCTTGACGACGTTGCTAGGTTGAAAGAGAACCCCTGTTCCATGATCCAATCTCGACCGTTTGAGCTGATGTTCCTTGATTTTGAAGTATGCCAGATCCTTCTTGGCCAGTTCCGAATGAACTTTGGTGAGATGTTCCTTCAGCTTGAACGGCTTCATGCTCTCATTAGCAAGTGTCTTCTTGCATATGACGCACTGTGGCACCTGCATGCCATTGTTCACTGTAAATGTGAAGCCGAAGCTGAGAAAACTCTCGTTGTATGTGCGCTTCTTTGACATCTGGAAACAAAAACAAAAAGAATCGTACGGCAAAACATACTATATCAATCGTTAATCGCTGCTCAAAATTGATCACCAAAATTATAAGAGCGATATAAAAAATATGAGCAAACAGAAAGAATAAAAAAGTAACATGAAACGCAATTATTATTTGATAACTTGAAAACGTTCATAATAGTCATATCATTTAATAATATTATTTAAAATACATAATGACAAGCGAGCAAAATAATACACAACGGAATTGGTTCGGGGATCACCTTTTTAGAAATATAACAAACTGAAACATACGTTACCTCATATGAGAGACGTTTCAAATTTAATCAGAAAAATTCTTGAATAACACCAAACGAATCACATAAAGAATAAATCACTTATTAACGCACAGCACTAGGTTTACTGTAATTTCATCGCGAGTAAATTTGTCGCGGAGCTTTTTATAGCCGTTTTTTTTGTCACAGGTAAATACATCGCTTGCTCTTTTATAGTCAGTCAATTTTGTAGTTCTTCTTTTTGTCACGGGTAAATTTGTCGCCAAGCTTTTTTGTAGTGAAGTATTTTTGTCGTTCTTCTTTTTTTCGTAAGTAATTTTGTCGCCCAGCTTTTTTGTAGTGAAGCATTTTCCGCGCTGTTTATTTTTTACTTTGTGGACCTATTCATGGGGACTCTGTCTGGGGTCCCATGGGGTTTGAATCTACCGCTGACATTTTTTAGGGAGAAAAGACACACGGCTTAAGGTTGTGCACACCTTAGCCTCGGGTGTTCCGCCGCGAGTCCTATGGGGTTGAAATCGACCGCCGACTCTTATTAAGGGGAAAACACCCGGCCTAAGACTTTCGTAGACCCTAATCTAACGGAATGCGCCAACTTTAACCGGATGTTCCATGGGTTTGAAATCGACCACCGACCCTTCTTAAGAGGAAACCACCCGGCCTAAAAAAAATATACCCTAATTTAAAGGATTGCGCCGGGCTTAGTCGGGTTTCCCATGGGTTCGTAATCTACTGCAGACCCTTCTGGGTCGAAAAAAACAACTCAAGAGTTTTTCAGACACTAATTTTGCGTGTACCCTCTGCTTTATCTGAGGGTCTAAGGGTTGGAGTCCACCGCCGACTCCTCTTAAATGTAAAACAAACTCGGGTTAAGTGGTTTTCAGACCTACATCTTGCAAGATATGCATGCCTCATCCGAGAAGACTATGTAGAAATACACGGCTGACCCTTTGAAGGAGGAAAATGCATTTAGCCCAAGAGTTTTGATCCTCTTCTTTGATCCTTGTTTCTGTAAGCATATTCACTCTCTGTAAAAAAATAATAATAATATTTGTTAGCTCTAAAAATAACGACAAATGCCTACGTAGTCGAAGAGGACCTAAGGCTCATCATGATTGGTGCTTCAGCTCGCTACGCTGCTCTCTCCATCAAAATCCCGGATTTAGAAGCTCCAACGTGGAAATGGGCTGGCGATATAATTAAATATGTGCCTGAAAGATCGAAAATAAGCACTATCAAAAGGATTTTAAGAAGTCATCGTGTATTTTTAAACCAATCTAATAAATGAGTTGTCCTTTTTTATCAGGTTATTCTTCAGGGCAGTAAATTTTAACTACAATGTTCATATATGTATTTTCGTAATTGCCCTGAATAGTTTTACTCTGTTTCTGTATATAATTTTAGTGTATTTTTCATTTTTACACTTTATAAAATTTTGCAGTTAACCGAATAAAATGTTTTTAACTGAAAAAAAAATATTTAACAGTTAAAAAAATATGTAATGACACATTCATTTAAATCTAAAGGTTATTTTCTTAAAAGACATATTCTTCTTTTCATATTTTTTTATACATGAAAAACAACAAATTTGATATCTATTGCTCTCTTACCTGTATTTATCTATTATCTTCGATGAAATGTAGTTTATATTATTACTTCTGAACAACTTTTTGTTCAACGTCCCAGATTGAGAATAGGATATCAACTATTATCAAATGCTGAATCCGAATAAGTCCAAATAAATAATTTAAGGTCCTAAAACCAAATATACTTTTAATATCTAAAATCTATAATTTCTTCATGAAGACATATATCAAAAGTGACAGTGACAATTTAATAAAAACGAAAGAGGTAAAATATACAATTAATACCATCCTGTTTAATTACATTGTTTAAGTCTGCCAAGATCTAAGCTAGAATGCTTATTTATGTAAAAATTTACGCATTAGCATCGTTTTTCTTTTATACATTTTATATTTTTTTGGAGCTGTGAATAAAAAAATAAATAAATAAAAAGTCTGCCAAGATGATATAACAAATATCGGTGCTTTTTTAAGGAACCAATAAATCGGCCCTCTTTATTTTAGGTCCATTTCGATCAGTAAATTTGACTTATAATGTTCCTTTATATTTTGTTTTTATGCACTCTTCAAAATAGTTTTTATTCTGTTTTTTATATTTGTGTTTTTCTATTATTCTTTATTGCTGTAGCTGATATGAAATAATATTTTATGACTAAAAGAAAAGACATCTAATTAATTTTAACGCTATAGTTCTTATTCATATTCACAGTATGCAATTCCATAGAATAAAATAGACAAAAAAACATCTTGACTTTTCCCACATAAATTTTAAATTTTATCTGAAAATAAACTAATTTCCTCTAGTATTCTAAAGACCTACACTCTATTCGGACCATACAAATTGAAAAAAGGTCCCCCTCTTGTCATAAAGATTTAAACGCAGCATTAAGCAACATCAAATCATTAATTGCTAAGCAACTAACGGCAAACACTTATGTGGAAGCTGAGGACCTGAGAGCGATCTTCCTTGGAGCAGCGGCTCGTTACGAGGCGCTCGATGTTAAAATTCCTGACCTGGATCTCTTCTTGGAAATGGGCGGGAGATATGTACGATTTGTGCCATCTCGCTCAGGAGTATACCTGAAAGCTCTGAAGAGGATTTTAAGACGTCATCAGGATTTTTTAAGAATAAATAAACGCTGTTTCGTCCATGTATATAAGGTTATAATCTCTTGACAGTAAATATGTTCTAAAAGGTTCATTCGTGTTATTTTATTTTAACGCAACTGTCGAGAGTATTTTTTATTTTTATTAGTTGTCTTGTATTTTAGTGTAGTTAATATTTTACACTGTCTTATATTTGATAGCCGAAAAAAAAATTATAACCGTAAAAAAATAATTAAAAATTAAAAAATGGTGTAGGATGAATTTGAGATATAATAGCATTTTGTATCATAACAACATAAGTCGACTTTATTTATTAAAGAGTGACGACTTTGTATTTGAGGATCATTTATTTCTAATATATCTTCGGATACCGTTGACCACAATATGTTTCATGTGTTACTTACTCCTACTCACTATAGTAGTGCAAAACGTCTCTTGTACCCCTCACATCTTTTTTAAGAGAATCGTATTATATAACATTACATAATACTTCAAAATAAATGAACACAATATTACCATTTGAAATTAAATAAATAATTTGCATTTAAATATGAATTCATAACAATAAAAAGAATTAGAAAATAGGGGTAAAGTTTCAATAACTTGTTTGTATTTTTTTCTCGGGAGAGTTATTATCTTGATAGTGATATATTTGTTGACCGAATTGACGGATATGAAGGTTGTATGCGAAGAGGAGGATCCGTATGGAGAGGATGAAGGATCGTAGCCACCGTGGCTGCTTTGCACATAGTGATGTCTTTGAGGGCCATGTGTTGTTTTCTCTGAATGCTCTAGTTCTGTTATTTTTTTTGTCAGGGTCACCTATGTAGGGTGCACCTTTGGAGGAATATTACTATTTCTTAGGAAAATATTATTTCATATTTAAACAAAATAATTACAATGGGAAAAGTGTATATATATATTATACACATAGGCGTAGGAGACAGTGGGGCAAGGAGGGCAACTGCCCCCAAAAATTCGGGTGAGTACTCAAATTCGGGCAAATTGGTTGAGGTATTCGGGCATTCAAGTTGAAGAAAAAATATGAAATTATGAAACAACCGGCTTTTTAATTATACCAAATAGATATATGTAATGAATATATGTAATTACTATCAAGAAAATATAATTTACATAGCTTTCTTCATTCGATTATTTTTTTACCGATCTACAGTTCTTGTTAAAATTCGGGCAATTGATTTCTGCCCCCAAACCAAACATCTCCCCTACGCTTTTGTATATATATACATATATATATATATATATATATATATATATATATATATATATATATATATATATATATATATATATATTCGTTCTTCGTTTCCCTGTATCCCCCCGAACACTTCATTATCTCTTGACAAAATTTTCAGTGAATCGTTCTAAGAGAGCTCAGTGATGTGTTTTAGTGGGGTTGCCAACTCCCGAAAAATTCGTCTCGTCATGCTTATTTTATCGTCAAACGTTTTTTGTAGATTTTTTGAAATTGCTAGTTAGACTTTAACCAAATTTTATGTGAATGATTTTGAAGTAATGAGACGAGTTTTGGGTTTTTTCTTAGTGCTTATTGGAAAAGTTGTTTTCCATATGATTACCTAAAAATAAGTAATATTTGTCCCTGTCTTTCCTCTCGATTTATGATTAACGACGAACGACAAAGTTTTTGACAACAGTGAAAATTCCTTGTTGTTTGGATTTTGGTGCCAAAAAATAGAAAGATGTTTCATGGGAAAAATTTCCTTTAAAAAAGTTATCATTTTTTTCAGAATGGTGAAAAAAATCTTTTTAAAAAACAATATTTTTTTTTCACAATGACGAACGATGAACGTTGAACGATTCAATTTAAAAATAAAGATGAACGATAACTTTTGGTGAACGATAACTTTTGGTGAACGACAAACGAACGACAATTTTTAGCGATCGTCAACAAGTCTTTTATATATATATATATATATATATATATATATATATATATATATATATATATATATATATATATATACATATATATATTAGGGTTGTTCTTATTTTTCAAATGTTTGAAATGTTAGCGACTTGTGGATTTTCTGTTTCTTGGTGATAAAAGAAGACGACATACAAAGTTTGAACAAAATCGGTCAACATTACGAGGTCGCGCAACGAGGTCAAAGTTTTAAAAATTTAGTAAAAATAGTTTTCCCCAATTTCTTCAAAATGGTGGACGTTACAGACTTCAATAATAATTATTAATTTAAAGGAAATCTAATTTACTACCAGACGTACGTTTGATGTTTTTTAATAAACAAAGTTTTCAGTAAAAACAAAGCAAGAAAGGGAGTGTGTATTGTTAGCTTATTTCATAGCTTTTTTGTATCAATTAACTTCACTCGCCTGTAGAAGATGACTTGTTCGCTTCAGAGTAAAATAGTACTTTAAAGTTTAGTAAAACTTTAGATATAAATCCAAAAATGACCTTGGTTGCATTCTATCAATTCAGAATTCAGTACAATCTGAGTTTACATCATATGATTCAGAGCCTGTATTGACCTATAAGAAATCGATTATGAAAAAAATAAATCATAATGTGTTTCTTAGATTTGCGTCAAGGTATCCTCTCAAAATTTTACTTTGTCTCTGACGCATTTATAATCCATTATATGCGTCATTTTGTACGCGAGATAGGCTTTTTTAATGTACATATAACTCTCTACTTATTAATTGATATGATTTAGTATACCAAAATATTAAGCTGGCAGTTAGTGTAACCTGGATAGGAAGAAAAAAGAGGGAGAGAAGTGAGGCAAAATACTCCCTCCCTTCTCTTTCTCTTTCTATCCAGGTAACACTAACAGATTACCAGATGGTAATCGTATATTCTCATATCAAAAGATCAATTTTTGGGGGAGAGTACGTATTTGCTTATATCTCTTAAAGTATAGCGATTTTTAGAACACCAAACATATCAAATGAAAGCTTGGTTAACCAGCTTTAATATTTTGGTATACTAAATCATGTCAATTTAATAAGTAGAGAGTTATATGTACATTAAAAAAGCCTATCTCGCGTACAAAATGACGCATATAATGGATTATAAATGCGTCAGAGACAAAGTAAAATTTTGAGAGGATACCTTGACGCAAATCTAAGAAACACATTATTATTTATTTTTTTCATAATCGATTTCTTATAGGTCAATACAGGCTCTGAATCATATGATGTAAACTCAGATTGTACTGAATTCTGAATTGATAGAATGCAACCAAGGTCATTTTTGGATTTATCATCTAAAGTTTTACTAAACTTAAAAGTACTATTTTACTCTGAAGCGAACAAGTCATCTTCTACAGGCGAGTGAAGTTAATTGATACAAAAAAGCTATGAAATAAGCTAACAATACACACTCCCTTTCTTGCTTTGTTTTTACTGAAAACTTTGTTTTATTAAAAAACATCAAACATACGTCTGGTAGTAAATTAGATTTCCTTTAAATTAATAATTATTATTGAAGTCTGTAACGTCCACCATTTTGAAGAAATTTGCGGAAAACTATATTTTTACTAAATTTTTAAAACTTTGACCTCGTTGCGCGACCTCGTAATGTTGACCGATTTTGTTCAAACTTTGTATGTCGTCTTCTTTTATCACCAAGAAACAGAAAATCCACAATGTTGCTAACATTTCAAACATTTGAAAAATAAGAACAACCCTAATATATATATATATATATATATTATATATATATATATATATATATATATATATATATATTATATATATATATATAGATATATATATATATACCTATATATACAGGGGCTTATTGATAAGACCAGAATCACTTTTACGGGCCTTTTTTCACCTCTTCCTGTGCCTAATTAATTAATTTTAACTAGGTTGGGAGAGGCCAGACTCTTTTCTACCGAATTTTAAGAAAAAAATATTTAGAAAAAACAATCCCTCATCATGGAACAGAGAGACGTGATGCCGTCCTCGAGCTCTTTCTAGCGAGCCACAGTGCCCAGGACATCATCAAGCTCCTCCACTACCCCAAGTCCACCGTCTATGACATCATAAATAGGTCAAGACCACCGGGAGTACAACAGGTAGGTTCACAACCCCAGGAGTGACAGGATCAGGTTTCCAAGCTCCTGGCTGGTTTGAACAGGTCCATCAAGAACAACCCTGGCACCCCCATGACGAAGTTGGCCGCTGCCAGGGACGTGAGCATCTGCACCATCTCCAAGGCCGTGAGGGAGGACCTGGGGTAAAAGAGCTTTACCCTTAGGGTGAGACATCTTCTCACTGAGAACAGAAGGACGCCAGTGTGGCCAGGGGCAAGGACACCCTCAACTTCATCAAGTCTTCTTCCAGCCCTTCCTGAGAATCTTCTCAGATTATTAGCTGTTCAACCTGGACCGCACTCACAACAGGCAGAACACCAGGTGGATCTACCAGGACCCTAAGGACGTGCCCATGATCTTCAAGTCCAAGACCCCTGCCTTAATCATGGTCCTGGGCGTAATCTCCTACGACGGCGACATGATGGCCCCCCCACTTCTTTTCTGTGGGCCTCAAGATCAACCAAGAAGTCTACCTAGAGGGGTTGAGGACGTGGGGGTGCCTGGATGAACAAGGTGGCCAGGGCAGGAGATACACTTTCCAACAGGATCAGCTCCAGGTCACTAAGCCAAGAGGGTTCAGGCATGAGTTGGGGGCTGTGCCACACTTCTGGAAGAGCCAGGAGTAGCCGCCAATAGTCCCTGACCTGAATCCCTGTGACTGCTACCTGTGGGGAGGACAGAGGAAGAGGCCTGCAAGAACAGCCACAGCACCTGGACTCCCTGAGGTCAGCCATCACCACCACCATGGCCAAGTTGGACAAGAGGAAGTCAGCAGGTCCGTGAGGATCTGAGAGGTCGTCTGGAGGATGTCCTTGAGGCTGATGGAGGCCATATTGATTAGACAAGATGTCTTAAAGTGCCTCTCGGTTTTCCCACAAAACAGGCATGAAAATAAAATATTATACAAAATATTCCACTTTTTCCGATTCCGGATTTATCGTTAAACCCATGTTTATTTATACAACATAAGCATTAAATAAACGCGCCTTGTATTTTATAATCCTTGCCTATGTGCATCCCTTGTTATTGTAGCTCATCCAATAAATGATGTTATTTATAAAGACAGTCTACAACAATAACGCCTCCATGTCTCACATTAACTTTATTTAGGGTCCTGATTCTTCTACAAAAGCTAGTTGCCTACAGCCATAACTCCTTTTTCTGTTGATAAATTTGACTTTTCGTATAAAAAAAATGGCTTCAACGTAGTGAATGTTCAACACAACTGTATTTGTGTCCTTACATTAATTTGAGCAAATTAATTAAATTAATTTTTTTATTAATATTAAACTTCATTATATTCGACTTGAGAAGGGGGCAGAACAGTTTATGTACTTGAATTAGAACAATTGACACCTGGTCCTTGCCAAAATCCTTTTAAACAAATATATCAAATAATGAATGACACCTTTTCTTTGTTAATATTAATAAATATAATAAAATTATTGTGTAAACGCAGGCAAAACCGATATAATAAGTGGATATTGTGACTTAACTGATTAATGATGGCCAGTTTGGAAATTTCTAAAGATGTAAAAATCTTAGGATAGTTGATTGGATATACTTTTACAGTTATGAATCTACAAGACTTGAAGGGAAATTTACGAAGGTGTGCGGCTTCTTTTCTACACTCAAGCTGAAGTATCGTCTCAAAATTAATTCATCTTTTTAGTGTCACACCTTGCTTGAAGAAACGTCCCGTGAGATTAAGTCTATGCAATTGATCTTTCTCAATCTAAATAAATAACAAGATATATATATATATATTGTATATATATTGATGAAAAGATTTCATAATCCTTAACGATACATGTGTCGTTTTGCCATAGATTTTTGATAATTTATGGAAGTATTTAGATATATACTGGGTCCGAAATATTTGGAAAGAGAAAGTAGAACCACTGAGTCGTTATTTTTCAAAAATTGAAAATATGAGGGAAAATATACATAGAAGGAATATTTTGGACTGGGGTGATGGTGCAGAAGTTATTAAAGTTTTATGGACAAATGGAAAATATCATAAAAGGAGCTACCAGAATCAATCAGTTGTATGAAAATATCTTAAATGGAAGCTTCCTATAAGAGACTCCTTAAGTTTGAAAATAATTAGTACAGCTGGAATTGATTTTGCTGCCGAAACGGCAGAGTCACCCTTGCCTCTGAACAAAATGGCTTTCAAGCAATTTCAATCTGTTTTGGGCTGAGGCTGTGGACAGACTTGCAGTAGTAATCAGATTGCGACTGGCTGAAACCTCTTCGTCCAAGCTGCGGAGAAGTTGCTTAAAGCCAACAATTCATTAACTACAGTCGTCCCTCGCAAAGTCTCGACGAGCTGGATCCACTACACGAACACTGCGATAAATATGAGGGTCGCAATGTTGATATATATTGAAATTTAGAGAGTTCATATGGGGACGTTTTGCCGTGAAAAAATGGGAGCCAAGCCGTCGTTGCGTAGTAAAAGAACTGCGATGTCGAGAGGCGAAGTAGCGAGGGCCGACTGTATTAAAAGACGGTCTTTAAATATGCCAGTGGACAAAGAAATAAATATTATGAGATATGGTATGTTGTCGTCATCAGAGGAGTGGTTCAAATACCCTTTTTGTCTCTGGTATACTCGAAGTAAATGTTATTTTTTTGCAGTACGTAGAATGAGTCCAGTTTTTTAATGATTGAACATGGCTTAATATCAATCCGTCTTCTATTTTTTAATGGAAACTTTTCGTTTTTATCAGCCAAAGAAATTGATTTTATAGTCTTTACTGTTGGACCCATTTACATTTTATTTACACTATTATTACACAAACATAAGATGCTTGGAGAAGAGCATCAGGCAACGATTTTTCGGGCATCTTATCAATAGTGAAACTCCAATTTATGTCGCAAGAAATAAGGTTTTACCCAAATGTTTCTTTGTGTATCTTTTTGAAATAATATGTTTGGTGCGTATTATATAATTTAAAAAATATTTAGAAGAAAACATGTTTAACAAACTTTAATCTACTGTTGTTTATAACTTATTTTATTTATATAAAAAACTCATTGCACCCTAATAAATAAAATAACCCTTGCAATATATTTCCAATTTATCAAAACGACTAGTTAATGGGAAGCTATGAGTTGTTTTCCAAAATTAGTTAGTGCAGGCTAATAAATTTGGACGTAAAATCGTTCATTCAAGGCAGTTATTTTATTTGATCATTTTTTTGGCTGATACCAGATTAGTTTTCAAAAAAAATGATGATATATTAATCAAAATTACAAACCTTCATCCACCACGTTTTACATGGCTGTAAAGATAAAAACGCAGTTAAAAAAGGTAAATGAAAACTTTTACACAAACATATTTTTTCCATCAACAAGGTTTTTATTATTACGTGCATAAAACATATACATATAACAGTTATAAAAGGAAAATTGTGTTTAATAAAAAACATAAATAAACATTATAGTTTAAACTCATTTTCCTTTTAGAAACCTTAAAACACCAACGTATGAATATATCAACTAAATTCTTAACATAAAATTCTTACGATATAGTATCTACAAAATACAAACGTAAATATTAAATAATTTTTAACATAAAATCTTGTGATAAAATATTCAAAAACACACTAAAAAACAAATAATATAAGTATATGAATATTATATCATGGGTTGTTCTTGAACTTCTTGAATTGTCCGATGATTATTTCCAGGGATTTGGTGTATTTTAACGCTATTATGCTTATTATATCCTATCGGATGCAATCTATCGAACCATATAGGCAAAAAAAAAAAAAACTATTTTGCTTAAAAATAGAATATCATTTTATTCCTTTATTCATTTAACATCCTTAGAAAAAGTTATAATAAAAATGAAAAATGCCCAACTGTCCTTTGTGATGATCTGTAAAATAATAAAGAGATTACCCTCAGGCTTCTTTGGCGTGGCATACCTGTGATCCATAGTGATATATAGTTATAGGTAAGGATAAAAAGGGAACCTTTTTTCGAACGTAAAGTTGAAAGAAAAGAAGAGTGAACAATCAAAAACATCACTTCACTCGCAGCTACTGAATCACAAATTCGGGGATAATAATTTAGTATTAAAAACACAAATTTCGCTTTTGATGTGCCTTGATCCATAGTACTTACAAATCCTCTGAATATACTCCTCCCATATCACCCATTCATATTAATTTAATAAAGTATCTCTAAGAAATATAATAAATGTTTATTTTTAAGTAACCTAGAACATCACTTCAAAATTAAAAGTATAGAATAATAAACCAATATGTTTTGAAATATGCGTTAGCTCCATTGACAATGATTTTGATATTAGGGGCTTCGAATCTATCACTATAGACATTCAGGTTCTATCATATATATATATAAAATTGTCATAATGGGTTAGGACTTCCATGGATCTTCAGGTTGCACGTGTCACAATTATGGCATTAGTCTTACAAATGTCTTGTGATTCAGTCATTCTCAAATAAAACATATAATAGCTTCAACTGTCAATGGATCATCTTGGGTTCTGCCTGTCACAATTGGCGTTTGGGGGCTTCAAACACATCGGCGATGGGTCATCGACTTATTATTTCGCATTTATGGCATATGAGGGTAATAAAATGACCGTCAGAATTTCCTTAGATCCCACTTGGCACAAACAAAACGTATTATGGTATCAAAACAACCAGAGGGCACAAGGGTTCCTCCGTCACAGTATATTGAGGATACAACCCCAACCCCAAGGAAACATCAGGCTTCGTAACACAATTAGGGTTCATTGGGAGGTCAAACCCAACACCAAAGGGACATACATATATCACAGTGGTTTGGGATCTTTAAAACATATTTATGTTCGAATGTCTAATCCGAAGTCCAATATTGGCTATGAGTTTTTTTACTATTGCTTAGGTTATATTGTAACCGGCAGAACCAAATGTATCATTACTAGAGAGCGGAAAAAATGTGAGGATTTTTGCCTAACTATGTTTTTTTAATGTTACCCAAATGAGCAAAAATTGTTTAAAAATAGTATTTATGTAGACTCCAAATTTGATTAAATGTGAATTTATGTTTTCATAAAAACAGTGTCATTCAATATTCTGTGCCAAATTTTTCTCAGTGAGGTTTTTTGCAACGGTCGGATAAAACATTTTTAAACCTCGAAAATGATATATCCACATCTACCGAGGTAATGGGACAGTATTTTAGAATTGCTCTATCCATTGACCTCATCCCATCTGGAAGAGCAGCTCCTGGTTTGCCTAGCAGCACATCTCGAAACTGCCTCAATGCTGGCAGGGCAGGATTTTTCTTTACAACGTAATCCAACTTAGTTTTAAACACCTCTCCAAAGTCACCTGGAATCTTGCGGATTCTTTCCTCAGCAAAAGATGGACTCAAGATTTTGAGTCCATCTTCGAGTGTAATTCCTGCGGTCTCCAGGCTGTTAATGGAATCTGGCAGAAACGATAAATGACTTACAATAAATGTTAAGTCAACTAGAATGCTTTTCATTTTAAAAATCCCCTGACTAATGAATAGACATTTGACATCGTCAGGGTCAAACATATCCACGACTGCTTTGACTTGTTCGAAATTCTGACCATACCAAACAGCTGCCCAGATCCAGGTTCCTTATCTGGTTATAATTGGATCAGGGGGAGCTCTAGACCAGGCCAACATTTTCTTAATTCAGCTCGTCGAGACGGGGCTTTGAAAAATACTTTATTTACAAAAGAAATGAGACTATTCACGTCAGCAAAATTGTCTTTGACCTTATCCACCACACGATGAAGCAAATTACAAATACATGTCACATGCATTAGAGAACCTAAGGTCTCGTCCACACTTCCTCATATACTCAGCTGCGTCAGTCACGATAATTTTTGCCAAGCTTGCCTCTTATCCTTGAGTCAGTTTAGACGGGTAGACAATGAAGCTGCCATATTTCTGTAAATAATAGAATGAGTGAGTTCATCAAATATTTTATAATGTCAATGAAAAAGATGTTTAATATGTATTAGCTTTAAAAATTTGATACAAAATTGTGGATCAATAAAAGGGCCATTGGAATTAGGATTTGTAGAGGCCTTCCATGAAACAAAAATTCATGTAACCACCTGTTGCAAGAGAAAGGGAGAATTTTGTGATGATCTTAGTCAAAGAAAAGGAGAAAAACGAAGAAATCTACATGCAAATTTGCTGTTAAACGAAAGTGGTGTTTTTTATTGAATTGAAGTACCTTAGCAGCCCGGGATTACAGTAACCACCAAAGCTCTATTTATAAAGTTTTCCTTACCTTGTGTCTAATAGGGGTCAGACTTTGTGATGGGGTGTGTGTGTGTCGAGCATATGTAATTGCCATGGGGCATTTTAATTACATTTATAACTAGTCTAAAATAAATAAAAAAAACAATAAAATTATATAAATAATAAATGCCAATACAGAATGGTTTATATGGGACGCTGCGTCCAATGACCCTAGCTGTGGTCCTGGCAGTGTGAAGGGTCGTGGCCGACCTCAAGGTCTTAAACATGTTCTACACTGATATTGCGTGGCATGCAAAGGTAGCTGTCTCCCTCCCAAGTGGATACGCCACTGGAGTGGTGGATCTCATGGGTCTCCTAGGGATGGGGAAGACGAAATCACCAACCGGGTTCCTGGCACCGCCACCCCCGTCGTTGGAGTAGAAGCATTTCCAAGTCTCAATGGCTACCGCCTTGGCGGCCACCTTGTTGAGGGAGGGAAGGCCTGCTATCTCAAGGAGGTGTGATTCCGTCTTTTACATCCAACGATGTTCCTAGCGGCGTCATTTATGGCGACCTGCACAGCCCTGTGCGCGACATTTGGCCCATTGGACTCATTATCGAGTCTAGGAATGGTCACAGCTATCAATAAAATAATATGGAATAAGCTTAACTCTCCCTTTTTATAGGGAAAACGTGGATTGACCAAAACTCTCACAAGAAGTATATTTATTCAAAAGACATCATAAATTTTGGCGTGCATTATTTTCCTCCAAAAATCAACAAAAGAAGGGAATAAAAGAAAAAAAAATGGTGCAAGAGGTGATGAAAATAAGTTTAACAATATTGTTAAATAGAGAAAAAAGTGTTTATTTCATGGATATTATGAAGAAAAATATGATTTTTCTTAAATCTCCTAAAAAATGTTCTTATTTGTAGAAAAATGGAAAATATATGAAAAAATATTTTAATGTGATTCACATTTTTTTCCATTCTCTAATCATTACTTATTGGGCTAGGCTATATAGACATTTTTTTAAATATACTGCTACCTTGACACAGATACACAAACGCAACAGCTTTTAATTAAATTTATTTACGAAATGGCGAGACATGTTAGTGCAAAAAAAAAGATGAAGCATGCCAATTGGGATATTAATTAAGGGGAATAATACTTTTATATACATATCCATATGACCTATATATTTAATTCAATAAATATCTAATTCAATAAATCAAGGATGAGCTAGTATATCATTTAATGAAATGTATCCTTCTCCCAAAAGTATATCTAAAAAAAGTAATAGATTTTTTAATCCATCCTAGATGAAGAACATACCTACAGGTGAGAGGAGTGGTGCTTTTACTCCCCATTATATAATACTTGTGGAAATCTGGCTCCCTCACATATCCGAACATGAAGAAAATCATGAATTAGATTGAAGCATGCATAGTTTTCTCCCGCTCAAAATTGAGAGGGAGTTTTTTCTATCCCTCGTACGTACTAAAGCGTTAAAGTAAAGTAGTGCATACATAACATAAAATTCTTCCTTTTTTCCCAAAAGGAATTGGCCAAAATTTTAGTTCCTCTTTAGTCCGCAAGGGACGCTTTGATGCTAGAGCTCTTTGATAATAAAAACAAAGTCCTTTTATTATTTCTCGCTCAATGTAGTAGTGATTTGATCTATATCAAACCATCAATTTAATCTCTTTAAACCGGTTTTAAATAGGGTTGTGACGTAATTTCCTGGACTAGCGACATCTAACGTTAAAGAAAATAACCAAAATTTTGGCCAATTTTTTTTGTTTACTTTTTCCTTGTATGCGCTACTTTACTCTAACGCTTTTGTACGTACCAACGAGAGGATATTCATTATTCATTTTTCTCTTCCCCAGAAGGGAGGTTTTTTTATATTGTATTATTCAGGTGTATTTTGGCGGGAACATCGTGATACATTTTATGTATAAATAAGGAAATTATCCTTCTTCCAACCTCTCACTCACTTTTCTACTCTGCTCCTAAATGCATTTACGCATTTCACACCTGTAGTGTATGCATCTGGCATCACTACAAAGTGTCATTTTAGCACATGGCGCCCCTTGCGCTATCGTGTCAGCTATGCCCTACTTCCTCCCTTCCTCTTCCTCCTCTCTCTTCCAGTCATGACCCGTGGCAGTAGTCTTTCTCTGTCTCCCGTGTACACGTGTTTGTTTAATAAAGATTCCTTATAGGTATATATAGGTATCTGTGACTCTCTTTTCGCAACGAGTATGGGATTCCTAATATAATTACTATATTCTTAATAGGTATACCTATATAAAACATTCTGGCAACGAGTATGGGATTCCTAATATAATTACTATATTCTTAATAGGTATATATAACATTCTGGCGACGAAGATGAAGAAGACCCTCCTGCGTCTTAGCCTTGGAGAGCTCAGAGCTGAATGCCTCAGTCTGGAGCTTTGTACTAAAGAAGAGGTCACGGGGAAGAGAAAGGCTGATCTGATTCCCATTCTCAGAGAACACTTGTTATTTTGTGGGTGCGACCCAGGCACCTTTGACTTCGCGGATGCTCCTCCTGGTGAGGCCGGAGGAGACCCCGAAGTTCCTGCTCCCTCTAGCCACCTAGGAGTCTCACAGCCCCCTCTTTTCTCCTTGTCGGGTCCTCGGAGAGGACATCGATGGGCCGCTTGGGCTGATGAGTTCAAGATATATGTAACCCTTTTCGGGGATCTCTCTCCTGAGCGAAAGAAAGCTCTCCTCCTTCACTGCGCGGGGCCCGAGGTCCAACAATGGTGGAAGTCCCTTCAAGCCACCCCGCGTGAGAACGAAGATGTCTACCGGACACTCCGAAGGACCATGGAGGACACCTTCTCACCGGTGGATTCGATCCTTTTCGAGAGGTATAGATTAAGCGAAACGAAACAAATAGTTGGGGAGCCCTTAGACGACTTTGTGACTCGTCTGCGGATCCAAGCCCGCTTCTGCAAATTATCCTGCTCCTCATGCAACGCTCCGAACGAGGAAGACGCGATTGTTGGGGCAATGCTGAAGAACACCACCTCTCCTAGGCTCCGTCAGATGGTCTTCGAGAAGAAAATCTCCCAGCTGAATGAAGTCCTCCAGTTGGGACGCGCCCTGGAAAATGCGGACATCCACGCTAAGGAGATGAACAAAGAGGGATCGGCATTCGCATCAGAGTATAAGGGCCCTAAGGGGACGCTACGGTCAAAGCCCTTCCCGAAATTGCGGTCTCCCAAAAGTCACACACAGCCCTCTCACAAACCAGGGAGTATAAAATGTAAATGTTGTGGAAGAATGCACCCTCCTACACGATCCCAGTGCCCTGCGGTGGGCAAGGTCTGCCTGAAGTGCAACGGCCCAGATCACTTCGCGTCGTGCTGCAAGTCGGGTCAGAGCAGCCTGATAGAAGGAGAGCTCGCAGCGGCTTCCTTCAAATCCTCCAGTCGTCCTTTCGTAAAAGCATGCTTGAAGGGCAGAGCCGTGAAGTTCCTATTGGACCTGGGAGCCAACGTCAACATCCTCCCGAGGGAACTCGTCCCTGAAAAGCTCATTTCTCAGCATCCGGGGCAAATTAAAGTGTTTGGAGGTAATGGCATTCCTATTTTAGGCACGGTGACCCTTCCCCTGTTCATTAATAACTCGAGGAGCCGTCCTCTGGAGTTCCTTATCACTGATGTGTCTCAACCTATCCTGGGTTCCCAGGCCTGCCTGGATCTCGGCCTCGTTTCCCTCCATAAGCCTTCCTTCATGTGCCACCAAGTACTGGGGACAGAAGGAAATGTCGAGGCCCTCAACAAGAAGTTCGGGCATCTATTCGGGGATTCTGGCCCACAAACGGTGAATAATACGAAGGCAGTTGTTCACCTAAAGGAAAACTCCAAACTGCGCTACCTCCGCTCGCGCCCCGTACCCCTAGCCCTCCGGGACAAAGTCAAGGAGGAGCTCCTGGAGATGATCCGTAGAGGTACCCTGGAAAGAGTGGAGTCCTCGGAGTGGGCCTCTCCTATTGTGACCGTAATGAAGCCTGATGGGAATGTGCGCATCTGCGCCGACTATACACAGACCATCTCTCCGGTAATAAACAAATGTCTCTACCCCTTACCTCATCCCGAGGAGCTATTCGGAGACCTGGCAGGATCGAAGTTCTTCACGAAATTGGACTTCCGTCGCTGCTATGAACAATACGAACTGGACGAACAGTCGAAGGGCCTTCTAGTAATTAACACTCCCCTGGGCTTACTTAAATACAACGTCTTACCTTATGGCCTCTCCTCTGCCCCAGCCATCGTCCAGTCTGCTCAAGAAAGGCTCCTGGGTGACATTCCTAATGTTAAAGTTTATATTGACGACCTGCTTATCCACTCGAAAAGTCTAGCTGAGCACATAGCTACGCTCAAATGCGTCTACGAACGTCTGGATGCAGCGGGAGCGCGGCTTAAAAGAAGTAAGTGTATCTTTGCGGCAAAAGAACTTACATACCTTGGCTTTAAGGTCTCTGAATTGGGAAAGTCTCCGGACAAAGAGTTGGTGCGCCCCGTCATGGAATTCCCTACCCCGTCATCCCCTTCCGGTGTGAAATCGTTCCTTGGACTGGTACAGTTCTACAGCCAGTTCCTCAAAGACCTCTCCTCCACTGCTACCCCGTTGTACGAGCTAACAAGGCCTAGTGTGGATTTTTCTTGGACCAGTGAGGCTGAGGTGAGTTTCAACAAAATAAAGCAACATTTATCTAAAGCTCCCGTTCTCGCCCACTATGATCCCGCTTTGCCCTTGTACTTAACGACGGATGCATCACCTATTGGCCTCGGCGCTATCCTCTCAAACGTCGTCGATGGAATCGATCGCCCTATCGCCTTCGCATCACGCAAACTCACCCCGGCAGAGAGGAACTACTCCCAGATTGACAGAGAGGCAACGGGCATCATTTTCGGCCTTAATCGATTCGAACGCTACCTCCTGGGACGCCACTTCGCGATCAAGTCCGACCATAAGCCCCTTGAATTCATCCTGAACCCTCAAAAAGAGCTACCCGCGGTAGTGAGTGCACGCTTGTCCTGTTATGCTCTTCGCCTTGCCGAGTTTGATTACTCCATTTCCCACATAAAAGGTTCATCCAATCTTCACTCTGATGCTCTCTCGCGCGGACCCCTGGATGACCCTTTGCCCATGGAAGATCCCGTGGATAAACTGATGTGCCTTGCAATCTCCTCCAATAACTGCAACACGGAGGACCTTCTCAGCGCCATGTCTCAGGACGAGACCCTCTCTCGAGTAGTGGAGGCAGCCAAGAATAACTCATGGTCCAAAGTCAATGACCTGGCCTTTAAGAAAAAACGTGATTCCTTTTCCGTTAAGGACGACCTCTTGTTCTGGGGTATACGACTCGTTGTGCCGTCCTCCCTACGAAGAAAATTCTTAAACGAGCTTCATCTTTCCCACCGGGGAATCATAAAAATGAAGTCTGTCGCGCGATCCACTATTTGGTGGCCTAAAATTGACCTAGATATTGAAAACCTGGTCAATACGTGTGTGACCTGCCAAAGAGAAGCCCCCTCTCCCCCTGCTAAGTTCATACCTTTCCTTCCTGCCAATCCATGGGAACGAGTCCACATCGACTATCTTCAATTCAAGAAGAAAAACTAACTCATTCTTATGGACTCTGGTTCCAAGTGGATCGAAGCTGCCCCTATGTCTGATACGTCTACCTCGCACACCCTACAGAAACTTCTTTATTGGTGTACTCGTTTTGGCTTTCCTAGACAGTTACACTCTGACAATGGTCCCCAATTTTCGAATCCCTCCTTCAAGTCTAAAATGTCAGAGTGGGGGGTGGAACTGTCCTTCTCTCCTCCTTACCATCCCCAATCGAATGGCCAAGCTGAACGTGCAGTGCGGATAGTAAAGGACCTCCTACGAAAAAACCCTGACCTCTCAATAGACGAACTGCTATTTACATACAGGTCAACCCCTTTGGCTTGTGGCAAATCTCCTGCCGAGCTAATATTCGCTTGGCCCATACGTACTCGCCTGGATGGGTACCTTCCTCGCCGGAAGTCTCCAACAAAGGAAAGGATCGTCGTGAAAAGCTCAGTTTGGTGCCGGAGCTACAACGTTCGCCAACCAAAGTGGGTCCCTGGTGAAACTTTAAACAAGATCTCCAACTCCATATGGTCAGTGAGGATCAATGGAGAAATACATACGCGCCATGTTAATCAACTTCGCCCTCGGCGGTTAGTTGATGGGGGGTGATGTAGTGTGTGCATCTGGCATCACTGCAAAGTGTCATTTTAGCACATGGCGCCCCTTGCGCTATCGTGTCAGTTATGCCCTACTTCCTCCCTTCCCCTTCCTCCTCTCTCTTCCAGTCATGACCCGTGGCAGTAGTCTTTCTCTATCTCCCGTGTACACGTGTTTTGTTTAATAAAGATTCCTTATATATATATATATATATATATATATATATATATATATATATATATATATATATGTGACTCTCTTTTTGCAACGAGTATGGGATTCCTAATATAATTACTATATTCTTAATAGGTATATATAACAACACCAAAGTTCGTTTGTCTATTTTATTTCTTAAGTAAATAAAAATACAGTTTACTTATACTAATATTAATCTTTGGATTACTTGATTTGCTTTTATTGGTACTAGATCATCAGGTCTTCTACACGTGGTCCTGAGATCATTCTTAATTGAATTCTTTAAGCTTTTCACATGGTCCTTCGGTCAACTTTGAACCGATTAGTTATAAAAAAGTAAATCGAAAAAAAAATCATTTTTCAAAATATTAATTGTGTTCCTTTGAGGAAAATATGAGAGAGGCTCCCTGCTGCTCACGAGTTGCACGTGGTTTCGGCTCATTTCATGGGCATTTCCTGGCCGTGAGATCTTCTCTTTCGGGTTTTTTTCTTAAAAGATAAAGAATCAAGTAAGACACTCCAATTTTAGAAACATAAAAACTAAATATAGATATATTTAAAAATAAAATTAAAAAAACATATATAATCTCAATTTCCAGAGAAAATATGGAGAAAGAATGAATTAATTCAACTCCCATCGTAAAGGAGAACCCTCTAAACATAACCATGTCGGACGAATCCGTTCAAATGACAGTGAAAGGACATATTACGCCAAAAATATTGGGTCACAGGTAATTTGGCCTATGTTAAATCAGTCGTGAGGACTTGCAAAACACCAAGGTGTAGATATTATATCAAATTCGAGTCACCCAAGATGGCTCCACTCCCAACAATTAGAATAGATAATCCTTTATCATGGTGGACTAATGTGGGAGTGGACTACTTAACTTTTTTTAGGTCCTTTATATTGATGATTAGGGGCCTCTATAATTACTGGATTCTCAGAGGAGAAGAAAAAGTTGCTAAGTTTGAAGAGTACTTTGACACAGTGTGATTGAAAAAGGCTGTCCCATATGATGGCACTCTTTATCATGTTTTATATTTTTTTAATCACTTAAACGATGAGTCTGTATATTTATTTGTCATATCTCCCTTTTTATAATCCTCAAAACTTTGTTTTTGGACTACTTTGACTCTTTAAGGGACAACAATAATTCCTTCCTAATGTTTATTGTGTCACCGAATAAAGGAATATATTATTTGTGAAAAAAAATTAAATTGCATTATATAGCTCCGATTATATGGCCACGACCTCGAAATACAAAAGGCTAAGCCGCAGAAAATATAGATTCTCGTTTAAAACTTGTGCTCCTTCATGTTAATTATGTCAACGATCAAAGCAAATGAATAAGAATTAATGCTGTTGTTTTTTAGTGGGAGCGAATGACAATTTGACATAGAGTTAAATTCATCTTTATCTGTCATTTTTTTCTAGTGTATTTATTCATTCTCATTGACTCTGGGGCAACTTAAAATACACGTTCGTTAAATGGTATTTCAGATCAAATCTTAGGAAATTTCATTTCTTAATTGTTTTAGGAATTCACGATATATCATTATTATTGTTTTTGAACCAAAAGGGAGAGGAAAAAAAGAATGAGAAAGAGGGAGAATTAGAAAGATAGAAGAAGAGAGAGAGAGACACAAAGAGAGATATAAATAACTTACTCCCGTCCCGAAAATTGGAAGTCGAAAAAGAGGGACTTTATGCATGGAAATTAAAAAAATTGTGCCCTTGGATTGGAGCCATAGCCATAGTTTTGACGGAATTCGATCATCTGGGATATGGGTGACTTATTCCCATCGTCTCATTTGGATACTTGAATCTTCAACCAAGCGTGTCACATTTGAATCCGTGAGAGAGTGAGATTCCTTATGTATTTCGTTCAAAGAATCCACAAATAATTTCGACAGAGTCCCTTTCCTCTAGAGATAATAATAATATAATATATAATGCTTATATTAGTATGTATATATAATATATACAATAATATAATAATATAATATATATATTAATAATATTATTGTTAGTGCAAAACCAGTGCTTTGCTTTTCATGTATTTTCTTTGTTAAAAATCAAGTCACTATGGCCTGAGTTGAAGAGGTTCATTCAGAAAATGTGAGTTATGAACACATCAAACAAACAATTTTCCATCTCACCTCGCGGAGTTTACATGGAGACGGAAATGATCAATGTCAGATTGTTGTATTTTGGTAATTGATCACTGAGTAGTATCCTGTTTAAAGACTCTATTCTATTTCCAATAAATGAAGTGAAGGTAGACAAATTATTATGTTCGATATTAAAAGCGAACGTGGAATAACTTAGTTAAGTAATTAATGATTCTCTGCAATTCCTCGGTCGGACAAGATTAGGTAGGAGATGAGGTAATAAATTTACATATAATAAGGGCATTTTTTACTATTTTAGGCTCATGATTTTGTATGGCTTGTTGTTATTGGTTGTATAATGGAATATTGAAATTTAATCCAACTGAATTCGTTTCGCTCTACGCGTTGAACTATGTATAGCTTTTCAATATCTAGAATGAATATAAAAAACAATATATTACCTCCGCCGAAGGAGGTATTGTTTTCACTGGCGTTTGTTGGTTTGTTAGTTTGTTTTTAGTTTGTTGGTTTGTCAGAAGGATAACTCAAAAAGTACTGAACGGATTCGAATGAAACTTTGTGGAGTTGTTGGAAATGCAAAAAGGAACAAGTGATTAAATTTTGGCATCTCTAAGTGCTTTTTTAATATGTAAAATGAGCAAAATACTAAATGAAATGGGGTCTCTATTCAGGGAGTAGGAAAGAACAAACGCTAAAAAAATATTCATTGACGTATTATTGTTCATATATCAGCTCCGGACTATGTTAACCCAGTGACGTAGCTTAAACTTCTCCCTCTTCCCGTCTCTGAGTGCTTTTTTAATATGCAAAATGAGCTCACAGAGAGGAAACAATGATTAGAGATAGAAAATCGGGCGTGTGAAAGGGAGAATGTTTGAATGGGAATGTTGTGGGGATCGGCGGAGGTACACACTCTCTGAGTGTATATATGCCTCTAGTTTCATTTGTTCTACCCACTGACCCAGGGGGGGGGGGGCAGAACTCATGTAAACAAAGAGGGATATTTCCAACAATAAGAATCAAAAATATGTGATGCCATCACTTAGACGATTTGCCTGTATATCTAATGCCAACACCATCTAAATGAATAACAATGTGTTTAAATATTTAATAATATGGTGAACTTATATCGATGAAGCCACACAACCTCGATTATAATTTCATTTCAAAACTAAGATTTTTACGACTCTGTGTAACTACATTCACATGATTTTCAGCTTTAAAAAAATGAAATTGGTTTAATAATATGTTATTTGCATTGGATTTTCAATTTTCAGGCCGAAACTCAGCCAATTTACATATTAACATCTGAAAAGGTTTGATTATTTATATTTCTCACTAGTCCGTAAAAGTAGTAGTCCTTTCTATCAAACAGACAGAAAGATAATGAGAAAAAAGAAAGAGAATATAGATATTTTTATGCCGTAAATCATACACATAGATAATGTGACGTCATGTGTGACGTTTCAGTTTTTCTTTCTAATCAGAGGAATCTAAACATTGCGTTCTGCGCATCTTGTATTATCTATTATCTTTGCCACTGACCTATATAATAACTGAATACTCAAAATAGATAAAAAATTCAGTTCACTTCAATAGCTTTTTGGTGAATAAGATGGCTGTCATATTTGGTGTTGAAACAAATAAAAGTAGCCTCAGGAATAGAAAAAGGGGAATCCTGCAGTAAATGTTCGGTGATATCGTCCCTTCAAATGACGTCATTGGTTTTTGTCATTAATTCCTTTTTCTACTCAATAGGAATTGTTATACCTGTTATTTGAGGAAGAAGTATTGATGGGAAACATACTGGCTGCTTTAGACCGGTAAATAGTTCCTTATGTCTAAGTCAAGGTCACCAATGAAGCAATGAATGTAAAAACAATTGCGGCTTAAAATTTGTTTCCAAAATGATATAATTGAATATATTAGTGTTTGTTTTGAATCGACTTGAAATTGAAATGGATGCAAGGAAGAGCCCTGTCGATACTCGTGCGTGAGAAAGAAGATCTATTAGAATGTGAAAATAAAAAGTAACATCTTTGTCTGAATACAAAAAGAGATTTCCCTCCAAAAAAGTGGTAGATGTATAATGTCCATTATAACCCTTCATCTATAGACAAGTAATAAAGTAGTTGGCTGCATAGAATCAATTTACTAATATCAATAATTGTAATCAAGTTAAAGGGCTTAAAAAATTCAACTCTTTCATGAAATGAAGAAATAGATTAATATTGTAAAAATCACATATAAAAACATTATTAGTCATAAATTACTAACTGTAAAAACAGTTTTACGTGAGTTATTTATTTAAAAGAATGTACGAAAAGATTGATGAAAATTAAAACTATATATATTTTATAATTTAACAAAAAAATTGTGGACAAAACCAAAGTACTTTTAGTTTTCTTATCTTCTTCTTTCTTAAATCTGCTTTGAAGAAAAGTCATTTGTTTCGTTCGCAGTCTTTTATCCAAAAATTATTAAGTTCCAACCATGATTGTAATCATTCATCAGGTAATTTTCAAGGCTTTTTAAAATATAATATATCAAAGTTAATTGTAATAATAATGTTACATCTTTAATATAGACATATTGAGAGCTTACCCACCGAACTATACCAATAATACTTCCATACCCATTCAGTCCACTTAAAACGTTTTTCTAGAACTAAGAAGGCTTCCCAATAGGGTGAAACAATTTAGTTGTATGGAAAATAATAATAAAAAGGTAATCCTGCAATACATAACCAGTGATATCATCACCCCATGTAATATTTCAACGAAAAGTTGTCCCTTTAAATGACATTATTCGAAGAATAATGATAATTCCGTCGTTATCTTCTTTGTTTTAATCCTATATAATTCATCTTAAATGGAGATCTAAGATGGCTCCTATCAACTGCCCACTCGAACATTCCTCCTCTTATTCGGTCTATTGTGTATCCAGTGTATCTTATAGGTCAATGGGCTTAACATCCTTATTTATTATCCCTTATCAACATAGTAAACTTTGGGACCGTTCTACTTTCGTACACCTCTTCCATGATTTAGGGACTCACGATATATTTTTTATACTTTTGGGACCGAAAGGGAAAGAAAGTGGGAGAGTTAGAGAGATGGAAGAAGTTTTTTTTCAATAGTATAATATGTAAATTAAAACGAATTGTAGGCGCATATTCCTTTTTTTATTCAATTTAATGATACATTTAGCTCTTCATATATGCAGGGTAAAAATACCCATTGTTTTTTTTTCTTGTGAAAATTCAAACGGGTAGAAAGTTCGTATTGAAAACAGGTAATCAATATACCAATTTTTAAGAATGGATGGAATCCACTTTAGCTCCTAAAAATGTTGGTGAAAGTATTTATGAGCAATATTTATTTTAACACAAAGGGAATCCCACCCAGTCAACAAGTAAACTCTGCAATAGAGATATTCTATGTCCCTTCACTAAAATGGAATATTTTAAGCAGAATAGTAATAAATAATTACTTAATTTTAATGAAACTTCTGTTAAGGATACTGCTCTACTTTTAGCAATGTAATTAACTGTATTTGGGGAGTTAAATGAATGAGTTTCATTAAGGTCAAGGGTTACTTGTTGGGCTTTACTTTTAAAATCCAAACAGGGATATTCTTCAGTTCAATTTTGACTCCAGTCTCATCATCAACATGAGGTCCTTGTGTCTTATTCTTTCGTTATTGGCAGTGGCAGCCTTTCTGCCTGGATCCGATTGTCAAAGTGAGTTGGCTCATATTCATACAGTGTGTTCCAATATATATATTTATAATAATATCACAATGATCTGCTTCCTAGATCTTGTCTTGAGAGACTTTTGTTTTTCCATCCCTGATTTTTTTTGTTTAGGCTCATATAGTATTTTTTTTTGACGAACTTAATTACTTTTATTATTATTATTGTTATAAACAAGTGCATTAATAACCCAGACGCCCAAAATAAGATTTGGATAAAGTCTTATTTCTAGTGACTTGCATCTTTTAAAATAAACCATTCAACCTCAACTGTAAGGCTTTCATGTTTAAATGCACCTATTTTTGTATCATCATTCCGGAAAGTAATATAAATTTCAATGGTTGAAGTGGGTAAATTATCTTCTCTTAAGACCATAATGACAACAACAAAAAATTGTATTTCTTAACTCAACTCAAATACAAAATATGTCTAATGCTTTTTTGTTTTAGAAGGCCTCAAAAAGCATGAAAGACTTATCTACAAAATATTCAAAGTAAAGCAAATATTTTGTCCAAGAATAGCCTAATGTACTTTTTTTTATTAGCCGCAGTAAAGTCAAAAATGTTTTTCATTTCACTACTCTGATTTGAAACAAACTATGTAACTTAACCAAAACAAAGGGATTTTATTTTAATAGGACTCATAATTGCTTCATATTTTCAAATCTGTACTTTATATAATAAATTTGTTTTTCCTGATTGTGATTCTATATCCAATCATTTAAATAAGTGGAATAGAAAATTACATTTTTTTATTTAAGTAATTATAGATTCTGAATATTGAATCAAAATATAATATAACTCTGTATTGAATTGATTATTTTGATTGAAAACACAAAAATGTAATTTACCACAATTATTTTAGGTACGAAAATAAAACAACCTCCATCAACAAAGGTAACACAGGAACTAAAACAGTCAACCTCTACCACGGTTTCAACCTCAACAGCATCGACTACTAGTAGTACTGTGACGATATCTACAACAGAAACAACTAGAAGTACATCAACATCTTCAACGACCACTACCACTGGTTCAACTATGAGCACTTCGGCATCTTCAACGACTGGAACAATAGCCTCAGTTTCTACTCCCAGCTCTTCAGCGTCTTCTCCTTCCTCAACAACTTCAACAACTGGAACTACAGGAACGACTGTTTCTACGACAATAGGATCGACAGTTTCTACAACAACAAGATCGACGGTTTCTACAGCAACAGGATCGACAGTTTCTACGACAACAGGATCGACGGTTTCTACAACAACAGGATCGACGGTTTCTACAACAACAGGATCGACGGTTTCTACAACCACAGGATCGACGGTTTCTACAACAACAAGATCGACGGTTTCTACGACAACAGTATCGACAGTTTCTACGACAACAGTATCGACTGTTTCTACAACAACAGGATCGACGGTTTCTACAACCACAGGATCGACAGTTTCTACGACAACAGGATCAACCGTTTCTACAACAACAGGATCGACTGTTTCTACAACAACAGGATCGACGGTTTCTACAACCACAGGATCGACAGTTTCTACGACAACAGGATCGACAGTTTCTACAACAACAGGATCGACAGTTTCTACGACAACAGGATCAACGGTTTCTACAACAACAGGATCGACGGTTTCTACAACCACAGGATCAACCGTTTTTACAACAACAGGATCGACAGTTTCTACGACAACAGGATCAACGGTTTCTACAACAACAGGATCTACTGTTTCTACAACAACAGGATCGACGGTTTCTACAACCACAGGATCGACAGTTTCTACAACAACAGGATCAACGGTTTCTACAACAACAGAATCTACTGTTTCTACAACAACAGGATCGACGGTTTCTACAACCACAGGATCGACGGTTTCTACAACCACAGGATCGACAGTTTCTACGACAACAGGATCAACCGTTTCTACAACAACAGTATCGACTGTTTCTACAACAACAGGATCGACGGTTTCTACAACCACAGGATCGACAGTTTCTACGACAACAGGATCAACAGTTTCTACAACAACAGGATCGACTGTTTCTACAACAACAGGATCGACGATTTCTACAACAACAGGATCGACAGTTTCTACGACAACAGGATCAACCGTTTCTACAACAACAGGATCGACTGTTTCTAAAACAACAGGATCGACGGTTTCTACAACCACAGGATCGACAGTTTCTACGACAACAGAATTAACCGTTTCTACAACAACAGAATCGACTGTTTCTACAACAACAGGATCGACGGTTTCTACAACCACAGGATCGACAGTTTCTACGACAACAGGATTAACCGTTTCTACAACAACAGAATCGACTGTTTCTACAACAACAGGATCGACGGTTTCTACAACCACAGGATCGACAGTTTCTACGACAACAGGATCGACGGCTTCTACAACCACAGGATCGATAGTTTCTACAACATCAGGATTGACGGTTTCTACAACAACAGGATCTACGATTTCTACCACAACTGATTCTATATCCAGCACTTCAACTACTGGAACAACAGGATCGACGGTTTCTACGACAACAAGATCGACGGTTTCTACAACAACAGGATCGACAGTTTCTACAACAACAGTATCGACTATTTCTACAACAACAGGATCGACGGTTTCTACAACCACAGGATCGACAGTTTCTACGACAACAGGATCGACGGCTTCTACAACAACAGAATCGACTGTTTCTACAACAACAGGATCGACGGTTTCTACAACCACAGGATCGACAGTTTCTACGACAACAGGATCAACCGTTTCTACAACAACAGGATCGACAGTTTCTACGACAACAGGATCGACGGTTTCTACAACAACAGGATCTACTGTTTCTACAACAACAGGATCGACGGCTTCTACAACCACAGGATCGAATGTTTTTACAACAACAGGATCAACCGTTTCAACAACAACAGGATCGACGGTTTCTACAACCACAGGAACGACAGTTTCTACGACAACAGTATCAACCGTTTCTACAACAACAGGATCGACAGTTTCTACGACAACAGGATCGACGGTTTCTACAACAACAGGATCGACAGTTTCTACGACAACAGGATCAACGGTTTCTACAACAACAGAATCTACTGTTTCTACAACAACAGGATCGACGGTTTCTACAACCACAGGATCGACGGTTTCTACAACCACAGGATCGACAGTTTCTACGACAACAGGATCAACCGTTTCTACAACAACAGTATCGACTGTTTCTACAACAACAGGATCGACGGTTTCTACAACCACAGGATCGACAGTTTCTACGACAACAGGATCAACAGTTTCTACAACAACAGGATCGACTGTTTCTACAACAACAGGATCGACGATTTCTACAACAACAGGATCGACAGTTTCTACGACAACAGGATCAACCGTTTCTACAACAACAGGATCGACTGTTTCTAAAACAACAGGATCGACGGTTTCTACAACCACAGGATCGACAGTTTCTACGACAACAGGATCAAACGTTTCTACAACAACAGGATCGACAGTTTCTACGACAACAGGATCAACAGTTTCTACAACAACAGGATCTACTGTTTCTACAACAACAGGATCGACGGTTTCTACAACAAAAGGATTAACGGTTTCTACAACCACAGGATCGACAGTCTCTACGACAACAGGGTCAACCGTTTCTACAACAACAGGATCGACTGTTTCTACAACAACAGGATCGACGGTTTCTACAACAACAGGATCGACGGTTTCTACAACCACAGGATCGACAGTTTCTACGACAACAGGATCAACTGTTTCTACAACAACAGGATCGACTGTTTCTACAACAACAGGATCGACTGTTTCTACAACCACAGGATCGACAGTTTCTACGACAACAGGATCTACTGTTTCTACAACAACAGGATCGACGGTGTCTACAACAACTGGATCTACTCCCAATGCCTCAACCTCTTCAACTATTTCAACAGCCCCTGGTTCTACTCCAAGTACCTCAGCCTCTTCAACCTCCCCAACATCTACAACTACAATGAGCACAACTAAGGCTTCGACACCCAGTACTTCAGCTCCTACTTCCACGATGACTGGGTCAACATCAGGTCCTCCACAATCTTCTACAGCATCCTCAACAACAATGAATGGATCTACATCATCGACCATTTCAACTACTGAAGTGATGACACCTTCGACTATGGAGTCGACAACAATATCTGCTTGCCAACTACCTTCAGGAAACTCCTGTATCTTTCCTTTTGTTTACAATGGTATCACCTACAACACATGCACTGATGTAGATGACTCGCAGTTATGGTGTCCAACAACATTGTATTCTTCTGGTGTGGCTCAAGACTATGAATATTGCCCAGCTTCTTGTATACGTAATTTTGAATTGAAGTATGCATGTTACGTTTAACTTTTAATTTATTTTATTCTGACATTATAGCAGTCCGGACGTCTTTGGTTACACCATCCGGTCCCACATGTGTTCTTCCAACTGGACTCTCCTGCATATTCCCTTTTATCTACAACGGAGTAACTTACAGCGGATGCACAGAAGTGGATGATACCAAACATTGGTGTGCCACATCTCTTTATGCGAATGGATATGCTCAGGATTACGATTACTGCCCAAGCAGTTGCTTAAATTGTAAACTTACAAGACTTAAAACTTTTATTTAACAATACTCATATATATGATCTTCTAATAGCTACAACTACGCAATTAACAACATCAGAATCATCATGTGTCTTGTCCGATGGTCGACCATGTGTTTTCCCATTTAAGTATCAGAATGTTGCCTACAACAGCTGTACTGATATTGATGATAGTCGTCCTTGGTGTGCCACTTCCCTTTACTCGTCCGGCAATGCTAATGAATTCGGTTACTGCCCAAGTTCTTGTAGTAGTAAGTAGCGAGAGGAATTCGTTTTGAGCAGAACAAAACAATTTTATCTTTATTATTTGTTTTAGCCTCAAGCACGACTGTCGTCACAGAACCCACAACTGGAAATTCGTGCAAGACAAATTCAGGACAACATGCATCTTTCCCTTCACTTATGAGGGCATATCTTACACAGGGTGTACAACTGCAGATGATACTAGGCCTTGGTGCGCTTTATCCCTGTATTCTTCAGGATTGGCTCGAGACTATGATTACTGCTCTAAAGAATGCGAAGGTAAAAAAACATTGCTAGCTCTAACTTGGCATTTTTTAATATATGTACATATCCTTAATTTTAGTTGATATTAAAGAAACAACTTTATCGCCCCCTGGTAGGTTTTGTTATCTTTTTTTTTGGTTTTTGATTTCTTATTTATGGCACATTTTTCTTTTACATAAAAGAAGGCTGTTTTAATTGTAAACTTACAAGACTTAAAACTTTTATTTAACAATACTCATATATATGATCTTCTAATAGCTACAACTACGCAATTAACAACATCAGAATCATCATGTGTCTTGTCTGATGGTCGACCATGTGTTTTCCCATTTAAGTATCAGAATGTTGCCTACAACAGCTGTACTGATATTGATGATAGTCGTCCTTGGTGTGCCACTTCCCTTTACTCGTCCGGCAATGCTAATGAATTCGGTTACTGCCCAAGTTCTTGTAGTAGTAAGTAGCGAGAGGAATTCGTTTTGAGCAGAACAAAACAATTTTATCTTTATTATTTGTTTTAGCCTCAAGCACGACTGTCGTCACAGAACCCACAACTGGAAATTCGTGCAAGACAAATTCAGGACAAACATGCATCTTTCCCTTCACTTATGAGGGCATATCTTACACAGGGTGTACAACTGCAGATGATACTAGGCCTTGGTGCGCTTTATCACTGTATTCTTCAGGATTGGCTCGAGACTATGATTACTGCTCAAAAGAATGCGAAGGTAAAAAAACATTGCTAGCTCTAACTTGGCATTTTTTAATATACATATCCTTAATTTTAGTTGATATTAAAGAAACAGCTTTATCGCCCCCTGGTAGGTTTTGTTATCTTTTTGGTTTTTGATTTCTTATTTACGGCACATTTTTCTTTTACATAAAAGAAGGCTGCAAAACTTCTGGTGGTGATTTGTGCATTTTTCCGTTCATGTACGCTGGACAAACCTATTCAGAGTGTACTCCCGTGGACAACAACGGCCAAGCATGGTGTGCTACAAGTGTAAAGCCTAATTTAGAGTACACGAACTATGGAAACTGTGAGGACTCCTGTCCAGGTATTGATTATTTAAATTTTTGATTTAAGAGATAACCTCTCTCATTGTTTCAATTATAGGATCTGTTATTTCCCCGTCAACTGACAATAACAATAGACGAACTTGCTTGACGGACACGGGAAAGTCTTGTGTATTTCCATTCACTTATAATGGAGTCAGTTACACGGCTTGCACAGATGCAGATGATTCTAGAAATTGGTGTGCCACCTCATTATATGGCAGTGGGGGTGTTAAGGACTATGGATACTGTCCTGAGTCATGTGACGAAGAAAATAGTATTCCATCCGACTGTAAGACTATAAATTAAGATATTTTCAAAATAAGCAAATCTAATATCCCCTTTCTTTATAGCCTGTCGAACCACCAGTGACTTGACCTGTGTTTTCCCCTTTGTGTATAACGGACAAAGATACACTTCATGCACAACGGCTGATAATGCAGGCATCCCTTGGTGTGCTACCCGCGTTGAAGCCAACCTGAACTACGTTGAATATGGATTGTGCTCTTCTTCATGCCTATAATTCAAGCAAAATATTTATTTATAAACTTCCTGAAATGAATTATTTGTCAAAAGATTGAACTATTTTGATTTATTTGTAAATATATACAGACTTAATGAAATGATAGGCTTTGTCTGAGTGTGTCCTTTTTATTACCGGAAAGGGTTTGTGGCGGTCCGAATATTAATTTATTTCGGGGCGGCACATCCCTATTGATATGATTGTGACGTTTTCCTTTTTCTTTACTTCTTTTCTTTCTTTTTGAATTTCCTCCGCGAGGCAACTGAGTCTCCCTCTCTCTCCTCACCCTTCGTAGAAGACGGACGTTCAATAATGTATTAATATCCATAGACATCCTCGTTATCATTTATCTATACAACCTGGATAGCATCCAGAGTTATCCGAGAATACCATTCTCCCAGGCCCGTAATCAGGGTTGTTTGATTTAAATCAGGCCGATTTAAATCATTGATTTAAATCGCGATTTAAATCAAGTGGATTTCCAATTAAAATCATTGATTTAAATGAAGTCATGTTTTTTTCAATAAATTAAATTGATATTTAATTTTATGCTTCTAATTCTCAATGACAGAAACAAAACATATCATGTCTGTCTTCTTAATAGTAGAGCAGTGGCCTTTTTCATTATATTTATAGCCTCAGACTATAGGCCTATATCATATAATATGTATATCATATTAAGCTTTGAATTAGGATTATTTTATTTAAATCAAGCAATTTGGATTGCGATCTAAATTAAGTTTTTTTCCAAAGACATTTTATAATCAATGATTAAAATCTAGTCATGTTTTATCAAATAAATTGTTTATTACTTGTACAATGTAAATGGAAAAGTTAACGCAGTTCAAGATTCGAGAGTGACCCATCTTGTAGTCATCTTTGATCAGCCGTTGGCAGCTCCACCCAGTATTTTTTTAAGGTAGAAAATTGTCATGAGTCTTCGATCCTCGCTTGGATTTCGAACTGTCACGTGATTAGCGAGTATGACTCATTACAAGGCCTTTGAAGTTCTGTAATTTTATTGTGTACTCCTTTGCATTCTTTATTAAAATGAAATCATTAAGTAAGGCAACTAGAATTTAATCAAAGACAGCATTTAAAGTCCCCTGAGTAATAGGTAGGCCTATATGTATATTGGGCATGTTTTAAAAAGTTACAATTTAAAGTATGGACAAAGTTTACACATTGAAAAAAAGATTTTTTGTTCATAAAATATGGTTAACAATTAAAATCAAAAAAAATCTGATTTAAATCAAAAAATCTGATTTAAATCAAAAAAATCCGATTATTTTGATTTTTTTGAAAAAAAATCAAAATAATCAACAACCCTGCCCGTAATATCTAAGTCCTTAAACCTTCCTATAGGTTTAATTTTTTTATGGTTTTTATCAATAATTGAGTTGGGGGGTTCTTTCATTTTGGATCCAAGGTTAGAACATAAGTTCGTATGTATTCAAAGGACAGAAACTTAGGAGTCACAATAATGGAGATATAGATTGGTTACACGGAGCATTAAATGGTTTAGAAGATGCGATGATAATTATCTACAAACATTGTCATGCATAAATATATTAAGAAAGAACACATTTGAAGTTCAGAGGTTATTACGATGTGATCTACTCATTTAACAGCGTGGCGCCAACAATGACCGTCTTGGGCAAGCAGTACACGCCGAACGATGGTTCAAAAAGGAAAATGTCCGTTGTCTAGGATGAATGGATTGTTCTTCTCTGTCCCAATGATCAGACTGGAGCGATATTGGCGGATTTTGAACATCTTCGAGAGTCATGGTAATTGGAGAATTTATATCTATGATCTACAACTTAATTAGCAATAAATGACGTATTGACATAGAATGCATGTACAATAAATAAAAGCTATGGAATCCAAGCAAACTATTCATAATGAAAGACTCATGTATGGAGATAGAAAGTCGAGGGATATTTTGGGCGTGTGAAAGGGAGAATGTCTGAAGGGTGCAATTGAGTTCAAGCTCCTTGTTATCACTATTCTCTTTCCTCTCTTGAGGAATATTTATTTCATTTACGAAGCAGGCCAGACCGGAAGGTATTATTTTATATGTGAATCTCTGTTTTTGCTTCTGTTCTGAGGAAAGAGAATAGTGATAACAAGGAGCTTGAACTCAATTGCACCCTTCAGACATTCTCCCTTTCACACGCCCAAAATATCCCTCGACTTTCTATCTCTACTCATGTATGAAATCAAACAATCGCTCATAAAAATAACAAAACTATCAAAACTAAACAACAATAAATAAATCTTTAATTCTTAATAATTTTTTTGGTTAAAATGTTTATTTATTATCTAAAATCTAAACAGTGTAAAAAAATCAGAATACACTAGAAAGTAAGATTTAAAAAACCCAATCTTAAGACAGTTATGTTAAAAACAAAACATAAATGAACATTATAATTCAAAATTACTGTCTAAAGATAAAACTATAATATAAAATTACTTAATAAAAATTATTTATTATTCAATATAAAACGTTGATGTCGTCTTATTGTCGATTTGATGAGTTTGAGGTATTCAAATCTCCGGCCCATGTTCATGGCGTCGCAGATGAATTGGGAATTATTATTGAGAGGGCTAAATAACGAGCCGCTACCCCAATCATAATTGCTCTAAAGTCTTCGATTCGCATATTTTAGTTATTTGTCAGTCGCTTCGCAATTAATGATTTCATGTTGACCAGTGCAAATTCAACAGCCTTTTGATGAGGAGAGATCTTGCTTCTTCTTCTGAATGCACCAAAAAGAATTGTAGCTCTAATCAAATTCGAATTTAAGTCCATATTACCACATACGTTTAGATGAGTAAAGTGATGGTCGTCTTCAGTAAAGGACAATCCACGAAGGCGTGCAATGTATTATTAAATAAAAATCTGCAGTTAATAAAAGCATAATAAAATTTGATGAAGTCTGCTGAGATTTGGAATTGAGCCGTGAATTTGGACCCGTCAGCGATTCCACAGGTTGAATTATAAGATATTTTTCCCCATGACGGAGGAAGACTAAGAAGATTTAAAAACCTTCCCGCTAATATTCGTACTTCATTCACTGTTGGCTTGTCAAATATTAGTTTTGAAAACCACGGCATAGAAGGGCATATGGTTTTTACAGATCTCTGAAGTGGAAACCGAAACTTTCCTCCGCCAAATGTAGAATCCGATCTCAGGTCATGAAAAGTAAAAATTCCATTCAACAGAGCGGTTTCTTCTAAAAGAGGGGGGTCGCCAAATCTATTAATAAAAGGTTTAACATTTCTGTTTTAGTGTATTATGTCTACCAAAGGTTCAGAGTGGAAAACAGGTTTGGCTTTCCATAAAATTATTTGCATCGACGCAAGAAGAGGAAATAATTCTTCAAGTTTTTGATTTGTTAAAAGCGAACCAATATGCAACAATGTATAGTATTTGTAAGACATATAAACAAGTCGCCATTCTTTATTTGGAAGGGCACCCAAATCTTCTATTATATTCTTATAGCACTTCGGAAGTATAGAAGCGAGTAGACATAACCCACCACCAATCCTATTCTTAGGTCGCTTGAGAGAAGGGATATAGTTTCTGTGGAGGAGGCGTTGTAGCCAAGCATCATCTTCCGCTATTGCAGACTCAGCCAAGGAGGGAACTGAAGTTGCTTTATACAGAAGAAGAGGAATTATTCGACTATTATAAAGATCAATGCGTTTTTGTAAGGAAAAACTGCGCCATTGTTGTATTTGTTTATAAATCATTACATTCAACTTTGTCCAGTCATTTTGCAATACTCCTCCTTTCATACATTCTATCCCTAGGATATTAACTGATTTAATCACTTTACATCCTCCGATAGTAATGTGCTGTTCTAATTCAATTTCCACTTAATTGAATTTGATTATTTTTGAACATATATTTATGTTCAAACCCATATATATATATATATATATATATATATATATATATATATATATATATATATATATAGATGGATAGTTAGATAGAATCTATCTCTATGATCAGCTTACGATGACGTAGTACAAATAACTTTTTTTATAGTTTACACACAGAATACAGCTAAATGCTGTTTCTCTGTCATTGAAGGGAATCAGCTCTATATATCTTAATATCTCTATACGATCAACTTACGATGACGTAGGTCAAATTACTTTGTTTATATTGGACACAGGCGACAGTTGAACGTTGTTTCTCTGCTATTGAAGAGAATAAACTCTCTAAATCTTTATATCTCCATGATCAACTTACGATCATGCAATACAAATTATTTTGTTTAAATTGGCAACAAGCGACAGCTGAATGATGTTTCTCTCCTATTGAAGGGAATAAGCTCTTTAGATCTCTATAGTACAGAGGCTTTGGGTGGATATTCGATAAAAGTTCCCTTTATGTGACGTGATTGGTTCAAAGAAAAGGAGAAGGGATAATAAATAAAAAGGCAGTTGAATTTATTAGAGATGCAATAATGAAAAGGGTGTGCTTCACCCGCGGCTGTTGAAAAGTGAGCATCTTTTCAGAGAGAAGAAATACTAATGCTCTTAGTTTTATGGACTTAAATCCATTTTTTGAATAGAGTCCTCCATATTGCATTAGTTGAATAAAGAATCTCCTCTTACTCGAGAAATAGATAATATTTATATTGTCGTATCGTATATGTCGATAAACGGATCATCATCTACACTATAAGACATAGAAAAAGAAAGATAATAGTATAGCCAAATGAAAATTATCATATCTATTATTGAGTTTGCGAGAACAAACTCTTCTCTAATCCTACTTGTCTATCTTGATTCCTACCTTACTCGATACAAAAACTGTCAATTTCAATGCACATTCCTGTCAGCCAGTTCATTGTACATAAATCGAGAATGTCTGCTCAGAAAAACATGAATACCTTAACTAAGTGGAAAAAATGTATTTCTCATGGGCTTCCTCCATGCCAATTACAAATCCTTAGAAGGGGCCTCTCTAAAATACCCTATCAATATTAATTGAATAAGTAACTTTTCATACTATATTTGAAAACATGAATGTTTATTTTAAAAGAAATCTCTAACATCACCTATCAATATAATTGAATAAGTTACTTTTCATGTAATGAATGTTTATTTTATTTCGTCATATCTGACGACAAATTGTATATATATATATTAGGGTTGTTCTTATTTTTCAAATGTTTGAAATGTTAGCGACTTTGTGGATTTTCTGTTTCTTGGTGATAAAAGAAGACGACATACAAAGTTTGAACAAAATCGGTCAACATTACGAGGTCGCACAACGAGGTCAAAGTTTTAAAAATTTAGTAAAAATATAGTTTTCCGCAAATTTCTTTAAAATGGTGGACATTACAGACTTCAGTAATAATTATTAATTTAAAGGAAATCTAATTTACTACCAGACGTATGTTTGATGTTTTTTAACAAAACAAAGTTTTCAGTAATAACAAAGAAAAAATGGAGTGTGTATTGTTAGCTTATTTCATAGCTTTTTTGTATCAATTAACTTCACTCGCCTGTAGAAGATGACTTGTTCGCTTCAGAGTAACATAGTACTTTTAAGTTTAGTAAAACTTTAGATGATAAATCTAAAAATGACCTTGGTTGCATTTTATCAATTCAGAATTCAGTACAATCTGAGTATACATCATATGATTCAGAGCCTGTATTGACCCATAAGAAATCGATTATAAAAATATAAAAAATAATGTGTTTCTTAGATATGTGTCAAGGTATCCTCTCAAAATTTTACTTTGTCTCTGACGCATACATAATCCATTATATGCGTGATTTTATACGCGAGATAGGCTTTTTTAATGTACATAAAACTCTATACTTATTAAATTGACATGATTCAGTATACCAAAATATTAAAGCTGGTTAACCAAGCTTTCATTTGATATGTTTGGTGTTCTAAAAATCGCTATACTTTTAGAGATATAAGCAAATACGTACCCTCCCCCAAAAATTGATCTTTTGATATGAGAATATACGATTACCATTTGGTAATGCTGTTAGTGTTACCTGGATAGAAAGAGAGAAAGAGAAGGGAGAGAGTATTTTGCCTCACTTCTCTCCCTTCTTTTTTTCTTCCTAAATTATATAAAATAAAAAAGTAAAAGTTTATAACGGCTTTTAATTATTTGAAATATTTGTTCAGTATTTAGCAATAAATATTAATATTTGAACAATAATGCTACAAAAAAGTAAGTGCAACAAACGGAGGGAGCCAAAGTTAAATTAATCATGTACAAAAGTGAATCATTCAGGACGCCGAATTAAGGGGTATATTCCCTATTATGTATTAGGCTATTTTGTAATTAATGGCCGACTGATATATCATTTTGCAAAATAATCTGCGTCGATAATTTCAAATTAAAGGTGTTGGTATTTTTGGGCAACAAGAGTTGTCGATAGTTAAAGCTTTAATTTTTTGAATATTTATTAAAATATCATATTATATTAAATTTCATTAAAATATATGTTGTTATTAAAAAAAATACATTCATGGAATCAAATTTTATGGAAATGAGCTCCGTTTCTTTTTCGAGGGCCATAATTCTCAAAGAAGGCCCTGTCCCTTCATACACAGACAGGTCAAATAAATTAATCTATATTTTATTATCACTTAATATAATTTTTTTTTTACAAATTATAAAAATATTTTTTTTCTTCTATCTAATATATCTTTTTAAAAATATCGTCCCATGAATTTTTCAGAAAAAACTATTTGTAATGATTGAACTTTTAAACTATCATTTGACCTCTATGTGTATTAAATAACTAATACAATTTAAATTATAATAAATTCATTTACTGGTTCATCGAATGGATCAACTAAATTTAAATGAACAAATATCTAGATTCTCTGATGCTTATTCATTTGAAATATTGGCTTTAAGAAAGTAATTGAAGGGCCTAGTATATATTCTGGCGATGTAAAAGTTCATCCCCTTCACTCTAATGCCTTTGCAAAAAATAATAAATACACTCCTCAGAGTAAATTTGGATAACTATACTAAATGACTAGAAATACTTCACCATACAAAAAACCTAATGATCAAGTATATTAATGAATTGAAGCATTGGCTTATTAATAGTTGCACTTTCCCTTTCTTTCTTTTAACAACTGTCTAAGATCAGGGGGGGGCAGAACTCATGTAAACAAAGAAGGATATTTCCAATATAAAAAATGTGACGTCATCACAGCTACGATTTGCCCATGTATCTAATACCTCTAGGACAACTAAGCAAGGAACGTAAAGGCTCTCAAAGGAATAACGTCCGGAGGCTCCCTCCCGCCACGAGCCACCCGGGGACGCACAGCTTCAGCATGAGGGAGGAAGTGGAAGTCCTGAACACCGCACGGGACTCTGAGGCCTTTGGCTGGTAGCCCGCACGCATCTAGGAGCTCCGGAGCAACGTGGCCGTCCTTTCCAGCTCCGCCTCCGCCGGAGAGCTCCCGGGTTTCAAATTTGTATTTCCTTTTGAAATTAATCACTGTTTTTAAATGTACCTTGGATTATATTTATAACAAATAGCTACTGTGACGTCATCTGTGACGTTTCAGTTTTTCTTTTCTAATCAGAGGAATCTAAACATTGCGTTCTGCGCATCTTGTATTACACTATGTAACAGGATTTTGCCCCTGGGCTGAAATTTCTAAATTGAGTCCCATTTTTTACGTAGATTCCAAAAATGCCACTCAAAATATCGTCTGAAAAAAGGTTTGGACTTTATGGCCTTTTTTTGAAAATCAGGATTTTCATCATTTCTAATGGTTCAGGCCCAGTTATCTTCGTGCAAAGTAAGAATAACACCAAATGTCAGAAGTATTTATTTTTCTACTATATCTCTGCATTTTAAATCAGTTTTTATAATTTATATATATTTCGTACAATTCGAAATAATCGGCTTTATATTTCAAAAAGTTGACCATATTTTAGTGTTCTATTCAAGCGGCTATATTTTTTTTGTTTCGCGTCTATTGACTATAATTAATATGTAATATATTTTTGGTATATGTCCATACATTTCAGAACAGTTTTTATAATTTCGATATCTGGCATAAAAGTAAAGAAAAGATCAATTTAGTAGGACGAACTACACTACGTAACAAAATTAAGGTCTTTGTTTGCTTCGTCCTACTAAATTGATCTTTTCTTTACTTTCATGCCAAATATCGAAATTATAAAACTGTTCTGAAATGTATGGACATATACCAAAAATATATTACATATTGATTATAGTCAATAGACGCGAAACAAAAAAAATATAGCCGCTTGAATAGAACACTAAAATATTTCAACAAAAAGTTGTCCCTTTAAATGACATTAAACGAAGAATAATGATAATTTCGTCGTTATCTTCTTTGTTTTAATCCCATATAATTCATCTTAAAAGGAGATCTAAGATGGCTCCTATCAACTGCCCCCTCGAACATCCCTCCTCTTATTCGGTCTATTGTGTATCCAGTGTATCTTATAGGTCAATGGGCTTAACATCCTTATTTATTATCCCTTATCAACATAGTATACTTTGGGACCGTTCTACTTTCGTACACCTCTTCCATGTTTTAGGGACTCACGATATATTGTTAATATTTTTGGGACCGAAAGGGAAAGAAAGTGGGAGAGTTAGAGAGATGGAAAAAGTTTTTTTCAATAGTATAATATGTAGATCTAAACGAATTGTGGGCGCATATTCCTTTTTTTATTCAATTAAATTATAAATTTAGCTCTTCATATATGTAGGGTAAATATACCCTTTGTTTTTTTTTCTTGTAAAAATTCAAACGGGTAGAAAGTTCGTATTGAAACAGGTAATCAATATACCAATTTTTAAGAATGGATGGAATCCACTTTAGCTCCAAAAATGTTGGTGAAAGTATTTATGACCAATATTTATTTTAACACAAAGGGAATCCCACCCAGTCAACAAGTAAACTCTGCAATAGAGATATTCTATGTCCCTTCACTAAAATGGAATATTTTAAGCAGAATAGTAATAAATAATTACTGAATTTTAATGAAACATCTGTTAAGGATACTGCTCTACTTTTAGCAATGTAATTAACTGTATTTGGGGAGTTAAATTAATGAGTTTCATTAAGGTCAAGGGTTACTTGTTGGGTAATGTCAGAACTTTACTTTTAAAATCCAAACAGGGATATTCTTCAGTTCAATTTTGACTCCAGTCTCATCATCAACATGAGGTCCTTGTGTCTTATTCTTTCGTTATTGGCAGTGGCAGCCTTTCTGCCTGGATCCAATTGTCAAAGTGAGTTGGCTCATATTCATACAGTGTGTTCCAATATATATATATATATATATATCACAATGATCTGCTTCCTAGATCTTCTCTTGAGGTCATTCAAATAAGTGGAATAGAAAATTACATTTGTTTTATTTAAGTAAATATAGATTCTGAATATTGAAGCAACATATAATATAACTCTATATTGAATTGATTATTTTGATTGAAAACACAAAAATGTAATTAACCACAATTATTTTAGGTCCGAAAACAACACAGGCTCCATTAACAAAGGTAACACAGGAACTAAAACAGTCAACCTCTACCACGGTTTCAACCTCAACAGCATCGAGTACTAGTAGTACTGTGACGATATCTACAACAGAAACAACTAGTAGTACATCAACATCTTCAACGTCCACTACCACTGGTTCAACTATGAGCACTTCTGCATCTTCAACGACTGGAACAACAGCCTCAGTTTCTACTCCCAGCACTTCAGCGTCTTCTACTTCCTCAACAACTTCAACAACTGGAACTACAGGATCGACGGTTTCTACAACCACAGGATCGACGGTTTCTACAACAACAGGATCAACCGTTTCTACAACAACAGGATCAACCGTTTCTACGACAACAGTATCAACCGTTTCTACGACAACAGTATCAACCGTTTCTACAACAGCAGGATCGACAGTTTCTACGACAACAGGATCGACGGTTTCTACAACAACAGGATCGACGGCTTCTACAACCACAGGATCTAGGATTTCTACCACAACTGATTCTATATCCAGCACTTCAACGACTGGAACAACAGAATCTACAGCTACTACTACAACAGGACCTACTGTATCTACAACAACAGGATCGACGGTTTCTACGACTTCCGGTTCTACTCCAATTACCCCAGCATCTTCTACGTCTCCAACTTCTAGTACAACTGGATCGTCGGTGTCTACAACAACTGGATCTACTCCCAATGCCTCAACCTCTTCAACTATTTCAACAGCCCCTGGTTCTACTCCAAGAACCTCAGCCTCTTCAACCTCCCCAACATCTACAACTACAATGAGCACAACTAAGGCTTCGACACCCAGTACTTCAGCTCCTACTTCCACGATGACTGGGTCAACATCAGGTCCTCCACAATCTTCTACAGCATCCTCAACAACAATGAATGGATCTACATCATCGACCATTTCAACTACTGAAGTGATGACACCTTCGACTATGGAGTCGACAACAATATCTGCTTGCCAACTACCTTCAGGAAACTCCTGTTTCTTTCCTTTTGTTTACAATGGTATCACCTACAACACATGCACTGATGTAGATGACTCGCAGTTATGGTGTCCAACAACATTGTATTCTTCTGGTGTGGCTCGAGACTATGAATATTGCCCAGCTTCTTGTATACGTAAGTTTGAATTGAAGTAAGCATGTTACGTTTAACTTTTAATTTATTTTATTCTGACATTATAGCAGTCCAGACGTCTTTGGTTACACCATCCGGTCCCACATGTGTTCTTCCAACTGGACTCTCCTGCATATTCCCTTTTATCTACAACGGAGTAACTTACAACGGATGCACAGAAGTGGATGATACCAAACATTGGTGTGCCACATCTCTTTATGCGAATGGATATGCTCAGGATTACGATTACTGCACAAGCAGTTGCTTAAATTGTAAACTTACAAGACTTAAAACTTTTATTTAACAATACTCATATATATGATCTTCTAATAGCTATAACTACGCAATTAACAACATCAGAATCATCATGTGTCTTGTCCGATGGTCGACCATGTGTTTTCCCATTTAAGTATCAGAATGTTGCCTACAACAGCTGTACTGATATTGATGATAGTCGTCCTTGGTGTGCCACTTCCCTTTACTCGTCCGGCAATGCTAATGAATTTGGTTACTGCCCAAGTTCTTGTAGTAGTAAGTAGCGAGAGGAATTCGTTTTGAGCAGAACAAAACAATTTATCTTTATTATTTGTTTTAGCCTCAAGCACGACTGTCGTCACAGAACCCACAACTGGAAATTCGTGCAAGACAAATTCAGGACAAACATGCATCTTTCCCTTCACTTATGAGGGCATATCTTACACAGGGTGTACAACTGCAGATGATACTAGGCCTTGGTGCGCTTTCTCCCTGTATTCTTCAGGATTGGCTCGAGACTATGATTACTGCTCAAAAGAATGCGAAGGTAAAAAAACATTGCTAGCTCTAACTTGGCATTTTTTAATATACATATCCTTAATTTTAGTTGATATTAAAGAAACAACTTTATCGCCCCCTGGTAGGTTTTGTTATCTTTTTTGGGTTTTGATTTCTTATTTATGGCACATTTTTCTTTTACATAAAAGAAGGCTGCAAAACTTCTGGTGGTGATTTGTGCATTTTTCCGTTCATGTACACTGGACAAACCTATTCAGAGTGTACTCCCGTGGACAACAACGGCCAAGCATGGTGTGCTACAAGTGTAAAGCCTAATTTAGAGTACGCGAACTATGGAAACTGTGAGGACTCCTGTCCAGGTATTGATTATTTAAATTTTTGATTTAAGAGATAACCTCTCTCATTGTTTGAATTATAGGATCTGTTATTTCCCCGCCAACTGACAATATCAATACGCGAACTTGCTTGACGGACACGGGAAAGTCTTGTGTATTTCCATTCACTTATAATGGAGTCAGTTACACGGCTTGCACAGATGCAGATGATTCTAGAAATTGGTGTGCCACCTCATTATATGGCAGTGGGGGTGTTAAGGACTATGGATACTGTCCTGAGTCATGTGACAAAGAAAATAGTATTCCATCCGACTGTAGGACTATAAATTAAGATATTTTCAAAATAAGCAAATCTAATATCCCCTTTCTTTATAGCCTGTCGAACCACCAGTGACTTTACCTGTGTTTTCCCCTTTGTGTATAACGGACAAAGATACACTTCATGCACAACGGCTGATAATGGAGGCATCTCTTGGTGCGCTACCCGCGTTGAAGCCAACCTGAACTACGTTGAATATGGATTATGCTCTTCTTCATGCCTATAATTCAAGCAAAATAGCTATTTATAAACTTCCTGCAATGAATTATTTGTTAAAGGATTGAACTATTTTGATTTATTTGTAAATATATACAGACTTAATGAAATGATAGGCTTCGTCTGAGTGTGTCCTTTTTATTACTGGAAAGGGTTTAATTGTTTTATGGTTTTTATCAATAATTGAGTTGGGGGGTTCTTTCATTTTGGATCCAAGGTTGGAACATAAGTTCGTATAAATAAATAAAACAGAAACTTATGAGTCACAATAATGGAGGTATAGATTTTTTTTTGTACCTTCGTACAACATTTATTCTTGAATGTTACCAAACGGTGGATTCCACGAACAGGGTTCCCCTCGTAATTTGCATAGAAAATTACTTAATTTGCTTTACATTCAGACCAAAATGAAACAAATTTGTCTTTATTACTTTTAACTATCATTAAGAAGGTTCCTCCAGTCTTACAAGAAAAAAAAAGACTAGAAAAACTGGATTTTTACTCTAATATACTCGGTTTTGACTACAGATAAACGGTAATTTTCTATGTAAAAAATATGTAACAAGTCACTATTTCACATGCTTGGAGAAAAATTTATGAAATATAAGAACCTTTTATAACTGAAAATATCTACTAGGACATTGGGTAAAGAGGTAGAAAAATAACCACTATGTAGAAATGAATTCAGACTAAAAAATGAGAAAATTAAGTGCAAGTATTGAGCCGCCTGTTTTACGAGCAAATTTGGCAGTTTTAAAGGGGCAAGTTAAAAATTGAGATTTTTTTACACGAAAAGATCTGTGGCAAGGCTAGTTTTCATCTTGTTTGTTAGTATACAATACTAGGTAAACATCGCGCCCAAAAAGACCCAAAGATTCAATGTTTCCCTTTTCAATTTTGAATCCCAAGTTGTAGACAGTTATAGACTTTTTCCCTTTTTAGACCCAAATTAATTGTCTTCAGTCTGTCTACCATGTGAAAAAAATATTTTGCCGAAGCATTACATGACGGAATCTTAATTATATTTAAAGTATAAATGAGAATTAGTCTTTCAGAAAATTATTCCTTAAAAAACAATTGATATTGCTACCAAAAATGCTTATCATGAGTTATAGACATTTTTCCCTTTTTAGACCTTTTTTGAAAATCGCCTACCCTCGCAATAAATGTAAGTTTTAGTGATTCTTTTTAGAAATATGAATGAAAATTTCTCATCTAATATGACCAAAAGCCTCACTACGTCTTTTCCAAGTCTTTTTCGTCGCACTAGTGCGCGACCTGTCGCACCAGCACGCGACTTTACAGGTCACTCAGCCTCTTTGCCTTTCACATTTTTTTTTCGATTTTCTTAGATTGTAACATCCTAACATTCGAAACCACACTCAAAACCAAAATTTGTAAACGAAAACCTCACACACTATCTGTCTTTTTGTCTCTTCCTCTGCTGTTCCTCCCGCCTTCCGCGGGCGTCCACGTTGAGCCTTCCCAACGTCAATGTCCTTCTCCTCCTCCTCCCCCCTCTCCTTTTTCCTTTGCTTCGTCGCCCAGTTTCTCTTTCGTTCCTTCCTCTTTTCTTCCTTCTCATCAGCACTCGGAGTTCGAGGCCGCCCTCCAGGCATTATGAACGAGACTGTGGCTAAAAAATGCAACGAAAAAAAATGTAACTTTCCATCCAAGAATTTTAGGACTTTTAGGTTGCATGGAACACACCGATAGACAGACAGACAGACAGACAGACAGTATACGGAAGGACAGGTCCGAGCAAACCTTAGATGACGGACAGAGATGGAGGATGTACCTCAACTTTTACGGACGCAATAAGATCATCAAAACACAATGTATGACAATTTAAGCTAATTTGTATAAAATCTCAATTAACTCGTCAATTAATGCCCATTAAGGTTAGCCGAACATATTTTTAGATGTCCCAGACATAATATCACCTGCAGGGAAAACAAAAAATGATTAGTAAAGTTTCAAAAATAGTGGTTATGGACCACTTAGGGGAACCCTAATTTTGGAATTCACCAAACATCAAAAAAAAACTTATTCATTACACGTACAAACATAAAATTTCACACAACTAATATTAAACAAAACAAAAACAAACGTCATCAACAATTATATCTTCATATTTAAAAACATTTTTCGATAGGGGGGGATTTTGTGCTTCTTAATTTATAAAGTAAAATCTGTATTTTAGTTAGAATAAAATTTATTTCCGTGCTATCAGGGCCATTGTAAATAAAACAAATTCCTTTTGTGGTTAAAACATGGCCAAACTTCATATAATTTTTTTGAACAACCATATCCCATATTTCTTTTAATGTGTTACATTCACAGAGAAAGTGCTTGCTCGTTTCATTTTTTTCTTTGCAAAATAACACAACGCTTCTTCACGAGTCCTGCCATATATACTTCCAAAACACAAAGTGTTTGTTGCTATTCTGTATTTTAACCAGTATAAAGAATAGGAATTTTTTTGGTTCTCCAATAATCTTAAAACATCCTTTGGGTTAAAACTTAAATCTAGCCTATCATACTTCCTTTTAATCTGGTTTAAAAAATGGGTTTTGTCATTTATTTATGGAGGTATAGATTGGTTACACGGAGCATTAAATGGTTTAGAAGATGCGATGATAATTATCTACAAACATTGTCATGCATAAATGTATTAAGAAAGAACACATTTGAAGTTCAGAGGTTCTTACGATGTGATCTACTCATTTGACAGCGTGGCGCCAACAATAACTGTCGTGGGCAAGGAGTACACGCCGAACGATGGTTCAAAAAGGAAAATGTCCGTTGTCTAGGATGAATGGATTGTTCTTCTCTGTCCCAATGATCAGACTGGAGCGATATTGGCGGATTTTGAACATCTTCGAGAGTCATGGTAATTGGACAATTATATCTATGATCTACAACATAATTAGCAATAATTGACGTATTGACATAAAATGCATGTACAATAAATAAAAGCTATGGAATCCAAGTGATGGTCGTCTTCAGTAGAGGACAATCCACGAAGGCGTGCAATGTATTATTAAATAAAAATCTGCAGTTATTAAAAGCATAATAAGATTTGATGAAGTCTGCTGAGATTTGGAATTGAGCCCTGAATTTGGACCCGTCAGCGATTCCACAGGTTGAATTATAAAATATATTTTCCCATGACGGAGGAGGACTTAGAAGATTTAAAAACCTTCCCGCTATTATTCGTACTTCATTCACTGTTGGCTTGTCAAATATTAGTTTTGAAAACCACGGCATAGAAGGGCATATGGTTTTTACAGATCTCTGAAGTGGAAACCGAAACCTTCCTCCGCCAAATGTAGAATCCGATCTCAGGTCATGAAAAGTAAAAATCCCATTCAACAGAGCGGTTTCTTCTAAAAGAGGGGGGTCGCCAAATCTATTAATAAAGGTTTAACATTTCTGTTTTGGTGTATTATGTCTACCGAAGGTTCAGAGTGGAAAACAGGTTTGGCTTTCCATAAAATTATTTGCATCGACGCAAGAAGAGGAAATAATTCTTCAAGTTTTTGAATTGTTAAAGCGTACCCATATGCAACCATGTATAGTATTTGTAAGACGTATAAACAAGTCACCATTCTTTATTTGGATGAGCACCCAAATCTTCTATTATTTTCTCATAGCACTTCGGAAGTATAGAAGCGAGTAGACATAACCCACCACCAATCCTATTCTTAGGTCGCTTAAGAGAAGGGATATAGTTTCTGTGAAGGAGGCGTTGTAGCCAAGCATCATCTTCCGCTATTGCAGACTCAGCCAAGGAGGAACTGAAGTTGCTTTATACAGAACAAGAGGAATTATTCGACTATTATAAAGATCAATGCGTTTTTGTAAGGAAAAACTGCGCCATTGTTGTATCTGGTATAAATCATTACATTCAACTTTGTCCAGTCATTTTGCAATACTCCTCCTTTCATACATTCTATCCCTAGGATATTAACTGATTTAACCACTTTACATCCACCGATAGTAATGTGCTGTTCGGGAGACCAGAATCCTAATGGTAATATGGACTGTTTTAGAATGGTTTATGGTTAGGCCTGATTTAATACATAACTTTTAAAAGCGGACAGTAAAACATTAATTCGACTAATAAGTTGACTTCCAGAAGTAGCTTGCACCATTAACGTGATATCATCTGGGTAGAGATCTATTAAATGTTTTCCTTCATTGAAGGAGACTCCAAACCTTTTTTTTTTCTTTTTTTCAAATATTTTCTAGTTTGGGTTCGTTTAAGTTCATATATTGCAGCGATGAAAAGAAGAGGGCTACAGGACACCCTGGTCTGCAACTTTTCTTTAGTAAATGGTGTACTGTATTTGCCATCCAAACAGATATTCGAAGAGCCGTTAACTAATAGAGCTCTTATAAATAAATAAAATATTTCACAGTTTCTTTTTATAGAATGTACATAAAAGTATTAACCCAATGATAATACATTAAAATGAAACACAAATAAACATTATAGTCCACAATAAACATTATATTTTCTTAATATTTGTATATCTGGGCATACATGTCAAGATATAAAATATCCACTCATTTTTTTACTTACAAAATTCGTGAAAATGTATTAACATTAAGCCATAAATATTATATTATGAACCTCTAATACACAAAACGCCGTTCTCATAAATTTGAATCCATAAACAACAAAAAATGCATTGAAAGAGTAAAATTGTCCACAACTTTGTGGGCCTGCGCTCTTTTTGCTTGCTAGTTGTTCTATGGTCTTTTAAATTCTCCGTTGAAAAACATCTTTAGATATTTTCCTATCAAAATGTCACTATTTATTTATTTAATAACATTCGTAAAAGGTAAGATATCAATACATAGTTGATTACTTATATATCCAAAATCCCTAAGATTTTCATTACAAAAAAAATGCGTGAAAAGTTTAGTTTTTAAAATAAGTTATTGCATTTGTTTCTGACTCTTTAATGTATATAATGAATTTTGTACGTTTGTTAGAATGATAGCTATACTATATTTAATAAATATTTTTTTATCGCACAATTAAGCAAAACATTAAATAAAACTATTTCATTGGTTCAAAAAAGTTGAAGAAAAAAATTGACTCTACTACTGTGGAGTTGGAAATACACTCCTATTTAAAACTAAGTTTTTATAATAAAAAGCATGGTGAATTTCCATTCCATTGCTTAGGAAAATTATATATAGTTTTTCAAATGGGTAGCACAATTGCAAAAAATGATTCAAAGACTTCAAACCGAATGGTTTGATGCAACTCAAAAAAGAGTTGAATGGCTCCCTTTTCTATGACATCAATAATTAATAATTATTAATGTAATATAAATTAAAGTATATTATTAATAATAAAAAGGGCATAAGTGTAAAATAAGAGATAAATATAATAATTATAAGTATATAAACTATAAAATGTGCCTATATCGCTACACTCTGATCATTGGGACAGAGAAGAACAATTCATTCGTTTAAATCTTCCTTTTTAACCCATCTGAACATACGTGTATCACGCTTGAAGAGTCTAGCTGGTGGGGCTATAAAAATCGTTACCAATATGAAAGAGATCATTTCAAATCGATTATTGTTTAATTCTGATACATGTTTTCTCAATCACTCGGACGGGCAAAAGGTTAAGAGAATATTCTCATGAGCCTATATTCATATCATTTACGAATCCTATGAATGAGCTTCTTCATATACCCTATCAATAGTAACTTCATTAAGTAACTCAGGGAACAAAACATTTGTTGGTTATTTTGCTGGATCGCTACTCTACCAGTAAAACGTAAAAATTGAAAGAAAACTGAGCTACCAACTGAAAAAATGATTATAATGAGAGAGTTTGCGAAAATGACCCCAATACCCATAATTATTACGATACACTATAATTTGAAGCCTCAAGTTTACTTGAAAATAAACACAAATTTCTTTTAAATAAATAAAGTTTAAGGTTTGAGTTGCGTGATTACAAAGGAAAAAGTTCCGTAAATCAGTTGAACTTAAGCTTATATTGTTTTCAAGGGTTGAAAATTACCTAACATTATCCTTAACTCAACCCCCCGCCATTTCATAATGTATAAACTTAGGTTCCGAAATATTTTTCGTGTGACGTCACGTCTGGCAGAAAACATAAAAAATAACTTTTACTATATATAACATCTCTACTCAAATTATCATTAGTGCATCGTACTCTTACAAAAAATGGCTTCAATTAATAATAAAAAAGAAAAAAGACAGTGTGCAGTTGCTGTTTGTCCTTCATTGGATCCCAATGCTCACAATGTATTGTACCACTCGTTTCCAACCAACATCAAACAGAGAAAAGCTTGGACCATCGCATGCAAAAGAGGAGATTCGACATTTCAGCTTGCATCATCCTTTATGTGTAGTCTGCACTTCACTGAAGAAGACTATGAGAGAGATCTAATGCATGAGCTTATTAACCTTCCTATTAGAAAGAAACTCAAGAAAGGAGTAGTTCCAACACTTAATTTAAATGAAATATTGAAACAAACTTGTCGGAATATACGTCCATGGAACCATCTTCCAAAAGGAATGATAGAATATTAAAACGAAATTATCGTCAGATTACTCAAGAATGCTGAGATAAATATGAATCTTCTAATTCATCGTTACCTCCTACTTCAAAGCAACATCCAAGTCCACAAGTATTACTTCCAAGTTCATCAGAAGATAATTGTCATGACAAAAGAGTTTCTAAATCAATGTCTAAGGTGCCGTCAGTTCCATTGGAAGCTCTTAATAAATTTGCTCAAATTCGTGTATTTCTCCAAATAAAATTTGAAAAAAACACCTTCAAGAGCAAAAAGTTAGACATAGAAAAAGTTTAAGAGAGAAGCGAAAATGAAACAGTGGATTAATTAAATGCTCCAATAAAATATTTACTTTTTCCTAAATATGCATTTATAATAATATTTATATAATATATGATTATAAATAGTATTTGGTTTTGTAATAATTAATAAAAAATATTTTTTTTCTTAAAATGTATTTCTTATAATATTTATATAATATATGATTATAACCATATTTTGTTTTGTATTAATTCATAAATTATATACTTTTTTCTAAATATGTCTTAGTAATAATATATGATTATAAATAGTATTTTGTTATATTTTATTTCGTTGTTTTTTATGTGCTTTAACATATAATGATTGAAGAGTTTGCTTTTTCATGAAATATTATGGATAATTTCAGCAACTTTAAATCATCAAAAATTTATGATTACTCACAAAATTTAATATTTTTCCATTTTCTAATAGAATTGTGATAATTAATTCTTCAATGATCTAATTAAAGGCTAAATTCGATTATATTTAACATATTTTACTTATACAATATACCCTCTTTTGCCATATGTGACGTCATGCTCATGAGGTAGGTTGCGTGGTGGTGTATTTTTTTTACTTCCATTGGTTAAAATGGCTCTACCTTACTTTTAACTACCTTGCCTTAACTCTTTTTCTGGCCAACACATGATCAAACTCCAATACATATTCATATAAAAACTATCTAGAAAATGACATGATATTCTAATACAATTTCCACTCAATTGAATTTGATTATCTTTGAACATATATTTCCATAAGAATATGTGAATAGTTTTTAATTAACTGTATGAATAAGAAGCAAATAAAATTACTTCAAGTTGCTAAAACTCTTACTTCCTTAATTAGTTTCACTTATTCACATGCCAAAGGCTTACAAATTAATGTTATTCTTTGAAGTGCACGATTAAAAAGTACGCCATGAATTGATAATAAGCGATCTAAAAATGAAAATGTTTTCCATCCAAAGCTCTAAGAATAAAATAAAAGTCTTTGATATCATAAGCTTAAAATAAGTGCTAAAAAATAACGACTGTAAATACAAAATAGGAGACAAATATTTTTATTGAAACATATTAAGTATGTATATACAACATATGTATATACAATGAAATACACTTTTCAATATTGTAAGTTAATTATTTTGACCCTGTTTTTCATGAGACCTTGATAGGAGGTTTGCCATTTCTTAGAAGAGCCCATATGTAGCTCAATTTACTCTATTGTACTAAAGAGATGGTAAAAGTGCATAATCCAGTCTATACATCCGGCTGGTAAAGAAAGAATCAATCATTAAATATTTATTTCATACTGACCGTTATATATATATATATATATATATATATATATATATATATATATATATATATATATATATATATATATATATATATATATATATATATATATATATATATATATATATCTATATATATATAGGGTTGTTCTTATTTTTCAAATGTTTGAAATGTTAGCAACATTGTGGATTTTCTGTTTCTTGGTGATAAAAGAAGACGACATACAAAGTTTGAACAAAATCGGTCAACATTACGAGGTCGCGCAACGAGGTCAAAGTTTTAAAAATTTAGTAAAAATATAGTTTTCCGCAAATTTCTTCAAAATGGTGGACGTTACAGACTTCAATAATAATTATTACTTTAAAGGAAATCTAATTTACTACCAGACGTATGTTGGATGTTTTTTAATAAAACAAAGTTTTCAGTAAAAACAAAGAAATATATATATATATATATATAAATATATATTGTAGCGGATTGACCTGCTTACTAACAGCAGATCTACCTACCACTTCTTATCTCACACCTCAGCAGGCTCTTAATCTCTTAAGTACTCTTGTCTGCGGCTATATAAAGCTGCAGGCAAGAGCTTAATAAACACTCTTTTACAACATCTAACTGAGTCGTCATTTCTCCTCCTCCTTCGCGCTACATTGGTGACCCCGACTCCCTCAGTCGCTCTCGAGGGACCCATGGAACACGCCTGCGGATCGTCACAACTCTACGCTCCCGGCTTCCACGAGGTCCAACCGGACTTCTTCGTTAGCGTGGAGGAGGAGGAGGCTCCATCCTTAAGCTCCACAAAAGAGAGGTTCGAGGCCCGCGGCAGCTGATCCTACGCTGGATCCCGCAACTAATGGATCCTGTCGCTCTCAGGATCCATGGGCCTCTCTCACCTATCTTTTTGGAATACCCCTTTCATCCACGCGAAGGCCTCTACTCAACGGACCTTTCCGTTCACCTCGCCGGAGGACTCCTCACTCCTTCCATCCCTAATCTCCACAAAAGAGAGGTTCGAGGCTCGCGGCAGCTGATCCTACGCTGGATCCCGCAACTAATGGATCCTGTCGCTCTCAGGATCCATGGGCCTCTCTCACCTATCTTTTGGAGTACTCCTTTCATCCACGGCGCAGGCTCTGGCCCCAACGGACCTTTCCGTTCACCTCGCCGGAGGACTCCTCACTCCTTCCATCCCTAATCTCCACAAAAGAGAGGTTCGAGGCCCGCGGCAGCTGATCCTACGCTGGATCCCGCAACTAATGGATCCTGTCGCTCTCAGGATCCATGGGCCTCTCTCGCCTATCTTTTGGAGTACTCCTTCCATCCACGGCAAAGTCATCATCCCCAACGGACTTCTCCGTCTACTTTGCCGGATGGCCCCTCATCCTTCCATCCACGGCAAAGTCATCACCCCCAACGGACTTCTCCGTCTACTTTGCCGGATGGCCCCTCATCCTTCCATCCACGGCAAAGTCATCACCCCCAACGGACTTCTCCGTCTACTTTGCCGGATGGCCCCTCATCCTTCCATCGTATATATTTTTTCTATATATAGTTTTTTTTATATATACACACCTGCTGAGGTGCTGGGGGGAGCTGTGTAGCGGATTGACCTGCTTACTAACAGCAGATCTACCTACCACTTCTTATCTCACACCTCAGCAGGCTCTTAATCTCTTAAGTACTCTTGTCTGCGGCTATATAAAGCTGCAGGCAAGAGCTTAATAAACACTCTTTTACAACATCTAACTGAGTCGTCATTTCTCCTCCTCCTTCGCGCTACATATATAATATACAGGGCGTATACGTATAATCCGGACGAATTAAAACTAATTTTAAAATGTGGATAACTTATTAATTTATCAATATTTTTCAACAATTTTTGTTAAATGAAGGGCACACATATCTAGAAATTTATTTTTCAATATAGCCTCCATCAGTGGCGAAGACCATCTCGAGGCGGTGCCTGAAGCGGCCGTCCTTCTTCATATTGCAAACTCCTCCACGATGACGGCCCTGAGGGAGTCGAGAGTGTTGTGAGCGTGCTTGTTGGTCTTGTTCTCGACCATGTCCCAGAAGAAATAGTCGAGGGGGTTGCAGTCAGGGGAGCTGGGGGGCCACAAGTCCGGGCTCCAGTGGTAGGGCAGGTTCTCCAACAGCCACGCCTGGGTCTCCCTCGATTTGTGGGGGGGGCTCTTTTTGTACTAACTGTAGCCCAGGTCCTCGTTGATGGTGTTGGTGATGGTCTGCTTGGAGCAACCCATCTCGGCGGCCAACTTGGCTTAGGACTTGTTGCCGTCCTCGTTGATCTTACTCTTCACCTTGGCAAAAATTCGTCGGTCCTGGTGGCCCCCAGGGACCGAGAACGCTTTTTGCAATGAGCATCATTCTTTTTGAAAGAGTTCCAAGCCTTCCATTGGTCGTAGACAGTCGACTTGGGATAGTTGAAGAACTCTATCACCTCCTTTGGACTCCTCCCGGCACGGAAGAAAGCGAGCATCGTATGCCTTTTCTCCTCTTCCATGGCTAAATGTTGGCTGATTTTCAATCTGTTTTTTTTGGCAGATAGATAAAATGCAAGCGCAGTAACGTACCTATGTGCGTTGCAATATCTCAAAAAACAAAGACGACATAACTGATCAAAGTTAGTCCGGATTATACGTGTACTCCCTGTATATATATACAGTGGTTGCCGTATGCGATGAAATGAGCAATAAACGATAATTATCGCTGAGGTCAAACCTTTTATCGTTTATCGCAAAGTTTTATAAAATTATCGCTCATTCACTTACCGTTAGTCCCAAAAAATGAGGAACGATAAACGATAAATTCAAAGACGACTTTTGAAAAAATTCAAAAAATGTGCACGGCGGCAATAGTCACAACAGCCCACCTGACGTTTTCAGACCAGTTCAAGCTGAGACTATATATAGAGACTAGAAGGAGCAACACTGGCTTGCAAGTGAACCCTGATTTTTGGGTATTATATAGGTATACTCAAATAAGATTAGATAATGTAAAATATTAGATGAACAAAGAAACATAATTAAAAAATTCCAGTCAGACAGCAAGGGAACCTCAGAGCCCATCTAAAGGCCAAGAGCACCCTGGCCAAAAGACTGTCCAGCTGTTGAATGAGTTTGATGACATCAAAAAGGCGACCAGTAAGAAGAGCCAGAGGCTCATCGTGCGAAAGGACACAAGCCGACAGCTCTCCTTTAGGCGAGCCCAGGAGATGTCCAGACACTTCAACCAAGACAAGGGTCGGCAGGCCTTGGTCAAATGGTTCACCACCCTCTGCATTGCACCAAGCATCTCTGCCCATTCAGCGACTCTCAAGATGATAAACGTCTTCAGGCCAGAGTTCAACCTGCCCCTGCCGTGTGGCTATGAAGAATACGATTGACGATCAGCCGAGAAAGACCAAGAAGGAGCTGATGTCCATCCTGAAGGAGGTTAGGTATGTTGCCACCACAGCTGACAACTGGAGTGCACACCATCGCGCATTCCTGGGTTGCACTGTGCATTGGATTGATGCAGAAACTTTGCGCAGAAAGCATGGCACGCTCTCCTGCAAAGAACTAAAGTCCAAACAGACAAAGGAGCTCCTGGCAAACGAGATCTACAAGATCAACAGTGAGTTTGGCATCACCAGGAAGATTGTTGCCACTACAACTGACAATGGTGCCAACTACTGTGCTGCATTTGCGCATTTGGCGACAACCAAGATGATCCGCTTGCTGTCGCGCCATAACACAAGGATCCTGATGGTGGTGATATTGCCATTGTCAGTGTTCATAATCTGCTGAAGGAAGAGATGCAAGATGAGGCAGAGAATCTGCCCAAGCTACCCACACAGAGGAGATGTGCTACTCACCTGCACAATAGGTCCTCTGTGGTGCCAACAAAATAAAGGATGTGGTGGGCAGAAAGCTGAAGACGCCTTGCCCAACTAGGTGAGCATAATAATTTTGATTCAGATTTTATTTTTTTCTTATAACAATTGTAAATAACAAAAACTCGTTCAATTTCAAAACAATTCAAAGTTAACATAATATTCAAACACATTTTTTCCTTGTAGGTGGAATACCTTCTATGACGCCACAGTGTGCCTCCTGGAGACGGCGCTCAAGGACCCAGAGACCATGGAGGCCATAAACGATGCCATTAAGAGCGAGGCAGCTGAGAAGAGGGCAGCAGCCCCTGCATTTACTGAGGACGACAAGGAGATTCTGCAGGAGTACTACAAGGTGATGAAGCCTGTCGCCATCTGCCTGGACAGGCTGCAGGCTGAAGTCAACGCCTACATTCTCAAGAGAGACCTACAGGCCATCAAGAGGGGAGGGTGAGTTGCGCTATGCTGGCCCCTTAGTGGATGTCTTGTTAGAGCAGGATGGCAATGTCCATGGGTTTAACAACAGGTACGTTGCATCATTTTCAATGTAAAACATTTAATGAGTATCTAAATAATATTTGTCTTATATTTGAAAACCAAAATTTCAAATTTGTGTATTTTTTGCGACAGATTCATGCACCTCTTTAATAATGAGGACCTCCTGATAGACACCTTGACCCACCCCAACCATGCCCCTTCATGTTGAAACATGAAGGAGATATCAAGAAGAGGCTCATCAGGGAGATCGTCATCTCCATCATACCTGACACTCTCCCCTCCAGCAAGAGCAAGGACATGGTGACAAAAGAACCTATAGAAGCCAGCGACGACCCATTTACCTTCCTTGAGAGCCCCACTGTCAAGGAGGAGGATGGGCCCACCATTGAAGAGCTCATCAAGAAGGAGGTGGACACCTGGAGCAGGAGCAATGTGACAGAGGTGATGCCTTTACAATTCCCAACATGGATAGGGAGAAGTGGATCTCGCTGTTCATAAAGTAAAACACGGCTTTGCCAGCTCTGCTGCCGTGGAGTGCATGTTCAGCACTGCTGGTGAGGTCCTCAGGCCCAAGCGTGCAAGCATGACCAGCGACATGTTTTAGAAGCTGGTCTTCACCAAGGGAAATATGCAGCTCCTGGATGCTGTCCTAAGGAGGGAGAGGAGGGAGGGAAAGTCCGAGTCAGAGAGAGAGACTGATGTGTGGCCATAAACAGTTTCCAGTTTTTGTCTAGTTAAATTAATTTTCACGCTGGAAAAATTGTTTATATGCTTTTTATATTTCAACTAAATAAAGGTACTTATCATTTATCGCTTTTTTTATCGCAAGTAATTCTTAATCGTTTCGCTTACCGCAGGTTGGGTTTGAATTTTTTTACCGATTATCATTTATCGCAGGTTGAGAAAAAAAATTATCGTTTTATCGTTACCGCAAGTTGAAAAAAGGTATCGCAAAAAACACTGTATATATATATACATATATATATATATATATATACACTCTTTGAAATATATATATATATATATACATTCTTTGAAATAATATATATATATATGTATACACTCTTTTGAAATATAATAATAATTATAATATATTTTCCAATTCCATCTTTAAAAATTAAATATTTCAGAAACTTATTTTTATTAGAAATTGGATACTCAATTCATTTCATATAATAGTTATATCGAGTGATCAATAGGCCAATTAAGAAATGTAGTTTTTATATTTCTTCATCTGCTGGAAAGTTAATTGACCGAAAATACTCAATAAAAATAAGACAAGAAAAGCGAATAAAAATTATAGTATTATGTTGTTATTTTGCTCTTACAGTTATGAATTCTAATGAGCAGAACGTACGTAGCATGAATTATTTGAGCGTTAATGATTTATTTATAGAGTTAGTTTACAGCAACATAAAAAATGTGTCTTACATAAGTCTGAATCATAAATCATTTGTGTAGAACTTAATTTATTTTGGGAAAAGGATTATTTAAACGATTAAAATTTGTATTTTTTAAAATTTGAAGTTAAAGTATAAAAACAAATTTACATAATTCATGAAAGTGTTAATAGTATTATTAAATAAAAAAGGGTTGTTACATAGATAATAAAATTTATATATTTTTATCTGAAATTTGTACAGTGTATTAAAGAAGGATGCGAAAATCTCAACTGGTACAACACAGTATTTCAAGCAGAGTTGGTAGAAATTCTTCAGGCAGTACGAGCTTTGAATGTGATGGAAAAATACCACAACTCCCTAGTGATTTCCATGTGGACCCTATGGCTGCTATTAATCTTTAACAAAGAGAAGAGGCTTATTTTATCAAATACTATATTAAATAAAATGAGCTGATCGAAGAGGACTATGAAAGGATTAAGGACCATGACGACAACACTGGCAACGAATTTGTGGATGCCTTAGCTAAGATGGGATGTAGTATGATATCTCAATCTAGCGTCAAAGTCCCTCAAATAACAGTGATAAGAGAAATTGAAAAGAAGACCCGATCGTTATGGCTTAAAAATGGCATGGTGAACACACTTGCCGCAAAACAATAGTCAATTATTTATAATAATAAAATATAACTGCATATACGGTTAATTTGATTTTATTGTCCTAAAGTATTTTATTAAGATTTTACTATCGTATATGTTCACATTTTATTAAATCCTTATATCTTTAGTAACGTATATAATGTTATCTTTGATCTTATATTTATACAATATTAGTCTTTAACGAAAGAAAACTTTAAAGTAGAGAAAAGATCGCCGCAAGTGAACTACATGTTTGAACTTACTTTGAACAAAGCTCCAAGATTCAAAAGACAAAAAGCTGAATACATATATTTGACAGCCTCATATTTATTTTGAAAGTACTAGGAAAAAGATATAGCATAGGGGGTTCAAAAAATAACTCTCAACTATCTCTAAACAAAGAAATACAGAGCCACGAAATGGTATAACACCTTTCTTTAAAGAACTCATTAATCAACAGGCAGGGTTTATTAGGCTGATGGTAAACTCATAAGACATTTCTTATTTTGTAAACATTTTTATTTTTCTTTGTTTATTCATTAACGTAAGAATATAAGATATTAATTTACTTTGGGAAGAAAAAAATGTTTTTTTGTATTCGCTTTACCTTCTCATTGACTTTCATTGAGCATTTTTTGGCAAATAAAAGTTTCTTAATTAAACAAAGAGATTTGAGATGTTTATGATGCATTGTGAGTAAATGTTATGCCTCCAAGATATATAAAAATAGGCAAACCTTAGAGTTGAACTGATGTGTCTTTTTCATCTCTCAATACTTTTTCTCAAGGAATAATTGACGGTTGAGGTGGGACAACAAAAAGTTTGTTCTCTCAATCTCACCACTAAACATAATTTTTCCACTTGAGTACACTGCTTTCTTGATTTTCCTACGTCCGATATTTAGAGTATTACTCCATTTATCGACAGATTGATCAAACAAAAAAAATAAACATTCTTTTCCCCCTTGAGCATGAGGAGCCCCTTTATTCATTAGTATGAATAGGAGGAGTCACTTCCTAAGGATTCACCAATGACGTCATGGATGTAGGCCAATGACGAGGGACAATTAGTTTTGTTAAAGATAATTTTCCCCTCTATAAATCATTGATGTTCACTCCTCAACAGCCGGAAATTAAGTGAATTCTTATTGCTTTTATTACTATTCCTATCCTTTCTTTCAACCAATTACGTTCCAACAAACGCCATTTTTATCCTTATATATAATATTAGCCATTTATACTTAATTACGACATCACAAAGAAACACGTAAAAATAGCACAAAGTTAGTATACTATACCAGAACTTAATCTTGTAGCAGTCGATATAGATTTACCTCGGAGCAAACATCTTTTAAAATAATTTATAATGTCATAAAAAAGTTGAATAGCTTTATGAGTTAGTCCTTCAAGGAGATGTATTTTCTTCATCTTTCCCACAAAATCCGTAAGTCAGAGTATATACCCAAAACACCAATTAATGAAGTTCGTTAGCCGGGTGTATAGGAGTGTTTTATTATCCTAGTGAGGGCCCGGGCTCACATATCGAGTGAAGAAGGTCTTTATGATCAAAGTTATTGAATGGGACATAGGTTCATTTGAGGACCCAAATATTAGGGACATAAACAGTCCATTGAGAGAAAAAAATTATATATAAATATAATTGAAATAATCAAATAATGTAGTGTGAATTATTATTACATGAATGTGCTGAGAGCCTTTTTGTACACTCAATCAGTGTGTGTAATGAGATATATTTGGTGTCAATATGACACTAGCTTTAGAGCTACGAAGTGGATAAGATTAATTGAAATAAATATAAATATATCAGATCAATGAATACTAAAACAACAAGGAAAAGAAGGCTCGAGAGGAAAATACGATGAGGGATCTAAAAAGGAGAATACGCGTACATTCTCCCCTTTCCTTATTCATTTCATAACAAATTATGATTTTGAGAACGAAATATATCTTGTTTACTATTTACAAATTTTATGGACATATATTAAATAAACATAGATACATTTAAGACATTCTGCAAAATTATAATAACAAACATACATTTTGTTTATTCTCTTTAAATTTTTTCAATCTCTTAGAATTATTTGTCATATTTTGACTGCTTGTTTTTCTTTTGTTTTTGTGAATTTGATCATTGATTTTCGAAACCAAATTTTGGACATACAATTAAAATTTTAGCAGCGATTTGTGGAATACATTTGTCAAAGGAATGGTTTTCTTCGCATTCTGCTAAAATAATTATCAAGCGTAAGTATCATTTTCCAAAAGTTTAATAAACAAAAGAGCAAAAATATTTTTGAAGAAGGGGAAGAAATCAACTCTTTGAAGATACTTTTTGAATTTTGATTTTCTGAAAAAATAGGCATAAACAAAGGAACACGTTAAAAAACATCAGAAGGACAAGTTAGCCCACCTCGATTACTTTGATCTAAAAGTTTACTTTCATCATCAATATTTTCTAAGGAGAATAATTTTACATCGAATTTTTTATTTAAAGCTGTCAATAAATTGTGGCAAGAATGACAGGCTATAGTTTTACATAAGGAATGCGTGATATAACTAGAACAAAAGTAAACTATAGATACGTCATTAATATATTTAAATCAATCTTTAAAAGTAAAATGTTTTAAATTGGAAAATATATTTAAAGATGAAGACTTAATCTTTTCATTTGTTGAATTTATATCATCAGAAAAACGATATTCCAGATCTTTCAGTGAAATTTTGCCTAAACTTATGATATTCTTCATTCGAAGGCATTTTTTAAATCCGAATATTGGTGCACGCTTAATTCAATATTCGTCCCACATCTTCTCTTATACAGTCCAAACCGAGCTTCAATACAATCTGAATTGATGTGGCCAAGAACGTAATTGACATGCAAATCTTCAGCCAATTCGCATAAGCCTTTTGAAGTTTGTTTAGCTGCTAAAAAAGTGTCACGAGAAAGACTTGAGGCTTTATCTCCCGCTGCCTCCCATTCATTCAGCCATGATGTAAAGTCTCGCAAATATTCTAACTGGGAGGAATTAGAAGTAATGGCTTTTTCCTAGGGTTTGTTTTATGAAAGCCTATTTGCGGAGAACGGGTATTAATTATACATCATCCACCACGTCCATATTACCTCCAAAAAAATTGCCGTAACCATCCAACCTTTTTGTCTTCTTCACTCCCATAGTGACGTAAAGCGGCAATGGTAGACTCGTGAAATAGACTGTTCGTCAGCTTAACGTTCATTTTTTCTAATGTACAGGGGTACAATACTCGTTCTTTGAGCTTATGAGCTATTTTTAATGGTTGCCCTAATTCAAGATTGTATAGATTTACAATATGTGCCATATTTCCTTCTATTTTTTGGCCTCTGAAATTTGGACAGACAAAATGGCCACGAGACACGAAGTTATTATAGAAGTTTTTCATAATGTGAACAGAATCAAACAATAAATACATTTTCCTATCCGGAGTCAGAGGGTGATGAATAAAAGTATTGATGCTTCCATGGCATAATTCTATGGAATATGTTTTCTGATTCACTTTGTGGGCGTCACAAATGGTGGCTCGAACAATAAATCCAATTTCCGTTACAACTTTGATCACTTGATCAAAGATGATCTTTTTAATTGTTCCAGAATTCAAAGTCGAAACAGGCTGTATAACTATCATGTCATGATAAACTGAATGAAGGCTCTTAATCATGACACAAAATAGGGTCTTAGTTACTTGATCATCATCCACCCTATAAAAATTCCCAGCAAAATATTCAACTCGTTTTGTACAATATGTTTCGTCAAAAATCATACTAATATTTTATCTCTATTTTGACTTGGAGCCTTGAAGCGAGCCTTTAGGTAAGTTATTGTAGAGTCAGCCAATCCAGTTACTAAATTCAAGGATGAAGAAAGTTCCGTAAGGCGACGTATTGTAGGTAATGTGAGAACTTCTTTACGTAGATCTCTATAAAGACTCGTTGATAAACCTTTCCAGGACTAGATAAGGCGTACAAGGCAGGACTGTATCTCCGTTGTTGTGGACATTTAAACAACAAGGATAATTGTTCAATCAAAAAGTTTAATTTGTTCTCTTTTGCTTCGTCCAAATGGGGCAAGATATTTGTCAAATGATTTAAAGCTGTGTATAATTCATTTTCCAAGCTAAGTAGTTGATTGGTGGAAGAGTTTGATGTCAATGAATTTAAGAATGCCAAAATATTAAGAAGGGTGTCACATTTTGTAATATGATTGTTCTTTGTGATATGTTCGAGAAGATTATAAGATAGATCTCTATCTTTCACCCTGAAAAATACAACATGGCAGGGAATAAAGTCATCGTAGTTTTATGAATCAGTATTAATAAGAAAATACTGAGGAATAGTCAAGTTTGGATATGTGAAAAACAATATATAAATAAAGAAGGTTAAGGAATGAAGTTTGGCTTACTGTATATGGATTGGCATTTCTTCATTAATCTTTAGACTTAAGTCTATTGACGATCCTCCATGACTAAAGTTCATCTTGAAGAACACCAGCTCTTAATCTTTTTCATCATAATGTTCTTGAACGCCGCTCTGAAGGCAAGTCCTATCCATTTTAATTTGAAGCTCTTCGAGTGTTAAAAATGAGTAGGCCTCTTCAAAAGCCTTAATCTTTTTTAAATTCGCTCGTTTTCATTAAGGAGTCGTGAGGAGGAGGTTGAGGTGGAGGAACGCTTTAGAGGAGGCTTTTTTGAATAGCAGTGAGGAAGATTTGGAAAATTGGAAGGGACGGCATCTTTTTTTTTGATATCTTAAGACAAAGAGTTTTTCCAGATCTGTCTGAACGTGATGGATTAAAGTCAGTAGACTCTGGCTAATAATCGGAGGGCATGAAATGTACGTCACACAACGCAGAATGTCTTGAAGGTATCTCATTTTTTCGCGGAACAGCCTTTGTCCAGAGTTGGCGTAGGGACTCATCCTTGGGGAACATATGAAACCGTCTCTTTTTCCCCTCATTGCCCTTTGGTTTGTAGCCACTCTTGCAACCCGGAGCAACACAAACTTTCCCCATTGTCGTCTAGTTTGAAGATAAATAGGTAGTTCTAAAACAATTCCTCTACACACTTCCACTACTTCATTCACGCGGCAAATAAATAAATTAGTCGATCCCACTTTGTATTTGTGTTTTGAAAGGTTGCGCGACTTTGCCATTCCTGATTGTTTTAGTATTCATTGATCAGATAAATAAATTGGAAAAACAAAAACTTAGTCTAATAAAAATTAGAGATGTCTTGAGATTTTTGAAAGCCTGTTGCCGCTCGCCTTGCTTCTAGAACGGTGGTTGCCTGGCTCAGCTCAGGAGACGAATTCCATGTTTTGCCATGTTGACCGTAGATGTGCAGTCCATAGAATTAGGTCTCCTGAGATCGCTTCTTGTCCTGGAGTCCGAGGTGAGAGGTGCCTAGAGTAGTGAGAGTCTGGACGCATGACAGCTGATTCCAGAGATACAAAAAAGGTTTCGTGTTTGATGAAGGACTGCCCACAATACGAATAGAATTAAAAATGAAATAATATTGTTACTCAAGATATGAATGCTCTGTCCGCTGAAAATATTGGCAAAATCTTATAAAAAAATACAATTAATAGCCAATTCAATTACCGTTCTTCTCCGTTGTTTACCATTCGACTTATAAAAATAACATCTAATTTACTATTAAATATATCTTTCATATTTTTTAAAGCTAGAAAATGGAGTTCAAATGTTGTTATATGCAATTCTTCCAGACATAATTAAAGGTAGATATTACGAGACGGCCCCATAGGTTTTATTTGCATAATGAGGGGTAATTACTTTGTTGCATGAATTGTATTCATCCTGCACATTGTGGCAGTTTTGTTTATACTTTTATTAAAGTGATGACAATTTATTAATAAAATTCATGGTTGACTTTCATATTAGAAAATGAATTCTCCCTTTTATTAAAGGATGAAGTAAAAAGAGTAAATATGCTATTTTTTATGTGTATGGTCTTTCAAACATATTTCATTGAGTGGAGTCAAAGACAAAACTTATTTTATCCAAAAAAAGGAACGCTTTAGATCAGTGGAAGCGTTGAGGAAGGTTGATCGTCTTTAAAGAGGTCTGTTAACCTCTTTTTATGATAATGATACCAAACAAAAACATTCCTATAACGTAGTTACTTGACCAAAAGAAGAGTGTTGTTGATAAAAAAACAGTTGGTACAATGTAATTAGAAATAATACCACTCGTATCCGTTTATGTCTTAACGTCCACTCAGAGCTTATAATATAACCCTTTTAAAACATTTGCCGTATTTTTCATCAATGGCATTTATGAATATTTCAATAGACTTCAGTATTATCAATTATATAATAAACTAGAGCATATATACACTCAGAGAGTGCAAACCTCCGCCATCACGGGGTCCTTATGAGCCTTTCTAGGCGGATTTTTCACGACTGGGGCGGCGTAGAGGGACGGGGGAGGGTTCCCCTCGACGGAAACTCCAAGAGGAAGACGCTCCCGGCACCTAATTTCACAGCACAGCGACATCTATTGGCAGAGTAGGCTAACTTGAAATATTTATTAGTATTTAGTTCATTTTGTATCTTAATTCTGCACTCAGAGATGTCAAAATTTAATCACTTGTTTCTTTTGGCATTTCCAACAACTCCACAAAGTTTCATCCGAATCCGTTCCGTACTTTTTGAGTTATCCTGCTGGCAAACAAATTAACCAACCAACAAACAACGCCAGTGAAAACAATACCTCCCTCGGCGGAGGTAATAAGGCAGTATAGTTAATACATTTAACTTCTGCAATAAAATTTATTTTCTCAACATTTTGTACGGGAGAGAGATGCTCACAATACAATTGTGCCACTTCCAACTCAAATAGGAGGATCATAAGCCGTCTGGCTTTTGGTGTGAGGTTCGTCAGAAATTAACAGATAGTTCTGGGAAGAAGGTTTGAGGAAGGGAGTATTCCGGGACAGCTTTGGGCTTTTCAGCAAAGCTTTTTGCTAGGGCAAGGCAAACTTGGGGGAAGTAGTTGGTCGACTCTGGACAGACTTTTTATTACGTCAGAAGAGTGCAAACTTGTTGCACTACTGCGTTTCCACTTTCTTGAACCCCTTTTCGGCTGTTGCGAAGACTAACGGCTATCTACGTATTTAAAAAGCCACAGGAACACGTTTCGAGTATGAAGAAATGTATATAATAAATTAAGAATGAAATTTGTGCGTCAACTTATTTAAATTAATGAGCTTTTGAGTTTTAAATAGTCATATTTTTGTCATGATATATTCAATTGAAATCTTATGACTTTGTTGGTTTTTCTAGCATGTTCAAAAATATTAAGAAAATAATATCAACTTATTTTTGGTTAAAAACATTTTATTTGGTAATCTGCAAAAATTTTATTCAGGAAACAGAATAAAACTATTCAGGGCAGTTGCAAGGATAAATAAATGAATATTTTAGTTCACATTTATTGCCCTGAAGAACAACCTTAGAAGGACGCATTACATTATGGCCCTCGAAAAAGAAACGGAGCTCATTTCCATAAAATTTGATTCCATGAATGTATTGTTTTTGAAAATAACAACATATATTTTAATGAAATGTAATATAATATGATATTTAATAAATATTCAAAAAATTAAAGCTTTAACTATCGACAACTATTGTTGCCCAAAAATACCAATACCTTTAATTTGAAAATTATCGACGCGGATTATTTTGCAAAAGGATATTTCAGTCGCCATTAATAACAAAATAGCCTAATACATAATAGGGAATATACCCTTAATTCGGCGTCCTGAATGATTCACTTTTGTACATGATTAATTTAACTTTGGCTCCCTCCGTTTGTTGCACTTACTTTTTTGTAGCATTATTGTTCAAATATTAATATTTATTGCTAAATACTGAACAAATATTTCAAATAATTAAAAGCCGTTATAAACTTTTACTTCTTTATTTTATATAATTCATGAATCGTAATTTTTTATACGGACAAAATTATTTTTGAAATCGTCAAAAGAAACCATTCCAGAATAAAGCACTATATATATATATATATATCAGGCTTGTGAGCGTTCAGCTTTTTTTGCGTTCAGCGTTCAAAAAAAATTAGCGTTTCGTTCAGCGTTCCGTTCAATGTTTTTGCGTTCAGCGTTCCGTTAGCGTTCAGTGTTCAAATATTTAAAAAATAATTTCCGAAAAAGTACTGCGCAGTGATGACGTTTTTTTAGAAAAGAATTTCCAAAAAAAGTAATGCGTAATGATGACGTTTTTCCGAAAAAAGTCCAAGAAATGTTTGGAACAATTGAACGCTGAACGCAAAACTCTTTTTTTGCGTTCAACGTTCAGCGTTATAAAAAAAGTTGCGTTCCGTTCATTGAACGTGCGTTCAGCTGAACGCCGTTCAATTTTGCGTTCTGTTCACAAGCCTGATATATATATATATATATACTCGCATATTTAGGCGACTACGGCGCCCATATGTTCGCCCTTCGGGAATGGGTAGGTTTTGTAGCTAAGGCAAAGGTTTTAAAACTTTTGTCAGCAAAAAGTAACAATTTGTGTTTTTACAGAAAATGTCTCCGATAATATATTTTTTTCATTTCAGGTATCATTACTTTGCAAATAGTTTTTTAAACCTTTGCCTTGGCCCAAAAAGTCAAATCTGTGCTAAGATTTGAAAGATCTTGATAGGAAGGGGGTCAAAAAATTGATCAAACACACAAACGGAGATAAAATGCTAGGTAGGTAGTAAAATCAGAAAAGGTGTATCCAATGACATTAAATATGTGAGTATTTATCAATTAAAGAATGAAAGGTAAAGAGAGGAAAAAAGAAAAAGAAAAATTATCTCATGCGACTTAAAATATATTCTTTGTACAAAGTCAAACTTTTTATGAGGAATGTTTGTACAAAACAGAAAATTATTCTGACTCATTTGACATTTAGAAAAAACCTATTTTATCTCCACAAAATCCATGATACAAATTTTAAGAAACTTATTTAATAAGGACATATTGGCGCCGTAGTCGCCCAAATATACGAGTATATATATATTTATATATATATATAATCGGTTTAGAAGTTGAATTTACAACATATTTGTAAAATTGCATATTTTTGTTCGTCAAACGGATTTACCTTATTTATTTGCTCATCCCCTTCAATATTTAATCAAAGGATAATCATAAATATTTTATAATGATACTAAAAATATATTTATTCATATTTAAGCCCTATTCATCGAAATATACATTTAATAAATATAAATGAAGGAGGAAAAAAAAGCTTTTTATACATAAATTTCAAATGCTCAATTTAATGATTACTATAACTAAAGTTGGAAATATCAATCTTGTAAGGTCAGAAAAAGCTGTTGTGGTTTGGGAAAGGAAATAATGTTTGTTAAATGGATTTTAGATGGAACGCCCTATTTTGTGGCTATAGGTTTTTTTATTATAAAAATGTCCTAAATTGGTTCTTAATATGGGTCCAAAAAATTTTTTTTTACCCTTATGAAAAAACATTAAGCATAAATATGCAAAATTATAACGCAAGGAAACGAAAAGAATGATTTCAATCAAATAAAAAATATCTGGTATGACCGATATTCGGAACATTTTTATAATAATAAAACACAACAAAGAATATTACATTGAAAAGATACCTCTAGACACAAAATAAGGTGTTCCATCTAAATTCCATTTACTAACATTATTTCCTTCCCAAAGAATATTAGTAAAGGAGGATAAATGGCACGGGAGGGGGCGGGGTAAGAGCCTAGGGGCTGATTGTCGGTGGGTGTCAGTCCGGGGGGTGGTAGTTCTAAACTCATTTTTAGGAGGGGCGATGACATCACTGGATAGCTATAAAAACTAATGGCGTTGTTTATTAATTGATAAAGTCTTACTTTTCTATCACTGCCCTTTTTGGAGAAGTGAGAAAAACTTCACTTGTCAGATGACGTCATGGATCCTTGATTCTCCTCAAAAGAAAGCTATTAACTCTGTAAACAAATATATTACACCCATTTTAGACCATGTAGCTTATTTGGTATTATCGAGCCCGTAAAAATGAAATGATAGCAAGAAATACAATAGATCATCATGATATTTGAAGAGAAGGGTCCCAATTTATATTAATAGCATACTTTTAAAAACTTTGAAGAACAAGGTAACGGATATATATAATTATATATATGTATATATATATATATTCTGATATAGACAAAAATGATTTTTTGTTACATTTGGATTTGCCAGACACAATATTTTCCACTTCCGCAAAGATTTGATTTATGCCAGTTTGTTTTCTTTGCAGACCAGAACAGGTTTTTTGAGTAATTAGTACTATCCATTTAATTTATGCATCACTGCTAACGTATTTTGCAGACTATACAATTTTAGACCCTAAAATGTTAGATTGAATATAATTCTCGTCCATTAAAATTTTATGTCATCATATGAAATCATAACACCATTTGAGCTTCAGTGTTACAGGAAGTGCCATCTATAAGGTTAAGCAAATCTATTTTTAAATTCAACAACATATTTCTACTCCCCTATGAAATTATTAGGGAGCTGAAATGTCAATGACCAAAGTAAAAAAACCATACAGTCAATTCGTCTTAAAGAAGAAAGGTCAATCTACACTACTTGGGAGACGAATAACATAATGACATAATATTTATTATTCCTGTGAATAAATATTACAAACATGCATATTATTTTTTTTAAATTAAACTAGAGTGTAAAATTTTATTTTATTACTCATTTTCTTGTATTTATATATCTATATAATGAAATAATAAATGAGGGAAATGGGAGGAGTGCATGTTCAAAAAAATTATATTACGGTCAAACAAAGACAAAACACATGATATGTAGTATGCCTTTATGAGTCAAGTCTTCATGAGTCATCTATAATGATGTACCGTTCTATTCTGCGGTGCTCTCTCTTAATTTATTTCTGATAATATCTTTCTCCCGACATGGAGATTAATGTTACATCACTCTCCATTTTCCACAATAACGATAAAAGTTTAACTATCTCTTAAGTTTTTTCTGACGCTGTTTTTCACATCAATGAAACACATGAAGTCTCACTTTCACTTAAGATCTATCTAATGCTGTCTATCTCCAAATCAATGGCGACACACAACCAAATATATATATATATATATATATATATATATATATCTATACTATTTATTGCCCGTGGCATACTATATCGTACCACGTTAGATGGCGCTTGCATATAGTGTGTATTTAAATAGAAGATAACATATCATTTAAATATCTTTTAATTAGATTCCAGACAAACAATTTTTTGTCCCTTTTCTTTACAGGTATAAAAAATTGTTTTTCCCTGAATTTTTATTACTATAAGAGCTAAAAGGTATCTTATTTTATTGCCACTTGAAGTTTGTCTGACCGATACTACATTTTATTGAAATGATATATTTTAAAAAGTAACCTTCTACATAGGTCTGACGAAGAGACCATTAAGACATGCGTAGACCACACATTTGTCAAGGTGCGTTGTTATTCTGATGGTCAACGAGGAAGGTCCTAGTTGAGTTCGTTCATCAGAACAGTGTACCTCTAAATATCTTTCTTTCATGGGTTAATGAGAACCCAATTACCCAACATAACCTTCATATATGTATATAATGTGCCATTACATTATATATCCATTATATACGTTCTAGATGATTATAATATATATATATATAGTCATAATAGACGCAAAAAGAGATAATGTTATAGTAATCACAGCAAACCCCAAAATTTTGAAAAAAACTGAAAAACCCGGGTTTTACCGTTGCTTTTTTCGAAATTCGGGTTTTTCATTAGACCACTAATTAGCTATTAGCCAAATAATGGGTAATGAAAAACCCGAATTTCGAAAAACCCAAGAAAAAAATCCGGGTTTTTTTCGGGGTTTTTTCGGTTTTTCAAAATTTTGGTTTTTTTTACATACTCTGAATCACAGCCTTATTTTGCTTGGACAGTTCATGAATCCAACCAAGGGCACCAGCAAAACTCGAGCTCTGGGCATAGCTTTGACTAGTATTCTTGCAAAAGTATGACTGAAAATGAAACAATTGCAAATGTAGAGAGCAAAGCAATTATAAGATACACTGCTTTATCAAAGAAGATTCTTGGTACACACAACGTTCCTATGAATTATGTGGTAGATCATGTGTGTTTCATCCCTCCAGGGCGAATTGACGTCTACAATTCTTTGTCAATTTTGACGAAATTATCAAAAAAAATATAATATAATTTTTCTCTGTTCTATCCCTTTAAGGATTTAGTCTGTTTGGATATATTTATTATAAGATACTGAATGTAGTATTTTTGACTTTAGATAAATATATTTTAAGATATTTGGTTATTTTAAATACAGTATCTCTACTTCAATAGAGTCCGTTAAATAAAAGGGTTTGTGACTAAGTTCATTTATAAATATGAATGAATTAGTCACAAACCCTTTTATTTACGGACTCTATTGAAGTAGAGATACTGCATTTTAAAAAATAAAGCTTAAAATTATTATTTATCTATTTGGAAACTTTTTCTAAAAAAAACGTCGTCACAACAGAGTCGAAGGAACGAAAATTATATTAAGTACCGGCCGGTTTGGCCGGCGAAAAAAAACGAAATGTTAATATTAATTAATATTATCTATATATTTTTGAATAATTCAAAATCTTTCAATTATGAAAATCTGTTCAACTATAAAAATATGGACATATAATTAATATTAATCAAAAGGCTAAGATAGTTTTCAAAATGATGGTTCATATGTCATTTTCTAATGGTTATGATAACAAAGATTAAAATAAACCGAATAATTGTTCTTGTAGCGAGGAAAAAAAGTTGTGGAAATATTATATGTTATGATACATACCTTAAAATTTTATTAGAAATTCGTAAAAAAAAAATTTTATGTGAAGTTCCATCCATTTACTATTATATATGATTTTATACGACATAACAAATAATAGTTTTGTGCCACGGTTGAGTTGAAATAATGTATTCAAGGAATTTTTTGAATTTTTTTGAAAATATAGAGTTTCGCCATGGAATGGATACAATATATTCAATAATTTCAAAAATATGGACTCATCATTAATCAAAAGGCTACGACATACTCAAAAGTGAGAGTTCATTTATCATCTTCTCCTGCTTCTTTGGCCACGTAATTAATCATTTTGTAATCACTCTGTTTAATCAAAAAGTCCAAGAATGCAATATATTATCATTCAGACTTGTTGACGTTCGCAAAAAATTGTCGTTCGTTTGTCGTTCAACAAAAGTTATCATCGTTTTAAGATTGAATCGTTCGGTCGTTCATCGTTCGTTTGTCGTTCGTCATTTCTGAAAAAAAATAAAGACAATTTTTTAGAAAGGAAATTTTTCCTCTTCATTCTTAAAAAAAGTGATGACGGTTTTTAAGGACATTTTTCCATGAAAAAGAAAAAAACGAACGACTAACAATAGGATTTTTTTTATTGTCGTTGTCAAAAATTTTGTTGTTAGTTGTTCGCGAACGACGAACGATTACAAATGATCGACAAATCAACAAGTCATCATTGATACAATGTACTAATATTAAGAATGCCACTCGAGAAAATAATTGGACATTTTGAAACGCTTCATATACTTCTCAGTGATGGATACAATTGAATATGTGAAATAAAAAACATTTAGAAATATACAAATAACTGCTCGCAAATATATTTTTTATTTTTTTAATTGCCTAGTTCTTAAAATACTTTAAATAAGTACTTGTAGATTAATACAATTTATTTGTAACTTGTTATTTATAATATAATAAGTAAAAAATTGTATTAATAGTCTGTTTAAAAGTTATTTTCTTTAGGCTACAATTTGAATACATTGTATATACTTATGCTGGGTATAATTCATGTGAGATATAGAATTACAAAAAAAAGTTTAATATCAATCCTTGACGTCCTCATCTTTTAACACATTTATTAGCATACCAAAATATAAACGATCCTTACAAGCTCAATTTCAAATTTGGTTATCTGTTGAGATCTCTGAAAAATCATATTTATCATTTTCTTTAGGAAAATGATTATTGTCCTTGATTGTCTTTCAGGATCCAAAGGTGTGAAATTCTCTAACTATGATACACTTTTTCTTAACAAATATTGAAAAATAAGAATAATTACTAGTATATTAAAGTTCGCTGCATTGAATAGTTCTTTTAAGTACTTGATAAACTTCTTAGTCTTCTCTATCAAATCAAGTTTTTGGCCTTTAAACTAAAGGCTAAGTAACTAAGGCAAGGCTTCCTTGCCTACATAACAGATTCCGGGGTTCCTTACTCATCTCTTGATATGATGTTGGCTCAGGCAATGACGACCACCCACTTTGAGAAACAGTCCTTGAAATGCTTTTATATACTCCGAAATCGTCCATGACTCTTCATTTAAGAGTTAAGAAACCATCTTAATTAAAGTTGTTCTATTTTTTCTCTTTATTTCGTTTCTTATAAGACTCAAATGCTGCGTAAATAAATATTATGAATGCTGTAAACTTATTTCAAGCGGACATTATTTCACAAGCATGTTAATGTAATATTTGTTTTTAATGTAACTGGGCCAATTAAATATTTGCTTAAATAGGTTTCACAATCAACTACGAAAGTCATTGTGTTTTATCGGATGTTAATATTCATTTTGTATAAGGTTTTGGGCTTTTATGTTGTTGTATAGTTACCTTGAGGTAAGGCCAGCTTACTAAAATGAAGCGTATTTTATCCATATGAATATGTCACTTTACACTTTTCAACGCTATACTTTTTACAAACTGTACTGTTATAAAAAAAATATATATATATATATATATCCAGATCTTGATTGTTTAACCAACATAAGAATGATGATTCTGAAGAAACACGCTGTTATAAACTTTTTCAACCTTCATCAATTACTTTTTATGTTTGTAGACGACTTTAATTTTATAATAGTTGGAATGAGAATACATAAGAAATAAAAAAGTTCTAATTACATAAACAATTTTTTTATCAAATTTAATTAAGTTGACAGAACGGCACACGTGAAAAATATAATTCCTTAGGCTGGTTGTAACGAATATATATATTTTACATTTTCTTTATGCTGCCGGTATATTCCAACCAATTTTGTGAACAAAAAATATTTCATAGCCAAAGTAGTTTTTATATCATATAGATCTTTTGTTGCAAGCTAAAGAAGCTAAGTCTATCTCCTCGGCCCAGGGCTCTCATACGCATGCTGAGTCATTGAAGATGCATTCCAGTAGGGATGCGACAATATGTGGTCCAAAGCATAGTGACTCTTAGATCTGTAACAACCATAGAGATATAAAGACATAGAGAGCTTCGTGAATCTTTAAAGAAAAACGTCATATTGCCCAATATTAATAAAGTTTTCTATCTATTATCAACTTACGATGGTATAGTACAAATTATTTTGTTTTTTATTGGATACAGGCGACAGCTGAACGATGTTTCTCTTCTATTGAAGGGAATAAGCCCTCTATATCTTTATATCTCTATGGTAACAACGTAGACAACATAGAAAGTGTTTCTTTTTATTATTTATTTATATATACAAAACACAAATATATAATTTTATTCGGTTACCGTGAAAATTTCCTACAATGTAAAAATAAAATACACTAAAATTATATACAGAAACAGAGTAAAACTATTAAGAGCAGTTGCGAAAATACATAAATGAACATTTAAGTTCATATTTACTGCCCTGAAATAATAAAATAAGAAGAGTTGATAAAGCTTTACGGACTTTTTGATTTTATTATATTCCTCTTTTAGTCATGCATTTAACTGTTTTTCTGACGGTCCCTGAAGAGCCACCCTTTTTTTATACCTCATTTTAATACATATCAGAAGTCAGTGTAATTTAATCTATTTGAAAAAATGGAATCAAATATATATATTTTTAGCTATATTAATGGAAAAAAAAATTGAAAAAAGCAAATTCCAAATTGCTGATTTAAGATATCCCATCCCCCCCCCCCCTCAAAAAAAGTAAATACACTACAAGTTAATGATACCCTCATCAACTACATAATGCTTACTCAATGCAAAAAATTTCAACAACAATAAATATTATAAAGTATTGTAAGTCGTGACAAGCACTGAAAAGGTCATTCCCCGTCTTCTTCCAAAACATATTAAAAGATCATTTCAACCATGAATGTGGAGTTCATAGAGGTAATGTATGGAACATGCAAACTGCATGAGACAGCATGACTCCGTCCCCAATCACCACGTCAAAGATCAATAAGAGTTAATGAGATCAACAAAAATATTTCTGTCTTGACTTTATTTTAAAAGGTGTTTCCATGTAAATTTGAACGTTTTCTAAAGTGAGCAAAAAAGGGATGTTTGAAACACTTGTTTTGGCTTCAAAGAACCTTTATGTCTTTGCCGGTCAGGGATCATGATGTGGCCATGTATAAAGTATGGAAGCTTACAACGAACAAAGAGGCATGTTCTCACCATCAAGATGAAAGAAATTTTTTTCTGTGCCGGATCTTAGAGGCTGATAACTTTGGAATGCAAAGAAGGGCCACGTATAGCTTAATCAACCTTTTCAGAATGGTGGGAGACGGAAAAAGTTCTTACCACTGGTCTTGAATGACACTTGGCATGATTAGAGCCGTGATGCATCCGATTTTTTTAAGGAGTGCACGGTTACATCGACT
>CP045901.1:7080349-7148028 GCA_013387185.1 Caligus rogercresseyi | reverse complement strand
ATCATACCTCTATGCAAGGAGGATTTATGTATAGTATCTGCAGCACATGTTTATTTATTTTGTGCGTTAATAAAATAAATTTAACAGTGTTACAGAGGCTTTAGTGAGGAGATTTTGGTATCAAAAGAGAGTATTTACTCAAATATCTACGTCGGATATCCATAAGGGGTCACTCACGGAAAATAATATTGGTCTTACCGTGGGCTCGGTTTTCCTCCTGGGATTTCATCACTGTCGTCACACTACGTCATTGGTAATACGCAAGCAGGGTAAGTCTCTACTTACGCCCTCTAACTTCAATGTCAACACTCCCTCCTGATGAACCCCCTGAAAGAGAAAAGGAGAGCATGGAAGAAGAACAAATCAGAAGATCTACAGGAAAAGAAGAGGGAAGCTCTGCGGGGAGGAGGAGTGCAAGGAAGAAGAAAAAATAAGCAAGCGCGAAGACCAAGATAAAAAAATGCCAATCGAAGACTCCTCTGCTACAGGGAGATCAACTGGTAAAAGCGAACCTCTGTCTTACTCCAGCATCACAAGGACACAAAAACGTGAATATAAAGTTATAAATACTAACCCTCTATGGAAAAAGATATTTATAGACTGGAGAGATAATGATGACAAAGGTTTGAGAGGATTCTCACCTAAAATAGTCAATTATAAAAGATTATTCGAAATTCTCAACATGAGAGGAGAAGATGTATTGAGGATTAACGATTGTAAAAGTGCTGCGGGCTTTATAATTATGGAACTAAAGCAACCATAAACGTTATTACACATTTTGAATTTATTAAGGACCCGTTCATTTGAATGAAGAAGTCAAATTTAATATAAGAGGACTTGAAAGTGCACGAGCAGCTCAAAACCCCATCGATGTTATAATAAAAAATGGATCTGAGACTAACTTACAAGAGTTGAAGGAGATCATGAATGAGTATGGAGATGTCGTTGGAGAATTTGAAAATGTTCCTCACTTTGTTGAGACAGAGAACGATGGGGACAAATCATTCTCTAATATGTTTAGATCAATTATGTCTGGGAAAATAAAGTTCCGCATAAAACCGAGGAAAAAACTTCCGACTGTTATACCAGTAGGAGGCCGAAAGGTTGAACTCTCATCTTCTTTACAATTGGTGCAGTGCTTCAAATGCCTTCGGTTTGGACACACAAAAGCTAAATGTCCTTCCTCTCAAAAAGTAACTTATGCAGAGTTTAATAAAAACTTCAGGCTAGGACTTGGGCTTCCGATAAGGATCTCCGGAGCGGAGGAAAGAAGAGCTACCGAGGAGGCTGCCCAGCATGAGGAGGAGGAAGATGGAGAGGACGAGGAAGAAGAGCAAACGAAAGACGCAACGATTTGTCTAAGCAACCAAGAAAAATCAATAGGCGCCCCCCAAATACCCGAGACGACCTCAACAAATGAGTCAGAGGCGTCTGATGGAACACCAGGTAATAATATTACTAAACACTCAGTTGGGAAAATCTGGGATGAGGGATGAGTGGATCAAAGTGATGCACAGGAATTCATCGATCCCAATGAAGCAGACCAACTCTGATACCGAGCAAAATAAAATAAAAAGGGCATTTAATAGCCCGGAGTCACAGTGCAAAAAACGTACACGTGACTGCACCTCAAAAGAACCTGAATCTTTGACTCAGACCCAAAAGTAATGATGATTGAAAAAAATGAACATTGCTGTAAACTTTCATTGTATATTATACTCCTTAATAGATCAACCCAAACTCTTTTACAATATAAATGTCTCCTTCAAAAACTGCTTCCCACTATGGCACTGTGCGATGCACACAAATAAATATGGGTAAACGGATCACCTGTGCAACGGAGCTTAGTATGCGTTTGTTGGAAACTGATAGCAACCTAGTATTTATAACAGAGCCTAATTTAGTTCGGGGTGGTGCAACGGTTGCACGGTTTGAGGGGTTTTCTCTCTTCGTTCATGACAAACCGAAACCTAGAGCAGCAATATTAGCATCCCGGGATTTGATTATCTCACAGATTCCTAAGTTTTGCACAGAAGATCTGGTTGTTTGCACAATAAAAACTTCTAGCAATAAGAGTCTCATCGTTGCAAGTTATTATGCCGATATTACAAGAGATGATGTTAGTGGTATGATTAAACCCCTAGTCGACTACTGTGATAAACAGCATAAACCTCTTCTGATATCTGGAGATTTTAATGCCAGGAGTGTGTTGTGGTTGGACTCGCTAACGAATTATCGTGGGGAAAGACTAGAAGAATTTATGGCTCTTTATAATTTAAGTCTCCAAAATAAGGGATCTGCCCCTACATTTGTAGGAGGAATGGGCCAATCTATCATTGACCTCACAATAACAAATCGTTGGAGCTTTCCCTCGTTTCAAAGTGGAGAACGGATCAACAGTACTCTGGGTCGGATCATCAGTTTTGTATCTTTGAGATCAATGCTAATAGAACATTTTCTAATGGATTGAATCTGAAGAGTGCTGATTGGAACAAATTTACGTCCATACTCGAAAATACAACATTCCAATATGATAATGGCTTTTCTGAATCATGTGATATTGATTTAGAAGCTCTAAACATTACAGCGGATATTTTTCAAGCTTTAAAGAGCTCATGTAAAGCAGTGTCCGGTAATATTCGGAAGGCTTGTCCCTGGTGGAGTGATGAGCTAAGAGAACAACGTCGTAAAGTAAAATTCCTTCAGCGCAAAAATCATAGGACTTTATATAAGAGTGAAAAGCAAAAGTATAAAACCATGATAATTAAGGCCAAAAGGGAGGCATTTAAAGCTTGGGTAACAACGCTCGAAGGACCAAAGGATATCTCTAGACTAATGAAGTCAAGATCGAATCACACAAATGTCCGTGTGGGTATTTTGAGTGATCGTATGAACGAAAAGGATAGCCTGAAGCTTCTTCTAGAGGAGCATTTCCCTGACTCAAAAGCCACTTACAATATTGCCCAGAACCGACGCACAGTCATAACGATCCCCACATACAATTCTTTGACCAAAAATGGTGATAAGTGCAATTAATAGCCTTAAATCAAATAAAAAACCTGGTCCAGACCAAATCCCACCGCAAGCATATAAAAGTTTGCCAATATGTTTTGTTTCGAGGTTAACAAATCTCTACAACTCAGTTTATTGCACCGGATATACTCCAAAGTGCTGGAGAACGTCTAAAGTAATATTTATTCCCAAGCCGGGGAAAAAGGATTACTCCGAACCACGAGCTTTCCGACCAATTACTCTAACAAATGTGGCGCTAAAAATCCTGGAACGTATGTTACAGTGGAAAATCCATGCAAGGTGTAATTTGGTCCTTCCTAACCAATTTGCCTTTTCAAAGGGACAATCCACAGACACAGCCATAAGTAGGCTTGTGGATACTTGTGAAAATAGTTTTCATCGGAACGAAGAAGCCCTGGTTGTCTTTTTGGATATAGAGGGTGCTTTTGATAGAGTTGGATTTTGTCATATCATCGAGAGCATGCACAAATATGGGGTGGACGAGAAGACGATAACGTGGTACGACAATTTACTGAAAAGTAGAACTGTTTCTGCGGAGCTAGGTGGGGAGCATGCATCAATAACTCCGATGAAAGGTTGTCCACAAGGAGGAATACTGTCAACTATTGCGTGGAACTTAGCTTTTCAAGAAGCTATGGAAGAGCTCGAAAGACCAATTCATAAGGTCGCCTACGCAGATGACCTGGCATTGTGTGTCCGGGGCACTGATCGTCACACCCTTTTCTGCTTGATGCAAGATGCCCTGAACAAACTTACGAATTGGGCTAATAAGAGAGAAACCATCTTCAGTTTACATAAAACTAAGTTCATGCTTTTCTCCAAAAGAAGAAAAGACAAAATATTTGTCTATATCTGTCCGGGACCAAGATTGAAAGAGTTAAAACCTTTAAATATCTTGGACTTACTGGATGATGAACTGAAGTGGAGAAAGCATATAGAACACACCATCTCCAAGGCCAAGAGGAGTCTATTTGCACTGAGAGCCTTTGTCGGGTCAGACTGGGGTCTTAGTCCTCAGAAGTCCAAATGGATATACGAAGCCTACGTCAGATCCATTGTAAGTTACGGTGCTATTGTATTTGCACCAAAGCTTCAAGGAAGCAGATTTGTAAAGGATGAGTTCAGCAAGTTGCAGAGACTTGGCCTCATGAGTATCACTGGGGCCATGAGGTCCACTCCCACGGCTACAATGGAGATACTTTGCGGGCTTATGCCACTTCATCTTTATGTTATGGAGCGTGCATGCATGATGAGACTTCGGACAAGGAAGGAAAATCCACTCAAATGGTTCGACCATTTGCGTAGAGGTCACCTACAATATCTAGATAGATATATACGTCGAAATGATATCCCAACTCCCCCTCCTCGCGTACCTTTTTGGTCTGGCACTGTGAGATATGCAGTGCAAAAAACATGGTGCATCAAGGAATTTGATTTGGTTGGCTATACCGACGGTTCAAGAATCAATAATCAGACAGGTGCCGGCTGGGCTTTGACGAAGGGTGACACTGTGCTCGACCAAGGAACCTTGAAGCTCGATGAAACAAACACAGTTTTCCAAGCTGAAGTGGAGGCTATTAAGAACCTTTCTCTTCATCTTCATGGAGATAAATTGAGAGGGAAGAAGTTATTAATCCTTTCTGACTGCCTTTCAGCCATCAACAGTCTCGAGATGAAGCGGGGTGATCTTTTGTCAGAAGAAATTATCGGCTGTAAAAATGCCTTAAACAGCTCAGCATGTTCTATAACGATTGGATGGATAAGAGGACACGACGACAACACTGGAAATGAATTCGCGGACGCATTGGCCAAAGACGGAGCCAGGAGAGGCACACCTGTCTCTGTACCGATATCGCTATGTCAAACCAAGAATGCCCTTCGACAAACGTCTTTGAGGAGATGGAGAACCAAGTGGCGGGAGATGAGCTCTTGTAGGCAGTCGAAACTGTTCATCCCGAGTCCGTATATGGGAAATAGAATCTTTAAATTCAAAAGAGCACAAATTTCTGTCATTGTTGGCATGATTAGCGGGCACATCGGACTCAACGGGCATCTTTACAAGTTGGGAAAGGCCATACGCCCAACTTGTAGACTATGTAACGAGGATGACGAAACTCCACACCACCTCATCTTCGACTGCCCAGTAACAATGGAGAAAATGATGGCTCTCAAGGGAGCGATTAAAGATAAGAAGTTATCCTTGGAGGAATATATTTTTAAAGTATATAGATGTTTATGTGTTTTTAAACATATTTTTATTAATAAAGATCGTAGCTCCTAGATAGGTTCACTACCGGCTGATACCGGATTAAGTTCCGGTGAGGTGGGTCCAATCTAGGAGCTAAACAAACAAACAAACCTCTATGCAACCAACAACTCCAAGATAGCTGTATATTCCGAGACCACACTAAAGGTCTGTTTGGGATTGCGCCGAGAGTACAAATGGACGTTTTTTGTGGCCAATGTCTCTCAACCTATAATTGGAGCAGATTTCCTCTCACACCATGGAATCAAGGTTGATCTAAAAAATCGCAGTTTGCAGGATGCAATAAAAAGCTTCATAGCACCTGGAGCATCACTCCCCGGGCCTTACACGGGAATAACCACAATTAAACGAAAAGAAAAGTACCCCAAATTACTTGCAGACTTCCCAAAAATAAACAAACCATATTCTACGGCTCTACAACTCAAACATTCTATTGTTCACTACGTGGAAACCTCAGGACGCCCAACCTACGCTAAGGCTCGTAAACTCGCTCCTGAGAGATACAAAGAAGTCAAAGAAGAGTTTGACAAACTACTCCAACAAGGTATAATACGCCCCAGTTCAAGTAATTGGTCCTCTGCCATTCATGTCGTCTCTAAAAGCAATGGAGGAATACGCCCGTGTGGAGATTACCGGTCTCTAAACTCTCAGACTGTGATGGACCGCTATCAATTCCTAATGTTCAGGAATTTGCTTCTCAGCTGGAAGGAAGTATGTGTATTTACATATTGACTTGGTAAAAGCCTTTCACCAAATTCCCATCAATCCCGCTGATATTCCGAAGACCGCAGTTACAACACCGTTTGGTCTCTTCGAGTATGTGCGCATGCCATTTGGACTTAAAAACTCCACTCAAACTTTCCAGCGTTTCATTGACAAAGTCATTCGTGGTCTTCTATTCGTTTATACTTACATTGATGATCTACTGATAGCAAGCCGGATAACGCAACTCACCGGACTCACCTCCGTTCCCTCTTTGAACGCTTGAGTGCGTATGGAGTGCAAATCAACAAAGAAAAGTGTATCTTCGGTGCAGCGCCAGTAAATTTCCTAGGCCACACGGTGTCTCCTTCATGAATTGGGCCAATCAAGAACAAATGCGAAGCAATATCCAATTTCCCCAAACCTACATCGCTCAAGCAAATACAACAATTCCTTGGGATGATCAATTATTAAAACCGCTTCATATCTAATTGTTCTCTTATACTTGCGCCCCTCTACACTTTAACAAAGAAAAAAGGAAAAAAAGAAATACCCCTTCTTTGGGATGATGAAACCAATAAGTACTTCAAACAGGCCAAGTCTCTACTTACCACGGTCTCTGATTTGAGCCACCCCATCCACAATGCTCCCACGTCCATCGCCACCGATGCCTCTGCTGACGGAATTGGAGCTGTACTGCAACAAAACGACGGAGTTTCATGGAAACCGCTGGCGTTTTTTTCTAAGGGTTTGAATCCTGCGGAGAGAAAGAGAAGCGCGTATGGTCGAGAGCTTCTAGCAATTTCATGAGCAATCAGGCACTTTCAGCACTTTGTCGAAGGAAGGAATTTTCACGTCCTAACTGACCACAAGCCTCTTACCACGGTATTTATTAAAAAACAAATCAACATGTTCACCAATGCAACTCCGTCAGTTGGAATACATTTCCGAATTTACGACAGATATTCGTCACATCAAAGGTGATCTCAACCTTCCCGCCGACACTCTCTCGCGCAATGTTTCCACCGTAACCGATGAGCCTCTAGTAGACTACGCTGCTATTTCTTCTGCTCAGTCAAACTCTGAAGAACTAAAGGCCCTGATCCACAATCCAGCTCTCAAGATGGAACAAATCAAAGTCCCCGGAAGTAACGTCATGATATACGCTGATACTTCCTGCCCCACTCCAAGACCTTACGTGCCTCCTCGCTTCCGCATGCAACTCTTCAAACAGATTCATGGCCTTTCTCACCCTGGAATACGCGCAACCCAAAACCTCATGACAAATCGTTTTCTATGGCCCAACATCAATAAGGACGTCAGGGATTGGACCCGGAGTTGCATTGACTGCCAAATTGCCAAAGTCACAAGGCATACGATCTCACCACCTCAGCCATTCAAACCCATCCAAACACGTTTTGAACATGTCCATGTGGATCTGGTTGACCCTTACCCTACTCTAACGGGTACAAATACCTCTTAACAGCAGTCGACCGATTCACCCGGTGGCCCGAGGCAATTCCAGTGAAAGATATTACGACAGACACAGTTGCTCATGCCTTCATCGAAGGTTGGATCTCTCGCTTCAGCGTTCCACTCACAATAACAAGTGACAGAGGCAGCCAATTTGAATCGTCTCTTGGGCCCAAATCATGAAGTACTTTGGAATTTATCACCGTCACACAGCCAGTTACCACCCTGCCGCAAATGGGATGGTAGAGCGTTTCCACGGGCAGTTAAAGTCTGCACTCTACGCTCACTCCAAATCAAACCAATCTTGGGCATCCTTACTACCCTTAATCCTCCTCGGTGTCCGATCAGTGTTAAAAGAAGACTCGGGTATTCATCCCCCAAATGGTTTATGGAACCACCCTCCGACTCCCTGGATAATTTCTAAGCAAGCCGTCTTCAACCAATCTGTCTGCTCCCAAAAATTATTTTGAGCACCTAAGCCACAAGATGGATGCAATCTGTGTGGTCATGACTTATAAGATACTTCTTGAGATCTTATAAGTCAACCGGATCATCCAAATCCCCTCTCCTAAGTCCTTTGTATTTGTGTATATAAACATTAATAAAGTAGTCTTCGTCAAGACCTTACATGGCGCAGTCGGCAGTTCTTTATTAATATGTCAGTGAATTATTCCGTGCGCCAATATGGCGGATTAAAGAGCGCCGTGACACGGAATATCAAAGTCTGCGATGCATTGGTCAACAAATTCGGGGCTCGAGAAATAAAGACACTATCAAAAAGTGAGAGTGAATATTTTAATACTTCAATAGTAAAAATGCGTGAATCATTCACTGCATTGGAGGGTGCATTCTGTCTTGTGGACGTGTGGACCGAGAAGGAGTCATTGAAGGAAACTTTGATTTTGGAGGAATTCGGAAAAAAGGTAATGGAATTGAATTTGTCCTTCTGCTCCTTGGATTCTGAATCTCCGGGGGTTTCCTCAGTTCCTCCAAAAGGACTTCTTCGAGTAAATGAGTCCTTAAAGCCTCCTCGTCTCCTGATGGAGTCTTCTCTGGCCGAATTTCGTTCCTGGAAACAAGGATTTGATTGTTTCTATAAGTCAAACAATATGGACACTATAGAGATAAGTGAACAACGCGGTTACTTACACACATGCCTTGATTTGTTACTCCAACAACTTCTTTCCACAAAAGTCCACAATCACACTCCAATCTTCGGTGAGAACGGTTGCATTGAAGAGATCAGAAATTTTTCCTTCGAAGAACACCGATGATCAAGAGGAGATATAATTTCTTCAATTGCAACCAAAATCCTGGAGAAACGTTTTCTGAATGGTATTTACGCCTACAATTAGAGGGACAAGAAGCAGAGCTCGAAAATATTAATGTGGATTATCTATATACATTAAGAATAATTACCGGTATAGAAGACAAGCAACTTCGTGAGGAGTTTCTCCGGAAAGAAGAACCCACCCGAGAGGAGTTGGTCAGGATTGCGACTTCGTGGGAGTCAGCTGAATGTGTCCGGGATGCTCTTGACGGGCGGAGCATCTCTGTAAATAAACTGTCCACCTACAAGAAAAATAAGGGACACAATTTCACTAAGTCTGATGTCCATAAATCAAATAAAAGTCAGTCTTCTCTATGCTTTAGCTGTGGAGAAAGTGACCATATTCGTCCCTCGTGCCCTTTCAGAAATAATACGTGTACGATTTGTCTAAGGATTGGGCATATTCATTCAATTTGTCATCGTCTCAAAACTAACAATCCAGAGTCCAACCCACAGACTTCAAAAAGATATTCTAACTCCCGCTCAATACATATATCAGGCATCTACGTGAATAACACATGGTCTTCAAACCATTCGACTCCTCGGGTGTCACTCAGGATTTACCCAAATGAGGGAAGAGCATTTCACATGAACGCACTTCCAGACACAGGAGCACATGAGTCCCTCATCTCGAAAGACTTGGTGGACCGCTACGGGCTCAAAATAAATACGACAAACTTAGTCAATATACGAGCTGCTAATAAAACTGGACTTGCCTGCTATGGTTCTACCCAATTCATCATCTCCCTCGAAGAAAATTTGGAAAAGAAGACGTCTGTTTTAGCCTATGTCACTCCAGACCTTGAAGACGAATTATTAGTGTCCTGGCATGCCTTGATTGGACTTGAGATCATCTCTAAGGATTTTCCTCGACTTCAAAAACATCAAGTCGTCTCTAAGGTACGTGGGGTACAATTTACAGACATCTGCAATGTACAAAAGCTGGCGAAAGAATTTCCAAAAGTATTTAATAGCTCTGACAATTTGCTCCCAATGCAAGGGCAACCTATGAAAATACATCTTAAAGAAAAACTTATAATCAAGCCAGTCCATATTTCCACTCCACGAACAGTCCCTTTAGCTTATCGTGAAAAACTAAAAAAGGAATTAGATTATATGGTTCGTTCAAAAATTATAGAACCTGTAGATATACCCACTGAATGGGTCAGCCCTTCACTAGTGGTCCCCAAGGCTGATGGCTCGTCAATTCGGCTCGTTGTAGATTATACAGGGCTAAATAAGTTTGTTTCTCGTCCTGAACACCCATTTCCTTCACCAAATGAACTTTCATCCCTGATACCTCCAAGTTCAAAGTTTTTTGCAACTTTGGACGCTATAAAAGGATATTGGCAAATTCCGCTGGATGAAAAGTCAAGTTATTTGACTACTTTCCTTACACCTTTCGGGAGGTTTCGTTATTGCCGTGCCCCAATGGGCCTAAATGCTTCAGGGGATGAATTTTGCCGTCGAATTGACGAGGCTTTACATGGACTTCCAGGAATTTTAAAAATTGTGGATGATATTTTAATATTTGCAGAAACTGAACACCAATTGACGCAACGTCTTCGTTGTGTGTTAGAAAGATGTCTCACCCATAATATTACGCTATCCCTTCCTAAGGCAAAAAGCGGGACTTCGGTAAAATTTGCTGGGTTCATTGTGAGCTCAAATGGAATAGCCCCTGACCCTACCAAAGCAGAAGCAATAAGCAAATTCGTAACACCAACAAATAAAACAGATCTTCGTTCATTCATGGGACTAACAAACCAATTAGGAAGTTTTGTTCCTGATCTAGCTCACATTACAGAGCCTCTACGTCATTATTAAAGCAAAATAACGATTTTGTATGGTCATATGAACACGAAAATGCTTTCAAAGAAGTTAAAAAAATACTCACTCTTCCTGATGGACCAGTATTGTCCCATTTTGATCCAAAGTTATCCACCACACTCCTCACAGATGCCTCAAGATTGAAGGGACTCGGTTTTGCTTTAGTTCAATCCCATCCTGATGGTACTTCAAAACTAGTCCAGTGTGGATCCCGATTAATTAACGAAACGGAGTCCAGATATGCCACCTGTGAACTTGAAGCATTGGCTATTCAATGGGCTGTAAAAAAATGTAAAATATATTTAATAGGCATTTCTTTTACAGTCATTACCGACCACAAACCTTTAACAGGAATCTTCGATGGAAGAAACTTAGACGCTGTAGATAACGCAAGACTTCAAAGAATCATGGAAAAATTGGCCGGTTACACGTTTGATATAAAATGGACATCTGGCAAGACCAACCTTATCTCTGATGCTCTCTCCCGAAACCCTGTCTTTGACCCCCCTGAACAATGCGATATATCTGTTGCTAATTTTTCTGTAACGCACATAGATCCAGCTCTACAGCCTATAATAAAAGCAGCTAAAGAGGACGGTGACTATCAAATTCTTAAATCTACTCTAATGAATGATATTAGTTTAAAAAACTTACCCGTATGTCATCCTTCAAAGGCTTATGCCAAAATATGGAGCAATTTATCCATTGATGAATTGTCCGGTCTCCTTCTTCTAAATGCTAATAGGATAATAGTTCCTGTTCCTTTCAGACGAACAATATTAACAAAACTGCACTCCTCACATCAAGGCATACGAAGAGCAAGAGAAATGGCAAGGGCACTGTATTATTGGCCTGGAATGAATAACGATATATTAAACATTGTGAATTCTTGTTCAAAGTGTATTGAATACAAACCTTCGCAACCACAAGAACCTCTCCAAAGTACAAATTCATCGCGTCCACTTTCTTCAATTTCAGTCGATCTATTTCAGTGCACCGGAAAAAACTATATTGTCGTAGTGGATCGATTCACAGGATGGCCTCAGTTTCCCCTCTACGACGTACATCTACGGAGGGGATCATAACGGTTATTTACGATTGGTGCCTGGAATTTGGGTTTCCAGATACTATTCGTACAGATGGGGGCCCTCAATTTCGATCCCAATTTAAGAAGTTCTGTGAGGATAATAATATCATCCATGAGTTGACATCACCATATCACTCTCAATCAAACGGCCACGCAGAATCCTACGTCAAGTCAATGAAGCATCTCCTGCTCAAATCTGAGAGTTGGAGAACCTTCAAGGAGAGTCTTCTTGAGTGGCGAAATATACCTCGAGATAATGGACTCAGCCCAGCCCAATGGCTCTTCGGTAGACGGCTAAGGACATCCATTCCCGCAACATCATCGGCATACGAGCGAATAACGGAAAAGACCTTCAGTGAAGCTCGTTACAAAAAGGAAAAAATCAAAGACTTAAGTACCCTTCATTATAACAAAAAATGTAAAAAATTACCGAGACTTAACGTGGGTGATGACGTTGTCCTCCAGGACCCAAGATCCAAGCGATGGGAGTCGAGAGGGAGGATCTCCAGTGTTCGAGGAAGCGGGAGGTCGTTCGTCATTAGAACGGATCGAGGAGACCTCGTGAGGAATCGAAGATTCATACGGAAGAATGCCGAACATTAATTTTGATGACTTTGCTCTTTCACTAGTATTAATGTTTATTTATATCATTTGTTTATGTTTTGATTATAATTGAATAGGTATGGACAAACGTCATGGGAGGGGAGATGTGTGGTCATGACTTATAAGATACTTCTTGAGATCTTATAAGTTAACCGGATCATCCAAATCCCCTCTCCTAAGTCCTTTGTATTTGTGTATATAAACATTAATAAAGTAGTCTTCGTCAAGACCTTACACAATCAAACCGGTGGAGCCCAGACAACCGAAAAACCCGAAGACCTTTATCAGTCCCGACCTCATTTCTTGCACACATGTCTTTGTCCGGGTCGATACTGTTAGAAAAGCTCTTCATCCACCTACGAAGGCCCCTTCAGGTCGTCCGCCGCACAAGAAAGACTATAGCCATCACGAGGAAAGGACAGACGGAAAACATCTCCATCGACAGAGTGAAACCAGCCTACATCATGGATCAGTACGGACCGCTATCAACGTCAAAAAGAAAAAAAGTCTCCTTTATCTTTCCTAAGTGAACGTCCTGTAGCAGCAAACTAATTACTTTATTTCCCGCCAGATGGCGCGGAGATAGTTTTCTCCTTACATAAAGGAATATACTTAATTACATCATTTATATGTATGCAAATTCAAATTAATTATGCTTCAGTTATTCCATGTAAGTGTAATACTTAATTGCATGTAGTTTATAAGTATGTAACTTCTCGTATGCATGGTATTACTCTTATTAAAAACCGGATTAGAAAGAGAGTGCATACACTTAGACCTATAACTGGGTTGTGATCATACGCTCTCATCCTCTTTCTCCAGCGGTCTACTCTTATGTTAGTTGTATTATTACTACATCTACAGTCCTTTGTCCTTTCGTTCCTCCTACCTCGTCAGGGGGGGAGCACTGTAGCAGAGTCCTTCTCTCTGCTCCTTTATGAATCTTTAATATATGTACATTATTATATTTAATTAAAATTGTTAAATAAGAATTAATATTTGTAAAAGAAGTATAAAGGATTTCCTCTAATGAAATAAAAAAGAGTTTCGACTAGATAACCAAAGGTGTTAGACCTTCAATACCTTTTGGTTACAAATATACTTATTATATATTCTCTCTAAAGGTATCCCAACACAACATCTGGCTGACTAGGACGGTCAAACTCTTACCCAAACTCACTACCGCCGAGCTACGCGCGGAGTGTCTCTCAATGGAGCTAGGTGACTCGGAAGAAGCCCTTAAAAGTCAAAGGAAGCCTGAGCTCGTTGCACTTCTTCGTCATTATATCGAGTCGTGTGGGTGCGATCCTAAAACCTACGACTTCGATTCGGTCCCTACTCCTCCTCCTTCTGCCACGAACTCTCTCTCTGGAACAAACCGCTTAGGAGTGTCTCAACCTCCTCCCTTCGACATGTCCGCTCCTCGTAGAGGTCATCGATGGTCGTCCTGGAACGATGAGTTCCAGACTTTTTTCTCTCTCTGTGGGGAGCTGCCCCAGAGCAAAAGAAAGCTCTTCTCCTCCACTGCGCGGGCCCAACGGTGCAACGCTGGTACAAAACCCTCTCCATCGAGACTAAAGACGATGAGGACTGTTACTCCTTCCTTCTCCGAGCCATGACTGAGGCATTCTCCCCCATAGAATCTGTTCTCTACGAACGGTTCTGCCTCACTGAAATGAAGCAAGCGGTTGGTGAGCCCATTGACGACTTCCTTACTCGCCTTCGGGGACAAGCTAAATTCTGTCGGCTCACTTGCACTTCCTGCCAGGCTCCTTATGAGGATGATGTGGTTTTGGGAACCATCATCAAGAACACCTCTAATCGTCAACTTCGTCGGTCTGCATTTGAGCGAAGGGCCATTAAACTGGATGAAGTCGTCCAACTGGGACGAGCACTGGAGTCCGCGGAAGCTCACTCTCGCGAGATGGTGGCGGAACATACTGCGATGGCGTCGGAATATAAAGGTCCGAAAGGTTCATGGCGAGCCAAAAAGAACGCCCTGCAGGAGTTTCATGCTCTTAAGCCGCCTCCTTCTTCTCCCTTGAAGAAGCTGTGTAAATTCTGCGCGACTCCTCACATCCTCAAGAGGAGATTCTGTCCTGCTGTGGGCAAACTATGCTCCAAATGTTCTCAATTGGACCACTTCACGTCCTGTTGTACGAATGGAGTCTCCAACGCTATTGCCTGCAAATCCTCACTCTCCCCTCTCATTGCTCCCTCCAAAAGAGCATTCGTCTCCCTCTTAGTGGAAGGAAACAGGTCCCATTCCTACTCGACCTGGGTTCAAACGTGAACATCCTCCCTAAGACTCTCTGTCCTAATTCCCGGATTTGTGGACCTGAAGGACACATTATGACTTTCGGTGGCGGCAAGGTCAATCTTATGGGGTCATCTCTCTCCCCGTCTCTCTGAAAAGATGCCGCAAAGTCTTGGAATTCGTGGTCACAGATGTGAATCAACCAATCTTAGGTTCAAGTTCTTGCCTCGACTTAGGTCTGATCTCTCTTCGGCCTCCGAGTTATCTCTCTAACTCTACCTCTTGGCCAGAAGAGGACCTCGTTCCAAAAACCTCAAACTCTCTTCGAAAGAACTTCTCTCCTCCTACCGCGATACTCCACTCTCTACTGCAAAACTCCACTCTCCTACCGCGACACGCTGCTCTCCTCCTACCGCAACACTCTACTCTCCTCCTACCGCGCTTTTCCTCTCTCCTCAGGTAGAACTCCTGCGGAACTAAACTCTCTCGCCCGATCTGGACCTGCCTAGATGGTCTCCTTCCTAAAAAATGCACTATTAAGTCTCTATCAAAGGATACTCCTGTCTGGTGCCGAAGCTTCCAACCCAAGGGCCCAAAGTGGGTTCCGGGCAAAATCTATGGCTCTATCGGCAATACCCTATGGACCGTCCAGGTCGGATCGGAAGTCCGAACGAGACACATTAATCAAATTCGCCCTCGCAAATGTTGATTGGGGGGTGATGTATGTCCCTGACGTCACGTTGGAAGACACCATGACGTCATGTATACTCTGTCTCTCTATTTCCTTTTCCTGTACATATTTCCTCCCTTTTCCTTCTGTGTCAATAAAGGAGTTGTAATAGTATGTATAACTCATATGCATACACCTCTCTACTCTTGCTCAGTCAAGACTCTTTGCTTATGTACTCTCTTTCCTCTTGCTCAAGCAAGACTCTTTGCTTGTGTACATCTCTTTACTCTTGCTCATGCAAGACTCTTTTGTGTATATTTCCCCCTCCCTAATTTTACTATAAAAGGGACTGACTCCTTTATTTGGAGTCTTCACTCCCTGATCTACATTGAAGTAATAAAGATCATTTGGTTTCAATATTCCTCCTTGTCCAACTTTATTCACACCATCCGAGGATATCACAATAGGATCGGTCGCAGAATATCACATAACACAATCGGTAGGATATCACATGGCGCAGTCGGTAATCCTTAAGACCCTGCACCTCACGACGCAGTCTTAAGACCTTGGACGAGTATCCCATCGTCACTCTCCAAGAAGAACCATCCGTGAAAACAGTCGGCACCAAAGACCCTGCTACCAAGAAGAGGACCTTTGAAGCCACGACGATTACAAGAAGTTGGACGTAGCGTTGACCCTTTCTCCCAGCCAAACCTTATCATCGATCTTACACGATGTCTCCAAAACAAGATGAAGCCATCTCTACTGCCAACAGAAGTGCAGGTAGTTTGAAGAGTATAGCAAAGAAACATGTCTCCCGTCTTGAATCAGCTGTCAAAGATTTTGAGAAGCAACCCATTGCTAAAGATCGGATTTTCGCTGCTGAATATGAGGTTGGAGAGGTTGATAAATCCCTAGAGAAGTTCAGAGTGGCTATTGAATTTGTCCATGCTGTCAACAATCTCTCAGAGGACGAAAACCAAAATGAAGAGTACTTTTTGTCGTACAACTCTTTGGAGTTGAAGACCCATGGTTTGGGTCGTCTAGTATTTCAAGCAAAACGCTATCGAGAAGAAGAAGCAAAACGTCGACGTGAAGAAGAAAAACGTCTACGTGAAGAAGCAAAACGTCAACGTGAAGAAACTGCAGAAGAGCGAAGACGTGAAGAACTGGAGGCAGCTGAAAAAGAAGCAAAACGTCGACGTGAAGAAGAAAAACGTCTACGTGAAGAAGCAAAACGTCAACGTGAAGAAGCTGCAGAAGAGCGAAGACGAGAAGAACTGGAGGCAGCTAAAGAAGAAGCAAAACGTCGACGTGAAGAACGTGAAGAAGCTGCAGAAGAGCGAAGACGTGAAGAACTGGAGGCAGCTAAAGAAGAAGCAAAACGTCGACGTGTAGAAGAAAAACGTCGACGTGAAGAAGCTGCAGAAGAGCGAAGACGTGAAGAACTGGAGGCAGCTGAAGAAGAAGCAAAACGTCGACGTGAAGAAGAAAAACGTCTACGTGAAGAAGAAAAACGTCAACGTGAAGAAGAAAAACATCAACGTGAAGAAGAAAAACGTCGACGTGAAGAACTGAAGGCAGCTGAAGAAGAGCGAAGACGTGAAGAACTGGAGGCAGCTGAAGAAGAGCGAAGACGCGAAGAGCTTCACAAAGCCACATTGGCTCAAATCTTCCCAGCTCATGTCCTCGAGAGACTGTCAAAGCCTGTTCACTCCCACAAGGTTGGAGATCCAACTCCAGTAGAAGTCCTTGAAGCCGAGGAAGACCTACTGAAGTCCAACCCCACTGCCTTCATGACTACGCTGAAACCGGACACACCAGAAGAAGTCCTTGAAGCTAAGGAAGACCTACTGAAGTCCAACCCCACCGCCTTCAACACCAAGACATGGAAGGCCATGCGAGGCAAGCCCATGCACATCCACATGATAGATGTGGAGGAAGAGAAAACGCCAAAGCCGTGCTTAGTCTCACCTCCCAGCACTCATGGCCAACCTCGTGCCGCGATCCAACGGAAACGTCACGGTGGCTATCAACAACCAGCTGCACCCCACACATCGAGGACCAGAGCGGACCAATTACGACTCACACCTCCATCCCCAAGGAACACGAAAGCTCGTTCCTTCCACCCTTGTACCCGTGCAAGCGGCCAACTATCAGTCCGGAGAGCCCCTGCCCTCTCCAGCCAAGCACGTCGTCGTACAAGGGTCCACACAGGGCTCCAACGCCGCTGTGGCTGCAGGGCTACAACTACAGCCCCCGCAACACTCACTCATAGGCTCCTGGGTCGCCTCCAACGTACATATCTTCCCGCCCATGCCAGCGTTTACGACAGAACCTCAAAGAGAAGGATGACGTCAGCTGAGGGGGAGAGAAGAAAGACTGATGACAAGAAGAAGTCCAAGAACTTGAAAGAGTTTCAAGTCGGTCAAGAAGTTCGCCTCCGTCATCATGTCTCTGGAGAATGGAACAGACTTGGAATCATCAAAGCTGTCAGGAAGAATGGTCACAGCTACAAGATCGAATCTGATGGTTCCTCGCTTCTACGAAACCGGCGTTCACTTCGACCAAGCATGAGAACAATGAACTTTCTACTAAAAATGAACATAGCGACACTTATCAATGTATTGCTTTGTCTCGTGCACGAAGATACGCGAAGCCGCCTCATAGAATTTGATATTAAATGGATATCGTCAAACTTGTCTACTATCCATTGGGGGGCATGTAATAGTATGTATAACTCATATGCATACACCTCTCTACTCTTGCTCAGTCAAGACTCTTTGCTTATGTACCTCTCTTCCTCTTGCTCAAGCAAGACTCTTTGCTTGTGTACATCTCTTTACTCTTTACCGAGGCTTAGGTGTGCACAACCCTTAAGACGCGTGTCTTTTTTCCCTAAAAATGTCAGCGGTAGATTCAAACCCCATGGGACCCCAGACAGAGTCCCCATGAATAGGTCAACAAAGTAAAATAAACAGCACGGAAAATGTTTCACTACAAAAAAATGCATATGGCCCTAATGAACCATCTTCTTCTTTTTTTCATGCTATTATAAATCTACAAAAGACTGATCCTAATCCTTTTATAATAATTGGCGATTTAAATGTTGACTTCGATAAGCCTCCATCCCGATATCCTAATTCAAAAATCCTGAGTGAGCTATGTGATAGATTCAATCTTGTTGATATTGTAAAGAAACTTTCACCCGACGATACCATATCATGGAGAAAGGCAGGTCAGACTTCTCGAATTGATTTAGCTCTTGTTTCTCGGTCTATTCAAAGGGCAATAGTAAATGCTTTCTATCGTCCCGAGACATCGTCCGATCATAAAATAATCACAATTTGTATTCGCTCAACTGTAAATCGTCGCCGATATTCTATGCCAAAATGGATTCTTGGAGAAGAAAAGTTTGTGCAAAGGCTGAGGAATAATCTAAGCCAATTTCATATAACTGATTTATCTGCAAAAAGTGTATATTTGACATATATTAAGGTTATTCGATCCACAGTCGCGAAATATCTTAAGGAGAAAAATAAGGAAAGATTAGAGTTTCAAGAGTCGGTAGAAAAAATGTTAAGTAACAATTCTCTTTTTGTCCGTTCAGTAACGGCAGACATAGCGAACACTTTCAAAGTCGCAGAGATTGTGCAGATGGAAAGGGAAGAAAAGGTTGAGGCAGAAAATAATCATAATTTAAGACTCAAATTCCTTTTTAATAAGGGGAAATATCCTGCTAGTGGCATAAAGAGGATAGTGGATAACGGCGAGGTACTGACAAAAACTGATGACATTTTACAATATTTTTATAATAAGTTTCAAATGGTGGTCAATACTAATAGAGGCTACTTCCCCAGAAGACTCCCCAGTACACCAAGGAATAAAATATTTACTGAGGATAATATCAAAGAATACATCACAAAAAAAACTCAAAACTGACAAGGCGGCTGGTCCTGATGGATTGACAGCTGGTATAGTTAAGTCTTGTGCGCATGAATTATCTCATTACCTTGCTAGGGTGGGTTCTTCTATGGAAGTAAATGGAACGCTACCTAAAGCATTAACGGAAGGTAGAATTTCTCTCATACCTAAAAAAGGCGATGGTACGCATTTTAATCATTGGCGTCCTATAACAATCCTTAACATATCTTACAGGATACTGTCCGGAATCCTGGCTAGTAAAATGGAACCTTTTCTTAGTCAACGGATCGGAGTCACGCAGAAAGGTTTTTTGAAAAATCGGAAGATTTTGGATATCTCGAGAAACATTCAGACTGCCATTGACTCCACTAGTAAAAGAAATATGTACGGGGCTATTGTCGGAATTGATTTCTCGAAGGCCTTTGATTCCATTCATCATGTTCACGTGTTGAAGGCTGCTAAGAAATTATTACCTCGAAGTTTTTTTAATCCAGTCAGAGCTCTTTTGTGGAATGGTTCGTCTACAATTTCGTTAAATGGGGCGGAGAGTAGACGGATTGTTTTAAAAAGAAGCTGCAGACAAGGATGTCCCTCAGCGCCTTTGTTATTTATCATGGCTATCGAGGATCTTTTACTTCAGTTAAATAAAAAATATAAAGGATTTGGGATCAAGTTTTATGATGAACTTCATCTAGTTGATGCTTATGCAGATGACGTGACAATGTTTGTAGAGGCAAATTCCGAATCTCAGTTGTGTAGGAGGGTCAGTGTCATTTTGAACTTCTTCCGTAAATATGGAAAGAGATCTGGACTTCAAATTAATGAAAATAAAACATTTGTTTTGCCTATTGGGTGTTGGAAGCCGGAAGAAGGAAAAAGAGTAGGCAACTGTATTTGCAAAAGTAGAGTGGAAATTCTTGGCATTGTCTGGGAGAGACAAGGAATGCACGAAATCAATTGGCGGAAAATCAATGCTACTATCTACAAAAATATTAGTGTCTGGCGAAATTGGAACTTACAGAAGAGGATTGACGCTTACAACTCACAAGTTGTACCTTTAGTACTATATAAGGCAGTTGCTTCTTCTGTATTTGCTGAAAAAGCCGTCACTGAGGAAGAAAAGTGGCTCAATAAACTCTTCCACAGATCGTATTTAGAGACCATAAAAAGGCCCCGCAATCTTCTTGGGGGTGGTATTGCCCGTTTATGTAAAATAATCCCCAAAATATATATAAAGATCTTCATTGATTTGTCTTCCAACCCTCATCAGGAGTGGAGGAGACTCCCTGCTTCTAATCCCCTTTATAATAGACTGATGATGGGGACAGTCTTAACTAATGACAAAACCTCTTGCTTGTCTTCAGAGTGGGGAGCTGCACAAAGATTAATCTGGAATGCTTCTCCAATCTTTAAAAACGACTCCGTGATGGATATCATTTTGCAAAATGAAAAAAAGCCTTTCTTTTTTCGCAACCTGTTCCCTCCGGCTTCTTTGGAAGAGAAGGCTCTTGGAGAAGAAATTTTTTGTTTTCACGACCTAAGGAGAGATTCAGTTTTTAGAGATGGTAGATTTTATTTTCCTCTTAACAGATCCGCTAAGAATTTTGTATCCCCGATGCCTTGGCATCTTAAAATGAATTTTACGATTTTAAAAAACGAAGTACATGGAATTTTATTGGAATATATGAGAGAGCTTAATCTCCCCCAAAAATGGCGTTTTAGAATTTTAGACTCATTAAAAAATATAGTAGATGGTAGGAAATTTACTGCACAGCTTCAGATTTCTGGGAGGTGTATAAAATTCTTTCGACCGTGCAAAGACTGTGGTAAGGTATACAATGATATCGTACATGCTTTTACTGGTTGCCAGGCTATCTCCATCTTAAGAACTTTTATAAAAATCAACGTTCCCGGAATGGAAAATGGTCCAAAAAATATTATTCAAGCCATTCTTCTGTTTGGTTTGGCCGGCAGGAAAAAACAATCATCGCTGGAGTCGAAGGCGATTGAATTCGCCATCCTAAATTCAAAAGCTCTGATTGCCAAAAGGCTATCCACTTACACGGAATTAAAACCAAATGAAATTAGAGCTATTATACTGGCCGCAGCTGCCAGGTATACAGCTTTTAAATTGAAGATACCACAGGAAGACAATACCAATTGGACGCTCGCCATCAACCAAATCAAATATCTCCCAACAACGGCGCTGCAACATAAAAAGTTTTTAATACAAATAATCAATCACTTCAAAAAAAGTAGTAAAAATTTACATGATGATTAATTTTATTTGTTTATACTTCTAAGTTTAGTGTATTAGTACTTTGTATATTATTGTTTGTTGATAATTTAATTGTATAACCGTATTTTTTTATTGCTGTGCATAGTTTTATATGGATCACCGTGTGGTTGATTTTCAGCAAGCAATAATTTTAAACTATAATGTTTATTTATGTATCTTTTACGCAATTGCTTGTCTGGAATAATAATAAAAAATACTTCACTACAAAAAAGCTTTGCGACAAATTTACCCGCGACAAAAAGAAGAACTACAAAATTGACTGACTATAAAAGAGCAAGCGATGTATTTACCCGCGACAAAAAAAACGGCTATAAAAAGCTCCGCGACAAATTTACCGCGATGAAATTACAGTAAACCGCTGGAAAACATAGTTAACTTCATAAGTGGACTTTAAGAGATAATAAATATTACTAACGGGGGATAAATGTCCGGGGGGTGATTGGCACGGGGGGTGCTAGTCCAGGGGGTGATTGTCGGGGGGTGCTAGTCCTGTCACGGGGTCCCATGTATCTGAAGCAATTTAGGGCCTTTGAGGTTTATGTTAGACGTCACCAATTGTGTCAGATATATTTTTGATTGAAACAGCAAACTATTTTCTTTTAAAAAACTGGGACAAAAGACATGCCCCTTTAAAAATTGGTGAATCAATAAGACTGGGGTCTATAGAGAGACACAATAATACAGTGAACGGAGTCCAATCACATTGTCAACACTTAATATACGTAAAAGAACCCCCAGAAATGCAATTTTGTGCCCCTCAAACCCCAACAGTCTATATACTTTTCAGACCTACCTGACAAGATATACATAACGAACACCTTAGATTTCATTTTCGTCCCTCAGAACTTCGAGAATCTCCAGTAACAAAAATGGGATTAAACTTAGTCTTATACCACAAAATAATATTTTATATGTTCTTTAACCTTAGACACTCGGTTTAAAATCCCAATACGTAATTATTGTAGCTGGTACAACGCTGGGGGTTCAAATATTATTTGAGAGGTTCCGTATTCGTATATTAACTGTTGGTAGTGGGTTTGAAGTCCCATATATTCCAGCGTTTGGTTCGTGAGATCCAATAATCCGATGAAAGCAAAAAGGGATTTGAAGGATTTTTTTGTGCGTATTTTAACTGTTGGCGGTTTATTAGTAACCACGATATCACATTATTGTGGCTGGTGGGCTCAAATGGTCCAAAGGGTTCGAAATGGCATTCGAGGGGTTCTTATTTTAGAATTGTTAACTTTTTCAGGCTAAATTGTTTTTAATGAGTGCTTTTAATTTAGAATAAAATATATCTTCGTACCTAATATACAATATAATAAATTGAACGAAGGGCTATTTCTTCGCGTTCCGTTCAGCGTTCAAAATAATTTGCCGTTTCGTTCATTGAACGGCGCTCAATTTCGTGTTCCGTTCACAAGCCTGGTTCTAAGTATTTGGCAAAGATCAGACACTGTAGCTGAAGGAATGAAGAAACTACCAGAATAAATAGTTTATTACAATACAATCAAGTATGGGGTTGATGTATTACATCAAATGGCCCAATTGTACACCTCCGAAGTCTCTTCGAAGAGATGACCTCTCCGGTTCTTGTATAATGTATTGGATTTGGCAGGAATAAGCTTATGGATACTTTATATAAAAGCTGCAGGATTGAAAATATCGTATAGTGATTTTTGTTATAACTGATAAATGAACTTAAGCTGAAAGAAGACATGGTTGGTTATAGCGGCAAGATGATGATTCTACGAATGATGAACATGGAGTGGAAGCAACAAAAACCACGCAGTGGTGCAAGATAAGTTCCACTCCAAGAAGCGAAACAAATCTTCAAATCGATGCAGCAAATGTAAAAAGGGTTCTAGGCGCAGTGGCCGTGCCCGCTTTTGATGTTTCTGTTTTGAATGTTTCCGTTCTCGCCATGAATGTGAGTGGCCGTATTCCTACTCTGCAGTATATGGATTTCGCCGTTTTAATAGGTAGATGTCGTGTACAGCATATACAGTATAGCCACAAAAAGGAAGAATCAAGGGAGAAAGCGTGCGCTCAGTATCCGATAATTGATGCTGATCAAAATTAGGGCTGTGATCAAAATAATACATGGTGAGATAATGTTTAGTGTTGATAGATATGATCTCCCTCATATCAAGATGTTAAAAACAAGTTACAGAGCCTTGCAAGTGGACAGCCATCAATCCTTTAAGCCACATAAAAAGTGTCGACTCCGACCAGTCCATCTTCTCCATCCGCCCCCAAACCCTCTCCATCCATGATCCTAGGTTCCATAGACTAATAATACTTATTTATATCAAGTCGGATGTAATTCTAGCGAATCATATAGGGAAAAAACCTCTCCATCCATGAAAAAGTCCGGGAACTCCCGCCTCCATACTATAAAGGCGGCTAACACAATCAGACATGAGGATCTGCTTCTCCCAAACGTGCACATCTCCTTTACGCATGTACAAGATCCAAAGGCTCCTGGAAGCCCCAAGAGTCTAGTGAGTTCTTCACATTCGTTAACCCAACATAGAACACTACGGACAGTCAATTCCTCAACGTCTAGAAAATGAAGGAGTTTTGGGGATAATGACAAGAAAAGCTTCTTCTGCATCTAATAAAAAGTACGTCATTAGCTTCCTTTTGCATCCAAACAGAACCTTCTTGATGAGACAGCCCAAGTGATCCTTCCTTAAGGGATGATGTTGTGGAGCTCGACGAGAGCTCTTCAGATCTGCATGACGATGATGATAAATCCCTTATATCATGAAGAAAAAAGAATAAAGTAGGGTTAAAAATGCCCGTCATCCCGTACGGAACATGGAGATGCTCATTTACCTTTGTAAAAATACGATATTTTTTGCAATAAAAGTTTATTCCAGTAATTAAAATACAAATATGTATGGTAATTATGTATAAATTTGCATGTATATATAAAGGTCCTAAAAAAGGGATGTATATTAATAGTAGTTCTTCTTTTATACAAAAGGTATAGTTTTATTTTTAGTGTAAATATTTTGTAGTTCAACAATCGGATGGCAAAGTTATCTAGAGCGATGGCATTGACACAAATGTTATAGAAATAGGAAATATATACCATTTATGGTAAATGGCTTTTATTATATGTATCTCATGAAGAAACAAATATCTCGTGGGGTGAAATCAATATTCCATCTACATAATATTGATTTTAAGGGTTTTTAATTTTTTTATCATTTTCAGAAAAATAGGGGGGATTTGAAGTATTTCATAGTGCTACACATAACATATATATATATATATATCCAAATTTATACAGTTTTAGTAAAATAATCACCCATTAATATATATGTATATATATATTAGGGTTGTTCTTATTTTTTAAATGTTTGAAATATTAAAGTGGAGTAGGCAGTAGTCTCCCTTTTTCCAACCTCTTTTTTAGTAGATTCACTACATTATTAAAACTAAGACAACATAGCTAAGGACGTAAAGGCTCTCAAAAGAATCAGGAAACCTCTAGCAGAGCAAGTCCAAGGTCCAAGGTGGGGAGGAGGCACAACAGCTGCTGCTCTGAAAACGTTCCCAGAAGATTGTTCGTCCGTCATGGGGAAGAAGTGCTGTGTCTCCGGATGCCGGTCTGGCTACGCCGGCGTGGTTCCTTCCGTGGTGAGCGGGAGCTGTGTGTCCTCGAGCACGTCTTCAGTATCCCCGCTGACCGCCTCCACACCCTCTTCCGTGTCTCCGAGCGTGGGTACTCCGGTTCCTCTCATGTGGAGGTGCTTACTACAGCGGCCATGTGGAGGAAGGAAGTATATCCCTCTTCCTCCGAGGGACTCGTGAGCTAGCTAACTTCGACTCCCGGGAGCTCCCCCTCTCATGCTTCCCTTTTTCTTCCGTCTGGAGCCACCCGGGGACACACAGCTTCAGCATCGGGGTGGAAGTGGAAGTCTTCAACACTGCAAGGGACTCGGAGGCCTTTGGCTGGTAGCCGGCACGCGTCGAGGAGCTCCGGAGCAACGTGGTCGTCCTCTGCAGCTCAACCTCCGCCGGGGAGCTCCCGGGCTTCAACCAAGTGGTCCACAGGACCGCCTTCGCCCCCGATCCAACATGTCACACATCCAGGACAAGGACTTTTATTCCAATTGGGATCCCGCTGCCCTCGGAGATGAAGGACAATTACGCAGAGGACGAGGACTCCCACACCGTCTTTGTCAAGTCCATCAACGCCTACTCCGTCAAGTACGAGCCCGCCAAGCGGTCTCTGCGGGTCGTGAGCACGGACGAGGACACGCAGTGGAAAGCCGCCATGATCCAGGGCATGCACTTTCGAAACTTCACACAGAAGGTCCTCCTCAAGAGCAAGACGGAGGAAGTCGAGCGGCACCTGGAGGCCACGCGGATTCAGAGCACCTACGGCTACACATAGGAGTTTCACGTGCCCAGTGAGCTCATGGGCCTAGCCATCGGAGCCCACGGGGCAAACATACAGCAGGCCCGGAGTGTGGACTGCATCATCAACCTGGAGCTCCAGGAAGAGACTTCGACCTGTCAATGTCAATGAAATGTCAAATAGAGCTCAAGTGTGCGAAAAATTGCTAAACTGCAGTCTTAACTGCTGAATTTACCTGTAATTCCTATATTTTAATTTAATTACTTTAATTTTACTTCGTTCTTGGACAAACTGACTGAAAATATACTGTTTGATATGTGCCTAACAAATTTATTTATTTAGCGCGTTCATTTTCCCTTCTGTTTTTAATGGACCTTGTATGCAAGCAATTCTCACAGCCTTTCCGTCCGTATATATGTTGTCCGTGATTAAAGCGGCATTAACAGTAGTATTATTCAAACTCCTTATCTGCTTCTGCTTTTGTGATTTCTATTTTCGTGGATTTTCAACCATTAAAATGGATAATGTTGACATCGTACTTCGAGATTTGGATGAGGAGGAGCTTCAAAAGATTAATCAATTTATACTCAGTCGTTGCTTCTGTGTTCTTTGTCCTTTGGATATAAATGGGCAAAAGACGCCATGTTTTAATTAGTTCAATCCAGAAGAAGTCGTCTATTGACGAGAACAATGCCTTGAAATATTTTCATATCTACATCGAGCCTTGAAGCATAATGCCTTAGGACATTTTTAAGTAATTAATATAAGCAATAAAAAGATCAAATTATAAATTAGTGGTCAAAGAGTTTGTTTATCCACCTTTTCTTTTCTTCTTGGGATGAGTATCGTATCGAGCCGGTTCCCATCTTCAAATTCAATGTGATAATTCATAACAAACATAGCAATACATTATTATAATCGTCTTTTTTTTAGTTGTAGATACTTCTGTGTAAGCTGACAAATCTTATAATTCTTCTGAATCATTTAATGTGGTATTAGAATCAATATCCAACGAAGATTGTAGTTTGATTAAAGATAAATTCATAACTAGCATAACAATAGTGTATTAAAATAAAGTATTTTTCTTTAGTTGTAGATCATTCTGTAAGTGCTGTGGAGGCTGACATATCTTATGGTCCTTCTAACTCATTTAATGTGACACTTGAATTAATAAACAATGAAGGTGATAGTTTGATCGAAGGTAAGGTAAGTCCTGTGGAAGCAGACGGAGCTTCTGGCCTTTCTGATTCGTTCAATGCGGACAAAGATGGACAAAATTTAGATGTTTTTAATGTAAAGGTTGTACTTTATACAAGCAACGTTTAATTAAGAAAATAACCAAATGTTATAGGTGCAAATATTTTCGTAATAAACATTTTAAAAACCAATGCAAGAAATTCACCTGTTCTAAAGAGTTTACTGTAATTTCATCGCGAGTAAATTTGTCACGGAGCTTTTTATAGTCGTTTTTTTGTCACCGGTAAATACATCGCTTGCTCTTTATAGTCAGTCAATTTTGTAGTTCTTCTTTTGTCGCAGGTAAATTTGTCACCAAGCTTTTTTGTAGTTAAGTATTTTTGTCGTTCTTCTTTTTTTCGTAGGTAATTTTGTCGCCAAGCTTTTTGTAGTGAAGCATTTTCAGCGCGGTTTATTTTTTACTTTGTGGACCTATTCATGGGGACTCTGTCTGGGTCCCATTGGGTTTGAATCTACCGCTGACATTTTTAGGGAGAAAAGACACGCGGCTTAAGGGTTGTGCACCCTTAGCCTCGGGTGTTCCACCGCGAGTCCTATGGGTTTGAAATCGACCACCGACCCTTCTTAAGAGGAAACCACCCGGCCTAAAAAAAATATACCTTAATTTAAAGGATTGTGCCGGGCTTAGTCGGGTGCCCCATGGGTTCAGAATCTACTGCAGACCCTTCTGGGTCGTAAAAAACAACTCAAGAGTTTTTCAGACACTAATTTCGCATGTACCCTCTGCTTTATCTGAGGGTCTAAGGGGTGGAGTCCACCGCCGACTCCTCTTAAATGTAAAACAAACTCGGATTAAGTGGTTTTCAGACCTACATCTTGCAAGAGGGAACTGGACTTTTGTTAGACAGCCATTTCTTAGACGGACACTTCTTAGACGGACATTTCTTAGACACGGACACTTCTTAGACAGCCATTTCTTAGACGGACACTTCTTAGACAGGGACATTTCTTAGACAACCATTAAAAATGTACTCACAATTAAAATAAGCCCTCGGGTTCTGCCGAAAACAATCATGGTGTTTCGGAATTACAAATCCTCCACCAATGGCCCTCGGGTTCCGCCAAACACAATCGAGGTGTTTTGGGGTTAAAAATCCCCCGCCAATGGGCCCTTGGGTTCCACCAAACCTAATCGGGGTGTTTTGGGGTTACACACCCACCGCCAATGGGCCCTCGGGTTCTGCCGAACACAATCGGGGTGTTTTGGGGTTACAAATCCACCGCCAATGGGCCTTCATGTTCCGCCGAACGCAATCGGGGTTTTTGGGATTACAAATCCCCCGCCAATGGCCCTTTGGTTCCGAAAACCCAATCGGGGTGTTTTGGGGTTACAAATCCCCCGCCAAAACGTTAAAAAAACGTAGTTATGTTAATACGTAGAAGTACTATACACGTGGAGATGAAAACTCGAAAAAAAAGGTTTGTCGCCATCGAATGTCTGGGTTAAAGCATATTTTTTCACGCAACTAGAGTTATTTTCTTCCTCAGTTTACAAACAGTCCAAGTTAGCTTTACCATGGTGAAAGAGTGGGTGGCAATCGAGAAGCCTGCTCCATGTTGGAAGCATTTCCTAAAGAATAAAGACGATAACAAAGAGGTCAAATGTACGAAATGCAACAAAATCTTTAAAACCCAACATGTGACACATCTCTCTACCACCTGAACAAAGTCCACTTTCTTCAAGTAGTTTCAGCCACCAAGAAGAAAACTTTGGACAAGGATTCAATCGCCCCATCAACTCAGTCGTCAATCATTGCGGCACTTACTCGAAAAGAAACTCAGTCAATGGGTGATGTATATTATTATAAATCATTGAATTTTTATAAAAGTAAATATATTTGAAAAATGTTTTTCTTCCAATATGATTTTGAACAATTTCTTTTGAACAATTTGTTTTGAACAACTTCTTTGGAACAATTTGTTTTTGAACAATTTTTTAAATAAGATAAAAGTTAACATTCTATAACAATTTAATTACTGTCCGTCTGATTTGGAATTAATGTTAGTTTCGCGCGAATGACAAGCATCGACCGAATTTTTTTTTTTTTTTTTTTTTTGCCTATATGGTTCGATCGAATTGCATCCGATAGGATATAAATAAGCATATAGCGTTAAAATTAGTCTATCGAACCTAGGATCTTATCATGAGGTAGACCAAAATGACCATCCCCTCTCGGGATTCGAACCTGCGCCCCCAACATTGAGAGTTGAACACGCCTAGCACGCACGCTATCGAGCTCCCTTTCATCCGAATTTCATTTAGAACCATCGCCACCAGCGTTGACATTCAAGAAGGACTACGTGCCCGTGGCTTCAAGGTTGTGAAGGATCCTCGCTCCGTCAAATCTCACGTTTTAGCCTCTGCCGACGAAACAAAAGATGAGATCAAGATAAAATTACAAAAGTTACGCAAAACTGAAAAGTTTTCCATCAGTCTTGACGAGTGGACGTCGATTAACAATAAAAGGTTAGACATTTGCCAATGATATATTTCAGATCTACTTTGAGAAAAAAAACATTTGTATGATATACTTTCCTCGCTCTAGAGCAATTGATTCGGGGATTGTGGATTTTGCAATAAGCCAAACAGAATTATTAGTTTTTAATTTGGGGCGCTGTTTCTGTGTCAGTGTATATGTGCCTCTTCTCCCCCCCTTTCTCTCTCTCTCTCTGTGATCTGCATGTATCTAGGTGTCTCTGTCTGTCTCCTTGTTTCTCTCTCTCTCACATACAAATTTCTCCGCTTTAATCCATCTGTAGGTTCACATGTTTGAATGTTCACACTGGAGATCACCAAGTAATTTCGCTAGGTCTTATTCGTGTCAAAGGATATCTTCCTGCAGAGAAGGCCGTCGAACTCGTTGATCAACGACTACTGGACTTCGGCATCATTCGCGCCAGGGATTTGGTAGCGTCAACCACAGATGGGGCTTCCGTAATGCGCAAATTCGGGATTGCCTTCATCATCAATGCTTTGCGCATGCGTTGCACCTTGGAGTGTGCGATGTGCTTTACAAAAAGCAAATTCAAGACCTGGAAAATGATGAAGGAGATTCAACAGATGAGGAGGAAGAGGGGAGGAGGATGACATTGACGACAGTATTCAGGAAGAGGCTGCTTCAAATGTTCCTCCTTTTGCCGACTCACTAGAAGACGTCATTCGGAAGGTTCGAAAGATTGTCAAGACTTTCAAAAAGTCTCCCGTCAAAAACGATTTTCTGGCTAAATGTTGCTTGGCCGAAGGACTGAAAGAGACAAAGCTGACTCTCGACATAAAGATTCGTTGGAATAGCATCGTCACAATGATTGACTCTGTTCTACGCGCACAGAAAGCCGTCACTCTGGCACTCACGGAATTTTTGCTCACTCATCTTCTCTTATCCGAAGCTGAGATTAAGCTGCTGAAAGGAGTCTGCGATTGCTTAGAGACGGTGGCTGCAGGGTCAACGGGACTGGGATCGAGAGACATGGACCTTGCGAGAGGTGACCGAATTATGGAGTTCATCCTCACCAGATTAAGCAAAGACACGACCCAGTTTGGAGCTTCGATGCATCAAGCCATTTCTCAGCGTTTGGAGCAACGACGACTGCCTCAAATCTCTAGTCTTCTTCGATACTTGTCTGGTGACGATCTTGAAGAGTCATCGCTCATTTATCCTCCCCGTAAAGAGCTCATCAAAACCGCCCAAGAGCTTTACATCAAACTATTTTGGGAGGCAAACGCCGAGGTTAAAGTAGAAAACCCAGAACCTCCGTCTCAGACTGATGAACCTCCGAGCAAAAAGTCGAGAGCGGAGGAGTTGAAAGATTTTCTCAACGCCAAGGAAAAACCTAGCACCAATTATCTCTCCTCTGTCAACGGAATTAATGGACAGATTAAAAGAGAGTTCAGCAGCTTCCATGCGACGGGAACTCTACCGCCAACCCTCTCCAAAGTCTTTCACGCTCTCAAAACAATTCCTCCTACTAGTGTGGAAGCAGAAAGAGCATTTTCCGCCGCAGGATTATTCCTGACAAAACTTCGCAGCTGTTTAGATGACAGAAGCCTAGACACCCTTTGCATGCTGCGACATTTCTTCTTGCATAATTAAAAGTGATCTCACTCTCTCTAACGCACACTTTTTCGTTTTTCGTGGCATTCTGTCATTTAAAATATTTCGTTGATATTTGTTTTTTCTATGTGCCATAAATATCTTTAATTATAATATACCCAGGTAGTTTTTCTTTCAAAATTGTTTCTATGTGCCATACATCTGTAATTGTAGTATAACATTTTATTTATCATATGAAGCGCCTTCTTTGATGATCACAGAGACCTGGGTTCATGTCCTTAAAAGAAATGAGTTGAAGAGAAATGCTGGATTCTCCACGACTTCAGCATCCTTATTTGTAACCCGGAGCACTACAGTTTTTCTGCAATTTCGAAATGTTTTATTTGCACTAAAAACTTATCATGATCTGACTTTCTGAAGGTGACTTTATTTATTTTGAAACGTCAAGATATTTGCTACAAAAAAAACTTTTCGTTATGTGGGTAATTTTGATTACTATCAGTTATCGGATGTTGAGCGCACGTTTTATTCTTCCTTTTTTACTTCATATTAAAACGGCGAAATCCATATACTCCAGAGTAGGAATACGGCCACTCATATTCAGGGCGAGAACGGAAACGTTCAAAACAGAAACATCAAAAGCGGGCACGGCCACTGCGCCTTGCACGGTATTTCACAGTTACATTTCCGAATAGATATAGCCATCGCTTATATAAAGAAATATGACATAGGTAGAGCCTAAAGCATCTGGAAAGAAAAAAGTATAACCCAGGAGAGATTGACTACTGATTTCATGGAAATTGTCAGATAATTCACCCGGAATACTGTAAATGTAATGTTGGACTTTCTATCGATTGTTTTGAAACTTATCACAAAATATAATTATTAATTAAATTTTTGTAAGTTAACATAAATTAATAAGTAAATGACTTTTTGTTTTCTATGAAGAATAAATAATTATGTAGAAAAATATGTATGTAGAATTTATTTTTCTTCTAAAGAATAAAAATAATATAAAAATGTATTCATTAACTCCTAGTGTTAATTTTTGGACATGGGGCCTATTTTAGGCATGATTGGCTTTATGAGCAAAAATAAAATGAATGTTTGATATAATTTTTAGATGAATCAAGAGAAAAATAATAATTCCGGAGTTAATGGGTTAAACAAGAATTATAAAAATATTAGCGGTGGGTCCTGCTTGGTCGCCGTGTTGGAAAACCGCGCCTTGACGCGAACACAGGAGACAGATGAGCGTCTCCAGAGTTTTCCCTGTCATTGGTAGTGTCCGTAGGGGGTACTGAACGTGGCCTTGTCCGAGGTAAAGACGACGCCCAAAAGGGGTAACATGGAGACGCCAAGATCCGTGGCCTCTCCGTTCACGGCAGCTACGAGGGCCAACTCCTCGCCATCGAGAAAACTAAGAACGAGGCGTTTAATGGCATTCGCGAGGAACTCCGCGTTTTTTCGCTGCTTCTCAACGAACATGTATGTGAGGAGGTTCAGGACTATTCCGTGGCTGAACACCCTTCCAAGAACCAAGATTATGAGGACCCGGCACTGATCGTGTTTCTGATACCGTTGATGGTGGAACAGAGGATGATTTGAGCGAAGCAGAAGTAGAAGCGCACGAAGATGTCCTTGTATGCCTTGTTAATCCCTCGAACTTTGTTGACGTCCAGCTCCTCCTTGGATGCAGATGAGGCAATTTCCCTCCTTGTTGAAGGAATACTGCGTGGGGCTCTTCCAGAGTTTAAAGTACTCTGAGGAGGGGAGTTTTTGAAGCATGTTTAGTGTCCGTTTATTTTCGAGGGACTCCGGGCCCACCGAAATTATGACGCGAAACGCTCTCATCAGTTATGTCTTGCCAGAGCTGCCCAGATATGTAGATCGCTTGTCCCAGACGACGAGGCCCTCACTGTCTTCCTCGTCAGGTCGCTCATAAAATACTAAAAGAGTCAACGTTTATATATATATATATATATATATATATATATATATATATATATATATTATATATATATATTTAATTATTTTATATTTAAGAGGTCTTAAGAACTAGCTTTTGTGACGAGAAGTTCATTGAAGTACTTACCCCGGTCGTACAGATGAATGAATCTCCCATAAACACATCCATCCCAGAACGAGTCAGTCCCATAGATCAATCTGGATCCGCGAGTCCCGTTGAACATATTCATGAGCCGAGTCAGTGCTAGGAGCGACCACATTGATGAAGGAGCTCCCAAACGTCTCGTCTCCTCCTCCGATAATTGAGGAGGAGGATGAGACGAGACGGGGCAAATATAATGACTGGAATCATGCCACCCGACCACTCCCATTCGAGATATTTGATCCCAAGCAATGATGAATCAATGTAAACAATAATAAGAACAAGGCAGGAGCACTCTGCATGACGAATACTTTTTTCCTTCTTCTTCTATAATAAGTACAATAATAGAGAGGTTTGTGAGGAATGTTAGCACGATGGCCGTGTTGAAGTGTTGTTTCTCTTTGTTTCTAGCTCAGGTAGGAGATCGAAGTAACCGTACCCGTTAATTGTACATAAACCAATTTATATTTTCAACCTGAAATTCGTTTAATCATTATACTTTAAAAGTTGAGATTTGCTCTATGTTCTTCTTCTCTATAAAGTTACGTACGAATGAATTTATGTTAATGTTTTTATTAAGTGTTTTAATCCATTCAAACTTTTTGTGTAACCCTCTATAAAACGGTTGTCGTCAAAGTTTATCTTTCAATCTGAAAAGAATCTTTGGGCTAGGCTACAAATTGTAGTACAAAGAAAGTTAGCAAGAAATTATTTATTAGAAGAGGCTGAATTATTGGAAGATTTTCCTTCTAGTCAACGTTCGCAAGAACCAGCAGCGGAAGAAAAAGGCAATTTCTTTGCCAAGAGGCCGAAGAAGACTGATTCAGCTAAACAGGAGGTTGACTGCTTCTTAACCGATGAGTCTGAGGCAATGGAATCAATTATTGCTTATAAAATGATTAAAAAGATTTTCATTCGATATAATGTTGTACTTCCCAGCAGTGCCATTTCGGAGAGACTCTTCTCCAAATCTTTTATTGCAAAGGACAAGGCAAAATATAGGAGATGAAAATTTCGAAAAACAGCTCCTTGTAGCAGCAAATAAATAGTTTAATTTATAAAGTAATGTTATTCTTAAGATTGTAAGCAAATTAACTTTTCGTAATGATTCTCAAATAAAGCAATAATTTTGAGTAATATAGACCGATAAATTCGGTGGACCATATGTGGGTGGGATTTTTACATCTTTGACTTTTCATATTGTAACGTTTTTGGGTCGGGGCAAAAAATTTAATTTTTCGGGCCGAGCCTCTGGCTCAATTATTTTATATCTTAAATATATTATCGAAGTTTGTAAAGTTTTTGGAACTTTAATTGCAGTAACTTCAAGTCGACACTATTAGGGCCTGGTTTAAAATTTTATACCCAATACATACGAGGATGCAGTGAAAAGTAAAGAGCCTTCTTATGAGAATAATTTTGAAATCCAATTTTTGAACGGAACGCAAAATTGAACAGCGTTCCGCGGAACGGAAAGAGTTGAACGGAACGGAAAAAAAGTGGAATGCGTGCAAACCTGCTTAGATGTATTCCACTCAAATACTTGCCTCCCTATGTAATCGGGCCATTCCATCCATGTGTCATCATTTTTCATTTCTACCTTGGTCCTTTCTTACAAGTCCGTATTTCCCCGGCCATTTACTCCTAATATCACAGTATATTTGTAGTTTCATTTTTATATGACTTAATAAATGCCTGTCTGCGGAAAAAATGGAAAGAAAGCAGTACCCCGGGGTCAATAAAAACCAACTTAATACATTCCTGTATAACAATTGAGCATTATTATTCATAAATAAGTAATAAAATAAAATGATAAACACTAAATTTAAATTCTTTTGTTGTTAAATAATACAATGGACATTATAACGATTTATATAGTTTAATATACCTGTAGATCGTGGATTTAAAGCGATATTAATTGATCCATAAATGAGTAATAATAAATGTAGAGTGTCGATGCAGGATATATTAGCACTGAAAGCTGGGGTATCCACCGACTTAACTAATAACAGGAGTCACAATAGACTGAACAAGAGTAGGAAATATCAATGTAGGAGTGGGCAGCTGTTGAAAGATAATAAGGAAGGAATACTTATCATTATTATCCCTTGAGCAATCAAAAAAAGTATAAAAACCGAGCCCTATGGTGTTGAAAAAGGGATTAATAGAGTAAGAAAAATAGTGACGCAATTGTAATGCAAAACAAAAATCAAAGTATTTGTATAGAATCAATAATACCGACATGACTGGTATTTATTGTAGGATTTCCCTTCGTCTATTATCTTGTATTCTTTTACAATGTAGATCAATTTTCATTGTTTACCTCATAAACCTTGCATGTGGGAGGATGTGATAAAGAGACACACACATAAACAAACTCACGAAACCTATCATATGTATATAAATGTTCAAGCTCCTTATAGCATGGAAGGCATTTTAATTAAATTTATGAATTAATCGTTCTTTGTTTTTGTGGACTAGCGATAAGTGATGAAAGATAACTTTTAAAATAGCGATAAAGGATAATGATTAAAAATATACTTCAGCGATAAATATCATTTATCTTCTTTATCGCATACGGAAACCCCTATCAATCAATATCGGTAGATTTGTCTTCGAGAAATGTAAAATCTTCTTTTTAAAACAAAACCTGCTCACTAGTGCTACCAATTGACTACAAATAATGTAATTGGAAGTGTTATTCGGAAGTTCTATTAAAATCTACCATCGGTAGTACCGAATATCAATGGATAGGATAAAAGGGCTCTATTTCAAAATCTGTTTCAACAAACGATACTTTATTTGTTTTTTCTCCATTGTTGGAGAAAGACGGTGACAGAAAGAACTAAAAAGGGAGATAGCGACACTTCAATTATTTTTTGATGAAATTTGGACTGCAATGATGTCAAATCATTCTACTTATTTCATGATAAAAATATATGAAGATTCACTCTCTCTCTCTCTTTCTGTCGCTGTCTTTCCCCCAACAATGGAGAACTAAATGTGTCCAGAAGAAATGGACCAGGAAAATATGGACCAGGGTAGAAAAGGAAAATGATGACTCATGGAAGAAATGGACCAAATACATAGGTCGGCAAGTTTTTGAGTGGAATATATCTAAGTATTGTACAAATACTATTTTTCATGTAAACTGAGTAAAATATGACATAATTATTATGTCTGTTTTTTCATTGTATAAAAAAGTAGTGCTTTCATTCAGCCGGGTTGAATACACAAATTTTCAGGCTTGTTGATCGGAGTTTTTTCTGATATGCGATCAATAGCGATATTTGATCGCTGATCGGAGTATCGCAAAAGGTCCTGATCTTTATATCTTTTGATCGTAAGAAAATCACTAAAAATAGCAATCCGATCAATTTGTATAAAATAACTAAAAAAGGAAAAATGTTTGGAATAAGGATTTTTGAGACAAACTACATTTCTTAAGACTTAACTAGCTGTCACATTGACCAAAATCCATTCCAACAACTAATATTTGTTTAGAAAAAACAAAATACAGACTAATACTAATGAAAAAAGCCAGTGTGTGCTATCTTGATATATTAATTCTGATATTTTTGTCCTAAAATATACAGACAGGCGCCTATGGAGAAGTCGTTATTTTGGAGCTCATAGGCTATGGGAAACAGTCATTCCATTGCCATATAAAGATGAATACTTGTAAAGATTTGACTGTATATACATTTAAATTTTTACTCAGAATAAGTATTACATAAGTAATTTTTTTGTTGATCGCAATTAAATTGATCGGATCGCTGATCGGAAAAATCCCTGATCGTTATATCGCTATATCGCAAAGAATTGCTGATCGCTATTTTTGATCGGATCGCTCACAAGCCTGCAAATTTTCGACTCGGATCATTGGAAGCTCTCTCATTTTATTATTGTTGACTGTGACGTCACCCCTCACTCTATCTTTTCAAATATTCCATTTATAACAATCGCGCCCGAAATTAGGCATATATTTCTTCTTTATGTATTAACTTTTTGAGTGCTTCTAACATCGGTATGTTTGATATTTAAGACAATACGTATTATTTACCATCAATAGGGGGATTTTGAACGACAGTTGACATAAAGAAAGAGTATTTATCTAAAATTGCAAAAAAATAGAAATTATGTCATTCTTTACTCAGTTTATATGAGAAAAAGTATTGGTACAGTAATTAAATATATTGCACTCAAAAACTTGCCTACCTATGTATTTGGTCCATTTCTTCCATGAGTCATAATTTTCATTTTCTACCTTAGTCCATTTCTTCCTAGTCCATAATTTCCTCGGCCAATTCTTCCTAATATCAGAACTAAAAAATACCCAGATATTCAGCGCTAGCATACGTTGTTTCGGCACTCTATTTTTTTAATGGAGTTAATATCTCTTTAGTTATCAGTTGTCTGTCTGACTTTAAGGCTCTGCTGTTACAGCGCCATGTTTATGTTTTACGACCCTGAAGCGTCGCCACCTTAAACGCAGAATACCAAATCCTTCAGGATTCTTCTCCTCCGACAGGGAAGAATTGTGTAGCTTTTTTGTGTCTTCGGAAAATATGTGTTCTAAGACTGGGTCTGGTTTTGCAGAGGAAGCCACAGGTACCACATGGAAATCCCCGGGAGACAAAGTGATTGCACTCGACGTGTCTCATCATGGAGGACCGCCTCGAGGCACGATAGTTGCACTTCATACATCCATACTGCATGGGTCCAAGTTTCTTAAAACATTTTTTGATTTCCATGTCAAAAGCCGCATTCATGTCTTGAGTAGAACCTGAAAAAAATAAAGTAATTGCAAGAATACGTATTATGACAATGATATATTTTAAAATATAAAAATATTATAACTAACTAAATTACTACCAACTAAGCAGAGCTAGAACAACCAATTGATAATCGGTAGACGTTAGTACCGGCAGTAGATTTTTTCTACCGCTACCGATAGTTTTGAACTTTAAAAATCGGCTGAATATCACTACGGATTACATTGTTCCTATCAATGGATAGCCGTAGATGATTTCTCGAAAATGGAGTACACCCCTCGTAGATGAATATTTTTTCATAGTCAACCGTATCCCAATACCGTCTTCAGATTTTTCGGAAGATTTTTTTATATTTTACCAATATCGATTGAAAAAAGTTTATTACCAACTACTGATAACGACAGTAGATTTTTTTCTACCGAGTCCCTGCTCTTAATATTTTGATCAATACATGTAAATTTTGTTATTTTTGTTAATTTCCAGAAGATGCAAAAGGCTAAAAAAAATTCCATGGCGTCTCTGTGATTTTAATAACCAAGGGATAAATAGTAGATAATTCAACCAAATATCTAAACTACAGGATAATATTAAATTAGTTACATAAGCAGATGAGTTATGTCTTGGCAATCCTTGATATTTTATTATGCAAACTGTACAAACACGTACTGTACTTTTAGGCATTTTTCAATAATTGATAGCAATGAATGGTTCCTTTTAAATAATTCCTTTTTTAATGAATGAATAATAATATGCATATTTCAACAATGAAGTCATACAACAGCTGAGTCAACTAACGCCAACCTGCCTGCCTTAGAGAGTTCGTTGTTGACACACCTTTATATATTCTCCTTGACTGCTACCCTCTGTGCTGCAAGCGTATGTTTCTTCATTGACAAATCCTTTAATAGTTATTTCAGACATCGATTTTTAGCGTTTAAACATGCCAAATGGATGTGTTGCACCTGGCTGTGTCATTGGCCAACCGAACAAGAAAAGACCGCCGGATGTTTCAACACATAAAGTCCCGACGGATCCGAATAGGCGAAGGCAATGGATTCATGCCATCCAGAAAGTGCAAGCCTAATAGGATTATCCAGAAGATTTAAAAAAAATATTTGTTGTCTGTTCACTTCATTTTCGGGCCGAAGACTTCACCTATAAATCCAAGGACTCGAATTCATATAGACAGAAGAAAAGCGGCAACAGCACAAAATTAATTAAACGTCTAAAAGAAGATGCAGTTCCTTGCTTCAATATATCCAAACTTACCTGCCTATCTTTCTACTCCTGCATTGAGAAGAACAACAACATCTACTTCGACCGGCCGTCTGAATATGATTAAAGGAAGGCTTCAATTACGTGAGAAGGCTTTTTTTGAGGCTGATAAAATTGTATCATTCCCCAGCCTTTGTTCTTCACTGAAAGGTACTTATACAATAACTTGTCACCTCAGACAGACCATAAGGTGTCTGGTTTGTTCTATGATTGACAGAACTTTGAACTATTTTCGTTAAAAAACGTCCTTTTTAAAGCGACATTACTTTACTTTTTCCCCAAAACGTTTTCACTTTGTTCTTTTTTTCTTTTACTTTTTTGCAAAAGGTCTGTTTATAAATCCGATTAATGTGTACCAATTTTCATATACATTTATATATTTTCTTCTTTTACAGAAAGAAATATTCACATTCCTAGCGGATTCGAAATTATTCAAATGACTGAAAGTAAGATTAGTGTTATTTTAATATGTGAGGATGAAGCCGGACTTCCACGGGTGGAGCGAGGAATCACCATAAACGAAGACCTCTCTTTTCAAGCTTTTCTTCAAGACTCCTTTCTACCACCTCACCGCTTCAAACATCTAGTGAAGAAGGACGCAAAAATTTCCGAGTTTTTCCAAGTATCGAACCTAGTGTCATTCTTAAATAGTGTTCCAGTGAATAACGAGGAATTTTGCATCAAACACGCATTGGACAAACTACAAGAAAGAGTTAATGAAGCTGTCCTGCCGGAAGAAAAAAGAATAAAACTTGAATTTGTTATTGAACAAGGCAATTTGGCTCTAGGAAGGAAGGAATATTCGCCTGGCTTATTAAGTCTTTCAGCTGTCCTCAAAACTACTTCTTCGTCTTGTTATAGAACTTTGTGTGCCGAATCCTTTATTACTTTTCCGTGTCCAAGGACTCTGCGACGTTGGATGAAACCTTTAAAAGTTGGTAGTTGATTCCATCAGCACACAAAGGCCTACCTAAAAAGAAGAATGCAAAACATTACCGAACGTGAACGCGTTGTGATTCTCCTCCTGGACGAAGTTTATTGCGCTCAAAGAGTAGAGTTTTCAGGAGGAAAGATAACAGGCTTAAGTGAAAGCGGACAAATAACAAAAACAGTGCTTTGTGGAATGATCTGTTCTCTTGGCGGCTCCTTTTATGACATTTGTTACATTCAAGAAAGTCATAATTTGAATAGTGGTGCAATAAAAGTAGTTGTTGATACACTGACCCGTGAACTAGAAGAAATCGGCTTTTACGTTGTGGCTTCCGGATTCGACAATCATGCCACAAATCGCTCTTATGTGAAAAAGGAATGTCTCAATGAGAAAACTTATTATCATCCAGCCAGCCCGGAGCGAAAGTTTTTCAGAATTTTTGATCCGACACACCTATTCAAATCAATATACAACAATTGGATGGCATCTGGAACTTTTCTTTTACCACGGTTCCGATGTAAGGAGATGGAAAGGCCCCAATTTTGTCATATAAAAGAACTATATAATATCGAAATTACCAAAGGAACAAAAATTGCCCACCATTTAACAGAAAAATGTCTAGCGCCAACAACTCTAGAGAGGACGTCAGTTTTACTTGCCAACTCGGTCTTTCACGAGAGCACGATTGCTGGATTGGAATGGTACTCAAATAATGGATTCCCTCATTTCCGCCAAACCATTCCCTTTTTAAGTTTAATCAGAGAATGGTGGAATAGACTAAATGTCAAAGAATTAAGTGCTGCTAACCGACTACACGATCCTTCAAGAGAAGCTATTTATGGCGAAGACTCTTCCACAATCACTTTTCTTCAGGACTTTTCTACCTTCTTAGAAGATTGGGAAAAAATGGCCTCAAAAACGAACAAAAAACCATCCATTACGCCTCAAACCTTCTTTTCTTTGCGCCATTCATGTAAAGAAATTCCTGCACTGGCTCTTCATTTAATTGAAGTTTGGAACTTTGATTTCGTTCTTACCGGAAAATGTCAATCGGACCCCCAAAATTCAGAAATTCTGAATTGAAATTGATTTCTATATATTCCACTTCTCCAGACGCTTCTAACGAGCCCTCAATGGGCTCTATAGCATCATTATTTGTCAAGATATTCCCAAAAACGTGTTTTCGGGATATCCGCCCAATTCTCCTAAATGGGGGGCTTTCGGGCCCCAGACCCCCCCCCCCAAAAAAAAAAATTCTATGTTAAATTGGTTTCTGTATATTCTAAGACCTCATACGCTTCTAATGAGCCCTCAATGGGCAAAATTGGATCAAGGGTTCAAAAATTACAGGCAAATGTCCGCTTGACCCCCGTTCCGAGCCCACTGTGTGCCCCGAAACTGCAGAGAAGGCTATCAATGAGAAAGGAATATGGCTGAATAACCTGTTTCACCGCAGCTACTTACCTGCAATTAAAAGGTCAAAAAAACTTCTGGGAGGAGGAATCTCTCAACTCTCAGTGATTTTACCAAAAATTTACATAAATATTTTTATTGATATAACGAGGAATGCAGAAATTGAATGGAGAAGATCAGTTACTGGTAATAAGTTACTTATGTGGCTCATGTTCGGAACTGAATTGACTAATAACATTACTTCAAGTATCTCTCCAACCTGGGGAACTGCTCAACGAATCATTTGGAATTATACAAATCGTTTATCGTTTCAAGGCGATTCCTTCGTGGATATTATTGGAAAAAACAAAAATAAAATATTCTTTTTCCAAAATCTCGGGAATCTGGAGGATTTAGAAGAAAAGGCAATTGAGGAAGGAATTCTGACTCTCCATGATTGGGGTTCTAAGGGGCCTTTCAGTGATGGAAGGTTTAGATACCCATTACTTAAATCGTCTTTAAACCACTGTCTCCTTACACCTTGGCACCTTAAGTTGTCTAGGATGTTCCACGGCGAAGAAGTGGACTTGATTGTAAATAAACATTTAAAATTGCTAGACCTTCCACAAAACTGGAAAATAAATATAATGAGCTCCCTCTCCAATATAAACGATGACAAAAAATTCACAGCTCAGCTTCAGATCTCGACCGATTCAATTCAATTATGGGTGCCTTGTAAAGATTGCGGCAAGATATTTAACTCCACCATCCATGCCTTTGTGGAATGCCACGCCGTCGCAATGTTAAAGAGGTTTGTTTGCCTAAATGTCAAAGGTCTACAAAAGGACAATTCTGTCAAATACAGCAAATCGATAATTCTATTTGGATTGCGCAAAAATAGGAACACCCCAAGGGAGAAGGCTATAAATTTTGCTATTCTTAACACAAAGGCCCTCATCGCTAATAAAATAACAACTGGGGATCTTATTAATGAGTCGGACATTAAACCAGTGCTTTTATCAGCTGCGGCTAGATATGCTGTTCTTGACCTCAAGATACCCTCTCCTTCAACGGATTCCTGGACTCCGGCGTCGAAAGAAGTCAAATTCTTCCCATCACTTGCCTCTATCCACCAGAAGACTATATCAACAATTTTAAAGCATTTTAAGAAGTCTAAATAATGATTGTATTTTATTTCATAATTAAGTCTTTTTAAATTGTGTATTATTTATGTCATCATGCCATGTTAAGAAGTTTAATGTTTTGATTTTATTATCATAATAAGTTTTTTATCATAAGATTTGTATTCTTTAGTCTAGCATGTCCATCATGTAAAAATTGTATTGTTCAGCTCCTAAGACCAAATTTTAAATTATAATATTTATATATGTGTATTCTCACGTATTTTCTTAGGTTTTTATGTATTAACTTCCTTGTACATATTTTAAAATTTGAACTGTTGAATAAAATAAAAACCATTTACACAAAACTTGTTCCTTGTTGAATTCTAAGACTAAATTACTTGAATTCATTTTCGATATCATGTACCGTTACGGAGTTATTAACGATACAAAGTGCAAATCTCGATTTTCTCAAAAAGTATTCAATTTTTTAACCAAAAATATAATAAATATTGTAGCGGACATGGTTCTCGAACTTATTAGACGCTAAAATAATATATTGGTCGAGCCCTGAATGTATTATGAATTTTTTTCCGACACAGTATTTAATTGACCTTAGGTATGCACGAACTTTATGATTTTATTATAGGGAAACAAAATTCAAGAATGAAAAATGAATATTAAAAGATCCTATGGTATCGGTAGAGCGGTACTATTTTAACACAAAATGTAGTAAATGGAATTCTTAGTCATAATCTCTGATTAATCAAGTCGCTATCATGTACCGTTTCGGAGTTTATTTTATCATCTCGACACTTCTTTACTTCAATAACTGCTTGGCTCTATTATAAAAAACATAAATAAAAAAATCATATATTATTAGTGATAACATTATTATTTACAGAAAAGAAATTAAATATTTACAAAAAATAAATTTAAATAGATCTTTTGATGGAGGATCTTATTTTTACCTTGAGCTTTCTGGTGGACAACTTGGAATGAATCCCCATGTAGTCCATGAACTCTGGGCTCTTCTTAGCAGCTTCCAAAGTTGCCTGGGAGACCACCACCTTCTTGTCCCTGACAAAGAAACTCCTCAGCATAGCCTGCTGCTGTGGATTTACTCTCCAATATGGTGTTGGTAGTGATGAGGAGTGAGGTGTTGGGGCTGTGGAGACCACTTTGGGCTCAAGCCGCTGACGTCGTTGAAAAAGTGTTAAGTATACCCCTTTTAAGAAAATAAATGACCTCAGTTTCATTATCTAATTAAACAAATTCGATTAATTGAGTGGTACCTTTCAAGAGATCTAGGTCCACTACTTTACAACATCAACTGCTTGAAGGAGTGGTATTTAGTAATCACTTATGTAATTAAAAGTGTTAATTATACCCCTTTTAAGAAAATAAATGACCTCAGTTTCATAAACTAATTAAACAAAAATTTCCCCAATATTTGCAAAAAAAATAATGACTTAATACACTACATAAACACTCATTATAGCATTGGTAAACCTAAGTTTTCTCGGAACCATTTAATTAAAATGTGAATTTGTCTCCAAAATAAATCTTGCAAAATCTATGTTCTCAATTCATATTTTATTCAATTTCGTTAATTGCTAAAGTTTATGTACTTATTCCTGCGGCGGTTTGGAGTACAAATAAACTGTGCGCAAATCCTTAATAACTCGCAAGATGATGTAATAATAACAATGTTTACGAAACAAAACATCATTATATTAATTATATCTACAATGTTAGTTAAAAAAAGATGTGCAAAAATTATTTTTTTGCGGACTTTTATTCCTCCATATTGCAAAATTTTAAGACCAGTTAGTTCTAATTCATTTGATTGGATTTCAAAATATTTTGACAAAAAGTACGTAAACTTAAGTTGTTGACACATGTTATCTTATAATATTTGCTAACTTAGCATTTTTTCGCAGATTTATTTGCAAAAACTTCAAAACACAGTTTTCTCGTAATTTTGTCGAACAATACGATTTTTTGTTTGAAACAAAAGTTGTAGTACGTAACAAATTAATAATATTGATAAAAAATAACAATATCGAAAAATCGAAGAGGTGCGAGAAATCGATGTTACCACTTTGGTAACGTTAATATCTCCTAAGCAGTACAAAACATCGGATAATTTTATTTCATAATTATGTCTGATAATTTGTCGTACTACCACTTTTGTTTCAATGGATTTCCTTAATTCGCAAAAATTTGCACCATGGTATGTAATGGACTAGTAATAGCAGTACAATTAAACTTGCGAAATATCAATAAACTATTAAAGCAAAGCTTGTTCCTCGTTAAATTCTAATACTAAATTACCTTACTCCATATTTCGATATCATGTACCGTTACGGAATTATTAACGATACAAAGTGCAAATCTTGATTTCTCGAAAACTATTCGGTTTATCGAACTGTAAGTTTTATCAATAAGTTAGCAATCACAAAGCACTACCTTTTTTGTTTCAATAGAAAAGTCATTTTATCTATCATTTTTTTTAATAATAAGAAGGCCTTAGACCTTATGTTATATATACCCGAATTTTGTTTCCCTATAAACATAATATAAAAAGTCGAAAACTGCTATCTCTCGAACTGTTCGATTTATAAAAAATATGTTGAGTTACGAACTGAACAGAATCACCCATATATAACTTCTCAAAAATGTAATTAATAAGAGATAAATGTAATAAATCAATATTTCTCGAATTTGAAACGGTGTTTATCCTATTTCTGTAATGAATATACTAATAAATGTCATTTTTCAAATTCATCAAACTTATGGAAAATTACAAATGCAAGAAATTGATACTTCATTCAGTGCATCCTAACTGTAATTAATCGTTTGCAAATACGAAAATTACAATAATCGAAATGAACATTTTTCGAACCTTCATAACTTTGTAAACCTTTGTCTGATCTTGAATTTGTTTTCAGATTATGAAATGCAATGACAAGGAGCATCTTTTTAATTTACTAATTTATTTCTGTAACTAGCTAAACTTTAGTAGTTGCAATAACACAATTCTTATTTTCCTCGAAAAACGTGTTTTTCGACAAAGTTTATTTCAACAAAGTATCTCAAAATAGGGAGTTCTACACATCTTATTTAATGTTTTTTTTTTTTTTACACAAAAAAAAGTTACTTCATAAGGCAAACACCTTAATATAGTGTTTTTTGATAACATTAGTACCGGAAAAAATGGTCCTAGCGACTTGGGTATATTATATAAATCTTAATGTTCATCAATTTTAAGCATTTTAGGCTATTTAAATTTTTCTGTAGCTCTTCAAAGAAAAAAGTTTTTTAAAGGTTTTAAAGCAATTTCGTCATTTAGGGTAAAAAAAGTGGTCGAAGGACGAAGACGTTTAGTAAACCGAAATTGTAGAACTCGTTGTGCGCTACAACTTCATTGCTTTTAAAAATTGTTCTTTATTAGTATTTAATTCGAGCGAAATCGAATACCAGAGGAATGGGTTACATACACTTTTGCGCAAAGTGAAAAAATAAGAAAAAATGACTAACAATGCGGGTGTGTTATTGTTATGACAAAAGATGCCAAAGGTCAAATACTAACGTGTCATTCAGTTTTTTTTTGCAAATTCGTTGCACTGCGATTTTTAGAGCGTTTTTGGGGTATATAATAAAGTCGTCGAAATATTAATAATCGAGTTATAGATTATGGTTACGGATATGTTGCAAATAACCAGAGAAACATTTTCGCAACTATAACTGCACACCCTAAGTCTTCACATTTCGCAATATAAAGTTGCAAATTTTGGTATTTAAAAAAATATTGGCAATTTGACTTTCGCATACTCTTAGTTACGTTATTGTGAACAGGACTGCATATTTTTTTTTTTTTGGCACATGTTTCCTTGCGACCAGACCTTAAATTTTCTATGTACTGGTGCACGAATTTTCCTAATTTTATTGATATTTTCTCTTTTACTAATTTTTTGGAGCTAGGGCAATGAAACTTTGTAGGATGTTTAAAGGGTGCCTAAAGTGTATGCTGCTCAAGTTTGGTAAAGATCCGGTCATGTATATGGCCACCAGGGCTAAGGAAACACGATTGACCCTAGAATGCACGGATGAAAAACCTTTTTCTCGATTTTTTCGAAACGGATGGTACCATCAGATTCAGCGTTTAACTATATATGCTTTTATATATATATATATATATATATATAGGGTTGTTCTTATTTTTCAAATGTTTGAAATGTTAGCAACTTTGTGGATTTTCTGTTTCTTGGTGATAAAAGAAGACGACATACAAAGTTTGAACAAAATCGGTCAACATTACGAGGTCGCGCAACGAGGTCAAAGTTTTAAAAATTTAGTAAAAATATAGTTTTCCGCAAATTTCTTCAAAATGGTGGACGTTACAGACTTCAATAATAATTATTAATTTAAAGGAAATCTAATTTACTACTAGACGTATGTTTGATGTTTTTTAATAAAACAAAGTTTTCAGTAAAAACAAAGAAAAAAATGAAGTGTGTATTGTTGTTAGCTTATTTCATAGCTTTTTTGTGTCAATTAACTTCACTCGCCTGTAGAAGATGACTTGTTCGCTTCAGAGTAAAATAATACTTTTAAGTTTAGTAAAACTTTAGATGATAAATCCAAAAATGACCTTGGTTGCATTCTATTAATTCAGAATTCAGTACAATCTGAGTTTATATCATATGATTCAGAGCCTGTATTGACCTATAAGAAATCGATTATGAAAAAAATAAATCATAATGTGTTTCTTAGATGTGCGTCAAGGTATCCTCTCAAAATTTTACTTTGTCTCTGACGCATTTATAATCCATTATATGCGTCATTTTGTACGCGAGATAGGCTTTTTTTAATGTACATATAACTCTCTACTTATTAAATTGATATGATTTAGTATACCAAAATATTAAAGCTGGTTAACCAAGCTTTCATTTGATATATTTTGTTTTCTAAAAATCGTGAAGAAATAATCTCGCGAAGAAATTACTTGAGAATAAATTACTCCGCGAAGAAATTACCCACAGTGAAAAGACGAACGCCAATATTACCCTGCGAAGAAAAAGAGAACGAAGGAAACGCGTGCAATGAAAAGGCCTGCAATGGAAGAGTGCACGCTAAAATTACTCACGAAGGAATTATAGTAAACCTATAAAAACAAATTTGAAATGCACAGATATAGTAGAAAAATAAATATTACTGACATTTTTGGTTATTTTACTTTGCACGAAGATAACTGGCCTGAACCATTAGAAATGAAGAAAATAATGATTTTCAAAAAAGGTCATAAAGGCCAAACCTTTTTTCGGACGATATTTTAAGTGACATTTTTGGAATCTACGTAAAAAATGGACTCAAATTAGGAATTTAAGCCTAGGGGAAAACAAAGACCTTAATTTTGTTACATAGTGTAATAGAAAGCAAAGTAATATAATAGAATATGCACTCAAAATTATTTGATTTTTATGCAGTGATAAAAACATTAGTCGCTAGTTAGTATTCAGTGCAATAATATTATTCTTTATTCTTTTAGAGTAAAATAATATCCACGTCAACTCATGAAATAATACTTATATACATTAAATAGGTAAATTATTATATTAACTATATATTATTTAAAGTTTCTAATATCACTTGGTCTTGTATATATGTTTAGTTAAGTCTCATTGTGTACATATATTATTGGATTGAGTTAATTCTGTGAGGAATGAGCATACTAGCATTTAAGTTAGTCAATCGAGTCTCGAATCTAATTTTTAGCCAATTTTGTAGACAATGGAATAACTGTTTCATCCGTGTGGATATGAATAAATATTAAAACATTCAGATTCATCCCTTGAACCTAGAAATCTAATTCTTATGGGTCATTCCTCTACTCTTTTTAGGAGTCTAAGCTGCACCCTCAACATTGAAAACATTACTCTCAAGCGCATCCGATTTTGAAGTTGAATGCAGTATCTTAAAAATGCCAAGGTTTTTTTTTGTAGTTATAATATAATGAATAATAACATGTAACTATATAAACCCAATTCTTTCTATTTCTATTTGCCTGTTAGAGCAAATTATATATTTTTTTTTGTCAAATTTTATATTTATACATCATCATTTTATTAAAACAAGGCAATCCACTTCAACCTCATATATTTTCTGCTCTTACCTTCATTTTCATTCATAGGAGCAATGGGTGTTGGATGATCAGAAGTATAGCTGGAGGAGTGCTGCTCTTCGGTGTTAAGAAAGTCCACGTCTTCTTCAGCTTCCATCCCGTCTTCAACACGAGAGGGAAAATTTGCGCTTTCTTCATCTTCAGGAATATGTTTCTCTTCATGGAATTCAGTGTCGTAGGAAGGTGGGGCATGCTTGCTAGAGGAGCTTTGCTGTGAGAGGGACTGCGAATGCTCAGCCTTGATTGGGGCCAAGATTTCTATATCATCTGATGATATTGGTTCAGGAGGATCTTGACTACTTCCGGGTTTGATGAGTGAAGGGGCATTCGAGGCAGGCTTGTGATTCAAGCGGGGCCTCTTGTTGGGAGGGGGTGTTGGAGTCTCCTCTTTGGGCACTACAGCCCCTGAGGAGGAGGAAGAGGATCCTTCCTGGGTGAGGCCACGGATTTTGAGCTCCTTTGCGATAGAGAGAAACTCCGTGAGCTCCTCCGAGTGACATTCACTTCTCCATTGTACATGAAGCTCAAAAGAGCTCTAAATGACTGAATTTGATTCCTCTCAGATAGAGCAAGGGATGAGCATGCGAGACGGACTTGATGAGAGAGCGGAAGAAGGGCGAACAGGCCGAGAGGATCACTTTGTGGGCCTTGACTTGCTTGCTCTCGCAGGCAAGCGTCACGTCATAGAAATCTTCGTCCTGTCGGAGCTCAGAGAAGCCCAGCTTGATGTTGACTCAAAGTCGTTCCATCTGAGATGGAGTCGCTCCATGGAGCCCATGGCAAAGACCAGTAAAGGGTGATTGGAGTAGATATATTTACGTTATGGATGTACGAACAAGGTCTGAAGAAAAGATTAATAGTTGAAGGTCAATAACATGAATAATGACTTAAGATTCCGTTTCTCACGGAGATACTTACGTTGTGGTAGTTAGTTCTGGGTGGGTCAGAGTATTTAGTAACGTTTCGCTTCTTTCTGATAGGAGATATATATAAAAGAAGAAACCAAGATACATAGATGAATGTATCTTGGAAGAAACAATAACAAAAATACTAAAATAATTCATGGGGGGAGAGAAGAAAAGCTTTATCAATTGGCTACCTAAGAAAAGTCACCCAACCTTTAACCAGTTGTTTTTACGGCTGTGGATGATTTTAATCAAAGAGCATATATGTGAGGTGAGAACACTATTTGAATACAGAACGAAATATAAGAAAAGGAGAAAAACTATTATACGTATTTTTGGCTATATTTACTTCATACGATGATGCTTCCATTTTTTATGATTTGAAATTATACGTTCTATATAGAAAAAAAAAACATATAGGCTTTCGATCATATTATGGATGTTTGTAGTTTGTTGTAAGTCGATTGTTTATTACAATCAAAGGTTTTCAAGGCGCAATATCCTTCCAAAGATGGACGGCCGTAATTTTTTCGTGAAATAATTACAAAATATTTATGTTGGTGTCCCTGCGCATCGATATGCTCCACCAATCACATGCTCCAACAAAACAATGGCTACAATACTTGACAATTATGCTTTGAAGAGAGAGAGAGAGAAAGAGAAAAAAGGGGTGATCTAAATTCAAAACAATAAATGGATCTCTTATTAGTACATCATTATTAATTAGTTATTCTCATGTACTTCAAATCAACTTGGATAGACAATTCGGAATCCAATCGTGGATTGTATTTTGTCGAATTGATTGTGTGTTGCTATGCAGAGATTCCATCCAGTCGAATCCAGTACATCCTTCATCTCGTGGAAGTGCTCACAAAGGAAGAGTTTGCGCTCGCAAAAAAGGACGTGCCGCTCGCGATGGAGGGCTTGGCGCTCGGAGACGAGGACTTCTTCCCCCTCCAGAATTCATACTTCCCGGTGATCCCATCCTCGTCGTCCTCCGGCACAACGGAAATGCCTTCGAATCCACGAGTCCTGGTTCCACTTGGACTCGGCGGAGCGAGGCATGTCTGGATGGATCCCATGGGGCTCGGATCTCCCCCCCCCCGTGTGAAGCTGACGACGAGGAAGACGATTATTCTGATGGGGTTCAGCTGCAACTTGAAGCGAGTCTCCATTGAGGCACTATCTCTCGAGAGGGACCACAGCCGACTGGAAGGCCATTAGAGAGAACCTGAAGACGACTTGGAAACACTTCATCAACCTCAACGCAGGATTCACCAAAAGGATTGTCTCCTGATATGGGACAACGCCAGTCCTCACGCTGCCGCTTAAACAAGGGAGGTTCTACCCAAAGGGACGTGAAACCGGTCAAATAGAACCCTACAGCCCAGATCTGAACCTCTTTGACCGATTCCTGTTCCGGAAGTTGAAGCATCTGCTCCGTAATGACGATTTTGAGGGGCATGAGGAAGCCACTACTGCTGTGCAGCGGACGATGAATAGGGTTAGCGAAGACGAGCTATTCGACCAACTCAAGAAGCTCTGCAAGCACTGCTGCGACGTCATTGCAGCCGGAGGGGATATTTTCTAATTTTAAAGGTTTTTTTTTTTTTTTAATTTGATGAAAATAATGAGTTTTACTGGGCCAGACTATACATGGTTTAACCTAATAATAAGCTATATGTGCGTATTTTGTTATATTTGTTTATTTCATTTGATCAAACATAATCCAAAAAATTTGATTTAACCATTCATTTATTGTAACACATTTTTTGTCCAATGTTAATAAATTTACGATATTTTATAATTTTTCATAAATAATTTTTTGTCTGAATTGTCGAACCTTTAGAACAAATGAATTTCTTGCATTGCTTTTTAAAATGTTTATTACGACAATGTTTGCACTTATAACATTTACTTACTTTCTTAATTAAACGTTGCTTGTATAAAGTGCAACCTTTACATTCAAAACATCTTTAAAAAATTCATCTTTGTCCGCATTGAACGAATCAGAAAGGCCAGAAGCTCCGTCTGCTTCCACAGGACTTACAGAAGTATCTACAAAAAAAGCATTGATTATAATACTTATGCTATGTCCATGAATTTACCTTCGATCAAACTATCGCCTTCATTGTTTATTGATTCAAGTCTCACATTAGATGAGTTAGAAGGACCAAAAGATATGTCAGCCTCCACAGCACTTACAAAATGATCTACAACTAAAGAAAAATAGTTTATTTTATATTGTTATGCTAGTTATGAATTTACCTTCAATCATACTATAATCTTCGTTGGATATTGATTCTAGTGCCACATTAAATGATTCAGAAGAACATAAGATTTGTCAGCTTCCACAGAAGTATCTACAACTAAAAAAAATAATTTATTGGAATAATTTATTGCTATGTATGTTATGAATTTATCTTCAATCAAACTATCATTTTCTTTTGTTTTACTGTTGGTCTGATGTTCTTGACTGATCAACTCATCTACACTGGCAATAGAATTGATGAAAAGCTGTTTCTTGGTTCCAGAAGATATTAGGGGAACAACATTCTTCATGAGGTATTCCTTCCGTTCCTTCGATAAACCATGCTTTTCCAATAAGAAATCAACCATACGACAGTCTCCCAATGGCATATTGGGGCCTGTATAAGGCCGGTGAGGGCATAATTGTCCCGGTGGATAAATTCTTCCCACTCCGTTCCTGCTTGGGAGTCAAGTACATTTCGAGCATCGAATGCGGATTGGCAAAGAGCAGAACGAAGTTCGGAGAAGTGTTTGAAATTGTGTTCTCTTAGAAAGTTTAGGGTGGAAGAAGATGATGCACCAGATTAATCATGACCTCCAATGGTTTTCTCTTAATCAAATACAAACAAACCCATTCCTCATCAAGTAAGAGTCAAAAAAACTTTCTCTGCTAAATCATATACTCTTTTTCATATTGTTTCAGAAATTTTTATTACAAATTTGGTATATAAATTCTTTCTTATCATAAAATTTTTTAAGGAATAAAATGATAGGATTAATGAATATAATGCCAATTATTAATTGGGCTTCATTCATGAAGACGAGGGGCAGGACTCCATTCACGAAGAGGAGAGACGGGGAGCTCTCTAACGAAGTCCGACGAGGGGTAGGGCTCCATTAACGGAGACTAGAGACGGGAAGCTATCTAACGAAGATGAGGGAAGGAACTCCTTTGACTGACGAAGACGAGGGAGGGGTAGGACTCCATTCATTCACGAAGTCGAGGTGAGGGGATGTGTCTCTTACTGGGAGGGAGGAGACTCGTTTTTTGGTGTCCAAGGCATTTATCCCGGAGTCAAGACCGTCTCATTCGCCCCGGGAAGATAGAAGAGGGTTGGAGGAAGGGATCGAGGAATCTCCAACAAGATTGAAGTCTAGTCAGAATGCTTTTATGGCACCCAAAAAATAGATTCCCAACTATGATCAGTGGAGGCTCTATTATTTGATGATTGTTGATGGTGACGTCACTCTTGACTCTCTCATTTTTCAAAATTTCCAAAAAAAGTAATGCGTAGTGATGACGTTTTTCCGAAAAAAGTCCAAGAAATGTTTGGAAAAATTGAACGCTGAACGCAAACTCTTTTTTTTGCGTTCAACGTCAGCGTTCAAAAAAAAGTTGCGTTCCGTTCAGCGTTCCGTTCATTGAACGTGCGTTCAGCTGAACGCCGTTCAATTTTGCGTTCCGTTCACAAGCATGATATTAATTAATACGGAATAAATTAGGCATTTACATCTCCCAACCTACAGGGATCATGAACTAATTCTTAGTTGTTTTTATATATTTATCTTCTGTAAATAGGAGCGCCCTCAAGTGGTCGTTGTTTAACATAATTAACCAATAGCGCTTGCCTGAAGCTAGACCTCTCTATATATATCAAAGAGTATATATATAGAGGTCTAGCTTCAGGCAAGCGCTATTGGTTAATTATGTTAACTAACGACCACTTGAGGGCGCTCCTATTTACAGAAAGATATATATTAATTAATACGGAATAAAATTAGGCATTTACATCTCTCAACCTCCAGGGATCATGAACTAATTCTTAGTTGTTTTTATATATTTATCTTTCTGTAAATAGGAGCGCCCTCAAGCGGTCGTTAGTTAACATAATTCATCACCATTCGCCACAAATCTTGTAGCTGGGTCTCTAGTTATATATACTCTTTGATATAATATCAGGCAAGCGCTATTGGTTAATTATGTTAAACAACGACCACTTGAGGGTGCTCCTATATACAGAAAGATAAATAATAAAAACAAATAATAATTAGTTCATGATCCTTGGAGGTTGGAAGATGTAAATGCCTAATTTTATTCCGTATTAATTAATATACATCTTATAAAAAAAATTCGTGATTTAAAAAAATTAAAAAATTCCTTGAATAGATTGGATTTCAGTAATACTATGCGTGGAATGAATCTTTTTGTATATATATATATATATATATATATATATATTATATATATATATATATATATATATATATATATATCTATATATAATATATATATATATATATATATATAGGCTTGTGAGCGATCAGGAAAAAAATAGCGATCCGATCAAAAATAGCGATCAGAAATTCTTTGCGATATAGCGATATAACGATCAGGGATTTTTCCGATCAGCGATCCGATCAATTTAATTGCGATCAACAAAAAAATAACCTATGTAATACTGATTCTAAGTAAACATTTAAATGTATATAAAGTCAAATCTTTTAAGTATTCATCTTTATATGGCAATGGAATGATTGTTTCCCATAGCCTATGAGCTCCAAAATAACGACTTCGCCATAGGTGCCTGTCTGTATATTTTAGGACAAAAATATCAGAATGATTTTTTCTCATAGCCTATGAGCTCCAACACTCTGGCTCCACAATTGGCATATGTCTGCATATTTTAAGACAGGAGATGTCAGAATAAATGTTTCCCATAGCCTATGAGCTCCAAAACAATGACTTCTACATAGTCGCCTGTCTGTATATTTTAGGGCAAAAATATATCAGGATAGCACACACTGGCTTTTTTCATTAGTATTAGTCTGTATTTTGTGTTTTCTAAACAAATATTAGTTGTTGGAATGGATTTTGGTCAATGTGACAGCTAGTTAAGTTTTAAGAAATGTAGGGGTTGTCTCAAAAATCCTTATTAAAAACATTTTTTCTTTTTTTGTTATTTTATACAAATTGATCGGATCGCTATTTTTTAGTGATTTTCTTACGATCAAAAGATATAAAGATCAGGACCTTTTGCGATACTCCGATCAGCGATCAAATATCGCTATATCGCTATTGATCGCCGATCAGAAAAAACTCCGATCAACAAGCCTGTATATATATATATATATATATATATATATATATATGATATGAAATGATAAATAATAAGTATCAAGAAATAAACAAAGGCTCTATTGTAATAGTAATCCTCGACCGCATGACGGCGCCACCATCACCATTCGCCACAAAATCTTGTAGCTGGGTCTCTAGTTATATATGCTCTTTGATTTTAATACCGACTTGAGATAGAAAGAGAAAAAACCTGAAAACATAGAGACATCTCTCTGGCCTCTCTTTTATTATAGTATTAAACTTCACAAACCTCTCCCTTTTTCATAACATATTTTTTACTAATTATTTTATTATTTTTACATTTATTTCAAAAAAAATTCTATACATTTTGATGCTTTGTTTCTTTTATCTTCTAGATGAATTATGAGGGGCGGTCTTACTGTCTTCCTCCTTCACTTTCGTCGTCAAATCGGCCAGAAAAATGCTAAGAGAATTAATAAGCTTTGAGAGGAAGCCTAGAGAGCCTTCCGTGACGAGGGAGGCATTGACCTACTTACCATAAGAACAAGTCAGTCCTGAGAAGAGATGATGGAGTTCCTCTCGTCCAGGAATCCTGTCGAATAAGTGACTCCGGACACAGGGGGGAACTCCGTATCAAGGTTCCTCCTCTAGAGTTAATAACTCAAGCTGTTTAATGTAACGCAATAATAATAATAACAGCTTTGTTATGAAAAAGGGAGAGGTTTGTGAGGTTTAATACTATAATAAAAGAGAGGCCAGAGAGATGTCTCTATGTTTTCAGTTTTTTTTCTCTTTCTATGTCAAGTCGGTATTAAAATCATCCACAGTCGTTTTTACAACTGAAGAAGCTGTTGTAATTTATTTTTCACAATAATTTGACGTCGTACTATAAAAAGGGGTTTAATCATAAAGATTCATATAAAGACATCTTAATACCTCTATGAGTTTAATATTTAACATTTATAGACGTTACAATTACCAATCATACACAATCAATTAAAATTTGTTTTTTACGAATTCAATGACTTTAGACGAATAATGGACTAAATAAAATATTATTGATATTTTATACAACGAGCCTAATTATTATTTTTTGCAGCCAGACAACATGAGTCTCAAGCTAGCCTTAACACTAGAACGACCAGGGAGGCAATTTGACCCCCATTCTAATTTTTCGATATTAATATTTTTGGTATTTTTCCAGGTAGTCATTGAATTTTTCGACTTTTTTAAATTCCTATATTGTAAAGCGAAGTGGACTGTATAAGACGATGATGTACCAAACCCCAAAAGGGCTATGATGTTTTATCCCTGATGCAGCGGCAAAACTTAATTAAATGATTACCTAAAAAGTAAAGAGACAAAGTTGAGAGAGATAGGGTTTTATATTTGAATTAATAAAAATACCCCATGATAATGCTCTCCTAGGTAATACATCATGCTGCTATCGACCAATCAGATCGCTTAGATGCAATGGAGTACTTTAAGTACTCCACTTATGGCGGGAAATGCCGCCATTAGAGAAAGAATAAATAGAGAGAACAATTCATTGCTTGATAATAATAATACTAACGAAGGTTATATTATTCAAAACCATACCAATATGATAGATTTGCCGCGTCATATATGAAAATGTACTCAGAAAAAAAAAACAGACTGCTATCTTAATTAGTTTTCAAAATATAGAATGTACATCCTCGGCAGGCCAGGGGGTCATTTTGACCTCCAATTATAAAATGTCTTATACTAACGTTTATACTCTAAATATACAGAAATGATGTCGCAGCAAAAGGCTCAAAATAGTAAACGCATTCTAGCAATTCTGGCAACTACGTCCCCTGCAGACTCTCATAAAGAAAGTTTTGACCCTGACAGTGAAGATGATTATGAAACACAAATTGATGGTCGATCGAGTGAATCTGATTCTTCCAATCATGATGAAAAAGATTTTTAATGTAGAAGATGTTTGATAAAATTATTTGTGAGTACAATAAAACTAATATAATACAAAACAAATAGCTAGTACTGAACGGATACTTACGAACAAATCTGGACAGTCAATCCAAGCACGGAAGAACGTAGATAGAGGCAGACATGCCAGTCTGAATGTGTTCATTCATCTGTTCTTGGTTCAAACGCAAAAATAAAAATTGTTAGTGGAAAAGCGTTGACGGCATTCATGTTGTTCATTGACAGGAGTATGATAGATAATATTGTCAAATGTACCGAAAGCTACGAAAAACTCTGTGATGATACGGAGAACACCAGTAATGAGGAAATTTATAACCTCCTCAGAGTTATGATTTCCAGAGGAATTTCGCCAAAGAGGATGAAACAAGGTTTAAAGCGTGGAGACCTCCTTTTTTCAGACATAACCCTTTCACGAAGACGTTATAAGGAATTGATTAGTTTCATCAGATTTCCCACTCGTTCAACAAGATCTAATAGACTACAAACTGATAAATTTGTCTTAGTACCTTACATTTGGAATCGTTTCATTGATAACTAAGTCTCACTATAAGTCTCATGAAGATATTACTATTCCTTACAAAAGCTTGATCTTCATTCACACAGTATTTGGTATTCACACTTATGTATTTGCGAACGGATAAGTTTGGAATCAAATTATGGCAATTTGGCAGCTGATGTCAAGTCAAAATACTGTTTGAAAGGATTCTTTAACTTGGGAAGGATTTTCACCTCATCAGACATAGTTTGAACACATTTTCCTCAAACTAATGGAATCTTGAAGAGTTGGCAACAACGTAACCATTGACAATTTATTTACTTCAGTAAAACTTGCTCAGAAACAGACTAGCATTGTTGATAAAGTAAATCGTAACCGAAGATAAATTCCTCCTCAAATCAAATCTTCCAAGGAGCCTCGGTATTCATCACAATATTGTAGAGTAATAACATGACGTTGACTTTTTACCAGAGCAAGCCTTCCAAAAATGTGTTAGTTTCTAAGCCGGCTTGCGAGCGTTCAGCTTTTTGGCGTTCTGTTCAGCGTTCAATCACTTTTTTTGCGTTCCGTTCAGCGTTCAACCGTTTTTTGGCGTCCCGTTCAGCGTTCAATTTATTAATCCTTCCTGGAGTGTTTGGGAACCCCATTGAAAAATTATGAACTTACGTTGTATCTATTGGTCATTTCAGGGGTTCTTTTCCGAAAAAGCAACCCTTGAAGTAAAATATGATGCACTTAGGTTCTTGAGTCCCGTCAATCACATTAATTAGTATTGAGGTGTAATATCTTCTGCCAACAGTGAGGATATGTATAAGAGACCTTTTAAAATTAAAGAATGTAAAATGAGATTATAAAAAATTAATAGCCTAAGATCAGTTTTTTAAGTCATCATACTTATGAAAACGACTTCCTAAAAAAGCGTTAGTTCTGATTCGATTGTTATATTTCTATTTGACAAAAAGCTGACTCCATTCTTTAAAAACGAACTCACTTACGTTTTTACCATTTTCTCTTCAGCAAAAATCCATATTATTATTTTAGGCCAATATACAAACACTTTGAACCGTCAGTACTCCACATGTAATATAAACAACATCAACTAAAAGATCGATAATTGAAATAAAATCGACATTTTGATAATAACTAATAGAAAAGTCGATATGGATCCCCTCCCTTTATAATATCATTTCAAAATTCAAATTCGATCCTACTAGCCCATTGCCGCTCCGCGGCTGTGGCTAGGTCCTCCGGGCGGGTGGGTGGCCTACGGCCACAGCATTATACATGGTAACATATCTTTGGATAATATGGATATTATGTTGAGGCAAGGGTTGAACCTTGCATCAAACAATGAAGTTTTTGAAGTTTATGATGATGGAGACGTCGTATATAAAGTAGTTTTATGATAGAGAATGATATGAGTATATTTCAAAAAAAAGGAGAGGGATTTTTTTATATTATCCAGTAAATTCTGATTAAGTTTCTCTTCTTATAACTACAAATATATACATATGTATTTATTTTTCTTTTTTTCCCCTTTTCTTACTTTAAAAAACCTCTATCGTCTCATTAAAAAAAAGTGGGCAAAGATACTTAGCAACTTGCAGCGAAGCAATATGAAGCAAAAAACTTATGCACTAAAAAGTTTAAGGAAATTATATATACCTTATACTACATATATTTACTTATAATGAAAGAACGCCTACTTAAAAAGCCTCCTATGTGAGCTAAGAGGCAAATGCTTCCTCCGTAAGACCTTCTTCATGATTTGGAGGGAAAGTCAACATTATAAACTTTGCGCGGGAAACTATTTTCATGATGTTATCGTATTCATGAGTACATGTCAAATATTCATATACATAAAGCTTCTCCCTTCTCTTTCTACTTCGGAGCGCGTTCATCTTTGTCTCCTGTGAGAAAAGGGGGAAAAGTTTGAAGTATTCAAACTGGTTAATAAAATTGGTGAACCCAAGGTTGGGGCAATACAAAAACAAACATGTAGCAGTGTGATTACACAATGACGTCAATGGAGAACAATTATATACATATATCAATCAATCTCTCTATCTATCTATCTATCTATCTATATTTATATATTTATTTATAATTATATATATATATATATATATATATATATATATATATATATATATATATATATATATATATACATATATGTGTGTATAATTAAATATATATATATAAATATAAATTATATAATCATATATATTCGTTCCCCAGTGACGTCATTGAGTAGTGATACTGCTAGGATTACATGTTTGTTTTGTATTGCCCAGACCTTATTATACAGACCTTGGGTGAACCGTGGTGTTAATTTATGACGTCATATGGTGACGGACATTTATTTCACAGACCTCATTTTTTGCAAGGGCTTCATTTTGTATATTCTCAATAAAAATACTCCTGAACATGCTTGAAGGCTTAGTATATTCCAGGGTCATATTTTGCTTACACAACTATAATAAAAGATCATGACAATAATTTTTTATTATTAATCTTTATTTTTTTTATTAACTAAAATTCATTTTTTATCCGACACGAACGTATTAGAAATGCAAAACTCTATAGATACTTTTTTATAACTTGATGCAATCAACTCAGCAGACAACCCAAAGAAGGCCCCTAAAATTTAGGATTTCAAAAATATTCCGCTTCGTCCATGAAATTCGACCTAATTTTCAATCCCGGATTTGAGGCTCTTAATGACCTCGGATTCGGATACTGATAACATCAAAGTTGTTCCCTTTGTGAAGCTAAATATGATTGTGCAAAAATATATTGCGAAAACTTGCAAATTGAAAAAAATCTGGATCCCGGCTCAAATATGTCCCGGAGGCCGTACATTGACTTAACCAACCTAGGCTTATTTTGCAAAGGCCTTTGTTTCGTATGTATTGTTTGAACTTTTTTTCGTATTAAAAGGTCGCCCCAGAGGTTTTCTTGAATTTCCCGACAGGCCGGTCCGGTTTTCCGGTAAATTTCTTTTGGACACGATTGTAAACCCTATTCTTGATGTACTTTCAGAGTAGCTTTTTTTCGAAATGGGAAAATAATCAAAAGTTAAGGAAATGTCATAATCCGGGTCCGGGAGTGTCTGGATCCAGATTTTTTTCCCGGATCCAGGTTTTTTGGGCAGAGATGCAGATAACTTTTAGTTTGCGTTCTGTCTCTAAAACATCTCACTTTCGAACTAGGACAACCAAAGTTTTCCAAGCCTTTTTGAGGCCTTTCAAGGCCGCTAGGCCTTAGTTTTGTTAATACCAAAAGATGCCTACGGCTAAAGTCCACAAAACATCTTATTACATCCCGAGCCTCCTAACCCTCAAAAATCCATACAAACCGCAAAATCCTCTCACAGACACAAATCTGGTCTGATCAGAATCTAACCTAGCCCAGAACCATCAAAGTGTCAAGATGCATCTGTGTGCCAAATTTCAGTTCTCTAGTTTCTGTAGTTTCGGCGTATAGAAGTCGGACGGACAGACGGACAAACTCAAATTCTAATACTAGGATTCGTGATTTGTCTGCCCTTTTGATTAATAAATTAATGAGAAAAAAGCTCAAAATTAATTTGTCAACCTTTGTTGCCGTTAGTATACTTGTTAATTTTAGTAATTCCATTAAGTACTTTTACAACACGGTAAATAGGCTATGGGAAACATCAATATACTAAAAGGCGCCAATGGAGAAGACAGAGTTTTGGAGCTCATAGGCCTAGATTAACATTAAACAGCCGATAATTGAAGAGCGTCATATTGAGAACTTCCGAAGATGCTAAAAAGGAAGTAGAAATATATCTGGTGGATTAATTTGAGAGCCTGGAAATGATCTTGGTATACAGTACGGTCAAATGGGGGCAAATGTTTATGGTCCCCCGTCCCCAAGGAGAATTATTTATATTCTCCTTGCCCGTTCCTATAACATTTACATTCTAATAGTAGGAATCCTATTGCTCCCCCATCATATTATTTCTGATATCAGGAAGAAATGGACCAGGAAAATGGACTAGGAAGAAATGGACCAAGGTAGAAAAGGAAAATGATGACTCATGGAAGAAATGGACCAAATACATGGGTAGGCAAGTTTTTGAGTGGAATATATTTAAGTATTGTACAATTACTATTTCTTATATGAACCGAGTATATAATGACATTTAATGATTTTATTTTTGCATTTTTAGATAAGTAATATCTTGTTTATATCCATTATAGCTCAAAATCCCCGATTGATGGTAAATAATACGTATTGTCTTAAATATCAAACATACCGATGTTAGAAGCACTCAAAGAGTAAATACATAAAGAAGAAATGATTCTAGGGCAATCACCCCCAAACAATCACCCCCTGGACTAGCACCCCCCGTGCCAATCACCCCCCGGGCATTTACCCCCCGTTAGTAATATTTCTTATCTCATAAAGTCCACTTATGAAGCTAACTATGTTTTCTAGTTATCAACAAAGATGACGTCACTGGCTAGTACGCAGTCCCAGTCCTTTAGAATTGGATATGTATTAATTAAATGTGCATAAATTTGCAAATTTCGTGTCTTAGACCTTATATCTGGGCTACTTATGTACAACTAGACAATCATACAGTTTGTAACCTATCAACTCAAGATATCTTATTTATCTTATATAGGCCCTAAACTATTTTCTAAGATTTCATCAAGGAACCACTTGTCCTAAATCGAAGACTATGATCAAAAACTCATTCACTCAAATAAGTTGACATATAAATTTTATTCTCAATCTATTATATTCATTTCTTCACACCCAAAAACGTGTTCCTGTGGCTTTTTTAAAATATCCAAGTCCCCATTAGTCTTCGCAAGCAGCGGAAAAGGAGATCAAGAAAGTGGTTAACCAGTGACGTCAACTTTGTTTATAGCTGGAAAAGATAGTTAACTTCATAAGTGGACTTTAAGAGATAAGAAATATTACTAACGGGGGGTAAATGTCCGGGGGGTGATTGGCACGGGGGGTGCTAGTCCGGGGGGATTGTCGGGGGGTGCTAGTCCGGGGGGTGATTGTCTGAGGGGTGCTAGTCCTGTTACGAAAAGAAATATATGCCTAATTTCGGGCGCGATTGTTATAAATGGAATATTTGAAAAGATAGAGTGAGGGGTGACGTCCACAGTCAACAATAAAAAATGAGAGAGCCTCCAATGATCCGAGTCGAGTATTCAATAACTAACAACTAGGAGTTTCATAAAAAAGTAATGACGTTTTTTTCCGACAAAAGTCCAAGAAATGTTGGAAAAATTGAACGCTGGACGCAAAACTCTTTTTTTGCGTTCAACGTTCAGCTTTCAAAAAAAATTTGCGTTCCGTTCAGCGTTCCATTCATTGAAGGTGCGTTCAGCTGAACGCCGTTCAACTTTGCGTTCCGTTCACAAGCCTGTGTTATAATAATTCTAAGTAAAAATTTAAATGTATATACAGTCAAACCTTTGTAAGTATTCAACTTTATATGGCAATGAAATGATTGTTTCCCATAGCCTATGAGCTCCAAAATAACGACTTCTCCATAGGCGCCTGTCTGTATATTTTAGGAAAAAAATATCAGAATGATTGTTTCTCATAGCCTATAAGCTCCAACACTCTGGCTCCACAATTGACATATGTCTGCATATTTTAAGACAGGAGATGTAAGAATAAATGTTTCCGATAGCCTATGAGCTCCAAAACAATGACTTCTAAATAGTCGCGTGTCTGTATATTTTAGGACAAAAAATATATCAGGATAGCACACATTGGCTTTTCCATTAGTATTAGTCTGTATTTTGTGGTTTCTAAACAAATATTAGTTACAAATGGATTTTGGTCAATGTGACAGCTAGTTAAGTTTTAAGAAATGTAGGGTATGTCCCAAAAATCCTTATTACAATTTTTGTCTTTTTTGGTTATTTTATACAAATTGATCGGATCGCTATTTTTTAGTGATTTTCTTACGATCAAAAGATATAAAGATCAGGATCTTTTGCGATACTGCGATCAGCGATCAAATATCGCTATTGATCGCCGATCGAAAAAAACTCCGATCAACAAGCCTGCAAAATAATATTTTATATGTTCTTTATGCGTACTTTAACCTTAGACACTCGGTTTGAAATCCTAATACGTAATTATTGTAGCAAGTACAACGCTGGGGGTCCAAATATTATTTGAGAGGTTCCGTACTCGTATATTAACAGTTGGTAGTGGGTTTGAAGTCCCATATATTCCAGCGTTTGGTTCGTGAGATCCAATAATCCGATGAGAGCAAAAAGGGATTTGAAGGGTTCTTTGTGTGTATTTTAACTGTTGGCTGTGTATTAGTAACCACGATATCACATTATTGTGGCTGGTGGGCTCAAATGGTCCAAAGGGTTCGAAATGGCATTTGAGGGGTTCTTATTTTAGAATTGTTAACTTTTTCAGGCTAAATTGTTTTTATGAGTGCTTTAATTTAAAATAAATCTATCTTCGTACCTAATATACTATATAATAAATTGAACGTTGAACGAAGGGCTATTTCTTCGCGTTCCGTTCAGCGTTCAAAAATAATTTCCGATTCGTTCATTGAACGGCGCTCAATTTCGCGTTCCGTTCACAAGCCTGGTTCTAAGTATTTGGCAAAGATCAGACACTGTAAGAAGGAATGAAGAAAACTACCAGAAACAATAGTTTATTACAATACAATCAAGTATGGGGTTGATGTATTACATCAAATGGCCCGATTGTACACCTCAAAAGTCTCTTCGAAGAGATGGCCTCTCCGGTTCTTGTATAATGTATTGGATTTGGCAGGAATAAGCTTATGGATACTTTATATAAAAGCTGCAGGATTGAAAATATCGTATAGTGATTTTTGTTATAACTGATAAATGAACTTAAGCTGAAAGAAGACATGGTTGGTTATAGCGGCAAGATGATGATTCTACGAATGATGAACATGGAGTGGAAGCAACAAAAACCACGCAGTGGTGCAAGATAAGTTGCACTCCAAAGAAGCGAAACAAATCTTCACATCGATGCAGCAAATGTAAAAAAGTTATAGTATCAATTACTTTGTTTCGATTCCATGAGTCATCATTTTCCTTTTCTATTATTTCTTCTTGGCCCATTTTTCCTGGTTCATTGCTTCCTAGTCCATATTTTCCTCGGCCAATTCTTTCTAATATTATTATGCAAATCCATGTGGATATGATAGATTTGCCGTAACAAAAGGCACCCAAAAACGAAAAAGAGGCTTGTATCGTTCAGTATTCGGAACATGTTCATTGATTCGTCAGTATTCACAATATGAGAGGATATCAGGGACGAAAGTTTCAATGCCAAATCGGGCGTAAGAGGATGAGTAAATAAATCAAACAGAATTCGGACTAAACATATTTGAGTAAACGACAATAAAATCCATTTTAACCAGCATGTTATAACAAATGTGTTTGTATATTCATGATGTGCAATTAAGAAACATTAGACAATACAGAGGAATATTAATTTTTTACAAATTATTTTATATTTTTTACATTTAAACAAAAAAATTCTATACATTTTGATGCGTTGTTTCTTTTATCTTCTAGATGAAGTATGAGGGGCGGTCTTACTGTCTTCCTCCTTCACTTTCGTCGTCAAATCGGCTAGAAAAATGCTAAGAGAATTAATAAGCTTTGAGAGGAAGCCTAGAGAGCCTTCCGTGACGAGGGAGGCATTGAACTACTTACCGTAAGAACAAGTCAGTCCCGACAAGAGATGATGGAGTTCCTCTCGTCCAGGAATACTGTCAAATAAGTGACTCCGGACACAGGGGGAACTCCGTATCAAGGTTCCTCCTCTAGAGTTAAATAATGTTTTCAGGTTTTTTCTCTTTCTATGTCAAGTCGGTATTAAAATCATCCACAGCCTTTGAGTAGGTATGTTAAAACGAAGGTGCTGCCACCTTTTGTTTTCCTCCCGAAGTAAAAAAAATTGAATTTCCGGTTGGATGTGACGATTCATGGATTTTTTTTTCTTCAAAAAATAAAATTATTTTGTTCTTTCTTATTGTTTACGCAAATTTTCTTCCTGTGAAATAAAATTTAATCTTTTTACTACTCTTAACAACTAAATTCAACTCTTTAGCACCCGTTTTTCATAGTTAACTAGCCTTTAGAATATAACTATGCACAAATCAAAAATGACGTCATCACACAATTTATTTGCTATTACTCGGTTGTTTATCAGTGTTCACTCAAATTTTTTCCTGTGCAATAAAATTTAATCTTTTCACTACTCTTAGCAACTAAATTCAACTCTTTAGCACCCGTTTTTCATAGTTAACTAGCCTTTAGAATATAACTATGCACAAATCAAAATGACGTCATCACACAATTTATTTGCTATTACTCGGTTGTTTATCAGTGTCACTCTAATTTTCTTCCTGTGAATAAAATTTAATCTTTTTGCCTACTCTTAGCAACTAATTCAACTCTTTAGCACACCGTTTTTCATAGTTACTAGCCTTGTAGAATATAACTATGCACAAATCAACAATGACGTCATCACACAGATTTATTTGCTATTACTCGGTTGTTTATCAGTGTCCACTCAAATTTTCTTCCTGTGAAATAAAATTTAATCTTTTTACTACTCTTAGCAACTAATTCAACTCTTTAGCAAACCGTTTTTCATAGTAACTAGCCTTGTAATATAACTATCACACAATCAAAATGACGTCATCACACAATTTATTTGCTATTACTCTTAACTCGTTTTTATCAGTGTCCACTCAAATTTTCTTCCTGTGAAATAAAATTTAATCTTTTTACACTACTCTTAGCAACTATATTCAACTCTTTAGCAACCGTTTTTTTCATAGTTAACTAGCCTTTAGAATATAACTATGCACAAATCAAAAATGACGTTTCACACAATTTTTTGCTATTACTCGGTTTTTTTGTTTATCAGTGTTCATCTCAAATTTTCAAACTGCCTCCGCCCGCTTACATAATATGGAATATGGATGCAAAGAATTGATTGTGGATGTTTTCACAATTGAAGAAGAAGTCTCCTCGTTCTACAATTGACTATATTGCTTGTAAAATGAGGGCGGCCGAATCGTACTTTCGATTTCATCAACAATAAAAATCTCGTAACCCAAGATACTTTCATCAACCTCTCCAGGCAATTGGCGAGGGCTTCAAGATACATAGTTTAAACAAATTGAAGAAAGTCTAAAAGATATGATGAAAAGAAAAATACAAAAGGAGACTTCTTCCAATGATAAACTTCGGGAAAAAAATAGAAACAAAATCAAGTCCAATGAGCCTCGAGGATGCATTGGCTTTGGTAAAGCCATACCAATATCAACAAATCATTGGCAAATGATATCCTCTCTGGAAAGATCGTTGGGAGGAAAGGGAGTCATTTATGGATGGAGGAACATGAGTTGATATTGTTTTAACTATAAAATCGAGTCCTTCGATTCATCCACGAATGAATAAACCCTTGCCTATTGGTATCCAAACGGTACCTATGAAGATGCAACAGACTACCAAATTTCTCCGGTTTCATGTGTGCGGATCTCTGCGTAGGAGACCTGAAATATGTTTTAATAAATTTAATTTTTTTATTCTACCTTGAATAATGCAAATTTTATAAGTCCAAATCAGTAGTCAATTAATTATCCCTTTATTACGTGTATAGGGAACTTTAATTATGAAAAAATATATATTTAAAAAATACGATAATATTCAAAAATATATAAAATAGGTTGCGTTGCCAAGGAGGGTTTAGTTGATTAATTGAGAGAAGGTATGTTTATTAGTCTACGCCAGCAGAACGTAGAATCAGTTGACTTATAATGTGCATCGGCAAAAGAGAAAAGGAGGAGTTTTTTTCGTTGACGAAAAAAGACGATTACGCCCATCCGTCAAACAAATATCCGTGATTTCCTCGAAAGCGTTTCCATCGACCATTTCTCAACAGTTTAATCCAAAATAGGTAAGAAATATGTTTCTTTTAAATTTC
>CP045901.1:6947160-7080249 GCA_013387185.1 Caligus rogercresseyi | reverse complement strand
ACCGTTTTTCATAGTTAACTAGCCTTTAGAATTAACTATGCACAAATCAAAAATGACGTCATCAACACATTTTATTTGCTATTACCGGTTGTTTCTTCAGTGTCCACTCAAATTTCTTCCTGTGAAATAAAATTTAATCTTTTTCCTACTCTTAGCAACTAAATTCAACTCTTTAGCAACCGTTTTTCATAGGTAACTAGCCTTTAGAATATACTATGCACAAATCAAAAATGACGTCATCACACCATTTATTTGCTATTACTCGGTTGTTTATCAGTGTTCACTCAAATTTTCTTCCTGTGAAATAAAATTTAATCTTTTTACTACTCTTAGCAACTAAATTCAACTCTTTAGCAAACCGTTTTTTCATAGTTAACTACCTTTAGAATATACTATGCACAAAATCAAAATGACGTCATCACACAATTTTTTGCTATTACTCGGTTGTTTATCAGTGTCCACTCAAATTTTCTTCCTGTGAAATAAAATTTAATCTTTTTACTACTCTTAGCAACTATATTCAACTCTTTGGCAACCGTTTTTCATAGTTAACTAGCCTTTAGAATATAACTATGCCAAATCAAAAATGACGTCATCACACAATTTATTTGCTATTACTCGGTTGTTTATCAGTGTTCACTCAAATTTTCAAACTGCTCCGCCCGCTTACATAATATGGAATATGGATGCAAAAGAATTGATTGGGATGTTTTCACAATTGAAGAAGAAGTCTCCTCGTTCTACAATTGACTATATTTCTTGTAAAATGAGGGCGGCCAAGAATCGTACTTTCGATTTCATCAACAATAAAAAAATCTCGTAACCCAAGATACTTTCATCAACCTCTCCAGGCAATTGGCGAGGGCTTCAAGACTACATAAATTAAACAAAAGTGAAGAAACAGTAAAAGAGATGATGAAAAGAAAATACAAAAGGAGACTTCTTCCAATGATAAACTTCGGAAAAAATAGAAAAGAAAATCAAGTCCAAGAGCCTCGAGGATGCATTGGCTTTGGTAAACCATACCAATATCAACAAATCATTGGCAAATGATATCCTCTCTGGAAAGATCGTTGGGAGGAAAGGGAGTCATTTATGGATGGAGGAACATGAGTTGATATTGTTTAACTATAAAATCGAGTCCTTCGATTCATCCACGAATGAATATACCCTTGCCTATTGGTATCCAAACGGTACCTATGAAGATGCAACAGACTACCAAATTTCTCCGGTTTTCATGTGTGCGGATCTTCTCGTAGGAGACCTGAATATGTTTTAATAAATTTTTTTTTATTATACCTTGAATAAAGTCAAATTTATAGTCCAATCAGTAGTCAATTTAATTATCCCTTTATTACGTGTATAGGGAACTTTAATTATGAAAAATATATATTTAAAAATACGATTAATATTCAAAAATATATAAAAGAGGTTGCGTGACAAGGAGGGTTTAGTGATTTATTGAGAGAAGGTATTGTTTATTAAGTATACGCCAGCAGAACGTAGAATCAGTTGACTTATAAATGTGCATCGCAAAAAGAGAAAAGGAGGAGTTTTTTCGTGACGAAAAAAGACGATTACGCCCAATCCGTCAAACAAATATCCGTGATTATCCTCGAAAGCGTTTCCATCGACCATTTCTCAACAGTTTAATCCAAATAAGGTAAGAAATATGTTTCTTTAAATTTCGTGTAACATACCTACTTGAGCAACAAAAATAAATATTCTTTATATGAGGGGTTGTTTCATTCAATTAATATTAATAGGTAGAATAGAAGGATTACATTCAAAGGATTCACCAATGACGTCATGGATGTCCTATTATAATATAATTATCTATAACGACGACATTTCCCAGCATTATAAAGTACTGAAGTACAAAATTGTATTTAAGTGATCTGATGGTTGATAGCAGTCTCTTAGATGATGCATTAATTATACAGTTCGATTCGCTTTACACTTTGATTAAAAAAATGTAAATGATTAATATTTAATTTTATGACTTTGTTGCATTTTAGATATTTACATAGTAATTTTTAACCACTAAATAATTTAAAATAATTCCCTTTGCTTTTATTATCTTGCCAATTCATACATACAGGATTATCCTCCTTACTTTTAACATCACCAAATTCCATTTATCGTCTCTTTCAAATGAACCGTGACCGAAAGGAACATGTTAAAAAGACTTTTGCCGAAAAATAATAGGATTTTTTTAACCCACAAACGACGAATGCTCATAGATAACGCTTTGATAACCAAAACCACTTTCATACTTTACTTAGTCCGAGTGGTAGTGGTCATGTTACGATTCTCACTCTAACATGGATTTACTATTTGAAATAAATACTATTCTTTCGATAAAACAGTCTTGCTTATTAAAAAATATGAAGTATAAGCTTGAAATTACTTTCTAAAATATCAATCGATTAATCAGAGATAAAACTGCAGTTGAGATTTACTCTGAATTCAAATATTCCATCTACAACAATCGCGTCCTAAATTAGGCATATATTTCTTCTTCTTTATGTTTTACTTTTTGAGTGCTTCTAACATCGGTATGTTCGTTATTTAAGACAATATGTATTGTCTACAATCATTTGGGTAATTTTGAAATACAGTTGGCAACAAAGAAGAAAACATAAATATAAATTTGCAATAATAAAATGATTCCATATCATTATTTACTCAGTTTATATGAGAAATGATATTTAAACAATAATTAGATGTATTCCACTCAAATACTTGCCTCCCTATGTAATCGGGCCATTCCATCCATGTGTCATCATTTTCATTTCTACCTTGGTCCTTTCTTACAAGTCCGTATTTCCCGGCCATTTATTCCTAATACTTTAGTATATATGTAGTATATGACTTAATAAATGCCTGTCTGCGGAAAAAATGGAAAGAAAGAAGTACCCCGGGGTCAATAAAAACCAACTTAATACATTCCTGTATAACAATTGAGCATTATTATGGGTACGGTTACTTCGATCTCCTACCTGAGCTAGAAACAAAGAAAACCACACTTCAACAAGGCCATCGTACTAACATTCCTCACAAACCTCTTTATTATTGTACTTATTATAGAAGAAGAAGGAAAAAAAGTATTCGTCATCCAGAGTGCTCCTGCTTTGTTCTTATTATTGTTTACATTGATTCACCATTGCTTGGGATCAAATTTCTCGAATGGGGGTGGACGGGTGGCATGATTCCAGTCATTATATTTGCCCCGTCTCGTCTCATCCTCCTCCTCAATGATCGGAGGAGGAGACGAGACGTTTGGGAGCTCCTTCATCAATGTGGTCGCTCCTAGCACTGACTCGGCTCATGAATATGTTCAACGGGACTCGAGAATCTAGATCCTTCTATAATAAGTACAATAATAGAGAGGTTTGTGAGGAATGTAAGCACAATGGCCGTGTTGAAGTGTGGTTTCTCTTTGTTTTCTAGCTCAGGTAGGAGATCGAAGTAACCGTACCCATTATTATCATAATAAGTAATAAAATAAAATGATAAACACTAAATTTAAATTCTTTTGTTGTTAAATAATACAATGGACATAATAACGATTTATATAGTTTAATATACCTGTAGATTGTGGATTTAAAGCGATATTAATTGATCCATAAATGAGTAATAATAAATGTAGAGTGTCAATGCAGGATATATTGGCACTGAAAGCTGGGTATCCACCGACTTAACTAATAACAGGAGTCACAATACACTGAACAAGAGTAGGAAATATCAATGTCGGAGTGGGCAACTGTTGAAAGATAATAAGGAAGGAATACTTATTATTATTATCCCTTGAGCAATCAAAAAAGTATAACAACCGAGCCCTATGGTGTAGAAATAGGGATTAATAGAGTAAGAAAAAAAGTGACGCAATTGTAATGCAAAACAAAATCAAAGTATTTGTATAGAATCAACGGGTACGGTTACTTTGATCTCCTACCTGAGCTAGAAACAAAGAGAAACCACACTTCAACACGGCCATTGTGCTAACATTCCTCACAAACCTCTCTATTATTGTACTTATTGTAATGTATTTATAATCATGTAGTATGGTAACTCTGTGTGGCCAGCATATTATGCATATTGTGTCCCTGCGTGGCCGTGGTCAACCCTTCAGCAGAACCCCTTCCTTTTTCCCATCTTATTTCACTCAGTGTTAGTTTGCCTCTTGTACATGCTACATGTCCTTCTCTATAATAAACTCCCTACACTCGAATCCCTCGTGGTCTCATTCCTCACTGTATCCCTCTGTATCCTGAGCATCTCTTTGGTGACGAGTCTGTGATATCTAATTATCATATTTATATACTCTCAGGTAATACACAACATCTGGCGACGAGGATGGGATATCTAATTATCATATTTATATACTCTCAGATAATACACAACATCTGGCTGACCAGGATGGTGAAACTTCTCCCTAAACTGACCACTCCCGAACTGCGAGCCGAGTGCTCTAGAATGGAACTTGGAGAGCCTGAGGAAGCTTTCCAAAAGCTACGGAAGCCGGAGCTTGTTGCGTTTCTCCGGCAGTTTATCGAGTCATGTGGATGTGACCCGAAGTCATACGACTTCGAACCGGGCATTGATGCACCTCCTCCACCTGTGACGGACCCCCTGCGAGGAACGAGTACCCTAGGAGTGTCTCAACCTCCTCTCTTTGACCTGTCTGGGCCTCGAAGAGGCCATCGTTGGTCGTCCTGGAGTGATGAGTTCCAAAATTACTTGTCGCTCTGTGGGGAGCTCACCCCCGACCAAAAGAAAGCGCTTCTTCTCCATTGCACTGGGTCAGACGTGCAACGTTGGCACAAGACCCTATCCATTGACCCAGAGGACGATGAAGATGTCTATTCTGCCCTTCTCCGGACCATGACTGAGGCTTTTTCTCCCATTGAATCTCTGCGCCCTACGAAGATGAGGTAGTATTGAGCACCATTATCAAGAATACCTCAAACCCTAAACTACGGCGGATCGCGTCCGAGAAAAAGGCCGTTAAACTGGATGAAGTTGTCCAGCTGGGACGAGCCCTGGAGTCTGCGGAGACTCACTCGCGCGAAATGGTGCCGGACAGCGCAGCCATGACCTCCGAGTACAGGGGTTCTAAAGGATCGTGGCGCCTAAGAAAATCTACTCCTTCGAAGCCGCAGGAGCGCAAGCCCTCCTCTTCTCGCCCGTCTTCAAAGAGAAAAGCCAAACTCTGTAAATTTTGTGGTAAAACTCACGTCCATAAAAAAAATTATGCCCTGCCGTGGGCCAGGTCTGTTCAAACTGCTCCCAAGTGGGCCACCTCGCGTCATGCTGCAGGATGGGCTCTACTAATGCCGTCGCCTGCCTCTCCTCCTCCTCTCGCAAAGCTCCTTCTCAACGGGCCTTCGTCTCCCTAAAGGTCAACAATAAGTCTGTCCCCTTCTTGCTCGACCTGGGAGCTAATGTCAATATTTTGCCGAAGAGCCTCTGCCATGCCTCCCAGATCCACGGACCGACAGGATACATCGCTGCTTTTGGCGGTAGCAAAGTAAAGTCCTATGGGCTAACCTCCATCCCTGTCGTTCTCCAAGGAAGCCCAAGAACTCTCGACTTCATGGTTACCGACGTGGAGCAACCTATCTTAGGATCAAAAGCATGTCTTGATCTGGGACTCGTATCCCTTCAGCCTCCGAGCTACCTCTGCTACTCAACTTCTGGACAGATTGGGGATCTCCCCTCGCTCAACGAGGAGTTTAAAGAAATATTCAAAGAAGACCCTTCTCATATCACGTCTCTGCCTGAAGTATCCGTCCACGTAAAAGAAAGCGCGAATCCGCGATATATTAGAGCTCGGCCCGTGCCCCTTGCCTTGCGTGATCGGGTCATTGAGGAGCTTAAGGATATGATTAGCCGTGGAACCCTTGAAAGGGTTGACTCCTCCGAATGGGCCTCGCCCATCGTCACGGTACTGAAACCGAACGGTAAAGTACGGGTATGTGCCGATTTCCCCAAACTCTTTTTCCGGTTGTGAACAAGCAACTCTACCCTCTGCCTCACCCGGAGGAACTCTTCGCTGGACTCAATGGTGCGACTGTCTTCTCTAAGCTCGACTTCCGCCATTGCTACGAGCAGTATCGTTTGGACCCTCGAGCTAAGGAGCTACTAACAATTAACACGCCACTAGGCCTCCTGCGATATAATGTCCTTCCCTATGGGCTGGCCGCAGCACCTGCAATTGTCCAGGCTGCACAAGAAAAACTTTTCGCTGGCATCCCTAATGTCAAAATTTATATTGATGATATGCTCATATTCTCTAGTTCCATGGATGAGCATCTTTCAACTCTGAGACTCGTTTATGTACGTCTCAAAAAGGCTGGAGCTCGCCTTAACAATCATAAGTGCATCTTTGGAGCTCTGGAGCTCACGTACCTGGGGTTCAAGATCTCTAAGCATGGTCGCTCTCTGGATCGGGAACTGTCTCGCTCTCTCTACTGGATTTCCCGTCACCCAGCTCCCCTGCGGAAGTGAAGTCCTTCCTAGGTCTCGTCAACTTCTACGGACACTTTGTGAAGGACCTATCTACAATAGCTTCTCCTCTCTCTGAGCTAACTAAGGCAGACTCAGAGTTTATCTGGCGTGCTGATGAAGAAAAGAGCTTCGATGCTATTAAGAAAGCCATCGCTGGAGCGCCTTGCCTCACCCACTATGACCCTTCCTTGCCTCTCATTCTCTCAACTGATGCATCTCCTCATGGCTTGGGTGCCGTCCTGTCCCAAAGTGACAACGCTAATGAACGTCCGGTAGCCTTTGCCTCCCGCAAACTGTCTAAAGCGGAGAGGAATTACTCTCAAATTGACAAAGAGGCTACAGCCATAATCTACGGTCTGACTAAGTTTGAACGATATCTTCTTGGCCGCTCATTCCTTATAAAAACGGATCACAAGCCACTTCAGTACATTCTGAACCCGGACAAGGAACTTCCAGGGGTCGTATGAGCAAGACTGACGCGTTTTGCAGTCAAGCTGGCCTCCTTCAACTTTAAAATCCTCCACGTTAAAGGAACGGAGTTGTCCCATGCGGATGCCTTCTCCCGTGGGCCTACGGATGACCCACCAACGCATGATGACCCAACTACCGCCCTGATTTGCAACATTATCAATTCCACTGCTACTCCTCCCTCGGATCTACAGTCTGCCACTCAGGAGGATGAGGAATTGCGGGTAGTGCTAGAAGCTGCTAAGTCTGGCAACTGGTCCCTCGTTAAAGGGAAATAATTCTTGCGTAAACGGAATCTTTTCTCTATAAGCCAAGATCTACTCTTCTGGGGAATTTGGCTGGTTGTCCCTTTCTCTCTTCGCCGAAAGTTCCTCGAAGAACTCCACCTTACTCATCGTGGGATTGTTAAGATGAAGTCGATTGCGAGATGTAAAGTGTGGTGGCCTAACATTGACTCTGACATAGTCAATTTCGTCAATGCCTGTCACGTTTGTCAATCCAATGCGCCCTCTCCTCCCGCTCAGTTCACATCACACGCTCCTGCGGACGTATGGGAACGCGTCCATATTGACTACTCGAAGATAAGGGGTAAGGACGTCCTGATCCTAATGGACGCGGGGTCTAAATGGATCGAGGCCGCCGTGATGAGGAATACGTCTACCCAGTCAACAATCTCACAGCTCTTAGCATGGTTTACCAGATTTGGCTTCCCGAGGTGTGTGTATTCCGACAATGGTCCCCAGTTTGCCAACTCGCACTTCGAAGCTAAGCTTAAGGAATGGGGAATCTCTCGTTCTCGCTCTCCCCCGTATCACCCTCAATCTAATGGCCAGGCCGAACGCGCTGTTAGGCTGGTCAAAGAGCTCTGCAAAAAGAATCCGGAATTATCCCTGGACGAGCTTCTATTCTCCTATCGGGATACTCCTCTCGTCTCGGGCAAAACTCCGGCTGAACTTCTCCTGTCTCACTCGATTCGGACCCGTTTGGACGGTTTGCTCCCTCAACAAAATCGAACCGTCAAGTCTCTTTCTAATAATATGTATGTACTAGCGAGTGACGCAGTGACGCTTTGTGTTTTTAACAGCTTAATAAATAACATAGAAAAATTCCTTTTTAAAATAATAATGTTATTTTATTCCAATGAGAAAATATTATTATAAAATGCAAAGAAAAAAATGAAAGAAATCCCTTAAGTGGAGTCGAGCACTTCCCGATATATTACGTCGGGTGTCACTATATTATTTCCTCCAACATCCACCTTCACACCTGCCATACACTTTGCCCTTGAGAAAGCCACATATAACTGGCCATGTGAGAAGACTGGACTTGGCAGATAAATTCCCACTTTTTCAAACGTCTGACCCTGTGCCTTGTTGATTGTTATAGAGTAAGCCAGTCTCAGAGGAAACTGGTGCCGTTCCAGGATAAATGGCAGGTTAGTGTCACTGGGTGCTAGCTTGATGCGAGGAATCAGGACTTCGTTTCCTTGGTTAGCGCCTGTCAGAATTGAGGCTTGGATGCAATTGTTATGCAAGTGAGTGACCTTGAGTCTTGTTCCATTGCAAAGGCCCTGGCGGAGAGACAGATTCCTAAGAAGCATCACAACTGCATTCACTTTCAAATTCAGACGGTGTAGGGGCATCCCAGAAGGTGTCAGCAAGTTGAGAAACTCTACAGGATAGTTCTGCCTTGCCTCTACGTCATCACATTTGACAGAGTCTGCACTGAGGTACAATTTGTTTTCCCCTGGTAGTATCCTTAGAACCCTCTCATTAATTTGTAGGCAGTGCCCGTTCTTGGGAGAGAGAATTACCTTATTGTGATGGTCTTGGTCTGTAGCTGAAAATATCTCATCTACCAAATCCCTTTCACAAATACATGCTGGCGGAATCTCAATTGTCTCAGGGTGAACTGTCGTGTTATTGAGAGTTCCATTGCCAAGCTGAAGGAGCCAATCAGAAAACTCACCCTCACCAGGTAGAGCACGCATGTTGTGTACGAGGACCCGTCACACAGTGACGCTTTATGTTTTTAACAGCATAATAGAAAGTGTCCTTTTTTAAATAATAATGTTATTTAAAGTTTGATCGCTCTTATAAATGTAGTTTTTGAAGATACATACCAACATGTAAATATCAAAATTCTTAGAAAGAGTAGTTCTTTGAAATATATTTTTAAAAAAATACATTTGTTTATCAAAAACTGGAAATCCAACTTTCAATTGGCCTTTTCTAGCCCATTGTGGCCACAAAGACAATTATTTTTTTACCAATATAATTTCCAGATAGAAACACATCGCTGTGCCAAATTTCAACTCGATCCATCAAGTGGTTTGGCTGTAACATAAAAAATTGTCGCGTTTTTGTGTTCGTTCCTAGGGTATTATTATATAGATGGTGCAAAAGTTTCAAATCAAAAGATCCAAAGTGGATTCCTGGAACTACTGTAAGAGCTATAGGCAATGCCCTATGATCAGTTAGAATAGGCTCAGAGATAGTAACTAGGCATTTAAATCAACTGCGATCTCGCAAATTGTTGATTGGGGGGTAATGTAATGTATTTATAATCATGTAGTATGGTAACTCTGTGTGGCCAGCATATTATGCATATTGTGTCCCTGCGTGGCCGTGGTCGACCCTTCAGCAGAACCCTTCCTTTTTCCCATCTTATTTCACTCAGTGTGAGTTTGCCTCTTGTACATGCTACATGTCCTCTATAATAAACTCCCTACACTCGAATCCCTCGTGGTCTCATTCCTCACTGTATCCCTCTGTATCCTGAGCATCTCTTTGGCGACGAGTCTGTGATATCTAATTATCATATTATATACTCTCAGGTAATACACAACACTTAATATAGAAGGATCTGGATCCGCGAGTCTCGTTGAACATATTCATGAGCCGAGTCAGTGCTAGGAGCGACCACATTGATGAAGGAGCTCCCAAACGTCTTGTCTCCTCCTCCGATCATTGAGGAGGAGGATGAGACGAGACGGGGCAAATATAATGACTGGAATCATGCCACCCGTCCACTCCCATTTGAGAAATTTGATCACAAGTGTCGCGGCAAATGCATCATTTTAATGGAGTTTCTGTTTGTCGAGATAAATATACCATTTTAATGTCATTTCCGTTTGTTGCAGCAAATATATCATATTGGCATTTCCGTTAATCCATCCATGTTAGCATTTTATTCATTAATGTACAAGTTTGAGCTTGTACATTTCCACAGAGCGACGCCAAGAATCTTTGTTTTTTATTATTGTACATCTCCACGGAGCAACGCAAGAGGAAAGTACTCCTGATTATTTTATTCTTTGTTTTTTATTATTGTACATCTCCACGGAGCAACGCAAGAGGAAAGTACTCCTGATTGTTTTTTTTATTCTTTGTTTTTGATTATTGTTCTCTTTCTTTTGCTTGTCCGTTTCTATATCAATAGAGATTACACACCCTCTTCAGTCAGTCTGATAGTTGGGTTTGAGTTGTTTAAGACTTTTGTTAATAAACTTAACTTTTACCTTTACCGCGAGGTAATAGACGCTATTGTCGTCTATTATTTCTTTAGGTAATAATTTGACTTCATTATTCTTGGGTGTTATTATCACAAAGGGTTGTCGGTATTTATCCTTCTTAAGAGTATACAGCCCGCTTGTTTCTACATGGTCCTTCGAGCCGGATCTTGAGAGAAATCTTGAGATCTCCGTGAGAAGATTCAGTGTTTGATTAACCCGACTAGCCTTTGTGATTAATAAGTGAATTCAGGGGTTTGATTGTGGTACTCTATCTGCACACAGTGGGTCTTATTTGTACTCATTCATATCGAATAGCTGATCACATATCTCATTTCCTGGAGATTTGGTTTACGGATCTTATCTCCCGAATTTACTTTGGTTCTCTTAGAAGAACGCAAGACTTTCTGGTTAAACGAATTCAGGGGCTTGATTGTGGTACTCTATCGACACACAGTGGGTCTTATTTGTACTCATCCATGTTGAATAGCTGATCACATATCTCATTTCCTGGAGATTTGGTTTACGGATCTCCCGAATTCGTTTTTATTTCTCTTTAAGAGTTAGCCAGACCTTTAGTCATACAGAGTGTGGGAATACGATTTCAATTTTTTTTCTTCTTTTCTTTAGAAATTACCTTATACAACTTATAAAAGCTAAATAAATTTTTGACAATATCGTTTCCTAATACTATGCTTATCGCTCTTAAGTTTGATAAGAAACTGTAAGACTAAATCTCGAGTCTGTAACCAATTTTAATTGTTGTAGACTCATTTAATTAAATTCATTTGATTGTAATTTCGATTGATTTTAATAGTTGCCTTATTCTATTTCTTTAGAGCAAAATGCCAGAAGAACTTTTGGAAGAGGGCTCTGATCGTCCATATTCGTTGACTCCTTTTGAAGAAGAAGATCTTCGAAGTACTCTGAAGGACCTCATAGCCAAGGCACACCCTAAGCTACCGGAATTTGATTTGAGTGAACATGTAGAGAGTCGATTCCCCCATGCAGCATCTAAGTACCGAAAATATCAGAAGGCCACCGCAGATTGTAGAGTCTCCCTTCGGAAGCTGAATGCGCTCCTTACCAAAATGGAGGATCATTTGGAAAAGGCCGATGGAGGAGATCCAACTATGGAGGTTAAGCTCTTTTTTTCTAAATTAGCTCGTGGTCGAGCTGAAGCGGAAGAACTACGGAGCCTCTCATACGCTGCCTCTAGACATTGGTACAATGTTGGGGAGGAACCCTTCACCGATTCCTTCATTGATGCCTCTGATAGACTGGAGGATCTCGCTGTACGCGGAGCAGACGTCGCCGAGCGCCATCATTTAGACGTACCTCGCCTCTCTGGTACTCCTGCACCGGCTACAATTACTGTCGAACGGGAGAAGAGGCCGGCACTTCACTACGATGCTGTCAAGGTCATAGGATCTAAATTCTCGGGAGAAGGACCGCCCACAGAAGTTCTTCGCTCCTACTCAGTCTTCAAGAAGCTCAAGCGCGACATTTCGTCAAACTTTGACGGATGTAATGCGGGGATCATTTTTGACAAGTTCAAAGACTGTCTCGAGGGAAGAGCCCACCTTCTTGCCAATGAAGCCGCCTCTTACGATCAAGCTGTTGAGGAGCTGGACAAATTTTATGAAAACAGCTTCAAATTGGCCAAGGCGTACCTCGATGGAGTCAAGATCGGCGCTTCGATCCAAGATCTTCAAAAGTCTTCGAAGATAGCTATGTGTCAGGTGGCTCAAATTCTGGAGGATGCGCAGTCTAAAGGTGTAAGCCCTGTGGACTTTCTCTTGATAACTTTTGTAAATGAGAAACTTCCTGCTCGCGCTGTCGCTGATTGGGAGGCCCTGCTCATCTCCAAAGAAGAAGAGCACAAGCGCCGTAACATTCTGGAGGGAACAAACGTTTCATGGAAGCCAGGTTCCATTCTCAATGTTAAGGATTTCTCCGTTTGGCTCGAGGCATATGCCACTCGTCATAAGGAAGACGAGTACAACGTGGAGTGCTCCTCTGCTTTCCGAGCTACTGAGGTGAAGGGATGCATACTTCATGGAAGCCAACATCCAACAGACACTTGCCCTGATGCACTCGCTCTCTCTCCGGCAGCATGGCTTAAAACTTGCATTGAGTTAAACAGGTGTGCTTGCTGCCTCTCCGTGTTCAAAGGCGGACATAGAAAGGAGTGTCGTGGTTCCTGTCCTCTGTGTGGAGCTCGCCATAACATTGTGATTTGTGGTAAAAATCCCAATAGGAAGGCCAATCATCCGAAAGGAGAGTTTCGCAAGCGTCCCCTCGAAAAGGAGAACGTCTCTGAGAATAGGATCAAGCGTCCGGCTATGACAAATGTGCTCCAGGAGCTCCTGAAAACGCAGCAAGCCACAAACAACCATCTTCAGAATTTAACTTCCTCTCATGAAAAAAGTAATTTAAAAAAGAGAATAAAGAGTATAAAAAATAAAAATCGTAGAAATAAAAATCCACGTAAAATTATTCAAATGTCTCTTTATTTCATTATCCATGTAAAACATTCAGGTCTTATAATTACAATGAGAGTATGGGGAGTAAGCAAATTAATGAAGATTCCATTCCGAATGATTGGATGTCAGTTACCCGGTCATATTCTGGAACAAGGGAGGATTCAAAGCTAACATCTCCTATTAGTAACCTTAATTATCAAACGGTTGGGAAAACTCCGTGTCTTGACAAAATAGGTGAATTCGAAAGCTGCCGCAAAGATGCATTAGGGAATATTACTAAAAACAAACCACTCAATGAAAAAAGGGAGGTTATGTGGGTTAATTCTGAGAATTCCATTAATATTCCAAAATATCATGCATTTTGTGCTACTTTATGCTGTCGAGTTATTAACCCTGTGAATGGTAAATCTATCAAAGTTAGAGTATTGCTCGATTCAGGAGCAAATCTTTCTATGATTGAATCTAAAACAGCAAAGGCTCTCGGACTCAAAGGGGAGAGTGTTAATATTGACATTGCTGTTGCAGGGGGAGCGGTAAACTCTTACAGAGAAAGGCAAGTGGTTTTTTCATTAGCAAATCTGAAAAGCTCTGCTTGTACTGCACCCGTTGTTGCCATCACATGTGAAGAAATAGGCAATTCTTTAGAACCAATTTGTTTTAATCCTCAAAAATGGGATTACACAAAAGACATTAAATTTGCTGAAGAATTACCTAGCCTTAGAGTGAGAAATTTCCAAATCCTTTTATCAGAACCTTATTATTCTGCTATAATGCTAAATGAGGAAAGGAAAATCTTGCTACCTTCAGGAGAAACTGATATGGCGTTCCCTGTCGCTAAGCTGACCATCCTAGGATGGATTCTTAGTGGAGCAGATGGCATTTCAGAACGAATCACTGTCGGCAAAGATAAGGCTTCTATGTATTCAGGAGTTGTTACCCAGATTAGGAAGTATGAGGATTTCGATCTTGATACTGTATATCGTTCTCTAGAGTTCAATCTAGTAAAGTTTTGGGACGGAGAGAACGTGGGTATAAACTCGAAAGAGCCAATTACGGCTGAACTCACATCAATGGAACTCCAGGCTGACTTCTGTCTTTGATAAATCAAAAAACAAGTGGTTTATAAAATTGCCTTGGATTGATACTGATCCTAAAGGTAGAGTTCTGTCTGATAATTACGCTAGAGCTGTTATGCATAGGGTTCATCATAAGATAAAGCCTGAGCACATGAACTTGGTTACAGAAGCTTATGAAGAGTTTTTGGATCTTGGTTATGCAGAGGAAGTTCCTTCAAGTGAAAGATTCACAGAGCATCCCAGCTATGTTCTCGCGTCAAGACCAGTATTTCATCTTGATAAGGAGTCCACTATATGTAGGATCGTGGTTAATGCATCTCTACCTGATGTCAAAGATAAAACTAAAAGTTTGAATAAATTGCTCATGCCAGGTAAAAATATGCTACCACAAATAATGGAACTTATTTTGAAAGTTAAATGCAAGAAGTATTTTGTTGCTGTGGATATTAAAAAAATGTTCCTCTCAATAAATCTTGCAGACCCTAAAGATAAAGACATGTTCCGTTTTGTTTGGGGTCGACCTGGAGATCAGCCTAAGCTGATGAGATTCAAGGTCGTAGTCTTTGGGCTAGTTTCTGCTCCATATATATCAATGTGGTGTCTTAAAGAAACTGCCAAAAAGGTATCTAAGGAGTATCCAATAGCTTCTGAAGTCATAGATAAAATGACTTATATGGATGATATACATATTGTCCAGGATACCTCAGAAGATGTCATACACACAACTCTAGATGTACTAAAAATTTTGGAAAGAGGAGGATTTTATGGTCATAAGATCGCATCTTCTCATCCTGAAATTCTTTCACGAATTGAGCCTGAACGAGTTGCTCCTCCACGGAGCGAGATGTCTGTTCTAGGTTTGAAGCTCGATACAAATACGGATGAATTTAAATTTGATCTTGCAGACAAATTTGAAAAATTTAATCCTGATTCAGACTCATTATCGCGAAGAGATATTGTATCTCTAGCAAGTCAAGTCTTTGATACTCAAGGCTATGTCTCACCGTTTGTAATGCAATTCAAGCAGATTCTTCCCTTACTATGGGAAGATAAGCTTAAGTGGGATGAAAACCTTAAATCTAAAGACACTGAAGCAGCAAAAGAAGCCGTTAAGGTCTTTATCAAATGGGTAAATCAAATTCCCTTGTTGAAAGATCTTAGGTTCCCTCGCTATAACGGGGAAGCATAAAGCTTCTTGCGGTTTTCGGAGATGCCTCCAAAATAGGAATGGGCGTCGCCGCATACCTTGTAACACAAAGCGAGTTAGGCAAACTGCAGAGTCATCTTGTTTACTCGAAAAGCTCACTGATGCCTAAAGCTCTCAGAGAGAAAAGTAAGCTTGAGGACATATTGACTATTGCAAGAGCAGAACTCATTGCTCTAACTATGGCTATTAGTATGGCAAATTATATTCAGGATACATTAAAGCCAATGGTTTGCCCAGAAAACACTGTAATATTTACAGACTCTCTGTTGAATCTGCAACGGATACAAAGAGGAAAAGGCGCTTGTAAGCCATGGGAAGAACGTAGAGTTTGCAAAGTTCTTGACAATCTCTTCGGCGCCCAAGTAAGGTTTTGTCCTGGAGTCCTCAATCCAGCAGATTTACCCAGTAGAGGTTGATACTTGAATAAATTAATAGACAGAATTGACTTTTGGAAAAACGGTCCAGATTTCCTCTTGGATAGTCGTGATAAATGGCCAAAACAGCCGCAGCCGAGCGAAGTCACGAACTGCCAAACAGACATTTTGGATCTGACCTTGCATTATATTTTGCTCAAATAAAGGTCATTGCTACTGAGAGTCAAAAAGCTATGGTTCATATAGCACAAACCAGGTCTCTTTCGGTAATAAATGAACTTGTTCAGAGATGCTCTAGGTTATCTGTTATTAAACAGGTGCTTATTCGCATTAGAAGATTGGCTCGTAAAGAATCTACAAAATCTTTTATTGTGAGTAAGGAAGAATCTGAATGGGCCGAAGTTCTCTTAATCAAATCCGAACAAGAAGCCAGGTTTGCAAAGGAAATTCAAATCTTAAAGGACAGCAATGTGGTATTGGCAAAAAACAAAATTGTGCCGGGATCCCCTCTCAGGCACCTTCCTGTATTTTATGATAATAAATTAGGAGTTCTTAGACTTCAGAGCCGATTACACACGTCTTCTACTATAGCTTTTGACATTACAAACCCTATAATTATTCCTAAGGGAACTCTAGCTGAAAGACTCGTTCTTTAAACACATCACCGATTCTTTCATTGCTCTCAGAAGCAAACATTTAATACGCTAAGAGTTCGGTATTGGTTTATTGGTAATTTTGGTTATGTCAAAACATTAGTTAAGAATTTATGCAAAGTTCCTAGGTGTCGTTACGTAAAGTTTGAATCTCCAAAAATGACTCCTTTACCTACTATCCGAATGGATAATCCAAGTCCATGGAAAAATGTAGGGATTGACTACCTGGGTCCCATATACTGTAAACATCAGTGTGAGGAATCATTTAATAATCGTTGCCCTCATTTGCCAACGTTTAAAGTATGGCTGGCTTTATTTACATGCCTCCATACAAGAGCAATCCATGTAGAGTTGATTGAATCTTGTTCCACACGATAATTCATACAGACTCTGCGAAGATTTGTTGGTCGGTATGGTAAGCCGGCAGTTATCTACTCGGATAATGCTCGTCATTTTGTAGCCGCTAATAAACAGCTACAGACACTTAAGAATCTGGACTTCAAAGAGGTTCAAGGAGAGACTTACTCAGGATAACAAATTGAATGGAAATTCAGTACCCCTGATGCCCCTCGGACAAATGGAGTCACAGAACGTATGGTGGCTATATTCAAAAAGCAGCAAAATTTTTTGCTTCAAAAGAACAAATTGCCACTTAGTGAGCTCCAAACTATTATCTCTGAGTTAATTGGAGCCATAAATGATCGTCCACTTGGGACAACCCAAGATGGAGGGCAGTACATATCACCGAACATGCTGCAGTACGGGAGAAATCTTGGCTCTTTTACAACACCTTCAAATAAGGTGATGGAGAATGTACCATGTTCGGACATGTGGATTAGGGTTGTTCTTATTTTTCAAATGTTTGAAATGTTAGCGACTTTGAGCATTTTCTGTTTCTTGGTGATAAAAGAAGACGACATACAAAGTTTGAACAAAATCGGTCAACATTACGAGGTCGCGCAACGAGGTCAAAGTTTTAAAAATTTAGTAAAAATATAGTTTTCCGCAAATTTCTTCAAAATGGTGGACGTTACAGACTTCAATAATTATTATTAATTTAAAGGAAATCTAATTTACTACCAGACGTATGTTTGATGTTTTTTAATAAAACAAAGTTTTCAGTAAAAACAAAGCACGAAAGGGAGTGAGTATTGTTAGCTTATTTCATAGCTTTTTTGTATCAATTAACTTCACTCGCCTGTAGAAGATGACTTGTTCGCTTCAGAGTAAAATAGTACTTTTAAGTTTAGTAAAACTTTAGATGATAAATCCAAAAATGACCTTGGTTGCATTCTATCAATTCAGAATTCAGTACAATCTGAGTTTACATCATATGATTCAGAGCCTGTATTGACCTATAAGAAATCGATTATGAAAAAAATAAATAATAATTTGTTTCTTAGATTTGCGTCAAGGTATCCTCTCAAAATTTTACTTTGTCTCTGACGCATACATAATCCATTATATGCGTCATTTTGTACGCGAGATAGGCTTTTTTAATGTGCATATAACTCTCTACTTATTAAATTGACATGATTTAGTATACCAAAATATTAAAGCTGGTTAACCAAGCTTTCATTTGATATATTTTGTGTTCTAAAAATCGCTATACTTTAAGAGATATAAGCAAATACGTACTCTCCCCAAAAAATGATCTTTTGATATGAGAATATACGATTACCATCTGGTAACTCTGTTAGTGTTACCTGGATAGAAAGAGAAGAGAAGGGAGGGAGTATTTTGTCCTCACTCCTCTCCCTTCTTTTTTCTTCCTATCCAGGTTACACTAACTGCCGTTACCAAATGGTAATCGTATATTCTCATATCAAAAGATCATTTTTTGAGGGAGAGTACGTATTTGCTTAAACCCTTCTTATGTATTTGTGAAGACGTCATTTTTTTTCGTCCTGGAAATAAATTCGTGATTGGTGGTTTTTAAAGTGCAGTTTGACCCTTATTTACGTGGAATAAGTGTTTTAAGTGCCGGTGACCCATTTCTCGTCGTTTTTTGTGGAACTTCCTCCCTCTGGAGGAGTCTTTCAGCGAATCGAGGTCAGTCTTTGGATTCTTAGGACAAGGATAGATCTTATATTTTTGTTTACTTCCCCTCCCTTCTTCCTTACTATAGTATTTATATTATATAAGTGAGGAACGGAACATTTTACAAAATGACCAGCACAAACCTAGGGAAGCCCCCTGATAAATCTTATTCATCGGTTGTAATGAAATCAATGATAAACACCCATAGAGGTGGAGGAGTTCAGATGAACTTGGGTAATTCCTATAAGTGGGAAACATTTATTGTTCTCATGGAAAATGGAGAAGGAGCCACCTTCAAAGGAGCCATAAAGCATGTCGATGTCTACGACATAGCCATGAAGTTTGGATTTGGGGAGCATGAGATCGCTGGGGCAAACCCAAGACTTGGACCGGGACAAGCTTGTTTCTACACAAGATTCCCTGTGGATGTTAGAGGTCGACTAAAGGAACTAAAACGAGCACAAAGTCTCCCAATTAAACATGTTGATGGCTCCGAGGAGTTGGTTACCTTTAAATTGAGGGGTATAGAAAATATAAAGGAAAACATGAAGAAAAAAATTTCTGTGACTCTTTTGAACACGTTCAAAAGAGTTGACGAACAGAAAATGGTGGAATGGCTTAAACAATTTGGGGATGTATTGAACCATTACCCAAAAAGGAACCCTGTGGATGACATCGCGGAGGCTAAATATAAAAATTACCGAGACCAGTGGAGGGATGCTGATTACATCGTGGAAATGCAGGCCGACCCATCTCAAATACCGCAAATTTTACCCTTTGGAGGCACTCTCGTTAGGATCAAATTTGCAGGAGTAAAAATGCAGTGCCAAAAATGCTTCAATTATGGGCATTTAAAAATGCACTGTATTGAGAAGAGAATAAGAATAGTAGATTATGAGCATGCTCTTCGTAGATCATTGGAAAATCGTGAGCAAGTGAACTCACAAATGGAAAAAAACAATATAGAAGAGAACCCGACAAAAGAGTTGTCGTGTGAAGTGAATAAGAGTCAGGAAGAAGGCGCTTCTGTGCCTAAAGCTCTAAATACACCCGCTGAGGATACGGATCTTGTAACTCTTCAGGATGGTTCAATGGCTGTGGATGAAAACCCATCTCCCCCCCAACAGAATGTGGTCGAGATAATGGAAGAAGAAGGTCAACGTTCTACAAGTAAAAGCTTGGGTGTCTCTCTAGAGGCTGAGGGGCAAACAGAGAAGGACTTGTCTCCTTCCAGTTCCCGTGTGCCCGGTATTCTATCTTCTAGTCCTCAGCAAAAAAGAAGGAATATGCCCATCTCTGGTTCAGGAGTGATCATGGAGCATCGGACCCGCTCCCAATCAGCGGGTAAAAGGAATAAACCTGACTCCAATGATTCCCCGGAGGGCGGCAAAAACCCCAAAAAAGTTGCCAAGACTTGATCAGTATTTTTTTTCATATTATTTTTATCGATGCAACATATCATTTCAGACTTCTATAATGATAACACTAAGACGGATTTTAACTCAAATTTGGGAGTGAGGAAGATTTTGTCCTTGAATACAAGGGGAGGGAAAAATAGAAGAGTTAGGCATGCCCTAATGAAACGTCTTCTAGCATTAAACGCTGATATTATATGCCTCCAAGATATTAAGTCTCTTGTCTCTTCGTCATGTAATCAAGGCTGTCCTTTTTGTCTTCCAAAAAGTTTTCACAACTTTTTTACAGGCTCAGGAATCAATAGAGGTGTCTTGACATTGATTACCAAGAAGATGAAGATTGTGTCTTGTGTTAAAGAGTATTCGAGTAGAAGTGACTGGCATAAAATACGTATTTCGTCAAATGGTGTGGAGTTCTACATAATTAATGCATATGGGCCCAACGAAAAATCTTTCCCGTTTTTTCAATCAATAATTAACAATACTCAACGTTGTGGGTTGTTACCTATTATATTATTGGGTGACCTAAATGTAGATTTGGACAATACGTCGCACAGTTCTCCAAATCGTGCCGCTCTTCAAAAAGTTATACTCTCCCTAAGACTAGTAGATGTCATGAAGAAATTATGCCCGGGACCTTTTCTTGGTCAAGAGGAAATCAAAAATCAAGGCTTGATCTCGCGTTGGTTTCCCCTTTCTTCACTAATCGTATCAGGAAAGCCTTCTATCGTCCAGAACCATCATCTGATCATAAACTCATAGAACTGGAAATGATGTGCCACCATCGTAATTTTAACTGCAAAATACCCAATTGGGTTTTGGATGACAATAAATTTAGAGATAAATTGTCCAGGAATTTGGAGGCAACCATAATTAAATGTCACACCGCATACCAGGCAGTAGGTTCTCTTACAAATGTAATCTCTAAAACAGCGTCTTTATTCATATAAAAAAAGATGGAATCAAAAAAGCATCAAAACCGTATTGATGATATGCTCATGAAAAATTCAATGTTTGTTCGTTCCTTTATGGCACAAGCAATTAACTCCTTCCGAGTCTCCGAAATAGCAGAAGCAGAGATGAAAACAAAGGTTGCCCGGGAGAATGGTGCCAATAAAAAGATTTATGACAATTCGAAATATGGTAAGCTTTCGGCTGTATCTATAAACAGAATAGTGTCTGACGGTAAAGTTATTACCGAAAAGTCCAAAATTCTTGAATACTTTCGTACTAGCTTTCAAGAGATTGTTGGGGGAGAAAGAAAGTTTTTCCCAAAACCGAAAAAACGAGCCCAAGTCTCTAAAAATGACTTATTCTCCTCTGAACGCATATCTCGATATATTGAGGAAAATCTAAAGCTAGGGAAAGCCTGTGGCCCAGATAACATATCAGGAAGAGTATACTCCCTTTTTAAAGACCAAACTGTCCCCTTTTTAGTAAAAATCGGATCTCAGATGGAACAGAAAGGCAAAATGCCAGAGGCCCTAACAAGAGGGAGGATTGCTCTTATTCCCAAGAAAGGTGATGGCTCCAATTTTAGTCATTGGAGGCCCATCACCATTCTGAACGAATCATACAGAATTTTATCGGGAGTTCTTGCTCAACAGATGGAGCCCATTCTCAATAAGAAAATAGGTCACAGTCAGAAAGGCTTTTTAAAAGGACGAAAGATTCACGACATCTCCTGGAATATACAAGCTTCAATTGACTCAGTTCGGGATCAAGGAAAATTTGGAGCCATAATTGCAATTGATTTCTCCAAAGCTTTTGACTCTGTTTTACATTGTCAAATACTCAAAGCTGTCGGAAATTTTTTGCCCAAACAATTTTTTAATCCCGTTCGTGCTCTTCTCTATAATGGCTCCTCAACCATAGCTATCGATGGATCCGAAAGTGGTCAAATTATTCTAAAGAGAAGTTGCAGACAAGGATGTCCTTCCGCTCCTCTTCTTTTTATCACTGCAATCGAAGAATTTATCGTCAAATTGATAAAAAAATATAATGGATTTGGCGTGAACTTGGGTGGTTCTCATCACTTAGTCGATCTGTATGCCGATGATGTTACCATAACATTAGAAGCTAACTCCGAGGCGCAATTAGTCAAAAGAATTGAACTAATTCTGGAATCTTTTGAAAAGTTTGAAAAAACATCGGGTCTGTCCCTAAATAAAAAGAAAACTTCAATTTTACCAATCGGATCTTGGGTCCCTAAACAAGGTTCGAATGTGCGCCTCTGTAAAATTATTGAAAAAGTGGAGATTCTCGGCATCAAATGGTGTAGGAATGGGATAGACAAAGAAAACTTACATCATCTCTGTTCTGCAATTTCAAGGAACATATCACGGTGGAGACATCTCAATCTCATGCAAAGAGTGGACTTATATAATTCTAAGGTTGTGCCAGTTATTTTATACAAAGCTACTGCGTCTCCCTTAATTGCTGAGGCGATTATTAAGGAAGAAGAAATATGGCTGAATTCTTTATTTCACTCCTCCTACGTCCCGGCTTTGAAAAGGAGCAGGAAACTCATTGGCGGTGGTATTGTAGAATTGGGGACTGTTATTCCAAAGATCTATCTGAAGATTTTTGCCGGAATAACCAAAAATCCCCAATTGGAATGGCGAAGAACAGTGGTGAATACAGAGCTGTTTTCTTGGCTTATGTTTGGGTCAGACCTGACTAATTATGTCACATCAGCTCTATCTTCGATTTGGGGATGTGCCCAAAGAATTATTTGGAAAAACTCCCCGGTTTTTAATCAAGATTCAACGGTTGACATTATTCGTGGTAAGGCTGACAAAGTACTTTTTTTCAAGAACTTGAGTAGCCCAAGCACTCTTGAAGAATGTGCAGTCAGGACTGATACTTATACCATTCATGACATAGATAGTCGGAACCTTTTCAGGGATGGACGATTTTATTTTGCTCTGGCTAGGTCTGCAGCCAGACATCGCTTACTAATGCCTTGGCATATGAAAATGGCGGCTCCGTTCTGTATAGCTGCCGTAAAGAGCGAGGAGATTTGTCAAGCCTTTATTAAGCTTCTGGTTCTCCCTGATTGTTGGACTCATCGCATTTTGGGTTCACTGCGTGGGATCAAAGACTGCAAACAATTTACAGCGCAATTTCAAATTTCTTCAGGCCTCACAAGATTTGATCGACCTTGCAAAGATTGTGGGCTTTTGTTCAATACAACTTTGCATGCTTTTGTTGACTGTCAGGCGGTCAACATAGTAAAGAAATTTGTAGCCCTCAATATCAGGGGCCTAGAAAAAAAATGTGCGGTCAGATATTGCAAAGCTACGGTGCTGTTTGGTCTCGGCAAAGGTGATAAGTCAGCTAGGTCGAAAGCAATAAATAACTCCCTTCTAAACGCTAAAGGTCTCATCGCGAGGTGCATCACCAATAATGTTCCCATCAAAGCCTCTGAGTTGAGATCCATCATGATCTCTGCTGCAGCAAGGTATACTGCTCTGGACTTAAAGATTCCCTCACTTTTGGATTCCACATGGACGTTAGCGGGGAGGGAGGTGAAATTTTATCCTTCATCCTCACTCTGCCATAGGAAAACAATCAAGAGAATACTGAAATTTTACAAGAACTCTTATTGATTAATTTTCGTGTAATTTACTGTTTTTATGATTTGTTAATTATCTGTATGTTTTAGATTTGATTGTTGAGTGTATCTCATGACTTTTATCTGCTTGTTTGTTTGTTCCATTACGTTGCTAAAAATCTAAGCTAGAATGCTTATTTATGTAAAAATTTACGCATTAGCATCGTTTTTCTTTTATACATTGTATATTTTTTTTGGAGCCGTGAATAAAAAAAAAAAAAACTTTGACCTCGTTGCGCGACCTCGTAATGTTGACCGATTTTGTTCAAACTTTGTATGTCGTCTTCTTTTATCACCAAGAAACAGAAAATGCTCAAAGTCACTAACATTTCAAACATTTGAAAAATAAGAACAACCCTAATGTGGATAAGTAGAAAAAGAATACTTGGTTCTTTTTGGTCTGCATGGCGCAAGGAATACTTACAAGAATTAAGTGTACCTTCAAAGTGGATAAAAGACTCTGCTAATAGTAAAATTCTCATTCCTGGAGATGTTGTCCTGCTTAAGTCAGACACTCTAGAAAAGAATCAATGGAGAATTGGAAGAGTCGTAGAAATTCACAGTCATAACCAAGGCAATGCTTTGTCGGTCTCTGTAAAGCTACCTCTATCTGGTACGGTCATCATAAGATCGATTAGACAAGTAGCATTGCTCGAGTCTTCGCAAGTTTTCTCAGAGACAGACAATAAGAGTAAAGACTTGGGGAATCTGAATCTATATACTGGATATTACGGTTGCGGACGGCGGACGTTGAAAGTCACCCAATCAAAGGGTCTGATCACCCCTGAGAGAGGGACCGACCGATCATCCGTCGAAAGTGGACTCTGGTGAAGGAGATACCATAGACACTGACCCAGGCAAGGAGGCACTAACTGCAACCTCTGAGTCTGTTTTTTCTTCCACCTAAGTGTATAGAGGACACTAAGGTGATTCATTCAAGCCTAAACAAGACGCATAAGAAAACAAATGCTATTGTTAGAGGCGGCAATTGATCAGTCCTCACTATTTCCCAGAAAAGAAGACATACCCCTAACATTCTTTCATAAGGAGTTCCTTAGCTTCAGGGAACCCTCGTCCAATAGACTCTCGGGTCCCGCCATGCACAGTGATGGGGTATTGGGGTTTCTAACCCTCGGCCAAAGGACTCTCGGGTTCCGTCAAGCACAGTGATGAGATATTGGGGTTTCTAACCCTCGGCCAATGGACTTTCGGGCCCCGCCAAGCACAGTGATAGGGTATTGAGGTTTCAAACCTTCCGCCAACGGACTTTCGAGTCCTGCGAAGGACAATGATGGGGTATTGGGGTTTCTAACCCTCGGCCAAAGGACTTTCGAGTCCTGCCAAGAACAGTGATGGGATATTGGGGTTTCTAACCCTCGGCCAATGGACTTTCGGGTCTCGCCAAGCACAGTGATGGGGTATTGGGGTTTCTAACCCTCGGCTAATGGACTCTCGGGTCCTGCCAAGCACAGTGATGGGTATTGGGGTTTCTAACCTTCGGCCAAAGGACTTTCGGGTCCCGCCAAGAACAGTGATGAGATATTGGGGTTTCTAACCCTCGGCCAAAGGACTTTCGGGTCCCGCCAAGCACAGTGATATGGTATTGGGGTTTCAAAACTTCCGCCAATGGACTCTCGGGTCCCGCCATGCACAGTGATGGGGTATTGGGGTTTCTAACCCTCGGCCAAAGGACGTTCGGGTCCCGCCAAGCACAGTGATGGGGTATTGGGGTTCCAAACCCTCGGCCAAAGGACTCTCGGGCCCAGCCAAGCAAAGTAATGGGGCATTGGGGTTTCTAATCCTCGGCCAAATGACTTTCGGGTCCCGCCAAGCACAGTAATGGGGTATTGGGGTTTCTAACCCTCGGCCAAAGGACTCTCGGGTTCCGTCAAGCACAGTGATAGGGTATTGGGGTTTCTAACCTTCGGCCAAAGGACTTTCGGGTCCCGCCAAGAATTGGCCAACATTGGCCGAGGGTTAGAAACCCCAATACCCCATCACTGTGCATGGCGGGACCCGAGAGTCCTTTGGCCGAGGGTTAGAAACCCCAATACCCCATCACTTTGCTTGGCGGGACCCGAGAGTCCATTGGCCGAGGGTTAGAAACCCCAATATCTCATCACTGTTCTTGGCGGGACCCGAAAGTCCTTTGGCCGAAGGTTAGAAACCCCAATACCCCATCACTGTGCTTGGCAGGACCCGAGAGTCCATTAGCCGAGGGTTAGAAACCCCAATACCCCATCACTGTGCTTGGCGAGACCCGAAAGTCCATTGGCCGAGGGTTAGAAACCCCAATATCCCATCACTGTTCTTGGCAGGACTCGAAAGTCCTTTGGCCGAGGGTTAGAAACCCCAATACCCCATCATTGTCCTTCGCAGGACTCGAAAGTCCGTTGGCGGAAGGTTTGAAACCTCAATACCCTATCACTGTGCTTGGCGGGGCCCGAAAGTCCATTGGCCGAGGGTTAGAAACCCCAATATCTCATCACTGTGCTTGACGGAACCCGAGAGTCCTTTGGCCGAGGGTTAGAAACCCCAATACCCCATCACTGTGCATGGCGGGACCCGAGAGTCCATTGGACGAGGGTTCCCTGAAGCTAAGGAACTCCTCATGAATGAATGTTAGGGGTATGTCTTCTTTTCTGGGAAATAGTGAGGACGAGTTGGGCAGGGACGAGTTGGGTCTAGGACGAATTGGACAAGGACGAATTGGGCACGGGACGATTGGGACAGGGACAATTTGGGCAGGGACGATTTGGGCAGGGACAAAATGGAAAGGACGAAGTGTACTTGACCCGTAAATTATGATATAATTTACCATGTTGTTTTTTCATAGTTTAAAAAAGTAGTGCTTTCATTCGTCATAATTTTCCTTTTCTACCTCAGTCCATTTCTTCCTAGTCCATATTTTCCTCGGCCAATTCTTCCTAATATCAGAACTAAAAAATACCCAGATATTCAGCGCTAGCATACGTTGTTTCGGCACTCTATTTTCTTAATGGAGTTAATATCTCTTTAGTTATCAGTTGTCTGTCTGACTTTAAGGCTCTGCTGTTACAGCGCCATGTTTATGTTTTACAACCCTGAAGCGTCGCCACCTTAAACGCAGAATACCAAATCCTTCAGGATTCTTCTCCTCCGACAGGGAAGAATTGGGTAGCTTTTTTGTGTCTTCGGAAAATATGTATTCTAAGACTGGGTCTGGTTTTGCAGAGGAAGCCACAGGTACCACATGGAAATCCCCGGGTGACAAAGTGATTGCATTCGACGTGTCTCATCATGGAGTACCGCTCCGAGGCACGATAGTTGCACTTCATACATCTATACTGCATGGGTCCAAGTTTCTTAAAACATTTTTTGATTTCCATGTCAAAAGCCACATTCATGTCTTGAGTAGAACCTGAAAAAAATAAAGTAATTGCAGGAAGACGTATTATGACAATGATATATTTTAAAATATAAAAATATTATAACTAACTAAATTACTACCAACTAAGCAGAGCTGGAACAACCGATTGATAATCGGTAGACGTTAGTACCGGCAGTAGATTTTTTCTACCGCTACCGATAGTTTTGAACTTTAAAAATCGGTCGAATACCACTACGGATTACATTGTTCCTATCAATGGATAGCCGTAGATGATTTCTCGAAAATGGAGTACACCCCTCGTAGATGATTTTTTTTTCATAGTCAACCGTATCCCGATACCGTCTTCAGATTTTTCGGAAGATTTTTTGTAAATTTACCAATATCGATTGAAAAAGTTTATTACCAACTACTGATAACGACAGTAGATTTTTTTCTACCGAGTCCCTGCTCTTAATATTTTGATCAATACATGTAAATTTTGTTATTTTTGTTAATTGCCAGAAGATGCAAAAGGCTAAAAAAAATCCATGGCGTCTCTGTGATTTTAATAACCAAGGTATAAATAATAGATAATTCAACTAGTCAAGTCCATCAATAACCTGACGAAATCGCATGTTTTTTTGTATAAGGTCCCGCCCGTTGAACTAAACAAAGTATTTTTTAAATAACAAGTATAAAAGACCTTTTTAAATTTGGTTTTGAGTATATTGAGCTAAACTATGCCCTTCATTGACTGAACAATACCGTACAAGTTATCCGCAATGATTGCATGCTTTCAGAGCTGGGATTCGGTACCGCCGATTCGGTATATTTTATTATATATCTACCGAATATCGATCGGTGCGGTAGATAAGAAAGAAAGACAAATTTCTTTATGTATCTGCTCTGTGACTTCTTCATATGCATTTAGTATCAGACAATTTATAACAAGACAATTAAGTACATAATTTGTTATAATTTGAAATGAAAAACATGTTATTTTTATATAAAACATATATGCACTCAGATTTTGAAGGAAATGGAAGGCAATAGCAAACAAACTATTTCCTTAACTGTCTTTTGTTATAAGTTTTCCGATATTAAATGCGCTTTGAGCTCTGGAGTTTATTTATTTTGCAAAGTTCTACTTCTTCACACCAGATAAAACTTCCAGTTCTAAATACCGATGTACAATCGGTAGTCGCAGCTCTGCATGTTTTACTTTTTTGTAATCAATACTTGGAACAACATCCATTTCGATATGACCATTTTTATCATGATTCACAATGACAAAAAAATAACATAATAAAGTGTTCGATATTCAGGATTATTTGCCAATAGTTTTGAACAGTTGAATTTCGTCTCAGATCCAAAAACGCACTTTTGATAATCACATTTGTTGTTGCATTCTGTGACCATTGTTGCAAAAAGAAAATATGTACTTGGGGATACCATCAGTAAATCCGAAACAAAAACTTCATAAATCCCATATTTGAAGCCTCATATAATGAAATAAAATAACGAATATTTTAAATAAAAAATAGAGCATTATCCCACAAGATTATTTTAAAGTGAAGGTCTTATGAGATTTTCTCAATATAAAGAGCACTATTCCCTTCATTAATTTTTAATTCGAGTACTGCTTCTTAATCCTGTAACTATAATAGTTAATCCCACAATATGAAATGAGCTTGACAACAACCCTACAACCGATATCAGGCCCGTAGGAAGATGATGCATTCTGGTGCGGCAGGAAATTTGATGGACCAAAATTTATTTTCAATGTGTAACGAAAAACATATTCCTGCAATTAGAATCTAAGCTAGATTGAAATGAAAAGCGGTGCGGCACACCTATTCCTACGGGCCTGGATTACATATAGAATAGTCGTTTGGCGACTCATTTGATGAACTGATCAACACACAAAACGTCAGCAAAATCAATAACTATCCGGTCTATTACATAGAGATATAAAGACATTGAGGGCTCATTGAATTCTTCATAGAAGTACGTCATTGTGCCCAAACTAAACAAATCTTTCTATCTCTATGATCAACTTACGATGACATAGTAGAAATTACTTTGTTTATATTAGACACACAGAATACAGCTGAACGTTGTTTCTCTGCTATTGAAGGGAATAAGCTTTCTATATATCTATGGTCTATTAAAATAAAAGTTAAAACACTTTGTCATTAACAATTTTAAGACATGTATAGGTCAGTGGATATTAGGAAGAATTGGCCGAGGAAATAAGGATTAGGAAGAAATGGACCAAGGTAGAAAAGGAAAATGATGACTCATGGAAGAAATGGACCAAATACCATAATTTGGGGGATTTTGAACTACATACAACTGACACAAGGAAGAGAGTATTTATCTAAAATTGCAAAAATAAACTCATTCTATGTCATTATTTACTCAGTTTATATGAGAAATAGTATTTGTACGATACTTAGATATATTCCACTCAAAAACTTGCCTACCTATGTGTTTGGTCCATTTCTTCCATGAGTCATCATTTTCCTTTTCTACCTTGGTCCATTCCTTCTTGGTCCTTTCTTTCCTGGTCCATTTCTTCGTAGTCCATATTTTCCTGGTCCATTTCTTCTGGATACCAGGTCAGTGATGAGCTGTGAAGCTATGGCAGCTGAATCAATGACGTCATCAAACGACATTTACATGAACAGGATTGAAAACTGTAGGGGTTTGTGCCATAGAGATATAAAGATATAGAGAGCTTTTCCCCTTCAATAGCATAGGAAATCGTTCAGCTGTCGCCAGTGCTCAATATAAACAAAGTGATTTGTACTATGTCATCATAAGTTGATCATAGAGATAGAAATATTTGTTTATATTGGGCAATATAACGTATTTCTCTGAAGAATCCAATAAGCTTTCTATGCCTCCATATCTCTATGATTCGTGCTTGTAAATCTAACTGATGACGTCAGACTTATCAACTTATGTGACTTCACTGACATAAGTGAAAAATCTTTTGATTGGCAATATATTGGTGCAATTTATTTAATCATCATTTGTGCCAAGTTGTTTTTCTACTTTAGTATATTATCCCCGTTTACTCTCAAGTAATATGTTACTATGCCTTTTCTCATTATGAATAAACTAAATAAAACATTTCACTTAAATAAGGTTTTGAATTCGTGTATATTACATGTTTCAAATATTACATAAAAATGGCAATTTAACTTATTTTAGCAATTATGAAACAGTTCCAAAATATGTCCTCCTATACATCCAAAAGCTATCATCCATCCACCAATTTCAGCGGGTTTGTACATAGGCAGGAGCCCTCTCGTGTTTCTTGATATGCCTTTGGTGAGAATGCCGCGTCTTTAGAACGATACCACAGAACTTGCACTCAAATCCGTCCGTGATGACATGGAGTAACTCCACATGGAACTGCATGTTCTGTAAGCGTCTCGTAATCTTCTTACAAGGGATACACTGATACATTCCGTCTGCCGTGTGCTGTATTTGTTTATTTATCTCCGCATTTAGCTTCACATTCATCTCTTGAAGGAGAAAGAACCGCTTTACTGGGACTGGTTCAAATCCAATACAAACTTTTCTCTTATTGATGATAAAAATAAATATAATAGAATATGTAATTTATCGTGCCCATGACATCCCTCAATAAAAAAACATATATATATACAAGAATCTCCAAACCTTCATAAGTCAATTTTGGAACGCAGATTTGAATATTCAGCAATGTTCATTATTAGAGATAGAGACAAATTGGTGCTTTTTAAGCAATTTGATTGGTTGAAAGAAGAGGAGAGGGAATAATAATAAAAAGTAGTTGTTATTTTGCAACAAAGAATCATTTCACTCTCACCTGTTGAGGAGTGAACATCAGCCATTCAGAGAAGAGAAATTAATACTTAAAATACTAAATGTCTCTTTTTCATGGGCCTATATCCATGACGTTATTGGCGAATCATTTGAATAGAATCCTTCTATTCCACCAATTAATATTAATCGAATAAAACAACTCCTCATACAAAAAAATATATATATTTATTTTGTCTGCCCATTGTATATGGTGATAAATGGATTATCATTCCGACTATCGGACAGAAAAAAGAAAGAGTTATCAAAAGAAAAAATCCATAGCGGTATAAAGATATAGAGAGCTTATTCCCTCCAATAGCAAAGAAACATTGTTCAGCTGTATTCTGGACACAATGACGTATTTCTCTGAAGAATCCTTAGAGATATAAAGATATAGAAAGCTTATTCCCTCAAATAGCAGAGAAACATCGTTTAGCTGTATTTTGGACACAATAACGTATTTCTCTGAGGAATCCAATAAGCTCTCTCTATATCTTTATATCTCTATAAAGAAATCATGTTTATTGATGAGCTTGCAAGAGCCACCTTTTCTCTTTCCCTACCATTATTGTTCAATTAAAATCGGCCTAACATGAACTTTTATAAATGGTTATGTGCTAAGATGGTGTATGACCTTATTAAATCTTGCAATCGGGGCTGTGGAAATTTGGAACAAAAATAATGTCGTATTTGTACAGAAATATGCGTAAAAAATAAACCAAATTGACAGAAAAATAAGTAAAAAAGCCTAAAATGCGAAACAAATATTAAAATATGCATTTTACGCGAAGGGTGACGATATTTCTTTTAGAAACGAAGTTCAATAAATCTTTCTGTAAAAATGTTTTTCTATTTTTGAAGAAAAAAACCACCTAGTCCCTATTTTGCAGACTTTTTGTAGAAAAAAAGAATTCGTAACCTTATGCAAAAAAGTCCGTATATGCATTATAAGTTAAAAGGCCGATTATGCTCAGGAAGATGATTTACCATATTCCTACTGCCCTGCTTATAATGTTTATTTAAGTGTTTTAAGATGTATCATGATAAAAATATTATTTGAAAATAACTCTTTTGGCGTTCTTGATAGTGTAGTGTCATTTTACGCTTTACATATCTTTCTTTAAACCATTAGTGTTAGATTCCAAAGTGAACGCTTGATAAAGGAATGTATTATCAGGAGGCCCTGTTGTAACTTAATTTTAACTTGTGATAGATATAAAACAATTTTTTAACCTTGCTATAAACGATATATATTTAAAATCTTTTCCCATTAAGACATTTAGATACCCCCCCCCCCCAACTACCCCAAAAGCATATTAGCAAGTATGATTGATAATATAACAGTTCAAACATTCATTCATATAACCTCGTCTGCAATATTTTTTGAATATATTCGGTGCAAAAAAGTGATTTTTGAACATATTATTGGAAGAATTAAAATTCACGACATTTTAACGTTAATATATACTTATTATTTGTCATGGAACTGGGGCTCATGATAGATGGAAAGTCACAGCTTCTCACTCTGCTAGTGTAATTTTTATTCCTTATTTTATATATTTAACACAAAGAGGAGAGTCATACATTTTTATTCTCAACATGAAACAATTTAAAACAATGGAATATTTTTTAGATATAGAAAATACAATTATTCAAATGATACAAATAAAAATATTTATAAACTAAGACTGGGATATAGTGATATATATTTTTTCTTTCAAAATTAATACAGGGGCTATTGTAGACGATAAATTAAGTGCAGTCACTTTCATAGAAGCTTTGGCGTAGATTTGAATAGTTGCTGAAATATATATGACACATTTATGGGCTTGTTCGTTAAAAAAAACCTTTTGGCGGCTATAAAAAATGTAATATTCTTTACTTAACTTATGAAAAATACCAATTTATTTTTAGATCAATCATTTTTTGTATACAGTTTATGGCAAGCTGATCATAGAGATATAAAGATTTGTTTATATTGGTCACATAAACGTATTCCTCTCAAGAATCCAATAAGCCCTCTATGTCTTTATATCTCTATACCCTACACAGTTGAGGTTGCGTTATTGATTTTATATAGTTTGTATAAAGCAGCTGATCATGTTTAGTGAGTAGTAGTACGTTTGCTTTCAGAGAAATCAGTGGTGACCAAAATCGATATTATCAGCCAGAGAAATCACATACATTTCGATCCTTTTTTTAATACCACAATCTACATATAAAACAAATCATTATTGAATAATCCTTTCTTTCTTCTTTTTTCTTTACACTATGCAAATGCTAATGATCCAAAATTATACAAAACGTCAAAAGTTTGCATATGAATAAACATCACATGGAATATTTTCAGTGATCAAAATATTTCATGTTTTGATTCTCTCGACATGAAAAAACAAAACATCACCATCTTCAGCTCTTAATGAATTTGGTAAGCAATCTCATTCAGGGAGTTGCGATGAGGCACTGACGGCATTACGCCTTAGACTTATCAGGATAAAGCACCCAAACTGTATGATTCAAGTTTGGAAACCTGAGCAATGATGTCAGTGTCTCAAAGCGCGTATCTGCTTATTTATAGCTTTATGCCCTTAATTTACATGGCTTTTATAATTTACTTGTAGTAACTTTGAACTTAAGGAGACCAAGTAAGAGCCGCCGCCCACCCAAAGACATCCACTCAAACCCATGCATATTGTTTTATGAAAGGATTTCCCCTGTGAAGTGAGCCTTTCTCCATCGCCGAACGTTTCTCTCCAGGCAGTAAAAGGGAGGGAGTTGTGATATGGAGGCCTCGTCCATGTCCCCTAGGGCTTCCTTCACCAGGGCGCTGCTCGATAGCTCTGGCCGAGCCAGGGATACGGCCTTAAGATCCTGGTAAAAGCTGTGTTTGAGTAAGGCGCTTTCGCTCGGGGGATGATTGTGGAATGCCGTGGTCTTTTGTATCCGGATCTCCTCCCCGTCCATGGGGTCTAGGATGGTATGGATCCGGGCGGGGCATTTCTCTTGTCCGTGACGGCCCGGGCACAGTTCCAATAGGAGCGGCCATTCGTCTTGTTCTCCTTGTTCTTGTGGTAGATGTGGCCCTTGCTGTCTACGAGGACGTCATTCCCTCGACCGTTCTTGGAGATGTGAACTTCAGCACCAAAGCTCTCATGAGACGCTGAATAAAAATATACACATGTTTCAGGATTTAGCGGCTTAGAACATTCACATAGAACAACAATTAAACATTATTTTTATTTAAACATTATTTACTTTTATAAATGATCTGATGATAATGTATCACAATTAACGACTTTTCTATATATAAAACAACAAAACTTCAACACTTTACATCTAACTTGAGTCAATTTATTTGATAGGCCTTTTTGAGACCCTCTTTCTTTAAGTCTTTTAAAATACATAAAAGTATTATTCATTTTTAATATTTAAGATAGGCCGAACCCATGAACAATAAAATTAATTCAAAAAATGTATTGGAAATCATTTTTTTTTCAAGAAATATACTGAACTATTATTATGTTATAACATTATGACATTTGAAGCACAAAAATTTATTATATAAAAACAATAAAACGAAGTCATTTTTATGGGTATTTTATGATTTTATCGACTAAAAAATTAATAAGAATAAGGCAGAAAAATATGATTATGAAATAAAAATTAATGGTTCTTCCTCAGACATAGAATTTTACTTTTATGACGTCATTGTTCATACAAAGAGCAATCATTCATCGTTCTAGATACCGGCGGCAAAAGAATCAAATTTATTTTTCTTTTATTTAATTTCAACATTTTTACAGCTTTATAAAAGTATATAAAACAAATCTTCTTAAACAATAAGACCCAAGCCCATTTGAAATAAATAAAAGATGTTTCTCACAATAAATGGGGTCAAAACTTTATTCAACGAAATATACACACAACATAAAATCAAGAAAAAGGTCTAACATTTTATAGAAAGGAAAGCTAAATTTATGCGTTTAGTTATTATACGGGTCCGAGGTATTAACTAATATTACAATATAAGTCTTGACGGCTCTTATTCAGTACTAACCCAACGGTTCAATATACTATATAATATAATACTTGAGAACAGGGGAATCCTACAAGAAATACCAGCGACGTCACTTTTTATGAAAAAAAAAATAATTTTTAATTTCATTGACATTTTCATCTTTATCTACTGGATAGTGGCTGGATTTTAAATAAAAAATAGGGTACAACAAATGAATATACAATATTGGGGCTAAATATCAGACATTTTCCTCTCCTCAGGGAGGACTTGATCCTTTGGCATTGTTCTCTCGATTTTGATTCCATTTTTCATCTTGTCCTGTGGAGTTAAGGTGGGAGACCACCGTTCGCACCGTGGAGGGAGGCAGCCCGAGTATCTTGGCAATGGTGCTACTTGCAATGCCTTCCATGGTGAGGATAACGATTCGACGCGTCATTTCATTAGATATCCCTTTGCTCTTTCTTCTAAGCGTGGAAATCGAGGAGGACGTATCACTCCTCCCTCCTCCTGTGAGTCACGTGCAAATAACAAAATGAAATAAAAAACCAATGTAATGGGAGTCTTCAATGGGAGTCGGGCTAACTAGAAATCATTCATATAGTACAATCTAATCCCTCATCCATTTGTCAGTCATTTTTGGATTCAAATATATCTTACTTTTAACTACCTTGGTTTTTTTTTTTTTTTTTTTTTTTTTTGCCTATATAGTTCGATAGAATTGCATCCGATAGGATATAAATAAGCATTATAGCATTAAAATTAGTCTATCGAACCTAGGATCTTATTAATGAGGTAGACCAAAAATGACCATCCCCTCTCGGGATTCGAACCTGCGCCCCAACATTGAGAGTTGAACACGCCTTAGCACTCACGGCTATCGAGCTCCCTTTTGGTTTTGTCATAATTGATGGTAGTTTAGAGCCTTTCTTTGTTCCTTGTTAGCTATGGATCATAATTTTGGATCCCATTCATTACTCGAGTTGATAAGACCCGGATCATATATAAGTATGCTTTTATGGTAGTTCCTTCATCATATCTTCAATTATCAAATCAAATTACTTTCATCATCATTCCTTTTCTATGCCTCATGTTCAGCGAGGGACATTAGGAGTAAATGACCGAGAAAAATACGGCCCAAGAAGAAATGGCATAATAAAAATGAACCAGGAAGAAATTACCCAGAAAAATGATGATTCATTTTAAGAAAATGGTCCAAATAAATCTTTCCCTGATGACTAACCACAACAAGGAAATTATTTATTTAAAATTGTTAGAATCAAATTACTTTTTGCTGTTATTGACTCAATGAAATTGACAAATAGTGTTTGTAAATACTTTGTTTTACTCCATTCAAATATTTGTCATCCCATGGGCCATTTTTTCCATGAGTCATCATTTTCTATCTAGATCCATCTCTTCTAGGCCGTATTGTCCTGGTCCATTTCTTCTGGACACCTAGAGTGAGGATAAATTTATCGTCAAGAATGACGAAATCAATTAAAATGCATTCGTTTCCCCTGAGTGAGAAGAATTACTTCATATAGTTATTAAATAAAGGGATCTCGGAATAGACCCATTCCATGAGAATGCTGGAGAGCAACAATTAAGAAACTTTGCAATTAAATATCCGCATATCTGAGTTGATGTTGACACAGCAATAAGTAAACTTGAGCCTTACTTCATTTTACCAACTCATTTGTTTTTTTAAATAATGCCGCTCTTTATCTTTAAACTAATCCCGTTTCGATATATTTAAAAATTCCCAAAGTGGCATCTTCAGTTATATAAATGATAACACTATGTAACAAAATTAAGGTCTTTGTTTGTCCTTTGGCTGAAATTCCTAATTTGAGTCACATTTTTTACGTAGATTCCAAAAATGCCACTTAAAATTTCGTCCGAAAAAAGGTTTGGCCTTTATGACCTTTTTTGAAATTTACAATTTTCATCATTTCTAATGGTTCAGGCCCTGTTATCTTCGTGGAAAGTAAGAATAACCACAAATGTTAGTAGTATTTATTTTTCTACTATATCTGTGCATTTCAAATCCGTTTTTATGATTATATATCTTTGGTACTAATCGAAAAAATCGGCTATATAAAAAAAGTTGACCATATTTTAGTGTTCTATTTAAGCGGTGATATTTTTTGTTTTAAGTCTATTGACTATAATCAATATGTAATATATTTTTGGTATATGTCAATGCATTTCAGAACAGTTTTTATAATTTCGATATTTGGCATGAAAGTAAAGAAAAGATAATTTAGTAGGACAAAGTATTAATCATATTATGTATTTACTTTTGGGTAAAACACTGAGGTTGCATTTTATATTATTGTGATTTGTTACGAAGAAAAAAATAGGTTTGCCTTTTTATTTACATATAATTAATTATAAGTGCCAAAAATAATTTTATTTTTTAGAGAGTTACTGTGATTTGGAAAATTGCATTTCAATATTGTTATCAAATTATTTAAGGACATGCAAATAAAAAGGCAGCCTGTTTTTTTCTTCGTAACAAATCACAATAATATAAAATGCAACCTCAGTGATTTACCCAAAAGTAAATACATAATATGATTAATACTTTGTCCTACTAAATTTATCTTTTCTTTACTTTCATGCCAAATATCGAAATTATAAAAACTGTTCTGAAATGCATTGACATATACCAAAAATATATTACATATTGATTATAGTCAATAGACTCGAAACAAAAAACATATCACCGCTTAAATAGAACACTAAAATATGGTCAACTTTTTAAATATATAGCCGATTTTTCGATTAGTACCAAAGATATATAAATTATAAAAACGGATTTGAAATGCACATATATAGTAGAAAAATAAATATACTAACATTTGTGGTTATTCTTACTTTCCACGAAAATAACTTGGCCTGAACCATTAGAAATGATGAAAATTGTAAATTTCACAAATATCCTTATCCTGGACACAAAAGCAAAATTAGAAATGTTTAAAAGCATTTTTCATGTTTTCTGGACATAGGCAAATAGAAAATAACAGTTTCAACTCAAGGACAAAAACTTTGTTACACAGTGTAATCCTTCAGATTGTCCTAAAGATGCTTTATTTTAATAATAAAGTCTTAATGGAAAAACACCTTTGGTTCAATTGATTGGTTCAAAAATTATGGGAGGTAGTCGAGCAATCAACAATATTTATAGGACTATGCTTTAGACAGAGCGCCTGATAAATATTAGAGACTACTACTATGTATATCGATAGCATCATTCTATTGTAGTGGCGTATATATTTTATAGATGAAATGAAATTCGTCAAAAATGCATATTTTATTGACATTACGTTTTTATTGTTAATACAAACGATTTAAAAGATAAAATTCTGTAATAAATCGGTCTCTAAAACATGTTATAATATGTTTGAATATTTTTAACATCATAGAGCCCTAGCCTGACGCAATTATTGGTCCTACTTTGTTATTGTGTCGAGTTACAAGATTATTGGACCAATCATTATTTATATATATATATATATATTGCGATTGTCTCAAAATATACGGCTTCATGTGAATATAAAACATATTTATTAGATCTTGAGTCACATTTGATGATCTTTACATCCTTTAAAATGAGGTTAAAGTCTCAAAAATTGATATTTTAAATCAGTCATTCTCAACTTTGGGGTCGCAAGATTATCTCAAAGGATTGTCATATGCAACCATAAAAAGGTATACATGCACAAAATGGACGTTGTGCCCGATGGGACGTCATAGGGCAAAGGGTGAATCGTCTCAGAGAGACATGATTTTAGGCAACTCATCATCAAATAAAAGGTAGGAGGATGTGGGCCTTTACAAAATTTCATGAGGGGGTCGTCGCACCTTTAAAAGGTTGAGAATCACTGTTTTAAGTAATGATTGTCTTCAACAAACATTATTAAAGTGTTTTCTTATTTTAGTTCATTTATATAAAGGGAAAAAAAACATTTAATAATATACAATGTCGTGAACATAAATGATCTATCAATAACGTCATAAAATGATCATTTATAATATAAATATGGAAAAACTCATGCAATTATTCAATGACGGAAAAAATATAATTTAAAAATATATGTTAAAAGATCTATATTTTTAGCAGAATCCAAGTTCACAAATCAGCACATTTTTACGTTTTGTGTAATTAATGAGGATCTAAATAATGTTGCTACTAGATAATTTTCATTAAAAAATTGTTAATAATATTTCTGTAATATCTGGCTACACAAAAATATTAATACCCTAAACAGCCTAACCACGGAAAAAGCTTTTATTCCGTAGCATTCTATTGATTCACAATGACGAAGTTGATCTGTTTAATTCGTCTGATAAAAGTTGTTCTTTTAACGAAAACTTTTTATAAATAGTTGGTAATATAAAGCTTCATTTATACCGGAAAGATTATTAATATATGTGGGCATTATCATCAACGCAATTGGTTCAAAACCTAGCTAAAGGCAGATATTTATGACTAAATAAATGTAATGGTCAACACTATCCAAGTAATATAATAGAATATGCACTCAAAAATTAGTTCATTCGATTTTTATGCTGTGATAAAAACCATAGCCGCTAGCTAGTTCCTCTTCTTTTGAGTAAAATAATATCCACGTCAAATTATTAAGGGAGCTCAATAGCCGTGCGTGTTAAGGCGTGTTCAACTCTCAATGTGGGGGTGCAGGTTCGAATCCCGAGAGGGGATGGTTATTTTTGGTTACCTCATTGATAAGATCCTAGGTTCGATAGACTAAATTTAACGCTATAATGCTTATTTATATCCACACGGATGCAATTCTATCGAACCATATAGGCAAAAAAAATCATAAAATAATACTTGTATACATTAAATAGGTAAAATAGTATATTAACTATATAATATTTTAAGTTTTAATATCACTTGGTCTTGTATATATGTTTAATTAAGTCCCATTTTGTACCTATATGTTTGATTGATTTAGTTCTGTGAGGATTTGAATGAGCATACTAGCATTTAAGTTAATCAATCAAGTCTTGAATCCAGAGCTGGGATTCGGTAGAAAAATCTACCACCGGTTCGATATTCGGTAGATTTTATTATATATCTACAGTATAGATCGATATTCGGTACGGTAGATTAGAAAGAGAGAGAAATTAATTTATGTATCTGCTTTTACTTCTTCATATGCATTTGATATCGGACAAAGGACAATTAAATACATCATTTGTTATAATTTATTAGATATTATTTGAAATTTAATACATACTAATCTTATATAAATTATATATGTACTTGGATTTTGTAGGAAATGGAAGGCTGTAGCAATTTTTTTCATTAACTGTCTCTTATTGTCCGATATGAAATGCACTTTCAGGTACTCTAGTATTCAATGCATAGCATAAGCTTATATTGAATGTCAATTTATGTATCTGCTCTATAACACTATAAGTTGTAGTTGTTTATTTTCTTCACACAAAGGAGCGCTTGGGCAAAGCGACAGTTGAACGATGTTTCTCTACTACTGAAGGGAATAAGCTCTCTATATATTTATGTCTCTATTTGAATGTTACAAAAGTCATACTTTCAAATATACCGTACCGATTGTCAATCGGTACGGTATTCGGTAGTTTCTACCAAATATCGTAAAATCGGTTCAACATTTGAAATCTACCGTCGGTAGTATCGAATCCCGATTTACATTCGGTAGTCACAGCTCTGCTTGAATATCATTTTTAGCCAATTTGTAGGAATGGAATAACAGTTTCATCCGTGTGGATATGAATAAACATTAAAGCATTCAAATTAATCCATGAACCTAGAAATCTAATTCTTATAGGTCATTCATCTTCTCTTTTTAGGAGGAGTCTAAGCTGCACCCTCAACATTGAAAACATTACCCTCAAGCACATCCGATTTTGAAGTTGAATGCGGTATCTTAAAAATGCCAAAGGTTTTTGAGTAGTTATATATATAAAATAATAACGTTCAACTATATAAAGCCCTATTTTTTCTATTTCTATTTGCCTGTGTGAGCCAATTATATTTTTTTGTCAAATTGTATATACATCATCATTTTACAAGGCAATCCCACTTCCCCCTCGTATATTTTCTGCTCTTACCTTCATTTTCATTCATAGGAGCAATGGGTGTAGGATGATCAGAGGTAAAGCTGGAGGAGTGCTCTTCGCTGTTAAGAAAGTCCACGTCTTCTTCAGCTTCCATCCCGTCTTCAACACGAGAGAGAAAATTTGCGCTTTCTTCGTCTTCAGGAATATATTTCTCTTCATGGAATTCAGTGTCGTAGGAAGGTGGGGCATGCTTGCTAGAGGAGCTTTGCTGTGAAAGGGACTGCGAATGCTCAGCATTGATTGGGGCCAAGATTTCTATATCATCTGATGATATTGGTTCAGGAGGATCTCGACTACTTCCGGGTTTGATGAGTGAAGGGGCATTCGAGGCAGGCTTGTGATTCAAGCGGGGCCTCTTGTTGGGAGGGGGTGTTGGAGTCTCCTCTTTGGGCACTACAGTCCCTGAGGAGGAGGAAGAGGATCCTTCCTGGGTGAGGCCACGGATTTTGAGCTCCTCTGCGATAGAGAGGAACTCCGTGAGCTCCTCCTGAGTGACATTCACTTCTCCATTGTACATGAAGCTCAAAAGAGCCTCTAAATGGCTGAATTTGATTCCTCTCAGATAGAGCAAGGGATGAGCATGCGAGACAGACTTGATGAGAGAGCGGAAGAAGGGGGAACAGGCCGAGAGGATGACTTTGTGGGCCTTGATTTGCTTGCTCTCGCAGGCAAGCGTCACGTCATAGAAATCTTCGTCCTGTCGGAGCTCAGAGAAGCCCAGCTTGATGTTGGACTCAAAGTCGTTCCATCGGAGATGAAGTTGCTCCATGGAGCCCATGGCGAAGACCAGAAAAGGGTGACTGGAGTAGATATATTTACGTTATGGATGTACGAACAAGGTCTGAAGAAAAGATTAATAGTTGAAGGTCAATAATGTGAATAATGACTTAAGATTCCGTACTTCTCAACGGAGATACTTACGTTGTGGTAGTTAGTTCTGGGTGGGTCAGTGTATTTAGTAACGTCTCGCTTCTTCCTGATAGGAGATATAACATAAAGGAAGAAACAATAACAAAAATACCAGAATAATTCATGGGGGGAGAGAAGAAAAGCTTTATCAATTGGCTACCTAAGAAAAGTCACCCAACCTTTAACCCAGTTTTTACATCTGAAGAAGCTGTTGTAATTTATTTTTGACAATAATTTGGCGTCGTACTATAAAAAGGGGTTTAATCATAAAGATACATATAAAGACATCTTAATACCTCTATGAGTTTAATATTTAACATTTATAGACGTACAATTACCAATCATACACAATCAATTAAAATGGTATTTTTACGAATTCAATGACTGAAGACGAATTTTGGACAAAATAAAATATCATTGATATTTTATACAACGAGCCTAATTATTACTTTTTTGCAGCCAAACAATATGAGTCTCAAGCTATCCCTTAACACTAGAACGGCCAGGGAGGTAATTTGACCCCCATTCTAACTTTTCGATGTTAATATTTTTGGTATTTTTCCAGGTATTCATTAAATTTTTTGACTTTTTTTAATTTCTATATTGTAAAGCGAAGTAGACTGTATAAGACGATGATGTACCAAGCCCCAAAAGGACTATGATGTTGTATCCCTGATGCAGCGGCAAAACTTAATTAAATGATTACCTAAAAAGTAAAGAGACAAAGTTGAGAGAAATAAGTGTTTTATATTTGAATTAATAAAAATAACCCACGATAATACATAGGTAATACATCAAGCTGCTATTAACCAAACAGATCGCTTAGATGCAATGGAGTACTTTAAGTACTCCACTTATGCCGGGAAATGCCGCCATTAGAGAAAGAGTAAATAAAGAGAACAATATTTGCTTTATAATAATAATACTAACGAAGGTTATATTAATCAAAACCATACTAATATGATAGATTTGCCGCGTCATATATGAAAATGTACTTTAAAAAAAACAGACTGCTATCTTAATTAGTTTTCAAAATATAGAATGTACATCCTCGGCAGGCCAGGGGGTCATTTTGACCTCCAATTGTAAAATGTCTTATACTAACGTTTATACTCTAGATATACAGAAATAATGTCGCAGCGAAAGGCTCAAAATAGTAAACGCATTCTAGCAATTCTGGCAACTACGTCCCCTGCGGACTCTCATAAAGAAAGTTTTAACTCAGACAGTGAAGATGATTATGAAACACAAATTGATGGTCGATCGAGTGAATCTGATTCTTCAATCATGATGAAAAAGATTTTTAATGTAGAAGATGGTTGATAAAATTATTTGTGAGTATAATCAAACTAATATAATACAAAACAAATAGCTAGTACTGAACGGATACTTACGAACAAATCTGGACAGTCATCCAAGCACGGAAGAACGTAGATAGAGGCAGACATGCCAGTCTGAATGTATTCATTCATCTGTTCCTGGTTCAAATGCAAAAATAAAAATTGTTAGTGGAAAAGTGTTGACGGCATTCATGTTGTTCATTGACAGATAGATCATATAGCCAAATGTACCGAAAGCTACGAAAAACTCTGTGATGATACGGAGAACACCAGTAATGAGGAAATTTATAACCTCCTCAGAGTTATGATTTCCAGAGGAATTTTGCCAAAGAGGATGAAACAAGGTTTAATGCGTGGAGACCTCCTTTTTTCAGACATACCCTATCACGAAGACGTTATAAGGAATTGATAAGTTTCATAAGATTTCCCATTCGTTCAACAAGATCTAATAGACTACAAACTGATAAATTTGTCTTAGTACCTTACATTTGGAGTCGTTTCATTGATAACTAAGTCTCGCTATAAGTCTCATGAAGATATTACTATTCCCTACAAAAACTTGATCTTCATTCACACAGTATTTGGTATTCACACTTATGTATTTGCGAGCCGGATAAGTTTGGAATCAAATTCTGGCAATTTGGCAGCTGATGTCAAGTCAAAATACTGTTTGAAAGGATTTCCTTAACTTGGGAAGGATTCACTCATCACATAGTTTGAACACATTTTCCTCAAACTAATGGAATCGTGAAGAGTTGGCAACAACGTAACAATTGACAATTTCTTTACTTCAGTAAAACTTGCTCAGAAGCTGGTCAATAAACAGACTAGCATTGTTGATAAAGTAAATCGTAACCAAAGATAAATTCCTCCTCAAATCAAATCGGCCTCGGTATTCATCACAATATTGAAGAGTAATAACATGACGTTGTATGTATTGGTTATTTGAGGGGTTCTTTTCCGAAAAGCAACCCTTGAAGTGCAATATGATGCACTTTGGGTTCTTGAGTCCCGTCAATCACATTAATTAAGTATCTTCTGCCAACAATGAGGATATGTATAAGAGACCTTTTAAATTAAAGAATGTAAAATGAGATTTAAACAAAATAATAGCCTAAGATCGGTTTTTAAGTCATCATATCTATAAAAAACGACTTCCTAAAAAAGCGTTAGTTCGGATTCGATTGTTGTATTTCTATTTGACAAAAAGCTGACTCCATTCTTTAAAAACGAACTCACTTACATTTTTACCATTTTTCTCTTCAGCAAAAATCCTTATTATTATTTTAGGCCAATATACAAACACTTTGAACCGTCTGTACTCCACAAGTAATATAAAACAACATCAATTAAAAGATCGATAATTAAATAAAATCGACATTTTGATAATAACTAATAAAAAAGTCGATCCTATTCGTAATTTGTCTGCTTTTTTTATAATAAATTAATGAGAAAAAGCTGACAATAAATTTGTCAACCTATGTGTCGTTAGTTAATTGTTAATTTAGTCATTCCCATTAAGTACTTTTACAACACGGTAAATAGGCTATAGGAAACATCAATTCTATTTTTTTGCCTTCAAACATACCAAAAGACGCCAATGGAGAAAACAGAGGTTTGGAGCTCATAGGCCTAGATTAACATTAATTTTGATTTTTTACCCTAGAAAAACAGCCAATAATTGAAGAGCGTCATATTGAGAACTTCCGAAGATGCTAAGAAGGAAGTAGAAATATATCTGGTGGATTATTTTGAGAGCCTGGAAATAATCTTGGTATACAGTACGGTCAAATGGGGACAAATGTTTCTGGTCCCTATAACATTTACATTCTAATAGTAGGAATCCTATTGCTCCCCCATCATATTATTTCTACGTTTATTTTCTTCTCCTCCATCTAAAAGGAGAAATGCATATAGTCCCATGCAAGGATAATTTATCCTTGGTCCCATGTATCTGAAGCCATTTAGGGCCTTTGAGGTTTATGTTAGACGTCACCAAATGTGTCAGATCAATGAATACTAAAACAAGTTGTTTTAGTATCATTGGTCAGATATATTTTTGATTGAAACAGCAAACTATTTTCTTTTAAAAAACTGGGGACAAAAGACATGCCCCTTTAAAAATTGGTGAATCAATAAGACTGGGGTCTATAGAGAGACACAGTAATACAGTGAACGGAGTCCAATCACATGTCAACACTTAATATACGTAAAAGAACCCCCAGAAATGCAATTTTGTGCCCTCAAACCCCAACAGTCTATATACTTTTCAGGATTCTAGGGCAATCACCCCCCGGACAATCACCCCCCAATCACCCTGGACTAGCACCCCCGTGCAATCACCCCCCGGCATTACCCCCCGTTAGTAATATTCTTATCTCATAAAGTCACTTATGAAGTTAACTATGTTTTCTAACTATTAACAAAGGTGACGTCACTGGTTAGCACGCAGTCCCAGTTCCTTAGAATTTGAATTTGCAAAAATTAAACGTACATAAATTTGCAATTTTCGTGTCTTAGACCTTATATCTAGGCTATCTATGTACAAGTAGACAATCATACAGTTTGTAACCTATCAACTCAAGATATCTTATTTATCTCATATAGGTCCTGATCTATTTTCTAAGATTTCATCAAGGAACCACTTGTCCTAAACCGAAGATTAGGAGAAAGTGACTATTTGAAAATCAAAAACTCATCTACTCAAATAAGCTGACATATAAATTTTATTCTCAATTTATTATATTCATTCTTCACACCCGAAAACGTGTTCCTGTGGCTTTTTTTAAGATATCCAAATCCCCATTAGTCTTCACAAGCAGCGGAAAAGTAGATCAAGAAAGTGGTTCACCAGTGACGTCATCTTTGTTAATAGCTGGAAAACATAGTTCACTTCATAAGTGGACTTTAAGAGACAATAAATATTACTAACGGGGGGTGCTAGTCCGGGGGTGATTGTCTGGGGGGTGCTAGTCCTGTTACGACTTTTCAGACCTACCTGATAAGATATACATAACGAACACCTAGATTTCATTTTCGTCCCTCAGAACTTCGAGAATCTCCAGTAACAAAAATGGGATTAAACTTAGCCTTATACCACAAAATAATATTTTATATGTTCTTTATGCGTACTTTAACCTTAGACACTCGGTTTGAAATCCTATTACGTAATTATTGTAGCTAGTACAACGCTGGAGGTCTAAATATTATTTGAGAGGTTCCGTATTTGTATATTAACTGTTGGTAGTGGGTTTGAAGTCCCATATATTCCAGCGTTTGGTTCGTGAGATCCAATAATCCGATGAAAGCAAAAAGGGATTTGAAGGAATTTTGTGCGTATTTTAACTGTTGGCTCAAATAAAAATATTTATAAACAAAGACTGGCAAATAGTGATATATATTTTTTCTTTCAAAATTAATATTATTATCATATTAAGTAACTACTTTTAGTTGATTATTGAGGTTGCATTTAATATAATTGTGATTAGTTACGAAGAAAAAAAACAGGTTTGCCTTTTTATTTGCAAGTTCCTAAAATAATTTGATAACAAAATTAAAATGCAATCTTCCAAATCAGAGTAACTCTCTAAAAAATAAAAATATTTTGACACTTGTAAACAATTATATGTAATTAAAAAAATAAACCTATTTTTTTTTCTTCGTAACTAATCACAATTATATTAAATGCAACCTCAATATCACCTAAAAGTAGTTACTTAATATGATCAATACTTCGTCCTACTAAATTGATCTTTTCTTTACTTTCATGCCAGATATCGAAATTATAAAAACTGTTCTGAAATGCATTGACCTATACCAAAAATATATTACACATTGATTATAGTCAATATCCTCGAAACAAAAAATATATCACCGCTTAAATAGAACACTAAAATATGGTCAACTTTTTGAAAATAGAGCCTATTTTTTCGATTAGTACGCAAGATATATAAATTATAAAAACGGATTTAAAATGCGCAGATATAGTATAAAAATTAATACAACTGACATTTGGGTAATTTTACTTTCCACGAAGATAGCTGGGCCTGAACCATTAGAAATGATGAAAATTGTAAATTTCAAAAAAGGTCATAAAGGCCAAACCTTTTTTCGGACAAAATTTTAAGTGGTATTTTTGGAATCTACGTAAAAAATGGGACTCAAATTAGGAATTTCGGCCAAAGGACAAACAAATACCTTAATTTTTGAAACATAGTGTTATCAAACAAACAGATCGAATCATAATTTAATATTGTTTTTTTAGGTCAGCTATATTAAGTAATGGATATTTTTTCATTTCATTGGAAACAATGATATAATATTGATTGCCGATTAAGAACAAATATTATAACACTCGTTGTGTATTATATATATTTAATAGTGTGTATTTTAACAAATATTTAAGTCAAATATAATTGTATTGAATCATCTGTTGGATGAAAAACTATATCTCTTAAGTAGTGTATAAGAACAAACCAATAAATAATGGGAAAGGTATTGTCCCTGTATAAGCTGAACGAAAGGGGTATCAGATCTCATTTTGAAGAAGAAAAAATGTTCCAGAAATTATAAGAAATAGAAGCCTAAAAACAGCAACCATTTATTCATCTTCTGTGCAACTGAGGAACATCAATTACAAAAATCAGATGATTATAATATCAAGGATTCAATTTTTTTAACGTCAAAATCCTAAGGAAAACATGAGTTTTGTTTTCGATTTAAAGGCCAAAATGAATCAATCAATGTAATCCATGCTTATTGAGACACAACATCGTGACTGGTAGGACTTCCCCTATGACAAATCAAACATGTCTGTTAAAAATCAGATTCTCATTATGCTAAGGATCCAAAATTATACAAAACGTCAAAAGTTTGCATATGAATAAACATCACATGGAATATTTTCAGTGATCAAAATATTTCATGTTTTGATCCTCTCGACATGAAAAACAAAACATCACCATCTTCAGCTCTTAATGAATTTGGTAAGCAATCTCATTCAGGGAGTTGCGATGAGGCACTGACGGCATTACGCCTTAGACTTATCAGGATAAAGCACCCAAACTGTAGGATTCAAGTTTGTAAACCTGAGCTATGATGTCAGGGTGTCTCAAAGCGCGTATCTGCCTATTTATAGCTTTATGCCCTTAACTTACATGGCACCCTTACAAAACTTTGAACCACCACCATCTCGTTTTGAACATGTCAACGTAGACTTAGTGGGTCCACTACCATCCTCACGAGGATTCACACACCTTCTTACCATTGTGGACCGCTTCACTAGATGGCCGGAGGCGATACCTCTTTCCTCAACTGACTCCTTGACCGTCGCTCGAGGATTCCTTTCCAACTGGATAGCCAGATTTGGACTGCCAGGAACAATAACATCTGACAGGGGATCCCAATTCACGTCTCAACTGTGGAGAGACATTAATCATCTGTTGGGCATCCAAGTAAACCTAACCACGTCCTATCACCCACAAGCCAACGGACTTGTGGAACGTTTTCACCGTCGACTGAAGGAAGCCTTAAAAGCTAGGGGGCTGGTCCGAATTGGGCCGATGAACTCCCTTGGGTTCTCTTAGGGATTCGATCTGCACTCAAAGAAGACCTCAACACTTCTTCGGCTGAACTGGTGTACGGGACTACAATTAGAGTTCCTGGGGAATTTTTCTCTAACCACCGCTCAGTAAACGCTCCTCTGGAATTAAAAATCTTACGCGATAAATTAGGTTCCCTCAAACCCATTCCAATGTCCCATCACAGTAAACCTAATCCCTCAATTCACAAGGATCTCATGACGTCTAAGTTCGTTTTCGTTAGACACGACGGACACAGGAAACCTCTACAACCCCCATACGACGGTCCTTATGAGGTACTTCACCATGGAGAAAAGTTTTTTCAAGCTTCAAATTGGGAACAGACAGGAGAACGTTTCAATAGATCGTCTTAAGGAGGCACATTTGGATATTGACAACCCTGCGGCTCCAGCACAACCTCCTCGTAGAGGCCGCCCTCCAACAAAGATTTCCGAACCTCCAACTTCATCACCTAGATCTTCTTCTAGTTTAAAATCAAATTCTGCAGATACATCCACAGCCTCCAATACCCAACCAAACCACCGACCGCCTTCTCAGCCTAACGGCATCCTTAAAAAGACCACATCAACAAATCGACGTTCCCACAGAACCCGTAAGAAACCTCTTCGTTTCCTTAACAAGGTTTTCAAGGTCACTGGGGGGGGGGGGGGGGGGGGCCTGTGGCGATAAGGAAAGGTTGCGTTAATATAATATTTAGTTTCTATTTGATTTAGTATTTATTATTATTTTCCCTTTATTATTGTTTGTGTATCTCGTCATTGTAGTCTGGCACGTTGAAATATACACATATATGAAACCCAGATCTCCAAAACGTATTATTTACCATCAATCGGGGGATTTTGAACGACAGTTGACATAAAGAAAGAGTATTTATCTAAAATTGCAAAAAAAAAATAGAAATTATGTCATTGTTTACTCAGTTTATACGAGAAAAAGTATTGGTACAGTAATTAAATATATTGCACTCAAAAACTTGCCTACCTATGTATTTGGTCCATTTCTTCAATGAGTCATAATTTTCCTTTTCTACCTTAGTCAATTTCTTCCTAGTCCATATTTTCTTAAGTTAAAATCTCTTTAGTTATCGGTTGTCTGTCAGACTTTAAGGCTCTGCTGTTACAGCGCCATGTTTATGTTTTACAACCCTGAAGCGTCGCCACCTATAACGCAGAATACCAAATCCTTCAGGATTCTTCTCCTCCGACAGGGAAGAATTGTGTAGCTTTTTTGTGTCTCGGAAATTATGTCTTAGAAGACTGGGTCTGGTTTTGCAGAGGAAGCCACAGGTACCACATGGAAATCCCCGGGTGACAAAGTGATTGCACTCGACGTGTCTCATCATGGAGTACCGCCTCGAGGCACGATAGTTGCACTTCATACATCTATACTGCATGGGTCCAAGTTTCTTAAAACATTTTTTGATTTCCATGTCAAAAGCCGCATTCATGTCTTGAGTAGAACCTGAAAAAAATAAAGTAATTGCAAGAAGACGTATTATGACAATGATATATTTTAAAATATAAATATATTATAACTAACTAAATTACAACCAACTAAGCAGAGCTGGAACAACCGATGATAATCGGTAGACGTTAGTACCGGCAGAAGATTTTTTCTACCGCTACCGATAGTTTTGAACCTTTAAAAATCGGCCGAATACCACAACGGATTACATTGTTCCTATCAATGGATAGCTGTAGACGATTTCTCGAAAATGGAGTACACCCCTCGTAGATGAATATTTTTTTTCATAGTCAACCGTATCCCGATACCGTCTTCAGATTTTTCGGAAGATTTTTTTTAAATTTACCAATATCGATTGAAAAAAGTTTATTACCAACTACTGATAACGACAGTAGATTTTTTTCTACCGAGTCCCTGCTCTTAATACATGTAAATTTTGATGTTTTGTTAATTGCCAGAAGATGCAAAAGGCTAAAAAAAAATCCATGGCGTCTCTGTGATTTTAATAACCAAGGGATAAATAATAGATAAGTTCATCAATAACCTGACGAAATCGCATGTTTTTTTGTATAAGGTCCCGCCCGTTGGACTAAACAAAGTATTTTTTAAATAACAAGTATAAAGACCTTTTTAAATTTGGTTTTGAGAATAGTGAGCTAAAACTATGCCCACAACCTTATGCAAAAAAGTCCGTATATGCATTATATGTTAAAAGGCCGTTTATGCTCAGGAAGATGATTTAACATATTCCTACTACCCTGCTTATAATGTTTATTTAAGTGTTTTAAGATGTATCATGATAAAAATAATTTGAAAATAACTCTTTTGGCGTTCTTGATAGTGTAGTGTCATTTTACGCTTTACATATCCTTCTTTGAGACCTTTAGTGTTAGATTCCAAGTGAACGCTTGATAAAGGATTGTATTATCAGGAGGCCCTGATATAACTTAATTTTAACTTGTGATAGATATAAAACAATTTTTTAACCTTGCTATAAACGATATATATTTAAAAACTTTTTCCATTAAGACATTTATATACCCCCCCCAACTACCCCAAAAGCATGTTAGCAAGTATGATTGATAACATAACAGTTCAAACATTCATTCATATAACCTCGTCTGCAATATTTTTTTAATATATTCGGTGCAAAAAAGTGATTTTTGAACATATTATTGGAAGAATTAAAATTCACAACATTTCAACGTAAATTTATCTATATATTATTCACCAATCTCTGTCCGTCTGTATGTCCGCACACTATCTCCTCCCACATTTATGGTCAGATTTGAACTTTGAAGGTACCTATGGAATCCTTGGATCAAGACGGACCTAATAAAACTATTTGCAAAGTGATGGGAACAGAAATGAAGAAAAAATTCAGACCTTGTCTGATTTGAACTTCCTACCTACACTTAACCTCAAGGTAAAGAGAGGAAAAAAGAAAAAGAAAGGAGGAGGAGGAGTTAGAGAAATAGAAAAAAAGCATCTCATGTGACTTAAAACATATTCTTTGTACAAAGTCCTTTTATGAGGAATGTTTGTACAAAACAGAAAATTATTTTCTCGCTCCTCTCTTATATTCTTTAAGGTTTGTTTCACTCACAAACTAGCTCCAAACCCTACCAATACCCGAAGGGCGAACATATGGGCGCCGTAGGTGGCCAAATAGGTATGCGAGTACTTATTATTTGTCATGGAACTGGGGTTCTTGATAGATGGAAAGTCACAGCTTCTCACTCTGCTAGTGTAAGTTTTATTCCTTATTTTATATATTTAACACAAAGAGGAGAGTCGAACATTTTTATTCTCAACATGAAACAATTTAAAACAATGGAATATTTTTAAATATAAGAAATACAATTATTCAAATGATACAAATAAAAATATTTATAAACAAAGACTGGGATATAATTTTTCTTTCAAAATTAATGCAGGGGCTATTGTAGACGATAAATTAAGTGCAGTCACTTTCATAGACGCTTTGGCGTGGATTTGAATAGTTGCTGAAATATATATGACACATTTATGGGTTTGTTCGTTAAAAAAAAAAAAACTTTTGGCGGCTATAAAACGATGTAATATTTATTTACTTAACTTATGAAAAATACCAATTTATTTTCAGACATATTTTAGAGAAATCATTTTTTTATACAGTTTATGGCAAGCTGATCATAGAGATAAAAAGATTTGTTTATATTAGTCACATAAACGTATTCCTCAGAAGAATCCAATAAGCCCTCTATGTCTTTATATCTCTATACCCTACACAGTTGAGGTTGCGTTATTGATTTTATATAGTTGTATAAAGCAGCTGATCATGTTTAGCGAGTAGAAAGTATTAACATAGAAGGAGGGAAGAATAATGGAGAAAAATTATTCAGGATGGTTTAATTACGTTTGCTTTCAGAGAAATCAGTGGTGACCAAAATCGATATTATCAGCCAGAGAAATCACATACATTTCGATCCTTTTTTTAATACCACAATCTACATATAAAACAATTCATTATTGAATAATCCTTTCTATCTCCTTTTTTCTTTACACTAGGCATGGTTAGCAAGACTATGTGGAATATATAAAACCAACAACGCAACTTCAACGGCAGGGCTCTCATCTTTATAAGTGCCCCGTCATAATTTTCGCATCAAAACATAGATACCAAGAATTGAATTAAATTTTTCTTAGTTTCCGCGTTTCGTATAATGAAAGTTAAATCTAGTGATGGATGGTTTAGGACGATAAATATGATATATTTTTGTGCGAATGAGGATATTATTGTACAGATGCAAACATCGAACTAATGCAAAAATATACTGAGACACAGTGAGTTATTGTTTCTATAACGAAAGGACCAAAGTATAAGATTTTTTTTATCACTGGAGAATAACTTAATCGCTCAAACTAGTAAGGATTCTAATATAACATGGTTTTTAGAAGTATACATATTCTTAGTGTAAAAAATACACATTATATACTAAAGGGCCTTTTTTATTTGGTACATGCTCTATATATTTATCACAATCCATTATGGAAACAATGATATAATATTGATTGCCGATTAAGAACAAATATATTATAACACTCGTTGTGTATATATATATTAATAGTGTGTATTTTAACAAATATTTAAGTCAAATATAATTGTATTGAATCATCTGTTGGAAGAAAAACTATATCTCTTAAGTAGTGTATAAGAACAAACCAGTAAATAATGGGAAAGGTGTTGTCCCTGTATAAGCTGAACGAAAGGGGTATCAGATCTCATTTTGAAGAAGAAAAAATGTTCCAGAAATTATAAGAAATAGAAGCCTAAAAACAGCACCCATTTATTCATCTTCTGTGCAACTGAGGAACATCAATTACAAAAATCAGATGATTATAATATCAAGGATTCAATTTTTTTTAACGTCAAAATCCTAAGGAAAACATGAGTTTTTGTTTCGATTTAAAGGCCAAAATGAATCAATCAATGTAATCCATGCTTATTGAGACACAACATCGTGACTGGTAGGACTTCCCCTATGACAATCAAACATGTCTGTTAAAAATCAAATTCTCATTATGCTAAGGATCCAAAATTATACAAACGTCAAAAGTTTGCATATGAATAAAATCACATGGAATATTTCATGTTTTGATCCTCTCGACATGAAAAAACCAAACTGTAGGATTCAAGTTTGTAAACCTGAGCTATGATGTCAGGGTGTCTCAAAGCGCGTATCTGCCTATTTATAGCTTTATGCCCTTAACTTACATGGCTTTTATAATTTACTTGTAGTAACTTTGAACTTAAGGAGACCAAATAAGAGCTGCCGCCCACCCAAAGACATCCACTCAAGCCCATGCATATTGTTTTATGAAAGGATTTACCCTGTGAAGTGAGCCTTTCTCCATCGCCGAACGTTTCTCTCCAGGCAGTAAAAGGGAGGGAGTTGTGATAGGGAGGCCTCATCCATGTCTGCTAGGGCTTCCTTCACCAGGGCGCTGCTCGATAGCTCTGGCCGAGCCAGGGATACGGCCTTAAGATCCTGGTAAAAGATGTGTTTGAATAAGGCGCTCTCGCTCGGGGGATGATTGTGGAATGCTGTGGTCTTTGGTATCCGGATCTTCTCCCTGTCCATGAGGTCTAGGATGGTATGGATCCGGGCGGGGCATTTCTCTTGTCCGTGACGGCCCCGGGCACAGTTCCAATAGGAGCGGCCGGTCGTCTTGTTCTCCATGTTCTTGTAGTAGATGTGGCCCTTGCCGTCTACGAGGACGTTCTTGGAGATGTGAACTTCAGCAACAAAGCTCTCATGAGACACTGAATAAAAATATACACATGTTTCAGGATTTAGCGGCTTAGAACATTCACATAGAGCAACAATAGGGTAGCCATCTTGGATTCAGTCATTTATACAAAATATGGTTTTCATACAGAATGAGTAATTAAATAAATTGGTGTCATATTTACTAATAACCTAGCATTTGTAATCAATGTCTCTTAAGAATTAATTGACAAAAACCCAGGTTTAAATCTCGACCTCGATCCTCCATTTCATTGTGCTTATCGTCTAGTAAGACTTTCAAGTCATCTTAAAAACATTAATAAAGGAAAATTATTTACTTTTATAAATGATCTGATGATAATGTATCACAATGTACGACTTTTCTATATATAAAACAACAAAACTTCAACACTTTACATCTAACTTGAGTCAGTTTATTTGATAGGCCTTTTGAGACACTCTTTCTTTAAGTCTTTTAATATACATAAAAGTATTATTACCTCCGCCGAAGGAGGTATTGTTTTCACTGGCGTTGGTTTTGTTTGTCAGCAGGATAACTCAAAAAGTACGGAACGGATTCGGATGAACTTTGTGGAGTTGTTGTAATGCCAAAAGAAACAAGTGATTAAATTTCGGCATCTCTGAGTGCTTATTAAGATGCAAAATGAGCTAAATACTAAAAATATTAATAATGAAATGGGGTCTCTATTCAGGGAGTAGGAAAGAACAAACGCTTAAAAATATTCATTGACGTAATATTGTCATTTATCAGCTAAGGACTACGTCACTGGGTTCTTAAACTTCTTTCTCTTCCCGTCTTCCTCTTAATATTAAATAAAATATAACACTAATATTAAGAGCATGATGGAGAAAAGAAAAGAGTTTAAACATCCAGTGACGTATTTCTGAATTGACGAATAACTAGTATGACGTCAATGGATGTTTTTTAGGATGGCTCTCTCCTCACTCATTATTCACCAAACACACCTACTTATGTGGACATATATAATTGGATTGTAATTCCGTTAAGTGGTTCATGGTGGGGATCGGCGGAGGTGTGCACTCTCTGAGTGTATACATGCCTCTAGTTCATTTATAATATTTAAGATAGGCCGAACCCATGAACAATAAAATTAATTCAAAAAATGTATTGGACATCATTTTTTTTTCAAGAAATATACTGAACTATTATTAGTTATTACAGTTTGACATTTGAAGCACAAAATTAATTATATAATACAATATAACAAATCATTTTTTATGTGTATTTATGATTTTATCGACTAAGAAATTAATAAGAATAAGGCAGAAAACTTATGTTAACAAAATTTCAGGTTGAGGGCAGACATAGACTTTTACTTTTATGACGTCATTGTTCTACAAAGAGCAATCATTCATCGTTCTATACACGGGGGCAAAATAATCAAAATTATTTTTCTTTTATTTAATTCAACATTTTTACAGCTTTATAAAAGTATATAAAACAAATCTTCTTAAACAATAAGACACAATCCCATTTGAAATAAATAAAAGATGTTTCTCACAATAAATGGGGTCAAAACTTATTCAACGAAATATACACACAACATAAAATTAAGAAAAAGGTCTAACATTTTATAGAAAGGAAGCTAAATTTATGTTTAGTTATTATATGGGTAATATTACATATAAGTCTTGACGGCTCTTATTCTGAAAAGAACCTCATAAATAGTTTCAAAATGGCTGCCATGCTACAAGTCATATAATACTTGAGAATAGGGAATCCTACAAGAAATACCATGACGTCACAGGCCATTCTTTTTAAAAAAAAAAATAATTTTTAATTTCATTGCCATTGACATTTTCATCTTTATCTACTGGATAGTGGCTGGAGATTTTAAATAAAAAAATAGGGTACAACAAATGAATATACAATATTGGGGCTAAATATCAGACATTTTCCTCTCCTCAGGGAGGACTTGATCCTTTGGCATTGTTCTTCTCTCGATTTTGATTCCATATTTCACCCTGTCCTGTGGAGTTGAAGTGGACACCACCGTTCGTACCGTGGAGGGAGGCAGCCCGAGTATCTTGGCAATGGTGCTACTTGCAATGCCTTCCATGGTGAGGATAACGATTCGACGCGTCATTTCATTAGATATCCCTTTGCTCTTTCTTCTAAGCGTGGAAATCGAGGAGGACGTATCACTCCTCCCTCCTCCTGTGAGTCACGTGCAAATAACAAAATGAAATAAAAAACCAATGTAATGGGAGTCTTCAATGGGAGTCAGGCTAACTAGAAATCATTCATAAAGTACAAACCTCATCCTTTTGTCAGTCATTTTTGGATTCAAATATATCTTACTTTTAACTACCTTGGTTTTGTCATAATTGATGGTAGTTTAGAGCCTTTCTTTGTTCCTTGTTAGCTTTGGATAATAATTTTGGATCCCATTCATTACTCGAGTTGATAAGACCCGGATCATATATAAGTATGCTTTTATGGTAGTTCCTTCATCATATCTTCAATTATCAAATCAAATTACTTTCATCATCATTCCTTTTCTGTGCCTTATGTTCAGCGAGGGACATTAGGAGTAAATGACCGAGAAAAATACGGCCCAAGAAGAAATGGCATAATAAAAAATGAACCAGGAAGAAATTACCCAGAAAAATGATGATTCATTTTAAGAAAATGGTCCAAATAAATATTTCCCTGATGATTAACCACAACAAGGAAATCATTTATTTAAAATTGTTAGAATCAAATTACTTTTTGCTGTTATTGACTCAATGAAATTGACAAATAGTGTTTGTAAATACTTTGTTTTACTCCATTCAAATATTTGTCATCCCATGGGCCATTTTTTCCATGAGTCATCATTTTCTATCTAGATCCATCTCTTACTAGGCCGTATTGTCCTGGTCCATTTCTTCTGGACACCTAGAGTGAGGATAAATTTATCGTCAAGAATGACGAAATCAATTAAAATGCATTCGTTTCCCCTGAGTGAGAAGAATTACTTCATATAGTTATTAAATAAAGGGATCTCGGAATAGACCCATTCCATGAGAATGCTGGAGAGCAACAATTAAGAAACTTTGCAATTAAATGTCCGCATATCTGAGTTGATGTTGACACAGCAATAAGTAAACTTGAGCCTTACTTCATTTTACCAACTCATTTGTTTTTTTAAATAATGCCGCTCTTTATCTTTAAACTAATCCCGTTTCGATATATTTAAAAATTCCCAAAGTGGCATCTTCAGTATATAAATGATAATCCTTCAGATTGGTCCTAAAGATGCTTTATTTTAATAATAAAGTCTTAATGGAAAAACACCTTTGGTTCAATTGATTGGTTCAAAAATTATGGGAGGTAGTCGAGCAATCAACAATATTTATAGGACTATGCTTTAGACAGAGCGCCTGATAAATATTAGAGACTACTACTATGTATATCGATAGCATCATTCTATTGTAGTGGCGTATATATTTTATAGATGAAATGAACTTCGTCAAAAATGCATATTTTATTGACATTACGTTTTTAATGTTAATACAAACGATTTAAAAGATAAAACTCTGTAATAAATCGGTATCTAACACATGTTCTAATATATTTGAATATTTTTAACATCATAGAGCCCTAGCCTGACGCAATTATTGGTCCTACTTTGTTATTGTGTCGAGTTACAAGATTATTGGACCAATCATAATAGATTAAAAGACTAAAAAGCTATATTGCGATTGTCTCAAAATATACGGCTTCATGTTAATATAAAAATATTTATTAAATCCTGAGTCACATTTGATGATCTTTGCATCCTTTAAAATGAGGTTAAAGTCTCAAAAATTGATGTTTTAAATCAGTCATTCTCAACTTTGGGGTCGCAAAATTATCTCAAAGGATTGTCATATGCAACCATAAAAAGTATACATGCACAAAATGGACGTTGTGCCCGATGGGACGTCATAGGGCAAAGGGTGAATCGTCTCAGAGAGGCATGATTTTAGGCAACTCATCATCAAATAAAAGGTAGGAGGATGCGGGCCTTTACAAAATTTCATGAGGGGGTTGTCGCACCTTTAAAAGGTTGAGAATCACTGTTTTAAGTAATGATTGTCTTGAACAAACATTATTAAAGTGTTTTCTTATTTTAGTTCATTTATATAAAGGAAAAAAAACATTTAATAATATACAATGTCGTGAACATAAATGATCTATCAATAACGTCATAAAATGATCATTTATAATATAAATATGGAAAAACTCAAGCAATTATTCAATGACGGAAAAATATAATTTTAAAAATATATGTTAAAAGATCTATATTTTTAGCAGAATCCAAGTTCACCAATCAGCACGTTTTTACGTTTTGTGTAATTAATGAGGGTCTAAATAATGTTGCTACTAGATAATTTTCATTAAAAAATTGTTAATAATATTTCTGTAATATCTGGCTACACAAAAATATTAATACCCTAAACAGCCTAACCACGGAAAAAGGTTTTATTCCGTAGCATTCTATTGATTCACAATGACGAAGTTGATCTGTTTAATTGTCTGATAAAAGTTGTTCTTTTAACAAAAACTTTTTAATAAATAGTTGGTAATATAAAGCTTCATTTATACCGGAAAGATTATTAATATATGTGGTCATATCATCAACGCAATTGGTTCAAAACCTAGCTAAAGGCAGATATTTATGACTAAATAAATGTAATGGTCAACACTATCCAAGTAATATAATAGAATATGCACTCAAAAATTAGTTCATTCGATTTTTATGCTGTGATAAAAACCATAGCCGCTAGCTAGTTCCTCTTCCTTTTGAGTAAAATAATATCCACGTCAAATCATGAAATAATACTTGTATACATTAAATAGGTAAATAGTATATTAACTATATATATTTTAAGTTTTTAATATCACTTGGTCTTGTATATATGTTTAGTTAAGTCTCATTGTGTACACATATTATTGGATTGAGTTAATTCTGTGAGGAATGAGCATACTAGCATTTAAGTTAGTCAATCGAGTCTCGAATGTAATTTTTAGCCAATTTTGTAGACAATGGAATAACTCTTTCATCCGTGTGGATATGAATAAATATTAAAACATTCAGATTCATCCATTGAACCTAGAATATAATTCTTATAGGTCATTCATCTTAATTAAGTCCCATTTTGTACCTATATTGTTTGATTGATTTAGTTCTGTGAGGATTTGAATGAGCATACTAGCATTTAATTTAATTAATCGAGTCTTGAATTCAGAGCTGGGATTCGGTAGAAAAATCTACCGCCGGTTCGATATTCGGTAGATTTTATTATATATCTACAGTATAGATCAGTGGTGCCATGGTGGCGGCCCGCGGGCCGGAACCGGCCCGAATGGACATCTCATTTGGCCCGTTACGTTAGTGGTTGAGAAGTGTTTTTATAAATAAATATATGATACAATATCAACAAATTTAAATCTACTTTTTTTGTGTTTAGTGTTGCAAGGCCAAAAATGTACCGGTAATTTGGCCCCCCGAGGTCCCACTTGAAAACAATCCGGCCCCCTGACCAATTTCACCCTGGCATCCCTGGTATAGATCGATATTCGGTACGGTAGATTAGAAAGAGAGAGAAATTAATTTATGTATCTGCTTTTACTTCTTCATATGCATTTGATATCGGACAAAGGACAATTAAATACATCATTTGTTATAATTTATTAGATATTATTTGAAATTTAATACATACTAATCTTATATAAATTATATATGTACTTGGATTTTGTAGGAAATGGAAGCTATAGCAATTTTTTTCATTAACTGTCTCTTATTGTCCGATATGAACTGCACTTTCAGGTACTCTAGTATTCAATGCATAGCATAAGCTTATATTGAATGTCAATTTATGTATCTGCTCTATAACACTATAAGTTGTAGTTGTTTATTTTCTTCACACAAAGGAGCGCTTGGGCAAAGCGACAGTTGAACGATGTTTCTCTACTATTGAAGGGAATAAGCTCTCTATATATTTATGTCTCTATGTGAATGTTACAAAAGTCATACTTACAAATATACCGTATCGATTGTCAATCGGTACGGTATTCGGTAGTTTCTACCAAATATCGTAAAATCGGTTCAACATTTGAAATCTACCGTCGGTAGTATCGAATCCCGATTTACATTCGGTAGTCACAGCTCTGCTTGAATATCATTTTTAGCCAATTTGTAGGAATGGAATAACAGTTTCATCCGTGTGGATATAAATAAACATTAAAGCATTCAAATTAATCCATTGAACCTAGAAATCTAATTCTTATAGGTCATTCCTCTACTCTTTTTAGGAATCTAAGCTGCGCACTAAACATTGAATTTACCTTCAAGCGCATCCATTTTGAAGTTTAATGCGGTATCTTAAAAATGCCGAAGGTTGTTTTTATGTAGTTATAATATAATGAATAATAACATGTAACTATATAAAACCCAATTTTTCTATTTCTATTTGCCTTTTAGAGCAAATTATATATATTTTTTTGTGTCAAGTTGTATATTTATACATCATCATTTTATTAAAACAAGGCAATATATATATTAGGCAATATAGGCAATATATTTTCTGCTCTTACCTTCATTTTCATTCATAGGAGCAATGGGTGTAGGATGATCAGAGGTAAGCTGGAGGAGTGCTCTTCGCTGTTAAGAAAGTCCACGTCTTCTTCAGCTTCCATCCCGTCTTCAACACGAGAGAGAAAATTTGCGCTTTCTTCGTCTTCAGGAATATATTTCTCTTCATGGAATTCAGTGTCGTAGGAAGGTGGGACATGCTTGCTAGAGGAGCTTTGCTGTGAGAGGGACTGAGAATGCTCAATCTTGATTGGGGTCAAGATTTCTATATCATCTGATGATATTGGTTCAGGAGAATCGCGACTACTTCCGGGTTTGATGAGTGAAGGGGCATTCGAGGCAGGCTTGTGATTCAAGCGGGGTCTTTTGTTGGGAGGGGATGTTGGAGTCTCCTCTTTGGGCACTACAGTCCCTGAGGAGGAGAAGAGAATCCTTCCTGGGTGAGGCCACGGATTTTGAGCTCCTCTGCGATAGAGAGAAACTCCGTGAGCTCCTCCTGAGTGACACTCACTTCTCCATTGTACATGAAGCTCAAAAGAGCCTCTAAATGGCTGAATTTGATTCCTCTCAGATAGAGCAAGGGATGAGCATGCGAGACGGACTTGATGAGAGAGCGGAAGAAGGGCGAACAGGCCGAGAGAATGACTTTGTGGGCCTTGACTTGCTTGCTCTCGCAGGCAAGCGTCACGTCATAGAAATCTTCGTCCTGTCGGAGCTCAGAGAAGCCCAGCTTGATGTTGGACTCATAGTCGTTCCATCTGAGATGGAGTCGCCCCAGGGAGCCCATGGCGAAGACTGGAAGAAGAGGGGAAAGTTGCTACTCTGAATGTGATGACTGATTCACGTTACATACAATAGAAGGAACAAGGTCTGAAGGAAAGATTAATAGTTGAAGGTCAATAACATGAATGACTTAAGATTCAGTGCTACTCAACAGAGATACTTACGCTACGGTAGTTAGTTCTGAGTGGGTCAGAATATTTAGTAACGTTTCGCTTTTCCTAATAGGAATCAGGGTTTATAACATAAAGGAAGAAACAATAACAAAAATACCAGAATAATTCATGGGGGGAAAGAAGAAAAGCTTTATCAATTGGCTACCTAAGAAAAGTCACCCAACCTTTAACCCAGTTGTTTTTACGTCGTACTATAAAAAGGGGGTTAATCATAAAGATATAAAGTAATAAAGACATCTTAATACCTCTATGGGTTTAATTAAAGCGTTAAAGTACTTTAACGCTTTAGGTTTAATATTTATCATCTATAGACGTTACAATTACCAATCATACACAATCAATTAAAATTATATTTATACGAATTCAATGACTGAAGACGAATAATGGACAAAATAAAATGTTATTGGTATTTTATATAACGACCTAATCATAACTTTTTATGCAGCCAGACAATATGAGTCTCAAGCTAGTCCTTAACACTAGAACGGCCAGGGAGGCCATTTGACCCCTATTCTAATTTTCGATATTTATATTTTTGGTATTTTTCCAGGTAGTCATTAAATTTTTCGACTTTTTTTAATTTCTATATTGTAAAACGAAGTGGACTGTATAAGACGATGATGTACCAAACCCCAAAGGACTATGATGTTGTATCCCTGATGCAGCGCCAAAACTTAATTAAATGATTACCTAAAAAGTAAAGAGACAAAGTTGAGAGAAATAAGTGTTTTATATTTGAATTAATAAAAATAACCCACGATAATGCTCTCCTAGGTAATACATCATGCTGTTATCAACCATCAGATCGCTTAGATGCAATGGAGTACTTTAAGTACTCCACTTATGCCGGGAAATGCCGCCATTAGAGAAAGAGTAAATAAAGAGAACGATTCACTGCTTGATAATAATAATACTAACGAAGGTTATATTATTCAAAACCATACTAATATGCAGGGCTGTTGGAATTTGGAACAAAACAATGCCCTATATGCCCATAAATATGCGGGAAAAAATTACTAAATATGGATTTTTTTTACTAAATATGCAAAAAATTGCGAAAAAAGTTAAATGAGCAAAAAATAAAGCCTCAATATGTGGAAATATAATGTATATTCTAAATAAATATAAATTATTTTATGTAATTATTGTTCCACTGAAGAATGAGCATATATTTTACATGCCTCTCTGTCAGACTGGTTCGCTGGTCAGACAAAAGAGACTTTAGATTGGGGAAACCCCTTTCGCAGTCCACAGAGAGAATTGGAGCGTTCAACCGTTTTTTGGCGTCCCGTTCAGCGTTCAATTTATTAATCCTTCCTGGAGTGTTATGGAACCCCATTGAAAAATTATGATCTTAAGTTGTATCTATTGGTCATTTGAGGGTTCTTTTCCAAAAGCAACCCTTGAAGTGCGATATGATGCACTTTGGGTTCTTGAGTCCCGTCAATCACATTAATTATTGAGGTTTAATCTTCTGCCAACAATGAGGATATGTATAAGAGACCTTTTAAATTAAAGAATGTAAAATGAGATTTAAAAAAATAATAGCCTAAGATCGGTTTTTTAAGTCATCATATCTATAAAAAACGACTTCCTAAAAAAGCGTTAGTTCGGATTCGATTGTTGTATTTCTATTTGACAAAAAGCTGACTCCATTCTTTAAAAACGAACTCACTTATATTTTTACCATTTTTCTCTTCAGCAAAAATCCTTATTATTATTTTAGCCAATATACAAACACTTTGAACCGTCAGTACTCCACAAGTAATATAAAACAACATCAATTAAAAGATCGATAATTAAATAAAATCGACATTTTGATAATAACTAATAGAAAAGTCGATCCTATTCGTAATTTGTCTGCCCTTTTGATTAATAAATTATGATAAAAAGCTGACAGTAAATTTGTCAACCTTTGTGTCGTTAGTATACTTGTTAATTAAGTCATTCCCATTAAGTGCTTTTACACACGGTAAATAGGCTATGGGAAACATCTATTCTAATTTTTTTTGCCTTCAAACATACCAAAAGACGCCAATGGAGAAAACAGAGGTTTGGAGCTCATAGGCCTAGATTAACATTAATTTGATTTTTTACCCTAGAAAAACAGCCAATAATTGAAGAGCGTCATATTGAGAACTTCCGAAGATGCTAAGAAGGAAGTAGAAATATATCTGGTGGATTATTTTGAGAGCCTGGAAATAATCTTGGTATACAGTACGTCAAATGGGGACAAATGTTTCTGGTCCCTATAACATTTACATTCTAATAGTAGGAATCCTATTGCTCCCCCATCATATTATTTCTACGTTTATTTTCTTCTCCTCCATCTAAAAGGAGAAATGCATATAGTCCCATGCAAGGATAATTTATCCTGGTCCCATGTATCTGAAGCCATTTAGGGCCTTTGAGGTTTATGTTAGACGTCACCAAATGTGTCAGATCAATGAATACTAAAACAGTTGTTTTAGTATTCATTGGTCAGATATATTTTTGATTGAACAGCAAACTATTTTCTTTTAAAAAACTGGGGACAAAAGACATGCCCCTTTAAAAATTGGTGAATCAATAAGACTGGGGTCTATAGAGAGACACAATAATACAGTGAACGGAGTCCAATCACATTGTCAACACTTAATATACGTAAAAGAACCCCCAGAAATGCAATTTTGTGCTCCTCAAACCCCAACAGTCTATATACTTTTCAGACCTACCTGATAAGATATACATAACGAACACCTTAGATTTCATTTTCGTCCCTCAGAACTTCGAGAATCTCCAGTAACAAAATGGGATTAACTTAGTCTTATACCACAAAATAATATTTTATATGTTCTTTATGCGTACTTTAACCTTAGACACTCGGTTTGAAATCCTATTACGTAATTATTGTAGCTAGTACAACGCTGGAGGTCTAAATATTATTTGAGAGGTTCCGTATTTGTATATTAACTGTTGGTAGTGGGTTTGAAGTCCCATATATTCCAGCGTTTGGTTCGTGAGATCCAATAATCCGATGAGAGCAAAAAGGGGTTTGAAGGGTTCTTTGTGTAAATTTTAACTGTTGGCGGTGTATTAGTAACCACAATATCACATTATTGTGGCTGGCGGGCTCAAATGGTCCAAAGGGTTCGAAATGACATTTGAGGGGTTCTTATTTTAGAATTGTTATCTCCTCAAAGCAAATTGTTTTTAATGAGTCCTTTTAATCTAGAATAAAATCTATCTTCGTACCTAATATACTATATAATAAATTGAACGTTGAACGAAGGGCTATTTCTTCGCGTTCCGTTCAGCGTTCAAAATAATTTGCCGTTTCGTTCATTGAACGGCGCTCAATTTCGCGTTCCGTTCACAAGCCTGGTTCTAAGTATTTGGCAAAGATCGGACACTGTAACTGAAGGAAAGAAGAAACTACCAGAAACAATAGTTTATTACAATACAATCAAGTATGGGTTGATGTTTTACATCAAATGGCCCAATTGTACACCTCAAAAGTCTCTTCGAAGAGATGGCCTCTCCGGTTCTTGTATAATGTATTGGATTTGGCAGGAATAAGCTTATGGATACTTTATATAAAAGCTGCAGGATTGAAAATATCGTATAGTGATTTTTTTGTTATAACTTATATATGAACTTAAGCTGAAAGAAGACATGGTTGGTTATAGCGGCAAGATGATGATTCTACGAATGATGAACATGGAGTGGGAGCAACAAAAGCCACGCAGTGGTGCAAGATAAGTTGCACTCCAAAGAAGCGAAACAAATCTTCACATCGATGCAGCAAATGTAAAAAAGTTATAGTGGTTCTAACATTGCTGTGACAAAAATTATATTTTAAGAAAAGACATATGTTTTTATGAAAAAGAAATAGAAAATTTATTATTATGTTATAATATATTATCTTTATAAATCATATTTTGTGCAATATAAAGGATTATCACTCAAACAGCATATACATAATATTAATTTAATAATCACAAATATGTTTCATTTCGATTAAATAGAATATTTAGGTATTCGTAGTATGGGGGTCCAACTGACCTCCATGGCCTGTGAAGGAGTAGGGATGATGCTGGCCGTTCTAGTGTTAAAGCCCGACTACTTTCCTATTTGTTTTCCAAATTTAGCGTCATTATTCTGTCACCGTTTATATGGCTCAGGACCATATAATCCGTAGAAATGGAAATCTGGAGCTTAGCCTTGGTGCTTACAGATTCTATGACTGTTTTTGGCTGTGAAAAAGAGAGAGGTTATAGAAGGAAAGAGAGGGAGAGAGAGAGAGGAGGAAAGAGAGGGAGAAAGAAAAAGTGAGAGAGAACATTATCTCTCTCTTTTTCACGGCCAAAAACAGTCATGGAATCGATAAGCACCAAAGCTAAGCTCCAGATTTCCATTCCTAATAATCCGACTTATATTTGAGGTGTTGGTTCCAAGCCTCAAATCCAGTTCTTAATAGTAGCTCATTATCAGGTTACTATACTGCGTCATAGGGAGATTACATGTAGACATAGTCATATTTCCTGTGCATATCAGTCATTGAGATTGATCTGTTAATGTAACATCAAACTTTTGTGCTAAAACTCAATGCTCTCAACATTAAATATTTTAACATCTCTTAGGATAACACGTTTTTCTTGAAAAATATAGTTAAAAAAAACTAGAAAAATAATAACAAAAACAGAGGTCATTGTGAATTAAGGCATAATTTCAATCGTTGATGTTAAAGATTGAACACAATGCTAATATTATTCTTTAAAAAAGTTTATTATTTCTCATTGCCTTCTATCAATCCTCTTAATGGACTTTTTCAATATTCCACATTATTATTACCAGGCTTGTGAGCGATCAGGAAAAAAATAGCGATCATAAATTATTTGCGATATAGCGATCAGAAATTATTTGCGATATAGCGATCAGGGATTTTTCCGATCAGCGATCCGATCAATTTAATTGCGATCAACAAAAAAATTACCTATGTAATACTAATTCTAAGTAAAAATTTAAGTGTATATACAGTCAAAACTTTATAAGTACAGTATTCACGCATAATCGGGACAGGCTGGGAGTAGCAATAACGGCCCCTTTAAGCGGGGTGCCCGATTTCGCGATGAGCTCTCGCCACACACTCACGGCATCATCAGTTCTATTTAAAAAAGAATTATGAATAAAATATTAAAACAACTGTGAGACAAAGATTGACATCCAATACACCCTATTAACATTTGACTGCATCCAACATTATGATCATGGCAACTTTTTTCATTTTGTTGTTTGCATCCCTCACATTAAATGTATTAGGCCAGTTATTATACAAAATAAAATGTCAGATTCACTTTGGGGTAAAGAACGATTTTAGAGTACGTTGTTTTTTAGCATTTGCCACTTGCGTATACACGACTGATTCAATTTTGGAGACCATCGGTAGAAGTTCATGAAGACCATTTTCCTGAGTGAACTGAGGGAGAAGATCCTCATTAGCACCTTCTCCCGGCTTGTTACTTCTTCTCTCTCCCCCCTCCCCCCTCATTTCACTCATAAATCAAAGATCACTTGAAAAAAATGTGTCCCGTTTATCAGAGGCTTGCACCCGATTATCCAGTAAAAATAACGTGCACTGGAAGTGTTTCTGGGAGGCGTATGTCATTTAAGCGAGGTACCCGATTATCAGGTGAATACTGTATTCATCTTTATATGGCAATGGAATGATTGTTTCCCATAGCCTATGAGCTCCAAATAACGACTTCTCCATAGGCGCCTGTCTGTATATTTTAGGACAAAAATATCAAAATGATGTTTCTCATAGCCTATGAGCTCCAACACTCTAGCTCCACAATTGACATAATATGTCTGCCTATTTTAAGAAAGGAGATGCCAGAATAAATGTTTCCCATAGCCAATGAGCTCCAAAACAATGACTTCTACATAGTCGCCTGTCTGTATATTTTAGCACAAAAAAAAATCAGGATAGCACACACTGGCTTTTTCTATTAGTATTAGTCTGTATTTTGTGTTTTCTAGACAATATTAGTTGTTGGAATGGATTTTGGTCAATGTGACAGCTAGTTAAGTCTTAAGAAATGTAGGGTTTGTCTCAAAAATCCTTATTACAAACATTTTTTCTTTTTTAGTTATTTTATACAAATTGATCTGATCGCTATTTTTTAGTGATTTTCTTACGATCAAAAGATATAAAGATCAGGACCTTTTGCGATACTCCGATCAGCGATCAATATCGCTATTGATCGCCGATCAGAAAAAAACTCCGATCAACAAGCCTGTGATCTGATTGGTTGATAGCAGTCTCTTAGATGATGCATTGTTTATAAAGTTTGATTCGCTTAACACTTTTGATTTTAAAAATGTAAATGATTAATTATTTAATTTTATGACTTTGTTGCATTTTAGATATTTTACATAGTAATTTTTAACCACTAAATAATTTAAAATAAACAGAGGCCTTCAGGGCATCAACACTTGGGTGGGGAGTGGCACAGGCCTTACTTTCCACAAAGCCCCAAATTCCATAGTAAAGGGGTGCCACGTCAGGGGAGGAGGGGGGCCAGAAGTGAGCTGGGCAAATATCGCTATTGATCGCCGATCAGAAAAAACTCCGATCAGCAAGCCTGTAAATAAACCATCACCGGCGATAAGATGTACCAATAGAAAGGAAATAATTGAAAAATGATGTTTATGGTTAACTTTGCTACAACTAATATAAAACATCCTTATCATGTCCATGAAACCTTCGGATGTTCATTCAGCTACTTTAATAATGCTGCTGTATATACAACAGCGAATATCTCTGAGATGCCAAAAGTTGCAAAGACTGAAACGCTTTGAAATTACAATATTTACTTGTACGAAATAAACATGACCAATAATTACAAAATAGAAAACGCTTCTCCTACTTCTTTTAACAATGAATAATTAATTTATAAATCATATATTTGTAAATTTTTGCAAGATACTTCTTAATCTTTTTAAAGAATTAAATATATGAATTATACACAGTAAAACTATTCATTCCCAATTCATCTGCGACGTCAAGGACATGGGCCGGAGATTTTATAAAGTTTATTCCTTCAAATTCTCTCGAATACCTCAAACTCATGAAATCGGCAATAAGATAAACTCAACGTTTTATATTGAATAAGAAATGATTTTTAATAAGTCATTTTATCTTATGGTTTTATCTTTAGACATTATTTTTGAATTATAATGTTCCTTTATGTTTTGTTTTTAACGTAACTGTCTTAAGATTGTGTACTTTCTAGTGTATTCTTACTATTTTTAAACTGTATGGATTTTAGCTAACAAACATCTTAAACGGAAAAAACCCTAGTTATTATATATTTGTTTAGTGAGTTATACCAAATGGCATCTAAAAAGATCAAGTAGACAGTTTATTCGTATTATATATATAGTTATATCTTTCTTACGAGTAAAATAATTCCATAACATAAATAAATATATGATTCGAAAGACAAAAAGTGTATTATTATTTCTTTCAAGAATTTCCACAGAGTTATTCAAATTTTTTGACATTGTTCGATGGTTTCATTATATATATATTTTCCTTTTTACCATCCTTGCTGAATTGGGTATGTGTTCAAATAACACACGGGGCATATTAAGAGTATTGACATTAAGAACATAAGAGAGCGTAGTACACACATTTGATAAAACAATATAAGATAAAGTAATTTACGGCTATTTTTTATCAATAACTCATCTTTTCAAGTAAATTATATCACTTATATACATAACCGTTCCTTATATGAGTCTTTCAATAATTCGCAAAAAGTTTTGAATCTTTTGCCTTTCATTGCATATCATTTATGTCAATCGTTAGCTGTATATTCAAACCTGAGTGCGTACGAATTGTTGACTAGCGATTATAAAAGAACGGTTATTTTTTTTGTAGGTGATACAATTTATTTTAAAAGATGAGTTACCAACAACAGAAATCCCATAAATGACTTTGTTTTAAATATATTTGGTAGTATAATTAACGATAAAAATATAGGTAGAGCATGTCTACCGTTGCCGAATTATTGATTGTCTATCGGTATATTTCCAGATCAGGCACCAGATGAGTTTATCATTCTTAGATCACAAATGGCCTAATCGTACTTTATGGAAGTATTTCCTCAACACCCCGCTTCTTAATTCTCTTCCACCTAAGCAGGCCTCTTTCCAGGAGGCCCACATCCGGTAAATTAGTCCTCGATTCCTCATCCAGAGTGGAGATGACTTCTTTCACGATATTCTTGTGCGAGGCCTCTGGCTTTTGATCTGCAAGTTCTCTTATCTTCTCAATCACTCTTCGCTTTAGGGAATACTTATTACAAGGCAGGTGAGAGTGGGTCCCCAAGATCTTTAGGATCCGTATTTGATCATCGTACCCCTTCGTGTGGATTCGAACATAGCACTTGATGCCTTGCATCTTACAGACCCAGTATCTTCGACCATTGCTCTTATTGAAACTGTTTTGGTTGTAGGTATATCCCATACAGTCCACGAGAACGTCCTTTCCACGGGTGCTCTTGACGAGACGTGCACGATCACCATACTCACTCAATGTGTCTGAAAATAAGAAGGAAAGGGAACGTTATTCATTTTCTTTTTTAAATAAAATATTACGATATATTATAATTATATGCTGAAATAAAAAAGAGTTTAATATTGCTCCCCCCCCCCCAGTTTTTAAAACAATAATAACTAAATGGTTCAGAACAGCAAAGAGTTTAAATAATATTTCACAACATATTCAGCAAAATTTAATATTTTTATGTTCTCTGAAACCCCCACATTTATTTCTGATGTTCTGGAAGTATAACATTTTTTTCTTTATTGATTAAAAGTTATTTTATAAGAAATATGTAAGTTAAATAACTGCTGTGTGCGGTGACCTGTTTAATGCTGGTCCGTAGCTGTCGGCCAAATTTGCCCCGCAGAAGGAGAAAAATAGCAATTAAACTTTAATTGACTAGCGGCTCTCTAACGTTCACTTTATTGGTTCCCTTGATTGGCCGCTATTTATAGGTTCTTACTGTATATTTTTTTATAAAGCACTTATAGACTTCAAAACATAATGTTTATGATATCATAGCTTATATATACAGTCCCCTCCAGTTGGAGACAGATAATCACAGAGTTTTTTTGTATTAGTTTTCCTTCTGCAAATTTGGATGATTGCTATGAACGATAAAACTGTCGTAAAGAGATGACCGCTTTCATCTGTTCGACTGTATTTTTATCGGTTTCCATTATTCAGAACTTACTTTAAAGAGTATTAATTATCAATAGGAACGGTAATTTGGTGCTTACAGATGCTATGACTGTTTTTGGCCGTGAAAAAGAGAGAGGGATAGAAGGAAAGAGAGAGGGAGAAAGAAAAAGTGAGAGATAAACTTCCTCTCTCTCTCTTTCCTTCTATCCCTCTCTCTTTTTCACGGCCAAAAACAGTCATAGCATCTGTAAGCACCAAATTTCCGTTCCTAATTATCAAGTATAATATGTATTATTAACAATAGTGACTCGGATAAGACATTTCCCCATCTTTTTTAAGCCTAAAAACTAAGAATCAAAAAAACGTATTGCAAGAAGAAGCGAGTTATTCATTTGATTCTTGACTCAAATTCTACATCTCTTTGATTTTTTTCTATATCAATTTAAAAAAACCTAACAATGTAGGACTATTGTGACTGCAAAATTCCCTAAATAAATAAAAGGTTTTGTGGATTTTCAGCTTTAAATTTAATTTAAATGATTTTATTTGCCCCCTTCCTAGCTGTTGCCATTATTTCAATTTGCATTACCCACAATGTCGCCGTCGATGTTATATGATGTGGAGCGGAAGTCACAGGTAGGGAGAGCTCCTCAGAGTCTTCGTGTTCCATGGACGGATCCTGACTTGAATAGTTGTCCTCAGTTTCCACCTCTGAACAGTCCTGAAGCTCCTTATCTCCCTCACTTGTACCTTCGTTCATTTCAATTTCACAATCCACCATGATTGTATCAGCCACACAGGAGGCGGTGCATTGTCCTTTGGCGTTTCCTTTTCGCTTACAGAGGCCATAAAATGAAGCTGCGCTGGAGGTTCATCTTGGGGTGGACCACCCTTGTCCAAGGCTTTGATCTGCAACTTTTTCCCCAAAGACAAAAAACTACGTAGCTCATCATGTGTGACGCTGACTTCTCCACTGTCCTCATTGACCACCTCTGAATAGTCCTGCAGCTCCTTATCTCCTTCACTTAGATCGTCGTTCATTCCAAATTCCCCATCCACTACGATTGGATCCACCATCACGGGAGACGTCCCATTGTCCTCTGGCGTTTGTTCGTCGCTTTCAGAGGCCACAAAATGAGGCTCCGGTGGTGGAGGCTTACTCAAACCACCCTTGTTCAAACCTTTGATCTGCAACTCTTCCCCCAGGGACAAAAAACTGCTGAGTTCTTCCTGACTCACGCTGACTTCTCCATTGTACATGAAGCTCAAAAGAGCCTCTAAATGGTCGAATTTAATTCCTCTCAGATAAAGCAAGGGGTGAGCATGCGAGACGGACTTGATGAGATAGCGAAAGAAGGGCGAACAGGCCGAGAGGATCACTTTGTGAGCCTTGATTTGCTTGCTCTCACAGGCAAGCGTCACATCATAAAAGTCCTCATCCTCACGGAGCTCAGAGAAGCCCAGCTTGATGTTGGACTCGAAGTCATTCCATCGTAGATGGAGGCGCTCCATGGAGCCCATGGCGAAGACCAGAAAAGAAGGTGCCTGGAGTTGCACAATATAAGAAACGAGGTCTGAAAAAAAAGGTCCTGGTTTGTTTATGGCTAATGAATTATATAGTAATTTTACATGTTGATGTTAAACTTATATTCACAAATTTAAAATGAAGTATTCAAATTGCTTTCAAAGTATATCAAACTTGAATCCTTGTATGTATGTATGTGAGCTAACATTAATGTTTACATTGAAGTGAGTGACGTCATTTTTTGCGCCCTGACTTCCTTACTACAAGGAGTTGGACCTTTTTTTAACACACACTCAACCTTTCACTTCCTCCATAATCATTTTAAAATTGATTTTGAACTAATATTATGAAATCTATTTGATTAGTAAGACATTAGTTGAGATTTCTCCTTTTAAAAAAGCTTATGTTCTATGAGTTTAATGAACGGTGTATTTGAAGAATACCAAAAATATGAACTTACTTAGTTAAACATGTGATTTACCGTATTTCCAGTATTACAGTACTGAGATTTAAATTACTCATAGAGCATAGATATATAAAGATATAGAGAGCTTATTCCTTCCATAGCAGATAAATATCGTTCAGCTGTATTTTTGTGTTCAATATAAACAAAGTAATCTGTACTACGTCATCGTAAGCTGATCATAGAGATAGAATCTATCTCTATGATCAGCTTACGATGACGTAGTACAAATTACTTGTTTATATTGGACACAAAAATACAATGAAGGGAATAAGCTCTCTATATCTTTTTATCTCTATGTCATAGAGGCGTACAAGCTATCTTTGTATTTATATGTACAAATATTCGAACCTCAATGAAAATTTTATAGAAGTAACTCATCACTAATCGTCAGCTGCAAAAAACAGCTGTGTTATGATTTCTATCAATAACATACACTTTGGAAACATTGTCGCAGGGAGCAAGTTACCAATATGGGACTCTTTAACTTCGTGACTGGATTTATGACGGGTGCATATGCTGGAATATACTTTACACAGAATTACAACGTTCCTAAGCTAGCAGATCCTCAAACCATTGTGGCAAAAGTTCAGCAATACCTTGAAGATAAGAAGAAAAAGATTAATTTTTACTCGGTAAAGTATCAAAGCAAAATATTAAACCAATACAAATAACAGGAGTCTTTTCTTTATTTACAGATTACGGGACATGAATGATCATTTCATTGGGACCTCATTTGTATTCATTCTCGTTCCATGAAACCGTTAGTCTTAGCAGGCAACCGTGTAGCTAGCTAGCAACCGTATTATGTATAAACATCTCGTTTTGTGCTTCTACTGACTTCCTGTTTGAATTAGTTTCAAATTAGTTGTTTAAGAAAAATAAATGTTTTATTAATAATAATTTGATCTCGATGTTATTTCTAGTTAGATAAATGAATTAATCCGTGTAGCATGTATTTCGACTCTATTTCAATCAAATCAATTCTATAGCCCTAGCTTGCCCTACAGTGTTGAGCCCGGACAGAGCCAAAATAGATTGATGTGCACCCGCCCCTTTCGATTTTAATTCAACTATATGACAGTTTATCTGGATAAGAAATGTTGATCAATGCTAATTTATGTTTTTGTTTAAACTGATTTTAAGAATATGACGTCATAAATAAATAAAATTATCATTTACATGGCTTAAAAATTGTCAGAAGAACTTATTTTGAGCCCGATAAAGGTTTTATAAAACAAGAAGGGGCAAAAAAATCAGATAACACTTTTCCTTTATCTCTTAAAAATTAACAGCTAGCAATGGGCTCTAAGTTTGGGGTGCATTACGCCGCCGTATATGTAGATATGGATTTCTACATAATTTACACGAATGCTCTAAAAGAACATCGTCGCTCAGGGAGTAGCTAGAGGTTTTTAATGAATTAAAAGCCTGCATCTCGGGCATGGTTTATCATTTTACCAACATATAAATTTCTATGGCAAAATAAATTTGTCTATCATAACCCCAAACTTCTTCGTTATTAATATTATAAATACAAAATAAATATATTCTTAATGAAAGTTTTCTTTTTAAGTATAATAAGACAATGAAAACTATAAGCTATTGTTGTTATTAGCATTAAAATATTGTCCTGTTTTTGTTCTGCTTTGAATTTAGCGATATTTATCAAGCTTTTAAACTAATTAAGCAATTTTGTTAAAAAATATATTTCAAATTTATCTGAAACATAGAGACCTCTTTCTTGTATCTGTCTGGCATCTCTTTTATTGTAGTATCAAATTTATCACAACCTTTTCGCCTTTCTATTATTAATAAGATGCTATTATTATTTTTGCATTATCATAAACAACTAGAGTTTTTCTACTCTTGAGGAGGAACCTGATATGAAGAATAGAAGAACTGTAGCTCTTTATTATAACAAAATAATAAAAACAACAATAGATTTTGGTTTATTTATTAAAAAATGTTATTAACAGACTTGTTGATTTGTCGTTCATTTGTAGTCGTTCGCGAAAAAAAATCCTATCGTTCGTTTAAAAAAAATCATACAAAAACTTTTTAAAATCATTTTGATGGGAATCGTTTTTAAAAAAAAACGTCGTCACTTTTTTTCAGAATGACGAAGCGTTTCAATATTAAAACGAACGATGAATGACAATATTTGCGAACGTCTGCAAGTCGGGTTATTAATAATTTTTAAAAAGGGACAGGTCTGGTCTTCTCGTCCGCGATTCCTGTGGAATAAGTAACTCCAGATACAGGAAGGAACTCCGTATCAAAGTTTCTCCTCCAGAAGAGAAGCACTTGAACTGTTTAATATAATGCAATAATACTAACACCATAAGCTTATAAATAATAGAAAAAAGGTGAGGTGTGTGATTAATTTGAAACTATAATAAAAGAGATGCCAGAGACGTGCAAGAAAGATGTCTATGTAATTTTCTAATCGACAGCATTTATTTCTCTTCCTATGTCATGTCGGATATACAATAATCCTGTGCCAAAATTTTGCATCCGTTTCTATGGCTGAGGCTGCTATTTACACCTTGTCATCCATAAAAGAAAAATATAAGTTTGCATATGCCCTCAATCCTGATGCTACTGTTTTACTTTCTATTGAGTCCGTAGTCTCAGAAGGCAAAGAAGTTCTCCCACCCGGTATGTTTTCATAAAAGGGCGACTGAATACAAATTTGCACCTGTCACAAGTGTCGATGTTGAACGTTCTTTCTATATGTATTGTGAGCCACTGTTTTTATCGGTGAAATTTTCGTTTTATATGACTGGATTTTGTTTTATGTTCATAATGCCTGTAGATAATATCAGCAAACTGTGTAGTATGCGAATAATAATACGAGTTTAGGACTACCACCCCCCGGGCATTTAATCCCCGTGCCATTCACCCCCCCCCCCTCCCCGTTACTAATATTTATTATCTCTTAAACTCCACTTATGAAGTTAACTATGTTTTCTTTATGACAAAATTACATTAGTGTTTAAAACTTATGTTCCTAATATCAGTCATATTTTTATGTGACCGATATTAGGAACATGGTTTTCAAATACTAATACAAAAGAAAATTTAGTTGCTAACTTCATAAGTGGACTTTAAGGGATAAGAAATATTAGTAACGGGGGGGGGGGGGGTAAATGGCACGGGGGTGGTAGTCCTGTTACGTAAATATACCAGTGTTATCTTTTAAATAATTTTTCCGATCCCTAATAATCGTCAATATAGAGAATATAGAGTGCCAAAGTAATGACTGCTAGCCCTGAATGTCGGAGTATTTTTTTAGCCCCCAATTGGTTGGAAGAGACAGCGACCAAAAGAACTAATAATACTTCATATATCTAGTATTTTCCCCATGAAATAGGAAGTGTGCTGATGTCAAATCACTCTCCAGATTTCATTATAAAAAATATGAAATCTCACTCACTATTTAGTACTTTTTGTCGCTGTTTTTGCCCCAACAATGGAGAACGAACAAATACCCCAATATTCTGCGCAACCATAAGTTGCTTTGGCACTCGTTATTCTCTATGATCACAACAAAAACTAGAGGCATATATACACTCAGAGAGTGCAAACCTCCGCCGTCACGGGGTCGTTATGAGCCTTCCGAGGCAGATTTTTCACGACTGGGGCGGCGGAGGGTCGAGTTCCCCTCGACGGAAATTCCGAGAGAAAGACGCTCCCGGCACCCGATTTCACAGCACAGCGACATCTATTGACAGAGTAGGCCAACTTGAAATATTTATTAGTATTTAGCTCGTTTTGCATCTTAATTCTGCACTCAGAGATGCCAAAATTTAATCACTTGTTACTTTTGGCATTTCCAACAACTCCACAAAGTTTCATCCAAATCCGTTCCGTACTTTTTGAGTTATCCTGCTGACAAACCAACGCCAGTGAAAACAATACCTCCTTCGGCGGAGGTAATAAAACATGATCCCTACCACTGCAACAATAAATGAAGAACAATATGGATAATACTTAATAATTGTATATTACATAATTGGTGTCTACAAAACTATTATAATTAACACATAATCATATGGCGAAGAACGAATTCGCCCAAACTTTTTTTTCAACATGGCTCAAACTATTATGTAGGTAAGTTATATACGATAATAAATATATATATGTTTGTATAAACTTTATAATGCGAAAAATACGTTCAAAACTGGATGAATCTTTCGTTTCCTGTCTCTCACTATAATAAGACTTTTCCCCTCCTACTTCTGAATACAATTTACATAAGAAGGATACTATTTTTAAGATACATAATAATGAATAAATGGAGGGGGAAAAAATATTTCGCGCGCTTTAAAAAATATTGTGTTGGAAGAGTGGGGGTTTAAAAATGAATCATAATTATAGAAATACATAAATACTAATTGTAAGTGGGAGGGATCGTTATACATAATATAAAAATAAAAGGGAATTTGTGCAGTAAATGATAACAACAAACTTATTTTTAAAGCTTTTTGTAGTAGGCCTCCACTGGGGGTAAGAATTGACCTGAAAAGAAAGAATAAAGCATTGTTTAATGTGTCTTTTTCCTCTATGGACTCGTCGCCGAAAAAAATAAAGTTGATGAATGACATTTTAACGTTAATAGTTGTATAGATGATTATTCGCTCCAGACGAACTTGGGTTAATCAATAATATCTAAGTCAGTCAATATTCTAAGTTCATATACTTTTTGCATTACTTTATCATTAATTTACCCTGCAAAAGGACACCAAAAAGGTTGACCCAATAAGTAATTTATATAAATTTTATTTATACATAAATGAGTATTTGATATTAATGATTTATAAAATAGAAGGCCATATGGACAGACTATTTAAATATATAACAAAACCTATAACCAAAGAAAAACATTAGATGTATGTATTGAATTGCTGGATTGTGAAGCGTATTCATAATAAATATTCGACTTTTAAAACAGCCAAGTAAGATATCTCTCCATAGTCGTGTGTCCTAAAAAGGCGCGTAGCGACATGTGCCAATGTATTGCCATATTACAAGCATGTACAATATTTAAAATATTTCAGTGGTTCCCTCTGCATAATAACATTTTCATGAAGCCTTGAAGACATCAAAATGATGAATGTTTGGAGGTAAAATGCTGGATTTACGCTGAGCTTCAAATAATAAACAAAATATTGACTTAATACATACATCCAGTAAAAAAATGGAATTATTTCAAAGGCAACCTATAGTACAATTAGTAGTATTTTTATGGCGAAAGGTCTTTTTATATTTTCAAACCTCAATACACACCAAAGCGGTCATTAAAGTCTATTTTCTGTTTTCGTTTGCGGAATCGCCGACGGTGTTTTCGGAGAGATGATGACTGATGTCGAAGTATCTCTTGTGTCCTCCTCCCTCTCCTCCTCCTCCGCGTCGAAGTCGAACATCCCCAGAGGACTCACGAAGAATCTGTAGTTCCTTGTGCATTGTATTAATCTCAACGTCATTGAGGGTTTGATAAATGTTTCGAAGTTGATATGGATCAACGTTGAGATCGTAGTAGGTTATTATACCAGAGACAAACTCACAGTAGAGATAGTTGTGAGTATCGTTAACGGTTCGAAGGCACCAGTAGGTATTTGTGTTGCTGTTTGTGCAGGCACAAAAATATCCGTCTGAAAAATGAGGGTTAATTGACTATATAAATATCAAGAAAATAAAACCTATTAGAAAGACAAGGCGCCATTAATATAAAAAATATATTTATAAGCTTGAGTTTACCCCGCATATTCTTAATTACCAGACTTATCAAGTTTGTCAATTGAGCTTGAATATAAATCCGTTGGCGTGATTTAGATATTCTACAACGTGTCTGACTTTATACGCTGACATAAAATCAAAAGTTAATGTTTATTAGAAAATAAAAGCAATGTACACAGAAACAAAAAAAACTACATTAGCCGTCATATGATGATATTTTGTTTTGTGAAGTTTATCAATGCTAGTCGTTAAAGAAAGGAAAGTTAAGAAATATGATGATTATTACTATCAAACAGAAGCTGACGATTGTATATGATATTTATTTTCTGTTGAGTATCTAGTCAATATATCGACTGGGCGACTATATTTCATCACCATTCAACAAATTTCAAAATGAAAGCAAGCCAAAATCGGGAATCAAGGAAACAAAGATATACGAGAGCAGTATTTAGGCTTGCTTGCTCCAATAACGAAGAAAGGAACCCGTCCTTCTTAATATTTTGTTTGGACCCACATTAATGTGTTTTGCTAAATGAACTCACCAGTCCAAAAAGGAGCTGTTTTCCAATGATCATTATCATGTGTGAAGCAATTAACGCTTTGATCATTGTTGTTGGCACTGCAGTTTTGAAGCTTCTTTCGTCGTCTTTCCTTTCGTAGTCGCTTTTCCTTGCGTCTTTGACGCAGTTCCTTTCTTCGCAATCGACGACGAAGCCTTGCTCGCTTAAGTTTTTTCTCTTTTAAATCGACGATTCTCCAAAACTTTGAGTTTCTTCAAATCTCGAAGGGCCCTAAAATAAAGTGAAACAAGTTTATTGGTCATGTATTCGATCGGATTCTAAGAGGGTGCAAGAACAATATATTGACTATATAATAATAATTAAAAGTATATAATCCTGAATAAATATGTCGCTCAGCCACAAAACATTTTCATAATATACAAAACTAAATACGTTTTCTTTCAAACTTTTAATATTTTTAAGTTTGCAAAAAAAGAAGATTTTTCTTCTTTAATTAGGTTTGATATTAGATTCAATATATAAATACTATCAACTTTATTTGACATGAAGTCGGCCTTTTCATGTATGACGGGATGAGCTCTGCAATGGGACCCATTATCAGATGTTTTTTTTAAGCCAATCAAATAGGAAAGGAAAAAGTAAACCTTTTATTATAATATTGTACTTTTCTTTTGAGAAGTAAAAAATTATTGCCATCTGATTTGAAGAGTTCTTAAACAAGTCTAAATATATGTATTTTTAAATTCAAACGATTCTTACTTTGAGTTACACCTGCAGGAGGAGGATTCTTTCTTTTCGTTGGGTGTGGTGATGCCTTCTTCTATCAATAATTCGTCCATACTCGTATATGGATTCAGGCCTTTCATCAAGTCTTCATATAGGTTATTATTCGATGTTCGACTTGAGGCCATCTTGGTCTTTAAATGCTTTCTTATCTCCTAAAAAAGATGCAGGGGGGGGGGGGAAATATGAATTATAATTTGGACTAAGGTCACGCATTTATTCAGAGCTGGGACTCGGTAGGAGAAAAATCTACCGCCGTTATCAGTAGTTGGCAGCAAGTAGTATTTAATCGTATATATAAAAAACCACCGTCTGTGGTCATATCTTGGATTCAGTACCGCTGATTAGTGATTCGGTGGATTTTATTATATATCTACCGAATACCGAATATCGATCGGTGCGGTAGATAAGAATTTGAAATATAATACATGTTATTTTTATATAAATCATAGTTGCACTCGGATTTTGAAGGAAATGGAAGGCAATAGCAAACAATGATTTCCTTAGTTGTCTTTTGTTATACGTTGTCCGGGGTTGTTTATTTATTTTGCAAAGTTCAACTTCTTCACACCAGGTAACAACGCTTCCAGTTCTAAAGACCGATTTATATTCGGTATTCACAGCTCTGATAGATTATGAAAAATCAATATTTGGCTACAAAAAAAGCTACTACAAACGATTGACAAAATAATAATGTAATCAGTTGCTGTAATCGGTAGATTTTTAATTGAACAAAAAGATCGGTGGCGGTATAGTGTTTTTTAATCGTCTGTAGTACTGTCTACCAATCTACTGATTATCAATCTCTTAGTCTCAGCTCCGATGGATATTTTTCTTACTTTCAATTCAAAGAGTTGGGCACGATATCTCTTGATTTGTTCGTTAATGTAGGACCTTGAGCTCTTGAGAGACATTTTGTCCTTGTACACATGGACACTACAATCCACTTTTTTGTCCTTGTTGAGTCGGCAGTCAAATGGGGGAGGGGTTGGGGGTGAGGTTGGTAGGCTGAGATGAGTGGTGTTCATTTGTTGCTGAAAATAAGACAAATTTAAACGTCCGCGTTCATTGAGGCCTGCCATGTATAAAACAAACCTGTAACAAGTGGTCGAGATCATCAGATATATCTTCAATAATAAAGTCTACTTCGTCAATTTCTTCTTCGGCGATTTCGTCTAGAATGTCGTCTTCGCTCCTCAACATATCTGGATTGCTCCGTCTTGTTCGAAAGCGGCGACGATTTCTGGCACGACTCCTGAAAACATAACAATAATAATGGAATTAAATTTAAGAAAAACGACGCTTAAGAAGTCTCATTATCTGTTGACACAGACGTTGAATAGTAGAAAAAGACATAAAGTCGATAACAGGACTCTAAGGAATTGCTAAAACTATGCTGATTAACTGACAATTATGCTAAAACAGTTTTTCAAGGCTAGGCTATTGCGGACTAATAATAGATATCAAGAGGTTCAGATGTTTCAAAAAGCAAATAAATACCACTCAAGCCCAAAAGCTTCTTTAATTCAGGAGAAAATAATATCTTTGCTTTTTTAACAATACTATATTCAGATTATTCAGAAAAATTGTTTGTTTACATATGTGGCGTGGGAACATTATTTGCATATAGGATTTTTTTGGTGAAAATGAGACTGACCTATAATAGTATTCTTCATTTACTCTTCTCCATTTTTTACTTATATTTTTTTTCAATTAGCCCTCTAATTGATACAATATTTAAGGAATAATTGTCAATCAAGAAGCTAATCAAATGAAAAATTGGCCAGGAATATTGGCATCATCTTGCGCGCTCTTGTGTTTTTAACCAATCATATTACGTTGTTCATAGTTAATGTACGTTTTCAAATATTAAAATATAATAGGCAGTAGTCTCCCTTTTTACTTGTACTGTTTTGAATTGAGATCCCCCCTTCTTTCTCTTTCTCTCCCTCTCTCTCTTCAAAGCATAATTCTAGCCATTGTTTTGTTGGAGCATGTGATTGGTGGAGCTTCATGTCGATGCGCAGGGAAACTAACATGAATATTTGTAATGATTCCACGACAAATTACGGCCTTCCATATTTGGAAGGATATTGCGCATTGAAAAACCTTTGATTGTAATAAACAATCGACATAAAACAAACTACAAACATCCAACTAATATGATCGAAAGTCAGTATTTTTGTTTTTTGTATATAGAACGTATAATTTCAAATCATAAAAAATGGAAGCATCATCGTATGAAGTAAATATAGCCAAAAATAAATATAATAGTTTTTCTCCTTTTCTTATATTTCGTTCTGTATTCAAATAGTGTTTTCGCGTCACATATGTATAAGCCGAATTCTAGCGTTCGCCATGATCCAAAACAGCGAACCCGCGTATTTGGTTATAACAGAGCAAATGTACAATAAATCTAGGGGATTGAATTTGAGGGGGAAAACTTTCCAGATATTTCAAAACTTTATATGTTTAGCGATATCTCAAATCCCGTTTTTATTTCAATCGTATAAAGACACTGCCAGACTTGAGAAGTAATGTCTGCTATATTTGCTGACACGTATATGTGAATCATGTCAAGTTATGACAAAACCCGGCTGACACAACAGTGTAAAAGGAAAATTAAAATTATAGTGAATGAAATAACGAAACTAGTTTATTATATTTACAATTAAAGGTATAGCTTTTGGCCAAAACAACGAATATATATTTTTAACTTACCTGGAGAATCTGGAGAGATCGGATCCCATATAGAAAGGGCTTCCCTCCAATTTCTTTTGTCTGTTCCCAGTCTTTCCAGCACATTCACAGTCTTTTCCAGTTTCTGTAGCGCAGAGTTGATCAAGCGATCGGAGAAGGAGTCTCGTCTTCCAGCCGTGAGAAGTCGTCCGGAGGAATGGTGACATCGCTGCATTTTCCAGTCCCCGTTCTTTCGTCGAACGCACTTCCGCTCCTGGTAGAGGCGACAGGGGCTCTGGTAGCGGGGCTTTTGACACTCGGCCATGAGGCGCTCCCTCTTGGTCACCTTGGGCTTCTCCAGGAGAAGGGGGCCAACAACGTTGGATCCAGGGAGAGGCACTTCGTTACGATCCGAAAAGTCCTTGATGTAGTTATAGCGGGCATGCGTCATTTTCCCTCGTTCCACGAGGAAGGAGTTACGAAGAGGCTCCTTTGACGACCTAAAGCGATACCATTGCATTATAGAAATTGTACTCTATAGTTTCTTTGATTTGAATAAAAAATAAATTTATAACAACTCCAATGGCCCTCCATCCTCGACCCCTAAATAGATTTGAAGGCTCACATACTTGTCAAAATTAATGGCTTCTCCATCCATGTGAACCGGAGTATCAACGCCAGCGAGCTTCAAAAAGGTAGGTGCGAGATCGATGTTCACCACGATGTCCTTTCGGATGCTTCCCCTCTCGATCCCAGGTCCGCGCACGAAGAAAGGGACCTTAATATCCACGTCAAAGGGAAGGCCTTACCCTTCACAAGGCCAAACTGCCCCAGATGATATCCATGGTCCGAGGTGTAAAATATGTAGTATTATCCAGTTCTCCAGCTTCTTTTAATTCTTTGACCAGCTATGGGGCACAGAAAGAAGTTTTTAGAAATGTTTGAATTATGTAAAAGTGAATGCAATCGATTGACTTATTTCTCAAAAAAGTTATATACCATATATATATATATATGCCTCAAAGTCAATATATTAAATTAATATAATTTGAAAGCCATCTAAAGAGTACAAAATTACGATATTGAAAAGTGATGTACTCAAGAATAAGGAATGCTGTTATAACAATTCTACAATATAATACTTCATGTCCCTAAAATATTGTTTATGATGACTGAATTTTAAAGGCATTTATTCGCAATCATCTGTAAAACATTAAACATTTTATAAAAGTACGACTTCCACACCAAAAACACTTAATACCAAAGCATTATTTAATTCGATCAGTAGAACCTTTGAACCCTCAGATTATGATTTTATTGTTCTTATTGCAAGTAAAGCCCGACCACAAATATTAGGTTGCTCCATAAATAAAGAGGTCGACCAATTAAAACTCAAAATTTTCATCAGATCCAAAAAAAAACTTCTCAGTCAGTACACATATTCCCCTCCGACTGCAATGACGTCGTGGCAGTGTCCCCGGAGCTTCCTGAGTTGATCGTAGAGCTAGTCTTCACTAACCCTCCTCATCGCCCGCTGAACGGCGAATGTAGCCTCCTCATGGCCCCCAAGCTCGTCCGTGTGGGGACGTGCATTGTCCCACATGAGGAGACAATCTTTTAGCCGGATCTAGTCTTTTTTCAGGCTGAGAAAGCGCTTCCCAGTCGTCCTCATGTACTCTATCATGGTGTTCCGGTCGGCTGTGGTCCCGGCAGGTAGTGCAGTGATCGATACCCGCCTCGGTTTGTAGGTGAAGCCCATCAGAATCATCGTCTTCCTCGCTGTCTGTTTCATACGGGGGGTCGAGAACCGGGCCCCGTGGGCTCCGCCCAGACTTGCTTCCGCTCCGCCAAATCCCAGTAGAACCAGGACTTGTCCTGGACTAACAGATGAAACCCCAGAAAGTCCTCCCCATGGTCCTGGAACAGCTTCAGGAGGTCCTGACAGCACTTCACTCACTGCGTCTTGTGGGTTCAGAGAGCTGGTGAGGGACGAGCACGCTGAGGAGGTTTCGGAGCCCTAGATCCTCCGTCAGAAGCCTGAAAACAGTTATAGATGGTAGGGACACCTCTGCAGCAACTTGTCGAGTGGTCATCCGGGGTTATCCTCGACCAGGCGCTTCACACGAGCCACATTCTCTTCTGTCCTCGTCTCCCGGGGACGTCCAGGACGGGTCTTCTTCTCCAGGGCAAAAAACACCCTTATCAAACTCAGTGTGCCATCTCTGGAGGGTGGAGAGGCCAGGGCAGGAGTCAGGAAAGGTAGAGCAGGTCCACGTGGATCTCGTTGACTGTCCTGGCGAGCTTGATCCGGATCAAGAAGTAGGAGCGAAAGTCGGGTGTCTCCATTTTCAGCGGCGAGTAGAATGAATGATATAAATGACACGATTACTCACCTTATATACTAACCTGAGTGGCGCCATACAGTCTGTTTCCATGCAAAAATATGCAATAAGAACGCTCCCGTTGAAATTTTTGAGATAGCGTGTGAACTTTTCGAGATAGCTAACCTACCTCATTATTATTGAACAACCTAATATTTAAGATTCTATTTCCAAGACATACCTTTTCGATGGCTTCATCCACGGATTGAAGAGTTTGAAGTCGTTTGGTCATGAGGAAATCCGTAAATTTCTTTTGAACTGGCTCCATTCGTTCCGTGACCTGCAAGATCCACTGTTTGTCGGGATTCGGAGCATAGTCATAGGCTGGAGTGCTGAAAGGAAGCAATGCAAATACACACATTAAACATTAACTCATATCATCATTTTAATATTGCTCTGCATAACAATTATGTTACGGACATTCCGAATATAAATTTAAATAATTAAGATAGAGAAACTTTGTTCTACAAAGTGATTTCTTGTTATAAAAAAGGGAGTGGCAAGAACTATAAAGAAGTTGGCACTATGAAATAAAACGTCACTTCACTCACGGCAATAATTGGAAAGCAGTTGGCATTATAAATTACTTCACTTGTGGATTGAATATCAATTCAGACATAAGAAATTATGACAGTTAATAATTTTTTCAAGGACCTCGATCAAAGTCATTTAGGAATCCTTTGAATGGAAATGTTCTATAGAACATATTATCATTAAATAAATAAAGCAACTATTTATACTTGGGGTAAAAGGACGTTCTATTGTGTTTCATCATGTCGATAAATGGATCATTAATCATACTATTTGACTTAGAAAAACGTGGGAAATTGTGCCTTTGACTGAAAAATATTTTTATTTGCATAATGGCATAATGAAATGGTTTCATTTTTAAATCATTTAAATACTTACATATATATTAACTAATATTTAATAATAAAGACAGCTCCTAGAGTGTATCACTACCGGCTGATACGGATTAAGTTCCGGTGAGGTGGGTCCAATCTAGGACCTAAGCAAACAAACAATGTTTATTTGCGATAATTAACTATTTGGTATCCTATTTTAAAATACGTTTAACTCTTTATATCATTATTTTATAAATAATGTATTAACATTCATAATATTATATCATAAAAACATTCTCATCAATCATAAGCTTACGAATTATTATCTATAACAATATAAAAATATTTCAGAGCCCCATCAAAATTATTATTCTTCCTACAACATGTCTCTAAATTATAATTTACGACTTTCTATTATACAACAGCAATTTCCCTTTTTAAAGCAAAGTTGATCTATTGTTAACAACTCATGCATAAGAAGCAACATGATTGATCAAGAGACATCAATGGACTTTTAAAATTGTTAATATAAATAATGGCCGAACGGGATCCGTCCAAGGAAAAAGGAAATTATCTGGCGGGAAGTTTAAATATTCCATTAGAAAAGGAAAGGGAGGAAAAGTATTTTGGTTGTTCTGCGAAAAAATAATCAAACCCATTTATCATATGCCTGGTTGTAGGTTTAGTGAGATTTGCTGATTGACTTTCATTGATACTAAGAATAGTGTCTCATCCATGAGGGCTATTGCTAGAGTTATGTAACCACCTTATGCCAGTAACTGTTCAAACCAATGCCGTATTTTGACCTCCTTTCATAGAACTGATGTTAAAACCTCGCCTAACAAACTTAAGAAGCTTGTTTATAAGTCAAATTGACCACAATAAAATTGATTTGCTGGAAATATGGCGGTTAATATTAAAACTCGATGTTCTACTGAACTGATGGTGGATGAGTCCGCTATTAGGGCATGTATGAATAAATACAGAGTTGGAGGCTTGTATTTAAAATTGCCAGAAACGAACGTAATCAATAAAAAGCCATTTGTGTCATGCAAATTTTCTTCTCACTTTCAATAAAGCTACAAGAGGAAGAAAAAAGTTAACAATTTTAATTTCTTGCATTAATACTTCTATTTTTATGCTAAAAAATAACTTTTTTACAATTGGGATTTAAAAAAAGCCAAGTACACTGCCTTAAGGAATCGAATGCTTCCTATGGGACAAACAATTCATTATAGATTCAATTTACTATTAAAGGGATGTTTGGAGCTCCACAATTAAAGACCGAATTTGTGAAAATAAAGAATATTTAAATGACGTCATTGGTTGCCACCGTTATTTTACTCCCTAAATCATTGCTGATGTTTTTAAAAGTATGAAATCATTTTCCTGGTCAATGCAACGAGCCATCAAGTCAATTATGGGATTTGATACACTCCATGCAGTGCATTTATACTCAATTAATATAAATATTACAACATAATGCATCTGTTAAGCATCTCAACACAGTTGCATGAGGCTGCATTTGTTATTCATCATGCATCCACAGACTTTCTACATAAATGCCCAAGTAGATAACTTTTGAATGAGGAGGGATATAAAAGTAACTAATATTTCTTGGCATATTGAGGGTTCGATGGAATTGCATCCGTGTGAAGATAAATGCATCCTTCATCAGAAAATACGAAGTAAAAATAAAAGTTGTCAATTGAAAAGACGGATGTTTATTGGTTAGTTCGCTAGAAATACATTCCTTATCAACACCAATATGCGCAAAGGGACCATCAGAAATGTAAAGCTTGAAAGTTAATAGCAACCTGAGATAGAAAGAGAAAAAACAGCTGTCGATTTTAGCTTTCATTTTCTTCCTCTACTTATACGAATAAAATATTAATGTTTTTTTTTCCATTGCATGTATAAAACAATATTAACTAGAGGCATATATACACTCAGAGAGTGCAAACTCCGCCGTCACGGGGTCCTTATGAGCCTTCCGAGGTGGATTTTTCACGACTGGGGCGGCGTAGAGGGACGGGGGAGGGTTCCCTCGACGGAAATTCCGAAAGGAAGACGCTCCCGGCACCCGATTTCACAGCACAGCGACATCTATTGGCAGAGTAGGCTAACTTGAAATATTTATTAGTATTTAGCTCATTTTGTATGTTAATTCTGCACTCAGAGAGGCCAAAATTTAATCACTTGTTTCTTTTGGCATTCCAACATCTCCACAAAGTTTCATCCGAATCTGTTACGTACTTTTTGAGTTATCCTGCTGACAAACAAACCAACCAACAAACCAACGCCAGTGAAAACAATACCTCCTTCGGCGGAGGTAATATAGTAGGTTAGTGACGTACATATTTATTGCCATATAAATGTTCTATTTTTATTGCTATACCCTAATCGACAGCTGTTTTTTCTCTTTCTATCTCAAATTGGTAAAACATTCATCCATACCCAATATCAATAATATCAAAACTATATATTAGCCTGGATTATATCATTGCATCATATATAAACTTTAACAAAAAATGCTTATATGTGTGAAATTCAAATTTCACAATCCGTCAACTCATATATGGTTATCAGCAACAAAAACAAGAAAAAAGAAGAAGAAAAGGCCTTCTACAGGATAAAAAAGTATATAATATGCTCATGATACATTATTCTTTATCCAATAATCCCTCCAAAGACAAATATGTGCTAAGAAGAGACATACAACAGATGATAGGATTTATATCCAGATATATGTATATAATATTCATTTATGTGAATATTTCATTGTGAAAATGGTGATGATGATGAGAACGGCAAGTTTTATTCGGGGAGAAGGATATGTGCTATGTATAACATAAGATCATTAGGCTTATATACACAACACATAGTTGCAAGGATTTGAATATCAATGAAGAAGAGTAAAATATGTACATGACAAAATAAACAAATTGTAGTACACACATAGGGAGTCGTAGAAGGAAGGGTTGGTGGATCTTCTGAGGGAGGAGTGACCCACTGACCTCAATACTTAAGAACACGGAGTGTTTTTTTTCTTTAACCCGGGGGAATCCTCCCCTGAGCGATAAACGAACTGGATTGGAAGTTGTTATTTCATTTTTGAATATATTAATTAACAAATTTATTTATGATTTTTTTCCATATATTTTGGCAGCTTTAAGGGCTATAATGTAAAATTATATTTTTGTCTTATTTATGCTTCTATGTACTTAAGAAAACTGAAGTGAAGCCAATCCTCCACAAGCTTAAAATGTGCATGAATTGGGTATTTGTCTATGTATACAAAAGCTTAGTTTATATATAAATTCTAAACAGCAGATATCCCCCTTCATCAGTCCAAAAATGATATGAAGCCAAGGCCGATTGAATCTATGGTTTATGTGTAAGAATGCAAAAAATCATGATTATTGTAAATGACAATGTTATGAATGTATTCACTAGGAATTGATCTATTGTACCTAGATTTATATCATGAATGAACGAGCAAAAAATAATAATATGAAGCCAAAGTATCCATTGAATTAAAGAAGAAACGAAAGCAAAGTATCAAATTCTGATAGAAATGAAGTGAAATAAATTTTAGGCCTATATTTATTATTAGGAAAATCTATTATTTAACAAAATAATGATTTATTTTTGTATGCCGATGGTTTGAAATAATCATAATTATTATTTTATTATTATTATAGTTTCATCCCGCCCCCCTCCCCATTGTGATTGTTCCTTTTCTTCAATGAAGGAAGAAAAGTCTTAGCTTCATGGTGGTACACAAAACCATTTGTTTTCCTGAAAAAATGTAGGAAATCTTTTGATGTTCCGGAAATTAAAAAACATAACGAAGTTTTTATAGGTCTTCTTCCCCTTCCGCTGTTTGTGTCTGTGACTCAAATGATCGTATACACACACACACACACAAAGAAACCGTTATTTGGAAGGGGATAAAAGCATACTTTTCCTTAACACTTGAGAGAGTTTCTTTGTCCAACAACCTACAACATAAGATGACAACAAACTTGCTTATTTGATATGATGGGCTGCCTTGATTCTCTCCTATTATCAAATTTTGCCCCTATCTTACCGTTATTTTTGTTTTAGCACAAGCTTTAAGGATAGATATGTAAAAAGGGAAACTTTACCGGCATGCGCTTCACACGCCCATATTTGGTGTTGTCAAAAAGCCTGATTGAAATTGAAAAATTTGATTCTATATCTTTTTTGATTTTTTTGTTTGTTTGTTAGTTGTTTAATAGAAAAGGGAGTTGTAATAATATAGAAAATGATGTTTTTAAATAAGAAAAATATTTTTGTGTTGTTGCTGTTGTTGTAGAAAGTGATATATTTGATGTTGATGGAATGGAGAAAAAGTTTCCCTTTATTATCTTATTTGTTGCTGTTCATAAAAACGGACATACATTTGAAAATATATTTATACACATAGCTTTTGAAATTGATAATATTTTGTAAGCTTCTTTCAACATGGAACCGAAGGTCCCTCAACGCTACGGTCTTGTGACTGCAAGGTCAGGTATTGAATATATTCCCTACAAATGTAACAGATCGCCATTGATTTGTTTTATTTCAATTGTTTTCCGGTAAAAGAGTAGCAACATAAAGTAGCGAAATAATTGATAATGTTTTAAATAAAAAGTTAATATTAGAGTTTTAAGAGTATTATTGCCAAAATGAAGACATTTTTCTCCGTGTCTTGCAACTATATTTTTTTGTTGATGCATCACTCTTTCATGATCACATCTTGAATTGCGGGGCGTTTTGTGTAGGTTTAATTAGTTAAGCTGGGTTGTTGTAGGTATGTGTAGGACAATTATCTCAATGCTTACACGGCATTTTTTTGTTGTTATCCCTTCATTTGTACTCAAAAACTGCATGGCACTGTGTGTATTTCTATAATTTATTGTAACCCAGCTGCTGTCAATATATATATATATATATATATATATATATATCAGGAAACGACCGGGTACCCGGTTGTTTTTTGAGCGTCCCGTCCCGGCCCGCTGTCCCGTTTTTTTAGACACAGGGCCGTCAATATTGTTTCAATATTTCGTTTGTCACAAAAAAAAAAAAAAATCATCACTTCAGAAACTTTTTGTAGATTCTTTTCTAAAAAACGTCGTTACTATTTTGGAGATTCCTTTCTAAAAAAACGTCATCACTTTTTGGAGATTCTTTTCTAAAAAAATGACATCACTTTTTTTTTTTTTTTTTTCAGATTCTTGACTTTAGAATGTCGAAGGAACGTAAATATATATTATGGACCGGCCCGGGTCTCGGTGAAAAATGGTGTCCCGGTCGTTTCCTGATATATATATATATATTCCTTGAATGCCAATCAAAAGTATTTAAAAAATCGAGTTATTTGAGTTGAATTGATAATTGTTGTATAAGTGAAAAGATATGATAAGTGGAGCCAAGGTCCGTGTGGTAAGGTCTGGGCAATACAAAAACAAACATGAAGCAGTGTGACTACTCAATGACGTCACCGGAGAACGAATATATCTATCTATCTATATATACATATTCGTTCCCCAGTGACGTCATTGAGTAGTTATATTGCTAGGATTACGTGTTTATTTTTGTATTGCCCAGACCTTATTATAGAGACCTTAGGTATTATCTATTATCTTTGGGTGGAGCCTTACCTAGAACAGAGTCTTTACAAGGATAGACACGGTTAACAGCTATGCATCAAATACCGTAAGTATATTTTATTTTCTTCTTCTTTTTCACAGGTTGTGCTGGAATAACATTCAATCCACGTGCGGATTAAGTACAAATTTGCTAACACAAGCGTAATAAAAATGAATCAAATTCCCTCCTTCTCTCTCATCATCAAAGGAAGGACAAATCCATAAGACGTAAACAAGACCTGAATACATATATACTTTAGATATATATGTAAATATATTGTATACACTAATGATCAAAGGAATTCAATAAGTTAAAAAAAATTGGTAGTGCCTTAAGGTGGTAACAAGAGGACACTGAGATGTGGGAGTTCTAACTTTATGCTAGATTATACCTATGATAAGTATATTTTATTACATGTATAAGGAAGTATAATCAAACCGTAACAGGACTAGCACCCCCAGACAATCACCCCCCGGACATTTACCCCCGTTAGTAATATTTCTTATCTCTTATAGTCCACTTATTAAGTTAACTATGTTTTCCAGCTATTAACAAAGGTGACGTCACTGGTAAAAACTTTCTTGATTCCTTTTCCGCTGCTTGCGAAGACAATGGGACTTGGATATCTTTAAAAAAGCCACAGGAACACGTTTTTGGTGTGAAGAAAGAATATAATATATTGAGAATAAAATTTATATGTCAACTTATTTGAGTGGATGAGTTTTGATCATAGTCTTCGATTTAGGACAAGTGGTCCTTGAGAAATCTTAGGAAAATAGCTTAGGACCTATATGAGATAAATAAGATATCTTGAGTTGATAGTTTACAAACTGTATGATTGTCAGTTGTACATAAATAGCCCAGATATAAGGTCTAAGACACAAAATTTGCAAATTTATGCACATTTAATTAATACATATCCAATTCTAAAGGACTGGACTGCGTACTAACCAGTGACGTCATCTTGTTAATAACTAGAAAACATAGTTAGCTCATAAGTGGACTTAATGAGATAAGAAATATTACTAACGGGGTAAATGTCCGGGGGGTGATTGGCAGGGGTGGTGCTAGCCAGGGGGTGATTGTCGGGGGTGCTAGTCGGGGGTGATTGTCTGGGGGGTGATTGCCCTAGAACCAATCAAACCTGCCTCTCTAGCGGGTAGTCAAGGGACTGTTAGAAAAAAATATGGCCGCTAAATACATAAGGTTTTATTTCTTATTTTTCTTCTATGGAAAAAATGGGTGGCTAGTCGGACAAGTGACGACTAAGGACAAGTAACTCCTCACAGGGATTTGACTGTTTATTCATTCTCAGATGAATCAATTATTTATTAAAGCTTTAAGTTAATTGAAGGTCAAATATGGCATCAGTTTAGAAATGATTGGAAGGCATGATAGTAGCGTTGTGTCGGTCCTTATCTTGGACCGAAGACTCCAGTCCAGTTCGACGGTCTTTAAGACCGATAGGACCGTTCCTAAACTGGACTTAATAAATTGGGACCGACACAACACTAATTATATGCAATGGAAATATAATTACTTCCACCTTTGATATATATATATATAAACACATGTGTCCTTCTTTAAATATTTATTCATATGCTACATGCCTTGCCTAAAACAATCACTGACTTTAAAGAATCGCAAACAATGACCATCTATGACGTCTAAGTAATAGATCCATACACCCCAAGAGTAAACCATCTATGACGTTATAGTTAACAAATCCATACTCCCCAAAAGTAAACCATCATACTCGATGTTTTCTATGAATATATATATTTTCACACAACAAAGACATCAAATATCTAAATAGGCTAGGGCCTAATAGGAAAGAGCGGACACCAACAACATCAAAAATATTTTTTCTACTTTTCCTTGTCAGCTGCCAATTCATATAGTCAATAATTAATATTAATTCATTTAAGATATGTTTGATTATATTTAAATGAAATTTGTGTTGTTGTAAAGGAAATGAATGATAAAGTAAAAAAACGCCCTATTTATGGAATAATTCTCGTTCTTTTTCTTCCTCCTTTTATATCAACAGTGCTCTGACTACTATTTCATTTTAGTTTCTGTAGGCTATCGTATTTGCAGGTATGAAATACTATAGACTTAAATATTTATAGTCTTTTTATAAGGGAATAATACTCCAAAACATTTGGAGATCCCAGTATGACAAAAAAAAACAATATTTCAACTCAAAAGACAATCAATTAAAAGTTCAAAGTTAATGTAGGATAACGAAAACTATGGAATTAAAATGGAATAAGAAATATATGAAAGATATATAAGGAAAACCAATTAAAGGAATTAAGTGATGCAGGCGTTGCAACAAAATAGATTAACACCTTATTCTAAATGCATTATTGATTTTGAGAGGGATTAAAAGTCAATTAAAGTTATTTCGCCTAGCAAAAAAAGGAGGAAGAAGCCTTTATTCACTTAATCATACGTTTTGAACAAATAAGTTTGTAAGTGAATTAAAAGTATGTTGCAATTATTCAAAAGAAAAAAGTATATTTTAATAAAATGACTTGTAAAGACACCCACCACTACTGGAAGTTGATAAACTATAAGTGTTTTATTATTTTAACTTTGATTATTTTTCTTAGAAAAATAATTACAACGTATTTATTATAAATAATTACACTAAAAGTAGAAGAGTTCGGGGCATTTGCTAGCTTTTCATTGTTAGAGAAAGACAGTGATAGAAAGATAGAGAGAGAGTGAAATTCATGTTTGTTTGTTTAGATCCTAGATCAGCCCCATCACACCAGAACTTAATCCGGTATCAGCCGGTCGTGAACTGTCTAGGACCTACCAATTTTATTTTTAAACAAAGAGTGAAATTCAAATATTTTTATCATGAAATATGAGTGATGTGACGTCATCGTGCACCATATTTCATGAGGGGAAAATATATTAGATGAATATATATATATATATAAATAAATGTATATATAAATATGGGTTTACTGTAATTTAATCGTGCGTAAATTATATTATATATGCGGGTCAGCGGTAGATTTAAACCCCATGGTACCCCCGACTAAGCGAACGAGTTTAGGTCTACAAAATAAAAAATAAATCGCACGGAAAAACGCTTCACTACAAAAAAGCTACATGACAAAAATACCGACGAGAAAAAGACGAACGACGAAAATACTTCACCACAAAAAAAGCTTGGCGACAAAAATACCCGCGACAAAAAGAAGAATGACAAAATTGACTGACTATAAAAGAGCGAGCGATGTATTTACTCGCGACAAAAAAACGGCTATAAAAAGGTCTGCGACGAATTTACGCGCGATGAAATTACTGGACACCATAAATATGTATTTGTACTTCAGTACAACATGGCTTTATTTTTATTTTATTTATTTTTATTTGTTGTAATTATTTTTACAACAATATATATCTATACTTATAAAAAAAGAATTCCGTTCATTCGTTCGTTCGTTCGTTTCCCTGTATCTCCCGAACGGGTCATTAGATCTTGACGAAATTTTCAGTGAATAGTTTTGTGAGCTCAGGGAGTGTTTTAGTGGGGTTGTCAACTCCCGGAAAATTCGTCATCGACATGCTTATTTTATTCGCCAAAACGTTTTTTGTCGATTTTTTAAAATTTACAAGTTAGATTTTGCCCAAAAACACTTTTTATATTGCAACATCGTGCTAATCAAATTTCAATAATGCCTAGAGATGGAGAGGGATGTCAATACCCAGCCTTAAGGAATACAATCCGGAAAAAATGGCAATGACGATGCAATGACGACTTTTAAGGAACTACTTCTCATAAGAAAATAACATAGGCACTCTATGAAACGACATAAAAATAACTTCTTTTTACAATGTTTAAATTCCCAGCCTTAAGGAACAAAAAAACGGAAAAAATGGCAATGAAGACCCAAGGACAACTTTTTAAGGAACTGATTTGAATATGAATATTCACATGTGATGACATCACTAAATTATTCATCTTCTTTTTACGATGTTTAAATACCCAGCCTTAAGGAATACGAAACGGAAAAAATGGCAATGAAGAGCTATGACAACTTTTTAAGGAACTGGTTTGAATATGAAAATCACATGCGATGATTTCACTGAAATTATTCGTGTGATTCCTTCTTTGTGTGATATTTAAATACCCAACCGTAAGGAATACAAAACGGAAAAAATGGCAAGGAAGACCCAATGACCACTGTTGAAGGAACTTATTTTAATATGAAAAGTCACATGCGATGACATCACTGAAATTATTCATGTCATTTTTTTATTTTACGATAATTAAATACTCAGCCGTAAGGTATAAAAAACGGAAAAAATGGCAATGAATACCCAATGTCAACTTTTTAAGGAACTGATTTTAATATGAAAAGTCACATGCGATGATTTCACTGAAATTATTAGTGTGATTTCTTCTTTGTGCGATGTTTAAATACCCAGCCGTATAGAATACAAAACGGAAAAAATGGCAATGAAGACCTAATGACAACTGTTGAAGGAATTGATTTTAATATGAAATGTCACATGCGATGACATCTCTGAAATTATTCGTGTGATTTCTTCTTTTATGATGTTTAAATACCCAGCCTTAAGGAATACAAAACGGAAAAAATGGCAATGAAGACCCTATGACGACTTTTTATAGAATTTATTTTAATATAAAAATCACACGGGATGACATCACTAAAATTATTGGTGTTATTTTTTTTTCATCCAGACTATTGTCAAGTTGGAAAATCCCGGGCAGCGCCGGGTAATATTCGCTAGTATATATATATAATCAAAACGCTTTCATCTGAAGGCACTATTTACTCAGTGTTTTTTATCATTAAGTAACACAAAGAGACGTGCCTAAAACACGGCAATATATCGTACAAAAATATGATTTGTATATTTTTCGTGCTCAATGTGTAGAGTGCCTCAGCAAATGTTATCTCCCTTACTTTATCAATTTAATATTGATTGAGCTAATAACAACAGACTAAAGACCATATCATTTATTTACTATTTTCCAACAGGTTTTTATATTACTTCGTTAAAGAATGAATCAAATATGATGATTAATCAGTAGAATGTAAAGTCCCTTGTATTGCATTCTTTAAACTAAGAAACATATGAACACTTAATAAAGGATATAAGTTACATTCATATTGTATGAGGAGGATATAAAAAGTCCCAAAAAAGTATTTTACCTTAATATTTGTAGTTTATAATTTAAGTTGCAATCCTTTTTTATGCATTTTGTACTGTATTTTTGTTTGATTATATATAATAAAGTACTGCCATTTTAAGAATGGCTGAGGAAGTTATATATGAGCTAAAGAACGTCTGCCTCTGACAATAAAGTTAAGAATAACCCCAAAGCAATTCCTTACTCTCTGAATAAAGCGCGGTCAAAAAGTTTTTTTTGTTATAACTTCTCAGAAGCATTATAGGAGTAAGGCTAAAGGAAAATAGGCATTAGGAGTTTGTTATTCGATTTGGTGAGTTCAATCATTTAATATACTTTAAGATATATCATTCTTATGGGTCAATACTTAGAAAGTAATATGATTACATTGCGAGGTAGGTTGTAATGTTTTCAAGTGAAGCCAATCCATGTTCAAAGTGATTTCACATAATGTAGCAGTTTGTGCTCACTTATTACCTGGCAAGCATTATTATTATATTTTCGTTATCTTTGCGGAGGAATAATACATACAATTATGCATAATTTGGGATGCATATTCGATAGGAATGCATATCAGAGCATGAAGAATTGTTTTGTTAAAAAAAGGGAGAGTGAAATATTGGCCATCAATTAAGTTTTGCTCATATAAACTAAAGCGTTGAAGTAAAGTGACGCTACCAGGACAAACCTTCTTTTTTTTCAAAAAGGAGATGGATCAACCGTAGTTCTTAAATATGCGCTAGAGGGTGTTTTATGAAGCAGCTGTTTCAAAATAATAACAAATGTAAACAAAAAAAAATGTACAAACCGTAGTTTATTTTTTTAACAATAGGTGCCGCTTATCCATTTAACATTTGAATGAAATGTTAAATGGATAAGCGGCACCTATTGTTAAAAAAATAAACTACGGTTTGTCCATCATTTTTTTTGTTTACATTTTCTTGTCGCGCTACTTTACTTTAACGCTTTAATATAAACGAGAATGCATTTAAACGACTCCTGTAAGGCAATTACTTTACTATTTTGTCTCAATGTAAGAAACTAATGTTTTTCGCGTTCATTTGAAAGGAGTAATACCAAAAATACAAAGTATATCAAAGGAAATTTGATTTCTAATGGGAGTAAAAATCTTTAAGGGATACAGACCAAGTATTTTTATGTATATATTTGTAGTTTCTTTGATTGTGAATAACGAGAGAGAGAGAGAGAGACAAAAAGTTCCTGCCCACAACCCAACATGTTTTTTGACACGTTATATCCAATAACTATTTACAAGTGTAAAAACTTAATGCAATTAATATTTTCACCTAAACTGAATTCCCAATGATAAAATCTATCAAATATTAATATAACCTATTTTGCCAATTTAATACACAATGACCTTGTAATGCCTTAATAACTAAGTTTTGACTCACTGATGCGTTGTCACGTTAAAGAAGAGATCCTGGTACTGTGGGGCGGAGTCTTCTGGACCATGGGGTCCTGGGTAACTAAGGACCATCATAACAGGCTTGTTTGACCGCTGTCGCTTTGACTTTTTGAAAAATGAGAGGGAGCTGTTTGTGATTAAGTCGGGGAAGTAGTCTTTGGCATAGTCCATGCCATGACGAATCTAAAATAAACAAATATATCAATAAATTAAATGTGACAAACCTTTACCATTGTCTCAAAATAACATAAAATTCAATTAATACACTTGGAATGCAAATGATGAGATTAAGGATATCTAAAATGAGGTAAAGGATTCCTTTTTGCAAGAACATTGATTTATATATGTTGCATTTGTGAGCATAACTTCAGTGATGCAAAAACGATATTTATTTTCCTTTTTTAACACGAATTCTTATATTTTATTTTCTCAAAAAATAAAGAGGGAGTCACAAATTATATATATATATATATATATATATATATATATATATATATATATATATATATATATATATATATCCGTTGGACGATATACTTATTTTGTCATTTTTGATATATTGATTTTTAAAATTACTTTATTTTTGACAGTTTTATCAAATCAACAGACTCATAAATAAAATACTTACTTTTTCTCCATTAAGATTGACTGTATAGTTATAAAATCGAGAATTTCTGACGAGTCCCATCCAATGCTTCCAGCCAGGTGGGATCCGTTCACCGTCGTATTTATTCAAATATTTTCCAAAGTACCCTGTAAACAAATAAAAAAGTTGCATATAAATAATAAACTATTCAAGTATATAATTCTCATTTGATCCTCGACTAGTATTTGATTCAGTCAAGTCAATGGTTAAATATTTTAGAACATAAATCAAATGCAGTATTTCCATTCTGTGAAGTAGCTACTATTCTCTAATCAATGCCAAGATTTGTAAAGTACTAACTTAGTTCAAAGCATTTTGGATTTGGATATTGAAATATTCCTCATAATTTATACGTTTACTCTTTTTTACTGGTACTATTTTAAAAAAATATCTAAGTTAAGTTTAAGATCATTTCATGACCCTCAAACTTGATTAAAACCAAGGTATTAAGAATATAATACATGTTTATTTCATGTTTTCAAAGATATTGAGACGTTAGTAATCCTATTATTATTTTTAACGTCATCAAAAATCTATTGTAACAATAATTTTTTATGATGTAAGCGGAATGAAGAAATTTCTAATGTAATTCCTCCCGCATACCAGTGTGACGTCATAAAAGCCTGGCAAGCGAGTTGTCAGCGTTCTTGGCAAATTGGACATATTTCTACATATCTTGATTAAAACTGCAATAAAAACATCAATGTCGATATAACTATTTTTTTACAATATAAATTTACGTAGTTTAAATTAATGTTACATATTTCAAGGTAACTCTATTTCAAATCCAAAAATTAGCTTTCCCAAGTAAATACTAACCTGTGGTATATCCAGCTTCTTCCAGATACGTTGCAAATGCTTGTGGCTCATGCTTATTGATCCACTCCGTGGAGGAGCAGTTATCGTTGTTTGTAAGGACGTTGTGATTGTGTGCATAGAGTCCTGTGAGCATGGAGCTCCGACTCGGACAGCACATCGGCGTTGAGACGAAGCCATTTTCGAAGTAAGCCCCTTCATCACGTAGATAACGATTTAATTTTGGCATGAATTGTAGGGAACCTATCGAGACACGAGAGAAGTAAAAAATAAATAAAATAATGAACGAAAAACATGTAACTAAAAGTTCCTAAATAGAAGAAGACAATAGTATCGATCAAAACGGTCTCAGCTGACGCCTGCTTAAATGACTTGTTCTAAATGCTCCATCTATCTATCTATCTATCTATCTCTCTCTCTCTATATATATATATGAACCTAACTACATATCTATTTAAACTATCTATCTGTCTGTTTCTATCCATTTAAAATAAGCTCTCACATTGGAAACATTTAAATTGTAGCGGGCAGTAACCTCTCTCACTAAATGTCAGAGATATAAAGGCATAGAGAGCTTATTGGATCCTTCAGAGAAATACGTCATTGTGTCCCGGATACAGCTGATCGATGTTTCTCTGCTCTTGGAGGGAAGATAAATACGTCATTGTGACCAAAATACAGCTGAACGATGTTTCTCTGCTAATTGGAGGGAATAAGCTCTATATATATTTATATCTCTATGCAAAGTATCCATATCTTCTGTGAGACATTCATTTTTTATTGACTGATAAATCTATAGATGCATTAGATGACATGCTATTTTACTACCATCATCAATAAACTTGGTCGCCAAATACTCTACAATAAAAGCCAATATTTTCCCCCTTTGTGTGTGTGTGAGTGAGAGAGAGAGAGAGAGAGGTCACATCCGGTTCTTTTATGATAGATCCTCATAAATGTATTTATATTGGTATCTACGGCGCCATTTTCACAGAAGGAATAATATATACATTGTTGTTCATAGGCAAAACTATGATATAATGCAATACAATATTCATTATATGGACGGCATTGTGTAAAGTAGACGTAATCGGATCCCATTGTTTTATTGCTCTATCGACTTGGGTTTGCAAATTAAAATGATTGCAACAAAAGTACTAATGAAATATGAGGCCATTAAAAATAATAATTAAATTTAGCTCCTTTCTCTTGATCACAGCATTTATGTGTGAATGATTGTATTAATTTAGGATTGTCGTTTCATAATAGAAATAACAATGTGAGGGAGATTTGATGCGTAATTATCACATTTTCCCTTGATTGCGAAATTTGTTAAACAAAGTTTAATTATATTACTTATACCAAATATAATTAGAACCATAATAAATAACTAATGTTTATAACAGTCACAGAAAAGGATAACTAAAGTTGATTCTAGCTGTGCATTAAAATTAGTATATTATGTTAAAATTACGTATTAGTTTAGTTTACTTATAATATATATTATATGCAACTCTTGTAACAATTTAATTGTTCTCCTTTTAGCATTCTAAACTTGGGCTTTTTAAGGAGTTTTATATATGACAAGTACTTTTTCTTGCTTATTCGATTCGATAAAATTGAAGTAACATATTTATGTAAATAAGAAAGAATCAACATTATATTTGAACTTTCTTAAGTCCATTTTTAATAAAGTGTATCAAGCTGGATCCTCTCGGAAGCATTGAGGAACCTGCACATTCAACTTTGGGAATTTAGCAGGCTTCCACCGAGCAAACTAGCTCTCTTGTATAAGAAATATCCCTAAGAATAACAAACGGATACCTTTTTCTTCTATGGGATTGTTAAAAAAATAATGATAAAAAACAGTTGGCATTATAAAATAAGGCATTACTTCACTCGCAGCTGTTGAGAAGGAGCTAACATCAAGTCAGAGAGAAGAATATCATCTTTAGGAACATAAATTATCCTTCTAATGCGCCTCGATTCATATCATTTACGAATCCTTTTTATATATATTTTGCCCAATATTACGTTAATGAAGCAAATATTAATACTCAGAGACTTAATGTATGTTTATGTTTCATCATATCTGACGATAAATGGAGCATCTATTAGACTATCAAGACGTAGGATATATATATATACATAGGCGTAGGAGACAGGGGGGCAACTGCCCCCCCCCAAAAAAAATTCGGGTGAGTTCTCAAATTCGGACAAATTGGTTGAGGTATTCGGGCATTTAAGTTGAAGAAAAAATGTGAAATTATGAAAGCAACCGGATTTTGAAGAATAACAAATAAATATAATGTAATGAATAATAATGAAATTACTATAAAGAAAATATTAATCCACACAGCTTTCTTCATTCGATTATTTTTTCACCGATTTAACAGTTCTTCTTAAAATTCGGGCAAATTGAATGCTGTCCCCCCAAACCAAACATCTCCCCTACACCTATATATATATATATATATATATATATATATATATATATATATATATATATATATATATATATATATATATATATATATATATATATATATATAAAGGAAACATTGCTACCAACAGAAAAATATGTGTATTGACGAGTTTTATTAACATATAACAGCTTCTTTTATGTTTTCTTACCCAGCTCGACATCTTGGTCATCTGTCATGATGAGTATAATATTTGGCTTCTTATTCCGGCTGGCTTTCTTGTGATTTCGAGAATGGCGATGATGCTTTTTGTGATGGCCATGGGATTTGTTGACGAGGTGAGGAGAGCTCTCCTCCTCCTCCTTCTTCTTCTTGTTGTTGGAGCTCTCTTCCTGAGAAGACTCGTGTGCGACGAGCAATGTGACGAATAAAATGAATAGGGCCTTCAGGTCCATTTTGTACTATTATGTTGGTGGCAAGGATGATAAGTCACTCAGCAACTATAAATTGAATGTGGATGTCCGTGATTCTTGAGTCTCGAAAATTGGCATGATCTGTTAAGAGAAAAATAATGAAAATCTATATATATAATTTGTTAGTAAGAAAATGCTAATGACTTTTTTTAACAATTTAACTAAGCATTTATAATATTATGATACTCTTTTAAACATTTTGATGCGTATTTAAACATTCTGATACCCTTTTAAGCATTGTGATACCCTTTTAAACATTGTGATACCCTTTTAAATATTGTGATACCCTTTTAAACATTGTGAACCCTTTTAAACATTGTGAACCCTTTTAAACATTGTGAACCCTTTTAAACATTATGATATACTGTTTAACATGGATTTTGTAATATTTGTATTGATTCAATAAAACAACCGTTTTTATTGAAAAGCGATCAAAAGTGAAGTGTTTAACTAAGAACAATTATTTATCAAGTGGGTTCTATGAATAATTAAATATACTTTTTCAATTAATATGTTGATTCATGTTTGAAGACATAAATATTTGCAAATCGTTGAAGCCTATTTTGCATTATAAATGCTCGGAAACAATTTTGAATAGAAGTATACTTTATTTCTCATTTATTTTAAATCAAACCAACTTATGTCCAGTGTAACATAATCTTTTAAGGACTCATAAGCATTGCTAAGCATTCATTTTTTACACATAAAACGTTACATCGAAAATGAACACTTTTATTCACAAAGTATAAAAATATATTACAGTATATTATAAACCAACGCTAAAGACCTCATTTTCTTGTAAAATATATATGAGGTTAGTCATTTTAATCATACTTTTATTATGACATGGTTTTATTCACCGCATATCTCGTTGATTTGTAACATGAAGCGACTTCAAATCATCATTGGGCATCACAACAACGGCTTAAACTTGCAGCATCATCAACGTCATGGTCAAATCCTGCTAAATAGTTACATATTTAGTTAAAATGACCCACCCTTTTTTTAACAGAGCACGTACAAATTATTCAGCTCCTCGTTGTCAAATCAAAAAACGATTCGAAACCTGGCAAGGAACCACCTATCAGTCGGTAGAAATGGGGTGAACCCTCGTGTTTTGCAAGCCCCGAAGAAGAAGAATATATTAATAACCAGAGCTGCGACTACTGAATTTAAATCAGTATTTATAACTGGAAGCGTTGTTACCTGCTGCTGTGAAGAAGTTGAACTTGGCAAATGAATAAACAACTCCGGAGCTCAAAAAGCGCATTTAATATCGGACAACGACTAACAAAAGACAGTGAAGGAAATAAATTATTTGCTATTGCCTTCCATTTCCTTCCAAATCCAAGTGCAATTATGATTTATATAAAAATAACATGAATTAAATTTCAAATCATCTCCAAAAAAATATATAACAAACTATGTACTAAATTATCTTTTGTTATAAGTTGTCCGATACTAAATGCATATGAAGAAGTCACAGAGCAGATCCATAAATAAATTTATCTTTCTTTATTATCTACCGCATCGATTAATATTCGGTAGATATATAATAAAATCTTTCGAATACCGAATCGGCGGTAACGAATCTCAGCTATGTTAATAACAATCAATATTATTTCGTCTCTTAATGGATATCTATCAAATGTCTACACAACTAATACAAAGTATAATAACTCTTGTCAAAGGACTAATAACTCTTTTCAAAGGACTAATAACTTCTCATTTATGGAAATTAAATAATCACACGTGATTTGAGGTCACCCAGATGGAACAAAGGAGATGAGAGACTCATGATATTTTATTGAGGTTAAGGCTGTAAAAAAGAGATCCAACCAATATTAAATACAATGATAATATATATATATTTATTGTCAAGTGGATAATTAATAATAAAAGGGCCATACATATACTTAATATTGATCTCTTTCTGTACGATAGGAGGTCATTAGAAGGCTTATTTCAAGTAGGCGCATACCTATATATCAATTGATGACACACCCCTCAATTAATATTTTGTTAGGCCTTCCACGAGTTTGCGTTGATGCAAACTCTGCTATGGAAGAAATATATAAGTAAGAATATATATATCTTTTTCCTAAGTCGTGATTGGTTCAAAGAAAAGGCGAGAATAATAATAATAATAAAAACAGTCGGCAATAAAGTATCACTTCACTCGCGGCAGCTGTTGAGGAGGGAACATCAGCCATTCAAGAGAAGAAATTCATCCTTAAAAATACTGATGGACCTTCATCCAATGACGTCATTGGCGAATCCTTTGAATTGACTCCTCCTCCTATATTATATTTGACTGACTAAAGCAACTGTTTATTTTGTTATCTCATATCTATCGATAAATGGATCAAATGTAGAAAAATAAAGAAAACAGTGTTTTCAAATTACAAAAACATTAAACACTGCTTTTTCTGTAGGAGGAGCTACTGGAAGTCGCCAAAGCATTTAATTTTAGAATGCTGTCAGGTTACCAAAATTCTAGACCTTCTGAGGTCACTTTTTAACAATTTTTTTAATCTACAACTTCTTGAGTAAGACTTTGTTTACTTCTATATGTGTCTCACTCAAGACACCATTAATTATATTACTACAAAAAAAGAATTTTATATTTATAAATACTCTCAAAAATATTTCTAAATATATTTTAATAGAAATATTTACCTCTATTCATAATTACTTAATAATATATATGTTCAATTATAATTATTATCCTCTTTATGTCAAAACAATCCAGGGCTAACAATACTTTTTTTAATACCCTCACAAAATTATATTTTATAATAAAAACGAGTGCTTTTTCCAATCTGTTTGAATAGAATGAATTCTATCGGTTCATTCGATATAGTAGCTAACAAAGATCTTTAATTGGAGTAAAATATTATAAGACTCTAACAAATAAAAGTAAAATTTAGACTTAAAATTGTCAATAGCTTTATTTATTGGTTATTTCAGAACAAAATGTAGTTTACAAAAATATAAGGCAATAGATAGGCAAAGCAAGACAGCTTTCCAAATATGAGAGACCTTCAAAAATACCACCCTTTCCTTAATAGTTTTCTCCTATTATTGTGGACATTTATATAAAAGTAAAACCTGAACATAAAAAAACGTTGGTAACATTTATTTATTTTATGTATGGTATCATTAGTTAAATTAATATAGAATAAGCGTGATAAATGGGGCCCACATATATGTTTAATTGTGCTCTCATTTATTAATCAAGCTAAAAAGTTGGAAGTTTATATATATATAAAGTAATTTTTAGACCATAAGGATAATAAATTAAAGTCTCCAGACAAGATTTAACTCTACACACATAAATAAGGCACTCCAGATAAGGCCTTGAACATCATACATAGGTAACTAACATTTCAACGTTTTAAGAATATAATTGAATGAAAAATGAACCTGTTTGAACAATCTTGTGTGTATATATATATATATATATAGTCCTTGAGACTAATTAATGACTCATATGAGAGTTTTTTAATAGAAAAATATGCTTAAGTATTTACTTATATTCTAAATCATAGCATTTAATATACTGTACAAGATACTTAGATACAATAATATATAGATAAATGGGCTTATTATCACTTATATTCTAAATCATAGCATTTAATATACTGTACAAGATACTTATACAATAATATAGCAGGGCTATTCAATTGGCGGCCCGCGGCCCAGATGCGGCCCGGACACGGCCAACATGTTTGGGTCAACATACACTTGCGAATCGAGCTTTTCTCACGTGAATGCAATTAAGAACAGTTATCGGTGTTCCCTAACAGACAACAAAATTCACCAGTGCCTTAGGATTGCATTGACATCTTATGAGCCAAACATCAGAGATCTTGTGCAAAACAAGAAATGCCACTTCTCTCACTAAAGTCACCGGCAGCAGTGGGCTAAAATAGCCCTGTTCTGTTTAGCAGCCAGCCTCATGAACAATGAGAAATGTTGAGTTAAATGTTCTATTTTTTGTTTGTTTTAAATAAAGGAGATGGAGCAGAGAGTTGTTTGTGTGCATTTTTATAGGTCTATTCAATTTTGAAAGCTAAAAAGGTCATATAAATAAGCGTAATAAAAAAAATAATAGGCATAGTAACCATCGGCCTAATAATACTAATAGTAATACTACTAATGTTAAATAAAAAACATAATAATAGACTTATTTGAAAAAAGTGGCCGTGGAAATTTGCGGCCCAGCTCAAGTTCTTGGATTCCAAATGTGGCCCACTTGGAAAACTAATTGAATAGCCCTGATATATAGTATAAATGGCCTATGAAAAAAGCTTAATTATCAAAATATTCAATAATTGTTTATAAAAGAGAGAAAAATTGTTTCCATGATGTGACGTCACATTTGTCCATCTGATTTTTAAGTATGACTATGAATCCAAGAGATAAAAGGGTGGATTGAAGGTCGGACTACATCATGAAGTGAATAAAGGGGAATTGTCACCTAGAAAAGATATGAATTTTAATATTTTAAACCAGTAATAATTATTGAATTGATTATATAACCATATTTGCATATCAAAATAGTTTTTAGTGCATCAAGCACATCTATAGAATATTTGGTTCCTCTCAATATTAAGAGATCAGCTGGCAGGGTTTTGCGTTTTTGTTATAGAGAAGCATTCTATAGACGGTACAGCCTATGTTAACAACAACCTGTCTATAACACCCACCTACCGATAACGGTCACCCAAATTTCCCTACATAAAAATACTAACTTTTTACTTTGCAGCCACTTTCTGGGTTCCTTTGAATTGCCACTATACAAAGATATTTACATATCTACTGGTGTGTTCGTAAGAAAAAAAATGACGTGAATCAAATTACTTCCTTCTATATAATTATCGTTGTTAAAGACAGTCTATAATAATAATAATCTATATCAGGCATGTCAAATATCCAAATAATAATGTTGTCACAGTCTTTTTTTCATAATATCATATATATATATATATATATATATAATCAGAAGATAAATACACAAGGCGCCAGACGAATACTTTCTCATAGAAATGATGTCCAATCCCTGAGGGATGTCTTTAATCTGACAGTATCATTATTACCATTATTGTTTGTGTGTGTGTGTCTTTTCCCTATACATTAGATACCAAAACTATAGTCCCTTTCTTCTCTTCCCAGTCTCTTCTGAGGAAAAAGACAAAAAAGCACGATAATAATAGGGAGTAGAGTAAAGAAAAGAAAAGAAAATCCAAATTATAAATATATACCATTCGATGTCTCTTGTTCAATTGTCAGCAATAGGTAGGCTTGGGTTGTTTGTGTTTACGCAGCGACACAGATTGGTCAGCACACAAGACACGAAAAAAGGAGAAAGAAGCCCAGAATATCATTATAATTTTACGAATTGATCATGATGAAAAACGCTCAGTAGGTTAAAGGTTTCAAAGGGAAAAAGTGGATATATTTAAATTGATGCTTGAATAGATTGGAGTATGACCCAAAATGGGTCCCAAACTCGCGTACATATCTTAAGTCATAGCAAATTAAATTTTACAGGACTTTGATGAGTCATCGTCCCTTTGTCCTGCATCATAGATGGAGGATTAAAAATGTTTTTTTTGCCAACTTGAGCTAGTGTTTAAACATAAATTTATGTTGTATCCCAATAATATCTCTTTAGACTTTGTCTTAAAATCACATCGTGTCGTTTATTAAAAAGTAGATCAATTTATGACGTAATGAATTATATCTATGGGACCCAATTATGAATGCGGAGCCAAAGTAAGTACTTTAATGTATTTATTGTCCACTCGTTTGACATAATCACGAAACCTTCTATAAAGTAATATTTGTGATCATCATTTTTATTTATAATTTGTTAAAAGTATTTCAATTTATGACCCATGTCCAATTATCAAATTCGGAGCCAAAGTAAGTTCTTTTAATTATTCATTGTCAACTCTTTTGACATAATCACGAAACCTTATATAAAGGAATATTAGTAATCATCATATTTATTTATAATTTGTTAAAAGTATTTCAACTTATGACGACTTGAATTAAGTCCATGGGACCCAATTCCAATTATCAAATTTGGAGCCAAAGTAAGTATGTATTTATTGTCCACTCGTTTGACATAATCACTAAACCTTCTATTACAAAGGAATATTTGTAATCATCATATTTATTACGCTATTCTTATATGGCCTTATGCTATAAAAATGAATGAATAGTTCCTTCAGCCTCCAAGAGTCATTTATGAAGAAGCCCTATTTCATTAGATAAGTGTACAGCTTCTAAGAAGAAGACATGGAACTGTATTATATAGTCTATTATTAATTGAGCCACCAAGAGATAACAAGGGACTCCATACATAAAAGAAGGCACCACAATTGCATGCCACACAATGCCTTTTTATAGTTTTGTCAAGAGAAGAAGAATAAATGGAAAAGTAAAAAAAAAAAAAGAAAAGTAAAAAGAGAAGCTTCTACAACAACTATAAATTTATTTTTAATTAAGAAAAGTTTCGATGTCTCCCCCTGCTTTTTATGTAAATTATATATACAAAAGAAGGTAAGATAAATTGAGAGGAAAAAAACTTGGGTTTTTAATGTATCCCACACATTCTTCCTGAAGTACTCCTTCACTCAAAGGCATCCAAAAGAATATGTCAGGAATTTCTAGAAACTACAGATGCTGAAGAATGGAGTTCAAAACCTCTGTTTTTGCTTTTTTAATACTGGGTACAACTAAAGCGTTAAAGTAAAGTAGGGCATGCAAGGAAAAAGTAAACAAAAACAAATTGGCAAATTTTTGGTTATTTTATTTAACATTAGATGTCACTAGTCCATGGAATTACGTCACAATCCTATTTAAAACCGATTTATAGGGATTTAGTTTGATGATTTGATATATATCAAATCACTACAGCATTGTGCGAGATAAATAATACAAGGACTTGCTATAATTTTCAAAGAGCTCTAGCATCAAAGCAGCGCCCCTTACGGACTAAAGAAGAACTAAAATTTTGGCCAATTCCTTTTGGGGAAAAAGGAAGAATTTTATGTTATGCATGCGCTACTTTACTTTAACGCTTAAGGTACAACAAGTAATACCCTTTATCACGGGGGTCGTATAGTAAGTAGTATTGAGTCTTGGACGACCGGTTTGAAAAGCCTCCCAACTTTGTTAGAGATGACATAAAGGACCTATAAAATTATTCAGGGTTTCATGACTTAACAAAGCTCTAAATTGGAGAGATATCTTTTAACATTCTTTGATACAATAAAAAAACATGTGTTGTATCAACCAGGCTTGCGAGCGTTGTGCTTTTTGGCGTTCTGTCCAGCGTTCAATCAATTTTTGGTGTTCCGTTTAGCGTTCATAGTTTTTTGGTGTTCAATTTAATAAACCTTTGTTATGATATATATTATAAAAGGGTAAATTAGTCACAAAAGTGTAATATTATTCGCCAAAAAGTAACGTGGTTTTTAATAGAAAATAAATTCCACAATATTTGTTGTTCAGACCATTATGGTAGAAAACTGACGACGTTTTTTTGATGCTTTTTAAAAAGAAGTTCGAAGATAGTATGGTTTATCTATAAACATATTATGCTATAAACAAAATTGAACGTTGATCGCCAGGGGTATTTCCAGGCGTTCCATTCAGCGTTCTGTTCATTGAATGCGCGTACAGCTGAACGCCGTTCAATTTGGCGTTCCATTCACAAGCCTGGTATCAACACAAACTTAAATAAGTGATGGAGAAGTTAAAAAAATACTTATATTTTTTACGAAAAACTATAGTATATGAAAACCCCTTGTTAAAATGTCTAAAAAACCACGCAAAATCCCGTTTCCATGAATTTAATATATATTTAACAATAGACTTTTAAACTAGCAAATATTAAAAACATCAAAGATAATTATGTATGCATAATAATACACCAATACTCGTCGTTTTTAAGGAACAAATAAACTGTCATTTAGTTTATTTTTATATTACACTATATTTATTATGGCAATTATGAATACAAAATTTGACCGAAGAAAAAAATACACGAAAACTTGGAATAATAATAATAATACTGACACATCATATCTCAATTGACATTTAAAATGATTGATCCATAAATTGCCTTTCAATTGATATTGATTTGTTGGCAAAAATAACAAAAAAAACAAAGCAGTCTTTTCCGAGAAATCCTTATCGATCATAGGGAGTCAACGTCCAATTTAACCTAATAAACCAATAGTTATTGAGCAAGCTGAAAACATTGACACCTTAAATTATATGTCTCGCAGATTACGGGATTTTTCACACCTGACGTACAAGGGAGTTTCACACACACACACACGTCAGGTGTATTTTTTTTTTACTCAAGAGGATCAGTTACTTTTTTTCTTTACAGGGTGTCTCAATCTTGGATCGCCTCAAAATAAATTAAAAATACACATTATTGCAAAAAAATATATAAAGGAATTAAAAGACTTGTAAATTATTTTATGCAATATATAAATCTTTTCATCAAATATATAGGTAAGTCTTGCAATAAATGTTTAATTATTTGTAGTGCATATGATTTTGAGGAAAAGAAATTCTAGAAATCGATCAATGACGTCATAGATTATATCAATGACGTCAAAGTTTTATATGAAGTTGAATTTGTACGCATACTTCTTTTTATTTATTTGTTTAGCTTAATAAAAAACTTTTAGTAGTGGTAAGTTTATACGGAGATGATTCACAAAATAAAGTATTTTAATATATTAAGTTGGCAATATATATAGGTATATATATATATATATATAACCAAAGTAATCCTTTTCACAATCAGAAAATAGGTTGAACATAGAAGATTTATGGTTGTAGGATGCGTGGATAATTTTATTCTTCCATTAAAATGAGTGGCTTATGTGTATGAGCTAATAACGAATCTATAGCCTCATTCATGATTGAATAACAGGAATGCCACTTTTGGGGACATCTGGGCCTTAATTAATATATTCGTGCACTCTATTGGCTTTAATTTATAAGTTAGTATAACCAGGTCTTCATATTTTAATGTGTTTAAAATGACGTAATACAATGCAAATTTCTGCATGAATAAACACAAAATACGGCCATTATAATAGTTTACACTACCATTAAGATTCTCACAGACACAATTCATATTTGAAAAGCCGACATTATTCCTCTAGTCAATTGGAGAGAGGATTCATTGCCATTTGAGTTTCTATTATAATTAAGCTAATAAATAATATGTGTTAATAAAGCAACTTCTTCACTTTTTCCTTTATTACGCTGAGGTATTTAAAACATAAAAAGTTAATAAATATTTTGGACATGAGAATGATGAAATATGATGAATTCAGTATATATATCAGGGACGAAAATGAGCTGGTAAGACCAATAAGGTAGCATAAACAAATTAAGAGAATCATAAATGCAGAGTACCAGAAAATAAGCTGTAAACCTTTAATATTATATATATACACACTTAAAACACTTCTTATGAACAATAAACAACTTCGCTATTACTTCCTCCCATGCATTTCCAAAGCAATTGCTAAGAACAACGTTCTATGTTTGACGCCATCATCGAATACAATTATATATTAATCAGATTTCATTCTCAGCAGGGGAAAAAACTCTTTTCTACAATCACCTTAGAACTAGTTCTACTCTACGTATGGAGATCTATAGGAAATAAACCTATTCTTAGTAAGATTCTATATGAAGAGAAGACGCACTCAGGTATGAAGTGAAGAAATGAAGTATTGGTATATATATATATATATATATATATATATATATATATATATATATATATATATGTGTGTGTGTGTGTGTGTGTAACCACCACAAGCGGCAAGGGTTTCTTTTATTGACAACAAAATGCACTGAAACCAACTGTCGGATACTCACAATGCGCATAATAATAACAAAAATAAAAATATTGTTCTTGCAAGGCTTTGCCATGGCGACTATTGAAGTTCCTTTTTGTAAATATGATTGTCTGAATGAAAGCAATATAAAGAACAAAAAATGTCTTTTGTGCATCAAAAGTAAATTATTTTTATTCTCTCCTTTTCATTCGAGCCTTTTGTAATTATTCATATATTTTACTAAGTTTGGCAAGTGTTTTTTTTTGCAAAAAGGGAGAAATGTATAACATCTTTTTCATAATTATTTATAAGTTTGGATTATTATTACCTGCCTGATTAACTCTTGGATCGAACTTCATTCGGTATGAGACACTTGATAATATCTTCAAGAAGATATTATCTTTATAGTAAAATATAAGCTTTAGACATACATTTTATAGTGCTTGATTATGATATTCATCGCTAATATTTTTATTTGACTACAAAAACTACCCTCAATTTGACAAATTTACATTTATTTTATCATTTAGAGAGGTTTGATAATGTTATATTTTAAATGAAAAAATAATTTGTATTTCATAACATCTTAGAATGATGTCGAATAATATTTATTCATATATTTTTCTTTAATTCTCGAAATTTTGTAATCCCTAGACTTTGTTCCTTTCTCCTTACTATAACAATGGTAATTATATATATATATATACAATTTTTAGTGTGTCTAAGCAGACTCAATAAAAATCTGCCTGACGCCACTCTTGTAATTTATGACGTAAGGAGTGCAAAGTTTTGACTTCTCAAGTTTTATGCCCTCATAAATCACCATTATTGCGTACATATATATATATGAAACATGCTTCATGCATTTACTTCCATTCACACTTAATTATTTCCTACATAATTGCGTTTCTTAAAAAAAAGACTCTTATCTATTGTCAACTGAAGTTTTGCACAAAGGAACAAGTCTGAGGTGAAGATAGAATAAGTTGCTTATCAGATATGAATAATAAAGTTATTTAATATACAAGGAACAAAAGTTATTACCTCCGCCGAAGGAGGTATTGTTTTCACTGGCGTTTGTTGGTTTGTTGTGTCAGAAGGATTACTCAAAAAGTACTGAACGGATTCGAATGAAACTTTGTGGAGTTGTTGGAAATGCCAAAAAGGAACAAGTGATTAAATTTTTGGGATCTCTAAGTGCTTTTTTAATATGCAAAATGAGCAAAATAATAAATGAAATGGGGTCTCTATTCAGGGAGTAGGAAAGAACAAACGCTAAAAAAAATACTCATTGACGTATTATTGTTCATATATCATCTCAGGACTATGTTAACCCAGTGACGTAGCTTAAACTTCTTCCTCTTCCCGTCTCTGAGTGCTCTTTTAATATGCAAAATGAGCTAAGAGAGAGGAAACAATGATTAGAGATAGAAAATCGGGCGTGTGAAAGGGAGAATGTTTGATTGGGAATGTTGTGGGGATCGGCGGAGGTACACACTCTCTGAGTGTATATATGCCTCTAGTTTAAATTGATTTACATTTGTACGTGATTTTATGAATGTTTTATGTGAAGTTTTTGATGATTTGTAGTAAAAACTTATTATGCTGCATATCTGCGGATAGAAGATACTGTATTCCGATGATGGTATACGACAAAGTATCTTTCTGTGGTATTTTAAACACTGTATATCTAGCCCCAGCATCCAATATAGTCGTTATTATTTCACGCGGTTCTATTTGGTGTGTATGACAATAGTTAGTTAATAATTTTAATGGTTTTTATTTATATTTTGTAATTGAAAGTAACAAATAAATTTATTATATTTTATAAAAAATATTCATACGCTAACTTCTGTTGTTTGTCCATAGAATATACATATTCGTTTAGTTCCAACATCCACCGTTTTAAAATACCATTAGAACAACTCTAAATATAGGTCAAACATGATGCCCAACAACATATGTTACACGCAAACTATGCAAATATTTATTTTAAATGAATCCAAGGCATGACGGAACATTCTTCATATAAAGTTGTGAGTCTCCCAAACTTTTATTATTAGCTGTAGTAAATATTAAGCTAAAAGTTATGTTGAGGTGTTTCTATATAAACTTTTCTATTCTTTGGGTCGAAACTACTTTTAGTAGTTTATCTATTATGGTTAATACAAGGGATCAATATCAAAACAAAGAAAAAAGTCACAAAACCTTATTTCATTCCGGGTAATACTTCACTTCATAAATCCAGTTCAAAGCTTTATAAGACGAAACAGACAAGACGAAATAACAAATAGTATACCTACCAAAAGGGACTTTATTGTCCTAATAAATAAGTTATGGACGAGATAAAATATCTTTTGTTGTGTTATTGTCATATCTACTGTAGTTCATTGGCAGGAGAGAAATGTTATATACAAAAAGAAAAGTATTTTTCGAACCCTTCCCCTCAGTGAATAAAAGGTTTTGTGATTTTGTTATTGATCCAAGTTTACTTATCCCAGGCCTATTATGTAAAGCAATATATGTACGCTTCAATCGGTGAGCTCACAAGATACCAGTTAAAGAAAATGCCTCATATCGAGATACGAGGCCCTTTAATTTGTAAGCAAACACAAAAATAATGTTCCGTCCTTATCGCGACTGCTCAGTCTTGATGTTAACATTAAAAGTTCACTAATTCCTTTTATTGAGTCCAGTATATACTCCATATGTATAACTTCTATCAAGACTTAATGCGGCACATTTTTTGATGGTATGACATTCAAACCCCATTTACATCAAATGTGTTTTTCTGCTCTTCGCCTTATCAGTTTGTATGGCCTTAAAATAGCTATTGGTGAGCCGAGAGAAGAAACTTATATTTATTTTATTTAGAGCACTGCCACATAAAGTAAAAAAAGATCCTTTGATTATAACTTCCAAGACAATACGCTCTGGATTCTAAAATGACACACCACAATATTAAGGAAGTTTTTATCGATAAGCTCTATGAATTTACTTTATAGTATTGGGTAGAAAGTTACATTTCTTATGGAAGTCTTAGTATTATTTTTAGGGTAATTATTGGGTCTAATTTGCAACAAATTTTATGTCTGTATAGTATAGAAGAGTCAAAGGCCCATGATGATATCGGATTTTTGAAGGGCTAATAATAAACATTGGTTCTTTTGAATTATTTAATTTATTCTCAACATTTCAACGATAATAATATATGGGAACAAGAAATATGTTGATCAGTATATACTTATTTGAAAAATGTGCACGCAAGAAGATTGCAAAATAGCATAGTCAAATAGCAGAATATCACAATTATCTTTTACAGCTTCTGTTGCTAAAAACATTTAATGGATTTATTTTATTTTTTAAGTTTGGTGATGCAACGCTCACTTATATATATATATATATATATATATATATATATATATATATATATATATATATATATATACATATATATCAGTCACTATTATTTATAATATTTTTTTCTACAATCATACGAACTTTTCTTTAAATAAATTTTACAAGAAAGTTAATAGCACGAAATATAGGTCAGCCATATTTTCTCATGCTATTTTCAATCTTTTAAGGTATAATAAGAATATCCTGCTTGTAAATTGAGAAGAGCTCCTATATGCTTATACATATTTATACATTATATTTGAATGATTTTGAAGTATCTAGTTTCATTTCTATAATGCATAAAACAAAATGAAAAGAAAATGCCGACTAAGGTATATTATGTAGAGAACCCAGGGGCTTATAAATCATATATCTATGGATGAATATAATTCTATGAATTTTCATGACTATATGTCAATAAAATCCTGTCTTTCTTTTCAAAATATGTATCAAATATTACATGTGTGTGTAATGACACTTAGAGCAGTTAAATTCCTTAAGGACTATGTGCAAAAAAAATACTAAATAAGATGCTTCTGATGGAAAAGTTCAAAATATTAATCTTATACATACATGAACATAGGAGGATTTATATCTGCACACATTTCCAAGCATTTTAAAATTGGTAATTAGGTATTACATCTTTAACATGAAGCCTATAACTTTGTGTTCAATAATTGCAGAGGCAAAAAAATAATGTTTTGTTTCAAGGTGCAACCCAAATCCATTTATTTACGATGATTTCCTTCATCAAAACGAAATCTTATACAGATCTTAGATGTTTGCTATCTATGATACCCCCAACACAAACACAAACATATATATATATATACATTATATATATATATCAGACTTGTCTTAGTTTGACGTTCGCCAAAAGTTATCGTTCGTCGTTCATCGTCAATTTTAAATTGAATCGTTTGTCGTCCGCCATTCTTAAAAAAATTGACGTTGGTTTTTTAGAAAAATTTTCTTAAAACAAGTGATGACGTTTTTTTAAACAAATTTCTGATGGAAATTTGTCCCATGAAAATTAAAAGTCTTAGTCGTTCATCGTTCGCGAACGACAACAAATTAACGATAAAGCAACAAGTCTGGTATATATATATAATAATAATAATAACTTATATTTGATACATGGTCATTCAACTTACAAAAACCCATAAAGATTAGTTTTGTTGTCTTTTAGGCTCTGGATTATTACAAAGGATTTACATGCCGTCATTCCCATCAACAAGAAACTCTTATTTTTGCTCTCTTAGTTAAAGTATACTCTATGGAGTTAAATCCTCCATTTTAAAAAGTCCCTGAACTCCATGTGAGAGAATGCAAGAGGAATATCAACAAACTTCTACCATACTCTTCCTTATTTCTCAAACTAAGCTCTGGGATTATTCTTCATTTTGTAGGGATCTCAACGTATGAAGTAAAGACTTTTTTCTTAATACCCAAAGGATTTTCTTTTCCTAGAAATTAGATACGCGAGCATTCTAAATATTCAAAGGCGTCCCCAGAAAGTATGCCGCCATTGCTTGCTGTCATAGCTTTCAAAAATTTGTTTAAAAAAAATAGTCATTAATAAAGTATATATATATATATATATTGTAATAGTTTATTTATAGCGTAGCTATCCAGCATTAAGCTTGACTCTAGAACTCTAATCGCTTTTTAAGTATATATACTTCTTGCCATAATAGTTATTTAACTACCAATGAATGAGACTCAATTAAACCTCATTGTCGAATAAATCAAACACATCATAGTTTTTCATTGCCAAATAATGTTAAAAAGTACATCAATATAATTAAAGTATTGGTTATCAGTTTCAAGTTTTGCTTTCTTGGCTTAAGTATAATTTCAGGATATATGCCGCTTTGTTTATATTTTGAATATAACAATAAAAATATATTAATACAAAAAGGAAGGATCTATAAAGTTTAAAAAAATCTTAATTAATTATCAACTCTTGTATATCATGCATACACACAACATTGGTATTAAAGGTATTTTTTTACTAACTCTTCTCTTATCTAAAATATATCTCCAAAATATTAGCATGCCAAATCAAAAACAAACTCAGTGTCAAGACAATAATACAAGACTCTGATGGCAAAAAAAACAAAAAAAAAACCAACGCATTCTCATAAACATATCCGCCCTTAACAATAAGAACCTTTTCAAACATTATATTGCTTATATAAACGATTAGGCTCTGAATAGAAAACATAAAAAGCATAACATATCTCTAAAGAAAACGAGGATAGCTATAACACATTTCTTTGCTCAATAACCCCAAACAAATAAATCATTTCCCATTCAAAACAATTCTGACAAAATGCGTGTTCGGCTGTTGTTTTTTGGGTTTACGTAATTTATGAGAGCATTTAGGAAGACAATCATGCAAAGATAGGAAATAAATATTCGAGTAAGAAGAAAAAATAACATCAAGAGGCTTAAAGACAAACAATAAGATCCTTGGCAAACATCCTCAAGGCTAAAAGACTGAATTTGTACTTATGAAACTCCATCTTATTAGTAGTTACAGATGAGAGGAATTTAGTTTATAACTACTAGAATATAATATTTTTTTTTGGCTCATTTCAACCTCACCATCCTATAGAGATTGAGCATTTGATCCCTAGGGCTCAAAGGATCCTTTATGCCTCGAGAGTAAACAGAAGTGACCTCCTTTGGATCTTCATCGCGTCATCCCAAGAAAAATCTACGCTCTGTCTCCAAGGTCAATATTTCAAATAATAAAAAAAGGACATTATTTTCCTCGGAGCTATTAGTGTCCTAAAGAGATCACGATCTACGTAGGCGGAAAGGACTAAGCTTACTGGCTAAAATCTTGCCAAAAGTATATCCAATAATCCATTATCCATTACTCGAAAGAACATATTTCTCTATTAAAAAACTCGTACACATATTGGATATTCTAAATTATAAAATAGTTATACATCATTTATTGCTGAAGGTGGGTCCTACATCAAATATAATTTAATCTAATTATAAGTCTCCTTGAAAAGGATATATCCATTAAAACTTTAATTGATTTCGCCCTGTTTTTATTCATTATCTACTTAAAAACTAATGCCACAACTTTCCCCTTTCATAAAAATTGTGGGCAATAAAGCACTTAGAAAGTCTTTACAACTAGGCTGACATATACAAAAAAAACTTACTTCAATCCATTAAAAACCATATAATTACCAATGTATTTTCTCTCTCTCTCTCTCTATATATATATATATATATGGCACTTTCAAATGTTTTAAAATGATATATTTAGTGTTCACATTACGGACGAAATATAAGTAGTGACCTAATTTATTGCTTCCATTTGTTTAAATATTTGCTCCAAAAGAAAATGGGGGTATGAAAAAAATGCAACATTTGAATGATTTAAAAAAAAAATATTAATCAACCCTTAAAAACAGTCAATGCGCGTCATATGAATATTATATATTTAGATTCCACTCAAATACCAGTTTGTATTTTGACCTATTTTCGTATATTAGTATTATCATTAATCTCTTTATGACCATTATTTCCTAGGGTATTTATTCCAAGGACGTTCTTTTTCTCATATAATTTTTGACAAGGTATATAGAACACAACGTATGTTTATTGAATGTTTAAATAAATAGGTAAACGTGTCAGTAATGTTATTATTATTTTTGTGACGTATCAGAAGTATATCATAACGGTTTTTTGTTTGTTGTTGCCGTAAGCAGGAAGAAACGCATTAATAAACGTTATTCAATCGCTTGCTTGTGTCATGTCATTAAAAATCAATACGGATATACCTTGATTTTGACATTGCTTAAAACATTTGCTAGGAGTAATCATGGAAGAAGAATCAAAGGCTAATACGTTTCTCACTTGAATACCTCAAGTTCACTCTCCCAAGCAAGCATGCGTTCAAGCCTCGCTTACCATATAATATACTCCATATATATATATATATATATATATATCTTCATCACGACATGTTATGAGGAATATATACACCTATCATATAGGTATGTACACAATAAATTTCTAATGAACACAAAGAAAATATGAATGTTTAATATATTTTCATTCATTAGAGCACACGTTCTCATTTTTGAAGAATATTCAACTTTTTTCATTAAGTGCACTTATATAAATCATCATAGCATCATCATTTATTAAACCCATCTCAAGAAAATAGAGGCAAGTATGTTTTGTTTATCAAATTGCTATATTTTTATAATTAGGTTGGCAGATACATAAAATGTATGCACCAGAGGCAGTCGCCGAGCACATCTGTTTAAGGACAAAAATCAATATGAAAAAAAAAATAAGTCCATCAATTTTTGAACAATCTTACAAAGTTATGATGAAGTGGACTTGTATGTAATGAATTATATTATCAAAATTTATGTAAACTTTTCTAGGAAATGAAAGTCAATTATTAGTTTGATAAGTAAGATATATAAAAATGATAAAGATGTGGTCAAGCTCATATCTTTAAGGACTACAATGCTTTCATTGATTAACGTCATTCTTGTCAAGTAGTTTCCCAATGGTGGATATTGGAGTTCTTATAGGTACACCAACTAATCCAACTGCTAATAAGTATGAACTTTATTCCATAATCTCAGTAGTGAAGCTTTGATTGCACATTTGGAGAAATAAAATAGACTGAGAGAACATTGGACGAAAAAAATAAGTTTCCGCTTCAATGAAGCTAAGGAACTAAATGCTTCATATTATGACAAACAATGACCTGGTTGAACAGACAAGTGTTCCATTACACAAGTCTTCGATAACACATGGGATAATTACAGGGATGTTCTTTAGTCCGAGCTATATATGAAAACCTAATAATAGCTATAAAAAATATATTGCTAAAGATATTTAAAAATCGGTCATGAAATCCTGTTTTAAGAAAATGTTTAAAGTGACATTAAATGACGTCACTGAAGTGATGGGTGCGGATCCACTGAGTACATTTCGAACCTTGCCATCTGGTGATTGAAATAGGAGTCTCTCAGTCATATATTAGTAAACTTAAAAAAAACTTATGCTCCATATGACGTCATGTTACATAAATTCATACAATGGGATTGTTTACCCAAGTCATTTTTAACTAAATGAGGAAGCCATACTTATATAATATATCAGTTCATATACATGAATATCTTTTCTGTACATGAAGTATAACAATGGATCATATCTTAAAGGTTTTTTATCTTGCTATTATAAGGTATAAGATAAAAAAGGATATCTCTGAGTAAACCGCAGAGGTCTTAAAGGGTTGAAAACGCAAAAAACTAAAAAGAAAGGCTTTTCTTATCATATATAACTAAGCTGACTCAAACTCACATAATCGTCTATAGGATGATGATAGTCATCCTTTCTTTTTGTACAGGTTCATTTCATTTCTCGAATTTTGAATGATTTCATTTTATTCCTTTCCATATTATATCCAACCATATAATTTATATATTTATTAAATAAAGTTCATTCGAGAATGAATAATAATGCTGATTATAATATACTTTGATTGATTACTTCAAGGGTTGATTCACAAATATGAATCATATATAAAGTTCTCATATATCATGGAGAGAAAAAACTATACATAAATTCGAGGTACATAAAGTACTGAAATATTTTTTTTTGAAGGAAACCAGAAGATAGGAACATGTAATACATCAAAAAAGTTATTTATTTTGAAACAAAATTATAACTAGGAGCCGTATAAGATATCTTGTAGTTTAACAGAGGCCCCAAAAGACTCTCTCAGAGATCAGTGACCAGTTGAATTACAAGATTTAGAATATTACATTTACTTCCAGTGTTTTTATTTCTCCCGTTTTCCTGTTATTATAACACCCGAGACTTGGATTGCCAGGTACCTTCTGTTTAAAATATAATTTATATTTGAGGCAAGATATATTGTACCATTTACTAAACGTCGTGCAAACGTATCTAGGTGGGGTCATTCTAATTAAAAAACAAATCATATTTTTAATAAGCTTGGATATTAGTTATCTATAATAAAACAATCAAAACCCAGGAAACTTTGACAGACGATTTGTCAGTACATAATATTGCAACCTAAAAGGGTATTACTTAAGCCAAATGAATGTAAATTTAGAACAAAGGGAAGTTGGGCGGCAAAAAGGAAATTGCTCTTGAGGCATAAGATGGATGCTATCTTTTTCTGGTAGGTAGAAGCTAATGAATAACTATGATATATATATATATATATATATATATATATATATATATATATATATATGTCTCCGTAGATTTTCAAGCAGTTTCAGTTCTAATATTACAGATGAATATCGAAAGTAAGCTTTAAAAACCTTTAAGGTAGATATATGCCCTCCTGAGTCAGGGAAAAAGAGAAACACAGCTATGAAACTCAATACATTTTATATAATGTTATATAGACATAAACCTTAGTCAATTCCTTGGTAATATGCAACTCATGAATCAGCTCTTTATTTCCAAGTCATTTAATTCAGCATTTAAGCTTTTGTACTGAGGTTTTTGTATTGATTTATAAAATGATGGATATTGCATAAAAATAATGAGTATTGATTATGATCACTGAACAGAATCATAGCCTTTCTGTCTTTTAATTGAGTAGTTGTGTTATATTTGGATATAAGGTGTTATGGTTTGGAGCGTTAAAGTTAGTGCATCAAACCTAGAATAAATGATTCCATCCTTTCAAATATACAGTTAACACGCTAGAGAAAAGCTTGTTTCATTAAGCCTAAAACTAGGAGGAAGAGGATGTACAAAAATAAAATAATATCTGTCTGTTAGTATACTCAAACCACTTAAAAATGATAAACATATAACTTTATAATGTCAGAACTTGATACTCGATCAAGAACGGAAACATATTATACTAATCCTATTATGTTGCTGTTAGATAAGAAAAAAAACCCACTCAAGTTCGAATTCATGCTTTGAATGAATTTATATTAAGTATTATACGGACACTACTGAAATATTTTTCTTATAAATTTTGATTTTAAATATTGTTTTTCCATACGTAGGAAATAGGTTATGTGCAATGACTTTTTTGACAATTACTGTTGTGAAGTCAAAATTCTTCCTATTTTTACTACAGGTGGAAATTACCAACGATATGTGTGGTAAGCATACTAATTGGATAGAATAATCAATAATTTTTGACTTTGGTTACGTAAATTTGTACATATGATGAATTTGTTTGAGGAGCGGCTTCATTTCATACGAGTGCTCATATGATCAATTATTCATAATGTTTCTTATAATATATTGAAAAGTAAAGGTTCTGAAAGATTTAAGGACTCGCATTGCACTCACAAATATAGTGACCAAAAGGATCTATTAGAAACTAGATTCTCTGGCAACTGAGTTATATATATAAGATCACTTTGTCGTAAGCGAATTCAATGATGTCGGTTAATTTATAAGCAATGGATCACCATTTATAAAAATGATATTAAAAACATATTACTTGAAGTACATTTAAATATAAAATGACATTTTTTCCTTAAGAAAATAACATTATAACTTTTTTAGGGAGATTCTTAAATGATTTATTGAATATAAAAAAACAAAGAAAAAGTAGTTCTTTAAATATACTTTATTTACTTTTAAGTTAACAAAGGCACTAATAAACTAGACTTGCCCTTGCCTACAAATAATCTGTGGACATAAATCAGGACTCACATTGGCGATTAAGCAATAAATAACAAACATATATTTGTGGAAAGATTTGTAGGCTTCGAGTTAATCAATGATGACTCAGAACTGGGATAGACTTGCATATAATGTGCAAAATAGGTGTGGAAGACGATGCAAACTTGTATCATTATTTATAACAATGTCTGCCTTAAGTTAAGCCTACCAACAGATGATAATAATAAAAAGTACCAAGTTCCTCTTTTCACAAGACACGCATTTTGACTCTTGTCAAAACAACACATTATCAAAAAAAGAACTAAAAATTTGCTTTAGTTTTTTTATGCTTTTGTTTACTTAAAAGCAATTAAAGTATTAGTTTAATTTAAAAAACTGTTTTCCTTCTTTGTTTAGCATTCAAAAAATAATTAATGAATTGCAGGACTCATTATAAAAGTCCTCTTACAATGAAGAAATAATATTTTCTTATAAAAACCCTGCTGTTTTTGTTGTTTAAATAAACTTCAATTTATATATATATATATATATATATATATATATATATATATATATATATATATGGTGCTCCATTGCTTATAAGTCGATAAACACCATTTGTCGGAGGATCAGGTTTCTATTACATCCTTCTAATAACTATATTACATATTTATATGCATTATTTTGACAGCTTGAGTAACATCATTAATTTGATATTATTAATGCAATACAATAATATATTAGAGCTATAAATATCACTTTTTGATTAAATACATACAGATATAATCAATAATGACCCTCATGTGATATAGTACATTTATGATTATTATAATAATTGCGAAAAAGGGATAACCAAAGATCAAATAAATATGATTCATCATAGGGAAAATAGACCTTTTTGACGTGATGGGGTCTTAAAGCCCTTTCAAGGCCGTTTGCCCTTTTATCCCCCAGAGGACGAGAAGAAGAAAAAGAATACAATGCAAATTATCATCAAAGTTTATCTAATGTATATATTTTTTTATTAGTATGTCCAAGAGACTAAATCCAATCCCATTTGCTGCTAAGTGCATCACCACCATCTTAGGAAATGTTTTTGTTCCCTCATTGACCATCAACACAAGTTTTTTTTAATGTTTTCCATTTATATTCTTGCATTGGAACCATTTGAATCAAATGCCTCATATTCTATTAAGAACTTAAGGTAGTTAAATACAAATAAAGACATCTTAAAAAGCCGTCAATAAAATGAGGATTATTTTAGTATCATATAAGTTTTATTATTATTTGATGTAGAAACTTTAATTATACAGATAAATTACATTTATAATTAGATTAAATATATACTTTCAAAAAAGTTTATAAGCAAAATATTTTACATGAAAAATACGTATCACATATGCAATATATTTAATGCAATAAATTACTAAATTAGGCTTATAAAGTATAAAACAGCAATATCATACACGAATAAACGTATACCACAAGACAGACAGAAAAAATGAAGGATGAATCAACTTGTAAATTATTCAAATGAAAAAACTACAATCCTTTAAAATTTTGATGACACAAAATAAATAGCTAATAAATGATAAAAGTATCATTTATAAGACATCCAAATACCAGAAAATATACAATTGTTGTATAATTATATTATAATACGTTAATCATTCGTGAATTATTTAATATATAAATAACAATAGTATATATTTATTATAAATTCTTCCATAAGCAAATTGAATGCATTTATGTATTAGAAGACATGTAGAAAATTTATTTCTCTCTTTTCAAAACTCCATGACGCGTAACACCTCTCTGCATATATTTAAACAACAACAAAGGCTTCGGATCCTTTGTATTTAAAACGAAGGAAAAATAATAAAAGAACGAGGAAAAAACGTGGGTGAGAGGGACAACAGATAAAGGGAAAATATTTGTCAAAATCACACCTGGCGGCTAGGAATGTATGGTGAATAATATTAACAGTCAGTAAGTGCCATTATTGTTTTTTTTTACTCCATGGGAATTCATTAAAGACACATATATACTTTGGGGCAGCATTGAGACCCCCCCTTCCCACACAAAAAGAGGGAGTTAAAAATATAATACTTATAAAAATCCGCTCAAATAATAATATGCTAATGCATCACCGTAGGTTTAAACAGTTATCGCCTTTAAAAAAATCAGCTGCGTGAAAGGTTTTCTTTCCCTATTGTTATTTGCAATCACCCCAGAGCTCAGATCTGCCCAGTGTCTGAGTGAGACAAGACTAGCCACATGAAAACTTCCATTCAGTACTTGTTTTTTTTTTGTTGTTGTAATTTTACCTTTATAAATCACTGTAATTGGTATTTTCGCTTTATTATTTTAATTTGTTTCAAATTCATTAAATATATTTTTTAGTGTGGTTAAATGTTTTGGCTGAATAATAATACTATATAATTAATTGGATCCCACTGGAAAGGCTCATTAACATAATAAGCATAGTAGTAATAACTTTAAATAAACTTTTAATCCATAGAAACATGATAATCAACAGCATTGACAGTTTAAAAAACTAAATAGCTCTTGCCAATAAATATAATTGAGGAAGTGGATAAAACGTGGCACATAAGAGAGTATATAAACAAATCTTCAGTGACGTCATCCTGGGCACATATTTTTCCCTTCTTCAAAATATGTATTCAGTGGGGAAAAAAATAATATATTTCAAATTAAATATAATAGACAAAGCAATCAAGGGAACCCAAACTGTGACCATTCGGGACAGGTGGTCATTATATATAGAAAGCTTTGAAACGAATTATTTTCTAGAGGGGAATTTTGAGTTGCCGTTATGGACTTGTGACCGCTTATATATATATATATATATATATATATATATATATATATATATATATATATATATATATATATATATATACATATATATATATATATACTTGTTGATTTATCGTTCATTTGTTGTTGTACGTGAACAATGAACGAAAAGTTTTTGACGAATGATAAGGAAAATTCTTAAGGTTTGTTGTTCGTTTTTGGCGACAAAAAAAGACAAAGAGTGTTCATTTTTATGGGAAAAATTTATTTATTGCAGAATTGCAGGAAAAAAAATAATTCTAAAAAAGTCGTATTTTTTTAAGAACGACGAACGACAAATTACGAACGATTCAATTTAAAATTAAGGACGAACGATAACTTTTGGCGAACGACAATTTTTCGCGAACGTCAACAAGTCTGATATATATATATATATTCAAACCTGTCTATATTTGGAATTGCTAGAAGCCCCCAAATTTGTTCTGCTGAAAAAGTAATACTAAAACCTTTTGTGTACCACTGTTCATTATGGTCTATGGAAACCTATGTTTTATAGACACTCTTTTTTTCGTCAAATTTTGGATTTGACTTATGTCGAAAACCTAGAAACTATTTAATTACTGATATTAAAATTGGGTGAGATTTAAACACTCATTCGAAATATATGATGGATACATTCTGAGGAGATTATTATTAATACTTTTAAAAAAGTATATGATGTCATTTGTCACATAAGTGCTAAGTGATTAATGACATTGTAATTGCTAGAAAATTGATATTAATTGTATTAAGATTTCGTCTATATTTTCATATATGATGTTAACTACAGCTAGGGTAAAACATATACAGAAGAACTTTTATGAGCAGACTGTAGATCTTTGATATCCATTTCAAGAGTTCAAAATTAGTTTAATCATTCAATAATTGTTTATGATCTTCATAGGAAAGTACTTTTCTTTGATTAATAATCGACTGATAAAAACGATATTTATAGAGAATGCTTAATAAGTAAAATGGCGCTATAATTGTATAGAAAAATAATTATGTATATCATACTTAAATTACTTTTCTTACATATTTTTTTGTAGGATATATTTCTTTTCTTAATATAAATGAATTTTTTCTTAATTGGTCCCATTAAATTCCATCTGGATCTATAGGATAGGATATATTACATGTGGTTTATGAATATTGAACTCTCCGGAGTCTTTAAACTCTGCGACCTCAACATTGAGACTTGAACACTTAACTGTCTTGGTTCTGGGGTTTTATCGAGCTTAAATTTTAGTGAGAAAGATCCAAAGAGTTTTTAATTATTGTTGATCCTTAATGCTGCAATCACATTATTGATCAATTATAACCTACGAACAATAATTAATAATATATATAATATGTTCATTCTCCATGTTCATGAATAATTAAACACTATAAAAGTAAATTATGATACATTTAAACTAAATTATTTTTATTCTAAAAGTCGACTTTTGAATAACATTAAGTATACAAATTATGTCGCTATCCTATCTAACGATATCGATTATAGTCCGAGTATGACGGTATCAATCATTCATAGTTTAAATAGCATTTTTTATAACATACACCTCTTATAAATAAATAAATCACCAAGGAAGTTTTTTATATAACTAAAAAATCATACTCCTTTCCATTGACCAAATAATTTTGGAAATTGAATTGATGTAAAAATAAATTGTGGCAACATACTGCATGAGGTAAGAGTAAAGGAAAACAACATTTTAATCACGTTCATCCATCATTCAAGTCTTTTAAAAGCGTCAGACTTTTAATATGATTACGTTAGGGAGTATTTGAGCATGGCGTTTATTCAATTAGGGAATGTAAAACTTCGTATCTACTGATTTAGAAGCGTAATATATATTGAAGAAGAAGTCCTAGTAAGTTCAAATGATAATATATATATATCAGATTCGTGGACAGTCGTTCAAAAGTGGATTAGTTCATCGATCAATAAAATCGTTCATGAACGATGAACGAATTCAAATAAGTGAACGATGAACGATAAACCACAAAAATTTACTTAGAAATCGTTCATCGTTCAAATAATTACATAATATAAGCAAGACGAGATTATACCAAGAGATAATACAATTTCGTTTAATCTTGTTAAATCCAGTTCCATCTTGTTCTCTCCAGAAAGACATTGTGTCAAGAGCACAGTTAAAAAGGAAGAAAAAACATAATCATAATTATGTCATTTAAACATTGCTTGCCCACGTTGGTATAATATAATTTCATAAGTCTATTATTATATTTTAATAATATTTAACAAGTTATTGATCATATGTCTCAGATAATCCAAATGAATACTTAAATGAGTAATTGAAAATATGTCACTAAACAGTGCACTTTGGGGGAAATACTTATAAAAGTGAACGATAAACGATTAAATGTGAACGATTGAACGAATTCGAAGTGAGCGATTTAGTGAACCGAACTAATTCAAAAAATGAAACTATCAAAGTGAACTGAACGTTTAAAAAAATTAACGGCCACAAGTCTGATATATATATATATATATATGTATATATATATGACCGTAAATTGTATTAAAACAAGGACTTTGAAAGCTGCCTGAATTTTATTTAAAATTACTAAATTCAATTATTTCCCCATTCACATGAAATTCATAGAAATAATTTTTTTAAGGCTTTTGTGGGAGTTTCCTAAACTATTGCAATGTTTAAATATCCAATTCAATCGTTTTAAAAAACCGAAAGATGTTAATATATTACTCATATATTTGTACAAATTAGTGATTTAAATGTTAGGAGAAACACATTTAAAAAAGATTAAAATAAGTTGTCTTAGAATCTTAATTGATGTCTAGGAGTCGTACTTAAGAATTGGAAATGTAAAAAACATTTAATACTTGCATTACAAAACCATTACTTCTTCGGTATTGTATTTTTCTTTAGAACAATATTTAAAAAAATACATTGATAGTTGAAGTTACTTTTCTTAACATACTTATTAATTTAAAGCTTCTATGCAAAAGATCAATATACTTGTTTTTATACTAAAGTTACAAAATAATTCAACTTGATCGTGAGCAAACTTTATATATACATATATATATTTATATATGATATATATATATATATATATATATATATATATATATATATATATATATATATATGTGTGTATATATATGTTTTAGATCCGATATAGCACGTTATGATTTAAAAATCTTACAGATATAATAATACTATAGTTACATACTATAACAAAAAAAACTTTATTTATTACAACAAAAATGGGTTCCAATACTTAAAATAATATCCCCAAAAGCTGAATATTGTATCAGCCCAAAGTAATAACTTAAATTCAAAGCAAGGTCTGTATAATAAGGTCTGGGCAATACAAAAACAAACATGTAATCCTAGCAGTATAAATACTCAATGACGTCACTGGAGAAAGAATATTTATATTTATATAAATTATATTTATATATGTATTTATTTTATTTATTTATTTATATACACACACAAACATATATATATATATATAGATAGAGAGATTGATAAATATATTGATAGATATAATCGTTCCCCAGTGACGTCATTGAGTAGCCACACTGCTACATGTTTGTTTTTGTATTGCCCACACCTTGATTCAAAGAGACTCTAAATTGAATGTATATTCATTGCTAACTTTGAGCAAATACTTTAAAGTAATACTGATTTTTTAGAAACCACATAAGATTGTATAAATAACTTCCCACTTGTGACTCTTAAAAACACATAATCTTAAAGACAAGAAAAGCCCCTTCAAAGTACTCCCACCATAATTATTATACGACAAGCTTCAGACAGTCTTTTAACTACAATAAAAAAGGAATCAGAAAAGTTGTAGAAAAAACTAAGGATTTAATGAAAGTTCGTATTCTTGATATTTAGATAGGTACACTTTGCCGGATTAAAAAAAGCAGAAATCAGGCTAAACAAAGGACGACTTTAAGTGTAAGAGGACTCTCAGAGTGCTTAAGAATGATTGCCAATAATCTGTAAAGGTCCGTGTTCAAAGTATATATGTGTTGCTGTACGAACAAGTTAATAAGAGCCAATTGGCGAATGGGTTGAAACCATAGTTGTTATGAAACAACCAGAAGTGATGCCAATTTTTTAAAACCTCAACACGAATAATTGTTACACCCTGAACACATGTATATTGATGGTACATTGACAAACTGCCATATTTGCGACAAATTTTAAGGTCCGAGGGAATTAATTATTTTATTAAATTTGAATGAAGCTAAAATTTAGCATACTTGTGACATGTGAAACCATCCAAGGATCAAGTCAGGCCTATTTTAAAAGCTCAACATGGCACAATGTTATACACTCTGAACCCTAATATAACATTGGAGCCAGATTTGGCACCCAAAACGTCCATAATTATAACATGGCGAGCCCAAAGGCTCAATACTACTTGGTTTGAAAGCCCTTCATGCCAGTTTGCTGGCTAAGGGTTGTTATTGGCATCAAAGATTGTTAACTTATGATTATGGCCATCGGAACCAGTGGCAACACTTGCACCATTTTGAGGCATTTATAACACAAACACAGCCCGATAACTATATAATAATAATAATGGGAAACAACGAGTCAAAGACTCATGATTGGCCGGGATCCCTGGCAAATGCCGGACCATTTGTTCGGAACCCGATGAACCAAATGATATTTGCCCTGATTACGCCGTCTTACTGTAAATCATATATATACTTATAAAAATTATCTTATCAATGCGTTTTAATAGCTTTAAGTATGTACTTATGTGTAAAAGAGTGAGAAAAGAGGAACCTTGAATGTAGTTGAATAATAATAATGCAGGTAGAATTACATTAAATAAAACTTCTTACCTTATAACAACACCATCAAAGCGAGGAGCAGTAAATGCAATGGTCCGTATAAATAGTGGATACTATTTAAGGGCGGGGGGGGGAAGGAATAGAAATAACTACCGCAGTGGTACAGAAACATACACACACAAAAAAAAAGATATGACTTTTTTAAAATAATATATTAATATATATGAAGGAGGTCCGAGCGGACTCAGCGATGAAGGAAAACTAATGGATGATGGGAGAAGACGACTTTACAAACGTTTACTTCTTTTTTTTTTCTTGAAATAGAAGAAGAAGGGAATATATACAACTACTACTACTACTATTGGAGAAGCACGATTCAAGAAAAGAAGAAAAATAAAGCGCTCACGCTCATTCTTTTCTTCTTTTTGTATTTGCTTCTTGACTGGAATGAGTTTGGTGGTGGTGAGGTGGTGCTTCCAGGGGAGTGTGTTTGGAGGGGGTGGCAGGCCTTATTGAGGGGACATGACTTGCACCCTCCCTCCCCTCCAATATATTTTTTCATCCTCCACACCGAGGTTGTTCTCCCCCAAACTCTTAAAGAACATGCTTTTTATATTGAATATACTGGGTTTTTTTTTCTACGTACGACCATACAGATTTAAAGATATAAAGAGCTCTTGGATTCTTGAGAGTAAGACGTCATTTTGTCCAGAATACAGCTGAACAATGTTTCTCTGCTATTGGAGGATGGATTCTTCAGAGAAATACGTCATTGTGTCCTGAATACAGCTGAATGAGTTTCTCTGCTCTTTGGAGCTCTCTATATCTTTATATCTCTATGAGTACGACAAGCAGAGGGATTATTCATTTATCGACATATATGACTAAACAAATAAACATTCTTTATTTCCTTATTAGTATGATCACTGCTTTGTTCGATGAGTAGTTTATAGGAGGAGTCCTTTAAAAGGATTCAGATTCAACTCTTTGAATACACTTAAGGTCCGATTGCTGATACCAGATTGGTTCCGATGGGGTGTACCTAGGAGTAAAACAAACCTGGCCTCATTGGATTAAGCTTCATTTTATTAGGTTATCATGATTAACATCCCTTTTTTACCAAGTATACTTTGTTGTATGATCTATTTTAATCAAATATTGTTTTCTTACGGGCTTAAGTATTTTCAAATATATGAAATGAAAGAAAGACTTAAGCGTTCACTTTCATAGCTTGTGTAGGCGTCGAGGTCTTCACTATAATACCTTAATACTGTATGGTATCAAATCTTTTTAATAGCCCTTAAAACATTCATTTTGTCACTTCCTTGCTATAACTTGAGAATACTTGTATTGGGCTTATTCATTGTAATATTTACATATTATGCATCCACTGTCTACTAGATAAATATGTAATAATACGGAGTTCTTTAATTTTCTATATCAATCCAATAATATAATAAAATACTGCTCCCGTTTAAAAATTGAATCCAAATACATGAACTCAAACTATATTCGGCTTCCATTCAAATAAACTTATAGTTATAATTCTGGTCATCGTCTTATAGATAGATGGATAACAATATGGGTAATTTACTTGAAAGTTATCCAATAGAAGTAAAATTTTATATCCTAGGACTTTGTTTAAATTTGTTGCTTATATGAGTTCGTTTATAACTGAATAAGAAATATAAAGCAATAATGTAGACATGTGAATTTTATTGAATGGTTTATTGCATATCAAATATTTGACAATGATTTGATATGAAACATAAAACGTTGATTATTTCTAGGAAACCATTGTTTT
>CP045901.1:6918068-6931280 GCA_013387185.1 Caligus rogercresseyi | reverse complement strand
ATTATTATTATCATTATACATATTAAATTTATTCGTAGTTACAAAATTCCGGTATGTGTTTTAATAGTTATTGAGGCATCCTCCACACTCTTCCCCCATTTCTCTCGCTACAGAAATTCGTCATACTGGCCTTGGAGCATGGAATCCTGAACGCCAGCCATCGGTTAAGCCTCCTTTGGGCAATTTTTAAACAACACCTCTACGTGGTTTGTGTGAGGGATCCACGAAGTTTCGTTGTAGCGTTGATGATGCCTTCATCTGTTTAATAGAACTGATTCTCTTTTCTCTCTCTTTTGTCTTATATATAAGTATGCCATCAAAAAAACACCCTAAAATAATAGCTTCTTTTTTTTTCTTTTTTTTTGCTCTTATTTTTACGGTGATCGCTTTTGTAATAGAATTTTAAAATTTATCATGCAACCTCAACCCTTCAGTCGATGTTCTTGAAAAGTGCTGAGATATGTATGCCACATTTCGGACCCGATTGTTATGAAGAGGAAATATTTGTATTTAGAATAAATCTAAACTGAAATTTTATCTCTGATTACTCGATGATATATTCAAAGTAATTTTCGAATCATATTTCATTTTTTATATACAAAACTGTTTTATCGAAAACAATGTTTTCTTTATTTATTATAGTAATAAATGATAGAGTGAATTATGATGCAAACCGATTTTAAATCATTTTATAGTCTCAACAAAAAAATTGAGAGTCGGGCATCTCTAAGATTTTACCTTAGTGCATAGGAATTATCTTGTAAAAGTTTGAAAGAAAACAAATAAAGATAAGTGTCTCTTCAACGGGCCAAAGTTTTGTAGTATTTTTTCACCATTAAATCTAATTTGTCTCTGTCATCATTATCAATTCATTTTTGAAAATGATAGGTAATATATTATTTGTATTTAAACATATATATATATATATATATCAGGAAATGACCGGGACACCTTTTTTTGCTGGACCGGGCTGGGACTTAAATTTTTCAGGCCGGGCCGGGACTTAATATAATTTTTGTTCCTTCCACATTCTGAAGTGACGACGTTTTTTTAGAAATGAATTTCCAAAAAAATAAGTGACGACGTTTTTTTTTAATCCATCTCAAAAAAATTGATGACATTTTTTTAGAAAAGTATTTCCAAAAAGTGAGGAAGTTTTTTTTTTCAACAAGAATTACCAAAAAATCTCAGAAAAGTAAAAGTGATTTTTTTTAAAATAAGATTTCGAAAATGCCTTTCTAAAAAAAAGTCGTCACTTTATAAATGACAAACGATAGAAAAATATTTAAGTCCGGTCTGGTGTCTTAAAAAACGGGACACTGGGCCGGGCCGGGACGCTCAAAAAACAGCCGGGACCTGGGCCAGGTACTCGGTCGTTTCTTGATATATATATATATATATATATATATTTGAATTCGGACATAGTGAAACACAACCCAGAGGAACAAGGAGGGTAAGAATGTCCTTACTTTTCTAGCACGTGGCATGTTAATCTGTACCACGTTAAGTGGCGCTTGCAATTAATGTGTATTTAAATAGAAGATAACATATAATATAACTATATTTTTTTAGGTTCCATACAAACGATTTTAGACCCTTTTCTTTAAAGATGTTAAGAAAGGTTTTCCCAGTATTTTCATTAGTATAAGGGCTCAAAAGTATCTTATTTTTATTATTCTACTTGAAGTTTGTTTGACAGATACTACACATTATAAAAATATATATTTGAAAAAATTATACTTCATTATTGTCAGACAAAAGACCATTAAGACATTGCATATTTCACACATATGTCAAGGTACGTTATACTAATAGTAAATGATGTAAGTTGTAGTTGAGTTCGCTCACCGAAACAGTGTCCTCTAAATCTCTCTCTTTCGTGGATTAATGTTACCCCAATTACCTAACATAGCATTACTTGTATATAATGTGTCATCACATTGTATATCCATTTTACCCATTCTATATATATATACAGGGGCGGAGTGGCCATCGGGAGTACGGGGCTATGTCCGGAGACCGCTGGCCTCAAGAAACATACACGGCCGTTGACAGCCTCCCAATGTCATATTGGGGCCGTATAGGCCGGCGAGGGCATAATATGTGGATAAATTTTTCCCACTCCGTTCCTGTATGTGTATATATAGTGTTTAATTGTTTCTTAATTCCATGGATTGGGTGTCATTCAGTGGGCTATAGCGTCATATATATCAATATTATACTTGGAAAGTTTGCAAGAATATTCTAGGTTATTATTAATGTTAGGGTATTATAAGGACCGAAGTTTGGATAAACTGTGTCCTATAAAACTATATAGTTTTTACATATATGTACATACATTTTACGTCGAAGAGATTTGTCATTAATATATTTTGCCTTCTCTTTGTTTTGACGAACTGTAATTGTATATTGGTTATATACACTTCAACAGGATATTTTAATTGAAAATATAGTGATACTTCATAATGCTACATAGATATGGTCAATGAATACTAAAACAACAAGGAAAAGAAGGCTCGCGAGGAAAATACGATGAGGGATCTAAAAAGGAAAAAGGAGAATACGCGTACATTCTCCCCTTTCCTTATTTATTTCATAACAAATTATGATTTTGAGAACGAAATAAATATTTTTTACTATTTACAAATTTTATGGACATATATTAAATAAACATAGATACATTTAAGACATTCTGCAAAATTATAATAACAATATACATTTTGTTTATTATCCTTTAAGTTTTTTCAATCTCTTAGAATTATTTGTCATATTTTGACTGCTTGTTTTTCTTTTGTTTTTGTGAATTTGATCATTGATTTCCGAAACATAATTTTTGGACATACAATTAAAAATTTTAGCAGCGATTTGTGGAATAAATTTTTCAAAGGAATGGTCTTCTTCGCATTCTGCTAAAATAATTTCCAAAGCGTAAGTATCATTTTCCAAAAGCTTAATAAACGAAAGAACAAAAATATTTTTTGAAGAAGGGGAAGAAATCAACTCTTTGAAGATACTTTTTGAATTTTGAATTTCTGAAAAAAATGCATAAACAAAGGAACACGTTAAAAAAGAACATCAGAAGGACGAGTTAGCCCACCTCGATTAATTTGATCTAAAAGTTTACTTTCATCATCAATATTTTCTAAGGAGAATAATTTTACATCGAATTTTTATTTAAAGCTGTCAATAAATTGTGGCAAGAATGACAGGCTATAGTTTTACATAAGGAATGCGCGATATAACCAGAACAAAAGTAAACTATAGATACGTCATTAATATATTTAAATGAATCTTTAAAAGTAAAATGTTTTAAATTGGATAATATATTTAAAGAAGAAGACTTAATCTTTTCATTTGTTGAATTTATATCCTCAGAAAAATGATAGTCCAGATCTTTCAGTGAAATTTTGCCTAAACTTATGATATTCTTCATTCGAAGGCATTTTTCTGAATCCAAATATTGGCGCACGCTTAATTCAATGTTCGTCCCACATCTTCTCTTATAGAGTCCAAACCGAGCTTCAATACAATCTGAATTGATGTGGCCAAGAAGAACGTAATTGACATCAGTTTCTTCGAGCAAATCTTCAGCCAATTCGCATTAACCTTTTGAAGTTTGTTTACTTTCATCCTGAAAAATACAACATAGCAGGGAATAATGTCATCGTAGTTGTATGAATCAGTATTAATAAGAAATACTGAGGAATAGTCAAGTTTTGATATGTGAAAAAACAATATATAAATAAAGAAGGTTAAGGAATGAAGTTTGGCTTACTGTATATGGATTGGCATTTCTTCATTAATCTTTAGACTGAAGTCTATTGACGGTCCTCCATGACTAAAGTTCATCTTGAAGAACACCAGCTCTTTATCTTTTTCATCATAATGTTCTTGAACGCCGCTCGGAAGGCAAGTCCTATCCATTTCAATTTGAAGGTCTTCGAGTGTTAAAAATGAGTTGGCCTCTTCAAAAGCCTTAATCTTTTTTTAAATTCGCTCGTTTTCATTAAGGAGTCGTGAGGAGGAGGTTGAGGTGGGGAACGCTTTGGAGGAGGCTTTTTTAATAGTAATGAGGAAGATTTGGAAAAATGGAAGGGACGGCATCTTTTTTTTATCTTAAGACAAAAAGTTTTTTCAGATCTGTCTGAACGTGATCGATTAGAGTCAGTAGACTCTGGCTTATAATCGGAGGGCATGAAATGTACGTCACACAACGCAGAATGTCTTGAAGGTATCTAATTTTTTCGCAGAACAGCCTTTGTCCAGAATTGGCGTAGGGACTCATCCTTGGGGAACATATGAAACCGTCTCTTTTTCCCCTCATTGCCCTTGGTTTGTAGCCACTCTTGCAACCCGGAGCAACACAAACCTTCCCCATTGTCGTCTAGTTTGAAAATAAATAGGTAGTTCTAAAACGATTCCTCTACACACTTCCACTACCTCATTCACGCAGCAAATAAATAAATTAGTCGATCCCACTTTGTATTTGTGTTTTGAAAGATTGCGCGACTTTACCATTCCTGATTGTTTTAGTATTCATTGATATGGTATATTCTTTTTTACTAATCTTGATGTTCCATATATCATTCTTAATGTTGTTTCTCTTAAGAATATGATTACTTAAAATAGCGGAAAATAAACACAGTTTAGTATCAAATGGCTATATAATTATCTAAAACTGTATAGAAGTTTTATACATTTTTTCTGAGAGTAATTTCTGTCTCGTATAAACAAATTTAAGCCCATATACTTTCAATATTGATATAGGTACATATTTAGTAAAGTATCATATATATATATACCTATATATAAATATATATATATATATATATATATAATAACAAAAATTATTAGTCGATGCAAATATCCAAATTAATAAAATGATTATTATGAATAATATATATTTTTCATGGGAATAGCAAAGTTTACGTCAGACACTTTTTCGAATGTAAAATTGAGCAGACCCTCCAAATGTTGTATTCAATGACAATTTTAGCAAAATAATAGGGTACAGTCTAGTAGCTCATTAATGTCGTACACTATTATTATAAATATTAAAGAGAACAAATAAAAATTTAGGGGGCACACGGAGTTGAACCATGGACCTATCGATCTGCAGTCGATTGCTCTACCACTGAGCTATACCCCCTTGATGTTTTATTCTGTGAAACAAGATATATATATATATTAGCTTAAAGTTAAAAAGAATCTCAATTCAATTTCTTTATTTTTACTTCGATACCCGTAACACGTTGTGTATTTCGTAAGCAGATCAAATAGATAAATTTATCATATAAAACTACTAATACATATAATTTAAGCTTATATGCTTTTCAGAAAATATTTTTTCATTTCGTTATTTCAATAGTATGTAACATCTCAAGCAAAGTAATGATAGTTATTTTTAAGTAAATATTTTTAGATTCTTCAACGAAAGACTTAACAACAAGAAGATTCCGTTGAGGAACCCTTCATTTGATTCATCCTTTTAGCTTGTCCTTAATAACAATGTATTTATAGTTAATGATCAAAAATCACCTATTTCAAAGTTTTCATCAATTAAGAACCCCGTGAACTATGGTCGTTTTTGATTTTTATATCATGACAATAAGTAAAGGCCCTCTACATGCCATTTTTTTTACTTAAATTGTCCTAGCCTTGCATCAATTAAGAATCCTAAAAACTTTTCAGATTTGTATATCATAACATAAATAACTTGATAATGCCTTGTATTTTTTCCTCAAATATACACAGATGCAACTAAAGACATTATGGAACAACAGTTTCGCAATGACTGAGATTAAAAGGGTATGTAGCTTTCAACAGCAGTCATACAATATATATTGGGAAATCTTGACCTCTCGTCCTTTATCATTGTTTAGTATAGACTTGAATTGGTCGTATATGTTGTGAATATTTCTTAAAAACGTCCAGAGAAGCATAGGTTCATATTACCGGAATCCATTCAGTCTATTAAATGATGTCTCCACCAGACCGCTCATTATAAGTGTTGTCTTGGGATACCTTTTAATAAGAATATATGATAAGTATATTAATGTCGCCCCAGAGTCGTCGCCAATAGGTTGCACGGCAGGAACGAATATATGAGAACGACACGTGTGAGAGGGTCATGACTTGAAAATTATTTATTAACACCCAAGGAAAGGCGGAAATATCATAGAGATATAAAGATATACAGAGCTGATTCCCTTCAATAGCAGAAAAATATCGTTCAGCTGTATTCTGTGTCCAATATAAAAAAGTAATTTGATCTACGTCATCGTAAGTTATCATAAAGATAGATCTATCTCTATGATCAGCTTACGATGAAGTAGTACAAATTACTTTTTATATTGGACACCAGAATACAGATGAAGCTCTATATCTTACATCTCTATGGGACATATATACATTGAAGAGGAAAGAGTGAGGCACCAAATACATAACGTCAGGGACCAAACAATTAAAAAGGTCTTTTTTGCAGGTGTGGCGGTTTTGGTCATTGTCAAAGGTATTCAAGAGGGGTCAATGGATCGATTCAGTGTTCAAGTTATATTACGTTGCATCCTATTAGGTAAATTAGTTCATGATGAGTCACTGAGTAACTCAAGGATTAGCAGGCGTACTCCAAGGTCTGTATAATAAGGTCTGGGCAATACAAAAACAAACATATAGGCAGTGTGACTACTCAATGACGCTACTGGAGAACGATTCTATCTATCTATCTATATATCTATCACACTCTCATCAATCTATAAATATATATATATATTGGTTTTAGGAATATTTATATATAAAACTTATGCAAAAGAAAATCTGATAATGAATTGTTGGTTGGGAATTATTGATAATAGGGAATTTTCCTTAACGACACTTTTGTATAAAATGCATTTTTAAAGGAAACTACTGACTTTTGGGCCAGCTTATCAGTCAAAATAGCTTTATTGAGCATTAAATGAGCACATTTGGTTAGTTTTATTTTATAAACTGAGTCCATTTTAGTACTTTTTGCGTTCATATATAAAGGAGTATATCGTATATAATATTAGACCCATAAGGGTACCTATGAACAATAGGCTACGGTAGGTAGGTTTCGTGACCCAGACCTCTTCCGGATTAACATAACAAAGCTCCGCTTATTATATTTATTATGTTATTGTCATTTTTATTCTTCACAAAAGCCCAAAGCTGACAAAGCCTTAAAATGCCATAAAGCATTTGCTGATAAGCTGGGCCCAAAAGTCCGTAGTTTCCTTCAAAAATGCATTTTATACAAAAGTGTTGTTAATGAAAAAATCTACTATCATAATTCCCAACAAAAATGCTTTATCAGATTTCTTTGTGCATAAGTTTTATATATAAATATTCCTAAAAACCAATATATATATTTATAGATTGATAGAGATAGATTGATAGATATATAGATAGATAGATAGATAAATAGAATAGATAGAATCGTTTCCAGTGACGTCATTGAGTAGTTATTACTGCTAGGATGACATGTTTGTGTTTCTTGCCCAGACCCTTATTATACAGACCTTGGCGTACTCTACGTCTTTGCATCAGCTGAAATTATATGTCCCGGACATAGTTCTATACTTGGAGCATACCTAGGAATAGGAAAAATGTGGTATTTTTTTAAACGTGATTGGTTGAAAGAAAAGGAGATAGTATAATAAACAAAGCTGTTTTGCATGAGATATATCTTCACACGCGGCTTATGAGAATGAACATCAAATCGAAAAGACGACAACTTTTTTGCCCCCATATGGTTCGATATAATTGGATCGACGAGATATATATATAAGCCTATTAACGTGTAAATTAGTCTATCGAACCTAGGATCTTATCATCGGGGGCTATCAAAATCCACCTTCCCTCTCGGGAGAAGTCGAACTTACGTCCTCAACAATTTAGAGTTGAACACGCCTTCTAACCGTGAAAATATTGCAATCAAGAACACTTTTAATTTATGATATAATATATAAACAAATTCTATTAGGGCAATATTGGATATTGATTTTGGTTATTATATAAGGGATCGTCCCTCTGATTTAGTCGTGAAACGTAGAAATAGAAAAAATCGTTCACCATATAAAAAACTCATATTTATGATGAGTTTGCCAAAACACTATTTTCCTATTTCTATATACAATACACGGTGAATATTTTCATACCATTTGTCGCAGTTTATTATAAACAAAAATGCAGATGACCCGCCTTAAGCGTATGCATATTTCCACGAATGTCCCACATAGGAAGGTGTTTCGTAAAGGAATCCAAAACAAGTAGTTCACTTACCTAATGTCTGAGGGCCATTGTTATTCAATACTTAAATGGTTGATACACACATTTAATACTATCATTTTTTCCATTTGTTTCGTCCATAAAAAGATATCGAGTTCATTCCCTCTGCATTCCTAAAACAATATTCCTACTCTTTGTCCTCGTATAAAGGGTATTATTCCAAATGAAAAGAAACAAAACATTGTACCAACGGATTAAAATTGAATGCTATTCTGAACAAAAGGTAATATTTATGAGGAAAAAGGATATATTGTAATATACTTACATTAGTTGGGCATGTTTCTAGGGCTGTTCTTGTTGCTTCTTTAGTCTTGACAGAACTTCGTGTGAGCCTATATTTTGAAACATTTACAAACAGTATTTTACGTATTTCTTAGAAACATAGTTATTATTCGTTTGATAATATAAAATATAATTAAAAATTGAGTTTGCCTTTTATAACTTTTAAAAAAGAATAAAAATGTTGATACAAGTCTCTTCAATAAATTACACACCCGTGCCCCTAAAAAATGGCCGAGACAAGTGTCTTAATTAGGTATAATAACTTTATTACACATAAGGAGCGTTAATCTTAATCATATGTTAAGGAGATCTTATATCCAGTTATAAAACACTAATATGCGTTCAGCGAAACTTGGGGGTTTTAAGAGTTGTGGGTAATCAAGACATCTAAAAGACACTGCATAAAAAGGTAGGAGCTTTTCTTTGATAAAGTGTTTTTAAAGTCAGTTCACCAGATCACAAATGAAGAAACATTGATTTTATGATTATACCTCACCTCCTTTTTGAAGCAATGATTTTTCAAAGAGAGTTGCAAAAAACCCTCTCCCAATAAAATATTTTATATGTCAAGTTTTATTTGTTTACTTTATTTTAAATTATTTGGTGTATTTTTTTGTCGTTGCCTTAAGTTCTATGTTATTGCTCTACAAAATATATTCCATATAGTAAATCTTAGTATCAATCCATATTTTGGCATTCCTTTTTGAATTAAGCTTATCTTTTAATTATCAATTTTAAGGTAGGATGCTTATTTGTACTTTAATTAAATATAATAAAGTCTTACAACCCCTTCTTACATATTAGGGTATTCCAAAGCCCTAATAAGCATCTTGATTGGCTTTGTCCAAGCACCTACTACAAACTGCAAATTAAGCTTCTCACTTCGTAATGTATTGGCATCCATATAAGAATCAAATTCAAAGTTACTCCTACATATAATTGACTGACACGGTTTTGAACATCTTATTTAAGAGGGTTTTATTATTTCATTAAGGTGCTTTGGTGTTTTGATTAATGGTTTTTGCGTTATTGAATATACATATGTTATTCCACGGTGCAGAGGGCTCTCTACGCCTCAAGAACGGTGCGGAGGTGGGCTTCCTGTGGGTCTCCAAGATCTAGTCAGAAGAAGCCTGGAAATTCTACGCCATCCCCAGGGATGTTTTCAAAACAAACGGCCCTCTCCCCTTCAAGTGCAAGTGGACTGAATCAAATGACGCATTGGATCTCTCAACTGGTTTCTCTAAATCACTATTTTATCTCAAGATATCTCATAAAAGAACGATGATAGGGTGGGAGTTCTTTTATTTTTCTTCCGACAAGTTATAAATGCATGTGTTTTTTTTATTATGTTATATTGTTTTTAACGTAGCTTTATCAAACTTTTCATTTATTATTCATCCTTTATACGTGCATTTTATTCTGTTCGAGATATATTGTAGATCATAATAAATATTTTAAATCAAAAAAAAAAATATATATTATATATACTATTGTTAGTATGAATAACGGAGGCCGTACCTGGACACAGAAGGGAATAGTTAGTATCCCGACTCGTCGCCAACCAAGGATAAGGACAATGCATGGAGATCAATATGGAGGACTATATATTCATAGGAGGGGTCCAGAAGCACACTGAACACTTAAGCATCAAATCGAATACAGGGGAACCTATAAATACCGTACATCAGTACTTTCGTAAAAAGAGATATAAAACAGGAAGAACATTCCCTCATCTAACCAGCTGATATTAAAATACACTACATATATAATATATATAACATATATATAAATGTTTTAGCAAAAGGGGAAAAATGGACTAAATATTTTTATATAATTTTTTTGTTCAGTCAGGGAAGGATTTGGACAATATTGGACGGATATGAAAAAAATTGATAAAATAACTGTTGATCCTCTTCTTGAATATTTTGTCCTACGTGTTACACATTTTTTCGATAAAAAGTGAATCTAAAATATTTTTAATCTTAAAAAATATGTCAGGACAAGATTATTTGTTTACACTAAACAATAACCATATCAGGGCCTTGGTAAATATGCCTGCAAATAGCTGAAAGACTACTCCACTCCCATTGGATGGATTAAATGATAAGGACGTCAGATGTGAGATTGGTAATTACCTCCGCCGACGGAGGTATTGTTTTCACTGACGTAGGTTTGTTGGTTGGTTGTTTGTCAGCAGGATAACTCAAAAAGTACAGAACAGATTCGGATGGAACTTTGTGGAGTTGTTGGAAATGCCAAAAGAAACAAGTGATTAAATTTTGGCATCTCTGAGTGCAGAATTAAGATGCAAAATGAGCTAAAATACTAATAAATATTTAATTTAGCCTACCTCTGCCAATAGAAGTCGCTGTGCTGTGAAATCGGGTACCGGAGCGTCTTCCTCTCGGAATTTCCGTCGAGGGGAACCCTCCCCCGTCCCTCTACGCCCCAAGTCCCAAAAATCCGCCTCAGACGGCTCATAGGACCCTGTGACGCGGGGTTTGCACTCTCTGAGTGTAAAATGCCTCTACTTGTATTTGTTTTTAAAATGACACAAATATAGTTTTATATATGTTTATGACATCCTTCTTCACTTACCACATGATAGGCCGATCTTTGCTCCCTCTTCAGAAGGCTGACTCCTCAACGATCCTGATTCGCCTCAGAGACACTACAACAATATCGTAACGTCTGACGTAACGTCAAATAGGTTCATAGATAGTAGCCCAATCTGAAGCAATAAAGATACAAAAAATTACAAGTACATACAATGACGTATGCATGCTCTTTTTAGGAACTGCCATAAGCCGTGTGCGTTAAGGAATGTTCGACTCTCATTGTGTGTGGGCGCAGGTTCGAATACCGAGAGGGGATGGCCAATGTTGGTCTACCTCCTTGTAAGATCTAGACTAATTTCACTATATAAGGTTTATTTTATCGAAATGGATGCACTTCTATCGAACCAAATAGGGAACAAACATAAATAAGAGTTCTATAGTTTAAGGTATTTTTGGGTTTACAAATCCCCCATAAAAAAGTAGGAACTTTTGCTTTTGATGGGAAGAGACTCCCGGGTGATCTTTATGCAGTGGATATGTAACCCCAATATGTCACTTTTAACAAGTGGAACTCATGTGACCATTGGCAGTGGATTATATTTCTCTCATTTTTATAAGGTGATCAAGTACATTTATGGGGTATATTTTTTTCCTGGTGTGTACTCAAATAATGTCAAGTGTTCCATTGAAAATTTTTTGTTGGCTAGTCGCTAAGTAGTCTTTGCCATATATATATAATATATATATATATATATATATCTACAGAGTGGTACAGCAAAATTAGAATGGACTTTTAAGGCCCTAGTCCATTGTTATTTGTTGTATGATCTGAGCTTGGTGCCATTCGAAAGAATAAACAAAAATCCTACAAACATGCTCTTTGTATTTTTTGTATAACCAAAGATGGTCTGGGCAAGAGTGAAAGGCAAAGGGCGATTGATCTCCTCTACGCCCAAGTAGACCCGAAGGTGATCACGACCCAGATCAAGGTATCCTTGGCCACGGTCTACAACGTCAGGAAGGCCATGGAGGGCATGGATCCGATCTCCAGGAAGCCTGGGACTGGGGGACACAACAAAAAACGAAGTGGTGAGTTCCTGAACTCCTGCAGGAGAACATCAAGAAGGACCCACCAAGTCCATGAGGAAGATGGCCGCCGAGAGAACGTTGCTCTCATCACCGTCACCAGGCCGTCCACGAGGTCTTGGGCCTCAAGAGCTTCGTCAGGACACCAAGGCATCTGTTGGCGGCCACTATGAAGGCCAGAAGGTTAGAAGAGAGCCAGCAAAAACGTCCTCAACTTCTTCAAGCACAACGGCGACACGGTCAAGATCTACTCCGACAAGAGATCTTCACAGTGGACGTAGTGCTGAACAGAAGAAATGATCGATTCTTGGCAAAAAAGAGGTCAGGTGGAGGGTTATTACCGGACCAAACATCCAGCGCAAGTCATGGTCCTGGGTATCGTGGCCTCCGACGGCAACAAGATGCCCCTACACTTCTTCAGGCCCACAATGAGAAGGTCAACTCTGATGTTCTACTCAAGATGTCCTTAGGTTACAAGGTCTTGCCATAGCTAAAGAGCACAGTCCCAATGAACAATTATGTGTTCACCCAGGGACGGAGCCCCGCTCACACGTTCAAGAAGGTTCAGGAGTCTGCAAGGGAACATGGCCTCCTTCTGGCCGGAGGACTTCTGGCCCTCCTCATCGGCGGATGTGAAACCCTCTAGGACTTTGCTGTCTGGGGCTTCCTGGAGGGCCAAGACCAACAAAACCTCACACAACCAGTGTCGATGGCCTGAAGAGCCCCCATCACCAAGGAGTGGGACAACATGTCGGGGATTCATCAAGAACCAGCTGTGCCTCAGTTTGTCCACGTATTGAAGCCCTCATCAGGAATAATGGAGGACACAATGAATAAAATTGGAACTTACTGTATCCTTAACATATTTTGTTTCAGGAATTTACCATTAAATGGCTCTAAAATAAACTATTCCAGCCTTCAATTGGCCTTTGTCATTTTCTTAATTTTTGCTGTTACCACTCTGTATATATATCAA
>CP045901.1:6907534-6917968 GCA_013387185.1 Caligus rogercresseyi | reverse complement strand
CCACAGACTGCAGATCACCTTATAAACAGATGTCCTTCTATATCCTTTGAAGGGATGAAGTTCTCAAGAGTGAGGACTAAAACATTAGAATAATAAAATTTAGGCAATGTAAAAATAATGGAAGAATATTATTGTAAATAATTTTAGTATATTTAAGTAGGAATAATATATATATATTAGGGTTGTTCTTATTTTTCAAATGTTTGAAATGTTAGCCATTGAGTGGATTTTCTGTTTCTTGGTGATAAAAGAAGACGACATACAAAGTTTGAACAAAATCGGTCAACATTACGAGGTCGCGCAACGAGGTCAAAGTTTTAAAAATTTAGTAAAAATATAGTTTTCCGCAAATTTCTTCAAAATGGTGGACGTTACAGACTTCAATAATAATTATTAATTTAAAGGAAATCTAATTTACTACCAGACGTATGTTTGATGTTTTTTAATAAAACAAAGTTTTCAGTAAAAACAAAGCAAGAAAGGGAGTGAGTATTGTTAGCTTATTTCATAGCTTTTTTGTATCAATTAACTTCACTCGCCTGTAGAAGATGACTTGTTCGCTTCAGAGTAAAATAGTACTTTTAAGTTTAGTAAAACTTTAGATGATAAATCCAAAAATGACCTTGGTTGCATTCTATCAATTCAGAATTCAGTACAATCTGAGTTTACATCATATGATTCAGAGCCTGTATTGACCTATAAGAAATCGATTATGAAAAAAATAAATAATAATTTGTTTCTTAGATTTGCGTCAAGGTATCCTCTCAAAATTTTACTTTGTCTCTGACGCATACATAATCCATTATATGCGTCATTTTGTACGCGAGATAGGCTTTTTTAATGTACATATAACTCTCTACTTATTAAACTGACATGATTTAGTATACCAAAATATTAAAGCTGGTTAACCAAGCTTTCATTTGATATGTTTGGTGTTCTAAAAATCGCTATACTTTAAGAGATATAAGCAAATACGTACTGTCCCCCAAAAATTGATCTTTTGATATGAGAATATACGATTACCATCTGGTAATGTGTTAGTGTTACCTGGATAGAAAGAGAAAGAGAAGGGAGGGGGTATTTTTCCTCCCTTCTCTCCTTCTTTTTTCTTCTATCCAGGTAACACTAACAGCGTTACCAATGGTAATCGTATATTCTCATATCAAAAGATCAATTTTTGGGGGAGAGTACGTATTTGCTTATATCTCTTAAAGTATAGCGATTTTTAGAACACCAAACATATCAAATGAAAGCTTGGTTAACCAGCTTTAATATTTTGGTATACTAAATCATGTCAGTTTAATAAGTAGAGAGTTATATGTACATTAAAAAAGCCTATTTCGCGTACAAAATGACGCATATAATGGATTATGTATGCGTCAGAGACAAAGTAAAATTTTGAGAGGATACCTTGACGCAAATCTAAGAAACAATTATTATTTATTTTTTTCATAATCGATTTCTTATAGGTCAATACAGGCTCTGAATCATATGATGTAAACTCAGATTGTACTGAATTCTGAATTGATAGAATGCAACCAAGGTCATTTTTGGATTTATCATCTAAAGTTTTACTAAACTTAAAAGTACTATTTTACTCTGAAGCGAACAAGTCATCTTCTACAGGCGAGTGAAGTTAATTGATACAAAAAAGCTATGAAATAAGCTAACAATACTCACTCCCTTTCTTGCTTTGTTTTTACTGAAAACTTTGTTTTATTAAAAAACATCAAACATACGTCTGGTAGTAAATTAGATTTCCTTTAAATTAATAATTATTATTGAAGTCTGTAACGTCCACCATTTTGAAGAAATTTGCGGAAAACTATATTTTTACTAAATTTTTAAAACTTTGACCTCGTTGCGCGACCTCGTAATGTTGACCGATTTTGTTCAAACTTTGTATGTCGTCTTCTTTTATCACCAAGAAACAGAAAATCCACAATGGCTAACATTTCAAACATTTGAAAAATAAGAACAACCCTATATGGTTATCAACCCCATTCATAAGATCCTAGGTTCGATGACCAATTATAATAATATAATGCTTATTTCAATCCAACAGGATGCAGTTCTATAGACCCAAATAGTATTTCAAAAACCCTCTGTGAGGGTATTAAAACGATGTCACGTCTTACAGTGGAAAATATTCATTGAGTCATAATTTACTTTAAATTTGGCATTTTAAAGATTCTTTAATTTAACAAATCCCTCATCGCAACAAGTTTTTATAATACATAAAACGATAAGTTAATTAAAAATAACGTGCTATATGAAATTAATATGAATATTTTATAATATTTAAACGCATAGAACAACCAGAGTTTGCAGTATCATCTGTGGAATTGTTTTGTGACGAGCTTCAAAGTCCCCTGAGGGAAAACCAACTGATGAACAATTTTATCCCTTTTTTATGATATTTTAAATGCTCATGAACCTTTGGACTTGCGTCATGCCAGCCAAAAATAGTATTGTAAATGGAAGAGGATTATCTTCTGACTGTATAAAAGTTATTTCAGTTCAATGATTAGCAAATCCAACGTAATACTTTTTTCTGGATTATCCCAGAGCTCGCCTATAAATCTCCCCTTTCCATTTTTTCATTATTGAATACTATGACGTCATGACGGGAAAGGACCGCATTAAAAATTTTTCATTTTAGTCTTTATATCTACGCATTTAGATTCCATATTTTGTGAGAAAAATACCAAAGGAAAAATAAAAAAAGAAGAAAAAATCGGTTACCATTATTTCATTATCAAATATTTGCATTTAAATCTCCGTAGAGATCTCATAGTTTGACTCGATATAACAAGTCTTGTTATATTTCATTAGTTAACACTGTAATGAACGGATATTTTAATTTCTTCGATGGTTAAATCATTTTGTTCTGTCATTGTTTAACTAATACTGTGTAAATATAAAAAACACTACTAAATTAGAAGAAAATAAAATTAATTTTGGACAGTTCTGTAAAAACTGTCCATGAGTATGTTTATAGTTCAAAAAGTTATAATGGCTTTAAATTATAGAATGATAAATGTGTTGAAATTAATCTTAAAAAATATTATGACTTTTTGAAGTAATTAGATAGTGTTAAAAAGTTTTGACTCATGATAAGAGTCATATTTTTAAGGCCTTTTTCAAAGTATATACATTGGCTTAAGGCAATGAACCCTTTTAAACTAATTACTTGTTCTAATTTTGATTTCTTTCCTCATTATGCAGTTTGCGTGATGGGTGTGGCATATTTCTGTCTGGTACATAGCAATAATAATTATGACTAATATTATGAAAATAATCAATATTGATACAAAGATTCTTCAAATATAACATTATTTATAAATTTTTCGTATTAAATTCAATTATATATATATATCAGGAAACGACCGTGACACTTTTTTCGCCGGGACCCGGGCCGGGACTAAAAATTTCAAGCCGGGGCGAGCCAAAACCGGGCCGGGACTTCAGTATATTTTCATTCCTTCGTCATTCTGAAAGTGACGGCGTTTTTTTTTAGAAAATAATTTCAAAGAAAAAGTAATGACGGTTTTTTAGAAAATAATTTCCAAAAATTAGTGACGACGTTTTTTTAGAAAATAATTTATAAAAAAAAGTTCCGGGCCGGGACACTCAAAAAACAGCCGGGTACCCGGTCGTTTCCTGATATATATACATATATTTATAAGTTTATAAATTTGAAAGTAGTTTTTTAACTATATGACTATTTTCTATAAAGTTTATATAAAAAGTTGTTAAATATTTATAGAAAAATATTACATTCAGGTATCAGCCTTCACGATCCCCTGAAAAAAGATACTGTTTTTTTTTTAAATTTATATTAAACCATTCAATATTTACGGACATTTTAAATAATAATTTCAATTTGACATAAAATAATTATATGAACCATTGCTGCTAAGAAGCATTTTTCAAAGGGCTTGAAAAAAAAAATCATAATGCTAGATATTTTTGGTTGTACAGAACTTATATTATTATGATTAATATTTCATGAATGGAGTAAACTATTCCCAGCAATGTTGATTACCTTCATTTTAATTCGAATGTCCGGTATATATTATCTCTATTTTAGTTCTAAAACTCATCCCAACAAATAAAATTATATATGATTTAAATTTGGGAGTAAAATCTTAAAGATAAACAAAAAAAACCTTATAGTTATTCGATGCATTCCATTCATTACTTTCTATACATGAATATACCTCAATAACATGACCCTTTTTTGTAACTATGAAAACAAGGATATTTGCACATGGCTATACAAACTTAATTAAACACACAAACATAAAATTAACGAATAATGCCGTTACATGACTTTCAATATTTATTACACACATGACAGAGCTTTTCCTCTATCAAAAAAGAAAGGCTATTTTATTCATTGATGTTTTTTTCCATTAAGGCCACGTTTCCTTGTTGCCTTATTTTGGGAATTAGTAAAGCAAAAGCTATTAATTGAAGTATATAAATATTTCCCTTTTAGTCATTGATATATGTGTTGCCCTGAGGAATATATCAGAGAAGAGTATATATATATATATATATATATATATATATATATATATATATATAAAAGAATTCGAGATAACTTAGTCTTTCTCTTTATACAATATCAACCATAAAAGTAAATATAAGACCTATTTGGGATTTTTCTTGTAGTATAAAATTGATATTTTAGATCACAACATAAAGATAAATATTGGAAATGGGCGGGAGATATTGTACGATTTGTGCCATCTCGCTCAGGAGTATACCTGAAAGCTCTGAAGGGATTTTAAGACGTCATCGGGATTTTTTAAAGAATAAATAAACGCTGTTTCGTCCATGTATATAAGGTTATAATCTCTTGACAGTAAATATGTTCTACAATGTTCATTCATGTTTTTTATTTTAACGCAACTGTCAAGAGTATTTTTTATTTATTTATAGTTGTCTGTATTTTAGTGTAGTAATTTTTTACACTGTTTTATAATATTTGATAGCCAAATAAAGAATTTTATAACCGTTAAAAAAAAATATATATATATATATATGAACAATGTATATAAATATACCTTTTGGATTTTTTTGAAGAAGAGAGTTTTCTTATATCGAGAAATACATATATATATATTATACTTTTTGCCTATATGGTTCGATAGCATTGCGTCCGACAGGATATAAATAAGCATTATAGCATTAAAATTAGACGATCGAACCTAGGATCTTATCAATGAGGTAGACCAAAAATTACCATCCCCTCTCGGGATTCGAACCTGCGCCCCAACATTGAGAGTTGAACACGCCTTAACACGCACGGCTATCGCACTCCCTTATATATTATACTACTTAATGCTTTCGAGATTATTTTTACCGCCGATATCAAAGAGAGTTCATAATAAATCCACAGAGAAGTTATGTAAAATGAAATGAAAACTAGGATTCAACCCTTTTAAATTGTGGATGACATTTTATCAATTAAAAAATATTTGTTCGCTTGAACAGAAAAAATGGTTCATTAAACTAATTGATAATCATAATAGAACGTTTGGGCAGTCAATTCAGAATCAGCATCATTAATCAGTGTATATAAAATAAATAAGCAAAATACAGTAGCATACCATAAAATAAAATATTAAAACCACTTTAAAATTGGTCCTGCACGATCCCACACTTCTCGAACTTCTTTTTTATTGGAGCCTTTTTAGATTCGAACTCATGTATGAAAGTGATCTGGATTTACGTAAAGGAGCCTGTCCTATAGTAATATTTAACTAACGATCGAAGATTTTATCAAGTTAGGGCGATTGACGGATAAATATAGATTTCATAAAGTATGTTTATGGCACTAATTGTTTCCTTGGGAACCCCATAATTTTGTCCTTTATTCGAACAAGAGATCTCCTTCGACATAATTATGGAGTTTAACCAATTATTTTATGTACTCGAAGAACATTTCTAGTAAATTATTATCATATCATCTAACTTTTTCAAATTGTAGTCTAATATGCTAATATGCCTTAGCTATGAACATTTTGCAAGTCTGTGCTTATAATAATAATTGTATAAATAAGGAGATCTTCTTAGTAAAGAGAGAGTGATCATGAGGGTAGTTAAAATTACTTGCCCTCAGCATTAAGATTCCAGGGATATCCAAGGCGCAATGGAAGTTTCCTGGAGAGCCCTAAAAGAACTTTCCATCCAGCTCCGAGAATGCCAAGCAAGACGTTTCCTAGAGAAGATTATGAAATGTCCAATGTTTTGCCGTTTAAACATATTTAAACATTTTCTGAGATATTTTCTTTGTTGTCTTAAATATTTGATTTGATTGTTTAATATATGACTACACGAAATTATCTTTTTTTTTCAATATATATATAAACTCTTATCTTTAGTTATTTAATTTGAAAAATCTTTATTTATTTATAAAAATACATGAATTGTTGTTTAATACAAGCCCCCTTCTCCACTTAAAACCTTATTGTCTTGAACGTATTGCTTTGTTTATTATTAAAAAACTTGAAGTACCCAGTCGCAATATGTTATTGAAATGAAGTCGTGAACCTTAGTGGGGCTAGATTACTTTTATTATAAAAGACTTGAGAGTCTTCTTTAAAGGAATGAAACCTTAGATAATATACAACAGTAAGGTTATATATTTCTTTGATGTAAACAAACTTATTTTATTCATTCCTCTTCTTTGTTCCTAATATTTAATATTGAATCAATTCATATTAAACAAACATTCCGCCAATACAATTAGCAAAAATGCAAATACCAAGAACTATAATATAACAAAAAGAAGTTTAATTTTGGGTAAAGATTCAAACCATTTAAAAAAATGCCTCAACATTTTATTATAAGTATAGAAATAATCTAATGGGGTCCTCAAGATAGCATTTGATAAGTTAGAAGCAATAATATTCTATTGGAATGACAAGATGTTTATTAGGTCAAAGTATATTATAATTAATTTTTTTTTTCGTATGAGCAAGAATAGTTTTTATGATTAAATGATTTATGGCTCTTACAAAATACTAGATTTCACATTAAAAAACTGGCTCCAGGTGTCAGAAAATGGAGTGAATGAATTATAAGAGTTTCATCAATGTTAAAAGGTATGATAGCTAATCTATCATAATAAAATATCGATTCTTAACTTTATGATCCATTAGATATTTATCTTGTATCAATTTGCTATGAATATCAGTATATCTCATACGAGATTGAGACCATTTTTGTCATGCAGGTAAATAACATCATTTATAGTCGTCCATTATTTCCCCTTGACTCTTTAATTATAACGATGAATTTCATGATTATTTCCATTTTTCTCTGTACAGTTTATTGAAATAATTCCACATTGGCTTTTTATGTTATGGAACAATTTCAAAATAAGGATTGTCATATGTCAAAACGTTACATGCCTTTACTGATTGTCCTGCGATATCAATTTTGAAGACCTTTCTAGCTCTTAATGTTAAGGGATTGAACAACTCTCCCAATAACATTATGAAGGGTTTTTATTGTTTGGTTTTCCAAAAAAAGCAAAAAAAAACGATCAGATGCTTCAAAAGCGATTACTTATACTATCATAAATGCTAAGGCTCTTATGGCAAAGAAGTTGACCACCAACGAATACATCCGATCCGAGGAACTCCGAGCCATAATGCTCTCAGCGGCGGCGAGATATGGAGCACTTTCGCTACGGATACCGTCAGTTGTGGAAGACTCTTGGAGTGTCGCCGCGAAAGAAATAAAATTTTCCATCAAAGTCAAAGAGTCGTTTAAAAATAATAAAAAACTATTAAAATTTTATTGATGTTTTTTTAATATTTCTTTTATTGTTGTGCATTCTCTGTTAAGTTATTGTTTTTATTGTTGTGCATTCTCTGTTAAGTTATTGTTTTTATTGTTGTGCATTCTATGTTAAGTTATTTTTTGATTTTAGTTGTTAATCTTTTTTGAAGTTTTAATTTTAGAGTAAAATGTCTATTTATGTATTTTAATACACAATCACTTCATAGAAATAAAGATTTGTTAAAAAATAAATAAGGAACTTTATCTGTTCAATATTACTTTTAGACCTATGGATTTATAGTTGATCCCCTCACATACCTTCTAATCCCTTATAAGATAAAATGATAGAAAACTTTTTGGTAGATCAATTTAAAATGATAATATGCTTTCTTGCCTAGAAGGCATGCTTTGAAGGGGGGAAAATACAGGAAGATATTTGATGTCGAGACACACTTTACTTTATTCATCAATTTCATAGCTGTAAGATTTCAAGTATAATGATTCACTCTGGGATATTTTTCTCGAGCGTGATTGGTGATAGTAAATGAGGAACAAATAAGTAAAAACTTGGTATTATTATGAAGTAAGGTGTGAATTGACTAGGGGCTTTGAGGTATGAATATAAACCATAGAGATATAAGACATAGAGAGCTTATGGACTCTTCAGAGAAATATTCCATTGGGCCCAATATAAATAAATCTTTCTATCTCTTTGATCAACTCACGATGACGTAGGTCAAATTACTTTGTTTTTTATTAGGCATGCGACAGCTGAACGACAATGTGTCTTCTGCTATTGAAGGAATAAGCTTTCTCTATCTTTTATATCTCTATGATATAAAATCAGAGATTTCATCATCCTCCAACAAACTAAGTTTCTTTCCCTATTTGCCTATGTCATGGTATTATTAATAATTGGACTAGAACAGCTCAATATTACCTATTATATACATATAATGTATGAATAAAGTATCGTTACGCTATGACGAAAACTAAATATTTATATTGTTTTTTTCATATCTGACCATAAATGAATCACTGCTTTACTAATCGATGTTGAATATGAAAGAAAATTAAGTTGTCAATGAAAACTCAGATTTCGAATTTAAGATAACTATTATAATTATTTGACGTATCCACATATGTTGGCAGGGACTTATAGCCTAGAAACTATATTTTGCTTTATTATTATATTATGATAAAGATCCAGTGGGTAACATTGTGATAGCGTTATACATGTAACGTTCTGGCATACTTTTATATCTGATCCCTTGATTCCATCTATGTAAAATCGAATTGAATACTCTATGTATTACTAACTAATTACATCAGCATTATATGATTAAAAATATATGAGTATTACTCTTTAATTGCATTTTAAATGAACTTACAGGATGGGGTTAATTACTTGTTTTGAAACATGTTTTTCACATAACAACAAAAATACAGCAACACAAATATTACACACCGATCTATTAATACACTCTAATGAAAGGGACCTATTTAAGGATTATTTGATTATTGGTTTTGATAAGTCCTTTTTGTATCATATCATTTTTAAGTATAGACACTATTTTGCTTGCATTGCCCACGCATTATCTTTAGAGCTGAGAATCCTTTACCATCATAGTTACTAACAAAAACATTCTCCCCCTCCCCCCCCCTCAAATATGAGCAGCTGTTTTATTTACTTACTATTAATATGAGAAGTCTATCCAAAGGAATGCTAAGAGTCATAATCCATGAGGAAAAAAAACCCTCTGTTTGTTCTGAAGGATGATTCCTTAGATTTACGCCATTGCAGTCATGAGTTAAATGATATCCGTATTCATATTACCAACTACTTTTTATACTTACTTATCTTCCTTCTTGACCAATGGTTTAAAGAAATGGGAGGGATGCGTTTTGTTTTGTGATTTAAACTAGCAAATTATATCAATAATAGGTTAAATTATGTTGGAACCTTTAAATTTTGCCCAAGGCCACCCATACTGCTAAGATCTACACCGATAGTGAAGAACTGATATCGAGGGCTTTGAATTAGAAACATTTTTTTTTCTCTTTAAAGACAAACAAGTCGAATTTTCACTAGGAGCAGAATTGTTCTTTGCCAAAAAAGTGGGGAGGCCTAGTAATATTGCTTCAAAACTATTGGAAATCCACTTTTCGGCTGGTTCAGGAGAATTTTGGATATAAATACAGTGTGGGGCAAAATTAGGAGTGCGAAAATGAAGTTGTGTGGGGTCTCGCATGGGTATTTGGAAGGATGTTGGCCGGGAAAAGTTTTAGATATTTCCGGCAAACGTAGTCATTTCTGGGAAAAAAATAAAAAAAAATAACCTTGACTCGAAACAGGCCCTAGAAGAAATGGTTGGCAATAACCGGTTTAGGGATACCCCTAGGACTTTTACATTTTGAGCCAATACCGCTCGGTTCAAAAAGAAATAGCCTTCTTGGGCGAGATTTGTAAAAAAGCCACTATTCATGCCATTGAAGTTTTGGAGAGGAAGGGATTAGAAGCACCGTCAATTTTAAAAGACGACAGTGTGGCCCTAGGGACTCCTTTTTTAATTACATCAGATCGGGTACAAAATACAAGGCTTAGGAGCTTTTTAGTGAAGGAGGGGACAAAAA
>CP045901.1:6814923-6907434 GCA_013387185.1 Caligus rogercresseyi | reverse complement strand
AACAAATAACTTTTCTTACCTATATTATATTCTATTTTTTTTTCTAAGTAAATGACTCGTGTAGGGAGAGATAGGATATTTGATGAAACAGAGTGAGGAATTTGAATCCTACATTGAACGGATGATGTTCTATTTTATGGCTAACCGAAGTGGAAGAGGAACATGCATGTTTGCTATTTTCTAACTCTAGTAGGAGCTAAGACCTATGCCCTAGATTAAAGTTTACTGTCTCCGAGAATCTAACTTCTTGTTCATTTGATGAAATAACTAAAGCCCTACAGTCGACACCCTTATAAACCTAAAAAGATTATATTTTTGAGAGAGTCAAGTTTTATCAGAGAATCAGAAGATAGGAGAGTCTATTTCGGACATATAGGGCCCTGAAGGAATCAGCTCAGAGTACGAGTTCGGTAGTACGCTGGATGAAATGTTAAGGGATCGATTGGTCGGGGAATCTCTGAGACGTCTACTCAAAGAGGACTTACTCACAGTTGATGATCTCAAATTTCAAATAGCCGTGGACTTTGCCATCGCTCGTGAAGCGGCCTCCTCCTATGGCGCTATAATACTCTCTGGCGAAAACTCAAAAATTCACTCAGAAATTCATTCAGTCAACCAACCTAAAGAAACCCCGTCAATCAAGTAAAAGTTCTTCCTAAAAAATCCTGCTCTGGATGTGGGGGAAATCATTGGAAAAGGGATTGCCCTTTAAAAATTCTACGTGTTCATGGGTGTAAAAAAAAGGACATTTAAAGAAGGTGTGTTTTTCCTAAAGACAAGAAAGAACGGCACCTTCATCTCTGCAAGTTAATAACTGCGTGGCAGCAGGAGTATGTCTTTTCTATTCGGGAAAACCCTCCTGCCGCACCTCTCCATCCATAGGAATGGCCTAAAAACCCATGGGGAAGAATTTCATATTGATTCTGCAGGGCTTATTAAAAATCATATTTTCTTCTTATTATTGATGCCCATTCGAAGTGATTAGAGGTATACCACTACAACTATATCCTCTAATAAAACTATAGAGGCTCTTCAGCAGTCTTTTCCTCGTTTTGGACTACCTCTAATATTGTTTCGGTAATGCTATGGTTTTACGTCTGAAAGTTTAATAAATTTATTACTATTAACAAAATTAAACTTACTAACTCAGCTTCGTATCATCCCTCTACAAACAGCCATGCAGAAAAGCAATTAAAATATTTAAAAACTTTCTAAAACCTGCGGTACCTCACTATGTTCATACTAAATCAATTTGGTTCCGTCATAAATAACTCCCCACTCTACTACTGGTGTTACTCCATAGAATTGATGATCGGCCGGGAACTCAAATCGAGTTTAGACATGGTCACTCCCATACCTACAATTTTGGAGACAGTGTTCGGAGTCAAAACCGTCAGAAGAAAAACCACGATGGATCCATCACCTCGACAACGACCTTTTGACCTGAACGATTCAGTCATGTGAGGAACTTCTCAAAAAGGGAGGAGGCAAATGGGTCCCGCCGACCATAATTGAGGAAACTGGTCCTCTGTCCATAAATGCCAGACTAACGGAGGGAAGTGGTTCAGCGCCACACTGACCAAATCATTGCCTCCAGATCCAATGATTGTTCTTCTCCTGAGAGGGTGGAAAAACCGAAAGGATTTAGTCGATCAACAGAGTTTTAAAGCCTCCTGAACGCCTACAAGTGGGATTTTAAATCACCTATTAAAGTTGTATATATATTTGTTAGAAATTTATATGGGGGAGTGTAATATAGTACCTTTTAGTTGGTACCTATGTTTGACGCGTGTTTATTGTCAGCTACACTTTGTATATTCTTTCCTTTTATCATGGCTTGTGTCTGACAGTCTAATAAAGAACATGTATCTACCTACCTACCTACTCTTCTCCACGTATTTCAGCTAGATTATTTGTAAATAATAATTATCAAGACTTTTTGAACTGTACTAGTGAAAAAATATAACATATTTTTAATGGAAAAGGATCTATATAAGTCTCAGATATTTATTACTTTGTGAATTATGCATTAAGGCATTCGATATTTAATATGAAGTTAGCAGTTATTTTATGTTCAGAGGATCTACTGAGGCACAGTATCTTGTATTTCCAAATATATATATATATTAGTTTAAGTATATTTAATCAATCCGGAACATGATACATACTAAAAACAATTGAGTCCACTCTCAGAGGGATCGTAAATGTTTTTCGGCAAGTAAACCCTCCACATATACAAAGGATTGAGAGTACGTACAATTAAGTTGAGTCAAGCTGAACCAATCATTATTATTATTATTTCGTCATCTACCATAACAAACAACAACTAAACACTATGCATAATATTAATTTAATTGAACCTCAGAAAAACTATTTTCATATGCTGCAAATGTTTATTTCACAAATACTTCCTTAAGCCTTAACGAGCAAAAGAACGATAATTAAATTAAATATTGCATAACTTCAGCCATCTACAACTTGTATACTTTGAAGTATTTGAAGTAGAACAGTAATGAATTTTTTATTATTTAAGTTAAATATTCTTTCGTCAAAATAAAAAAATATGCAGTTTTTGATGAATGGGGGGCGAGGGGGAGGGAGTACCGTGTAAAGTCATTTGTCATGAAAGTGTTGAATATAAAAAATAATTTACAGTCATAAATCAAGTAGATTTGTTCCATTTCTATCTTGGAGTCATGTCATAAGTGCATTCATTTTATAAATATTCCCCTTCATTTCATTCCTTATTCCCCCCCCCAAAAAAAAAAAAATATATATTATATATATATATAATCGATTGAATAGGAAGGAAGCCCATAAAATATTTTTTATTGCGTACCTATTCCAAAAAAATGAATGATACTATGAAATTATATGTATTTTTAGAGGATCAAAGTATTTCAAAAATAAATTATATCAGAAATTCATTTCTTATGAGCCTACATCCAATGACGGTCATTGACGAATCTTTTGAATGACAAAGTTAGTATTCCTTTAAAAAGGTTTTTAATTATCTTTTACTACATTTATGTTTGTTGGTAGGAATGGAATCTGTAGCTGAGCCTTGGTGTTTACAGATTCTATGACTGTTTTTTGGCCGTGAAAAAGAGAGAGGGGTAAGAGAGGATAGAAGGAAAAAAGAGAGGGGGGAGAGTGAAAGAGAAGTTTTCTCTCTCACTTCTTCTTTCTCCCTCTCTTTCCTCCTCTTTCTCTCTCCCTCTCTCTTTCCTTCTATCCCTCTCTTTACCCCATCTCTCTTTATGACGGCCAAAGAATTACAAACACCAGGGCTAAGCTCCGATTCCATTCCTACTTATTGACTTTTTGCTGTTGTGTTAATTCCTGTTTCAACTACCTATTTGTTATGTTCTCTCTTTATGTCTATATACACTTTTATAGAAATCAATAAAGGATCACCTTATGACCCAAAACAAAACAAATATGTAGCCATTGGAGGATTAATAATGAGACATAAATATATGTACATAAAAAAGACGATACGTGTTTTATGAATAAACTTCTTCTTTCTAAATTGATGTCCCCGCCTCAACAGCTGTCGCGGGTAGTGAAGCAATATTTTGTAACATAATGTCAACTGCTTTTTTTTATTCTTCGCTTTTCTTTCAATCTATCATCTTTTTTAATGTTAAGATGTTGATTTATTAGCTACACATCCATACAGTGTAAAAAATACAAAACACTAGAAAGTAGGAGATAAGACGTTACTTAAAAAACAAAAAATAAATAATTTTATAATTCAAATTACTTTTAAAAAAGGTTTTTTCTTCCATAATACCAACTGCTTTTAGTGTTAATATTTTATTATTCAAACTACTTTATTTTTACAAAAAAAAACGATATAAAAAAGTCTCATTTTGGATGACTTATTGTCTGAATGATGTAAATATAGAATAACTATTAAAAAAACATACATACCAGAGAGAGAAGGGGTGCAAATTAGCACAAGAAATAGGCGGGAAGTAAAATAATCCACAGGGATATAGTTTATTTCAATTTATTTTCATGTATGCAACCTAGTCAAAGGCAGGCGAAGAAGCCCTTCTAAAATTATTATTATTATATATATATATGATACACACGCATCGTTATATATATATATATATTATATATATATATGCATTTCAATTTTCCGAAGGCATTTCTCCCACTTTTTTATAATTAATGTCTTTTCTGGTTGTTGTAAAAATGCACAACAAAATATACATATTTTTATTTTTTATAAATAGGATTAACTTTTTTAAAGAAACTCTTTAAATTCACGACATTCACGACACGTGTTTTAGACACTTAGAATAATCCCGTGATTAAGGGGTCATCAATATATTGATTTAATGTTTTTGTCTTGACAGGGCTCAAAATTGTTGTTGTATTTTTTTCTTTATACAAAGCGCATTGAGTGTTTATTTATTTTTAAAACACATCATTTTTACAAGTTTTAAGAAGGTATAACCCTTACTTTAGTTTATATTATTTTACTAAAAAGCGCATTGAGTGTTTATTTTATTTATTTTTGAAACTCTTCATTTTTCCAAGGTTTAACAAGGTTTTTATAACACTTATTTTAGTCACATGGAAGCTGTGATCTCTATGATTATTGATGTATAGAATTGTTATGAATTATTATTATATATTATATTCTGAAAAAATATTATAAGATGTTTTTATTATTTAAAAATAACTATTAACTAGAAGCACTCAGAGAGTGCAAACCTCCGCCGATCCCCACCAAATGAATCACTTGGTCTTTTTGTCATTTCCAACCCTCTACGCACTGTCCCTTTAACTCTACATACTGCTCCTTTATTGTTTACACTCTAGAGGTACATGGAAAGAAAAAGAAACTGACGTCATCAAAGAGGAGAGCACAGCACAGCGACATCTATTGGCAGAGTAGGCTAACTTGAAATATATATTAGACTTTAGCTCATTTTGCATCTTAAAGAAGCACTCAGAGATGCCAAAATTAATCACTTATTCCTTTTGCATTTCCAACAACTCCACAAAGTTTCATCCGAATCCGTTCCGCACTTTTTGAGTTATCCTGCTGACAAACAACAACCAACAAACAAACAACGCCATTGAAAACAATACCTCCTTCGGCGGAGGTAATTAACAAATTAAATTTGAGTTAACATAACTTTTTTTACCGTTTAAATTTCTTTGCAAACTAATTTTTCTACTAACACTTTTATAAGAAATGGTAATAGATTAAGATGAATATGTTCACCAAGTTTTAATGCATTTCAACAAAATTGATAGAAATGAAATATACAGGGCGGAAATATATATAATTTAAAAAATGTAAATTTTAATTTATATAATATTAATCCATTAAGTCATGTCTGTTCAGATTTTACGTTAGGCCTGCATGTTTATTTGAAAACCGAATTTCCGTTTGTAAATGCGTACGCTTATTTGGCCAGGCTTACCCTTCGCCATAATATGAGTTCCTTAGATGTATAAATAAATAAAAGTAATGGCGCCTCTAACGAAAATATATTACAAGTACCTCAAGTTCAATAATAGGGGTTTGAAGGAATAAAGGAATCTTACCTATAAAAAGAAAATAATAGTGTGTTGATTATTTGCATATATATATTTTGGTACAAATAAGGATCAAATGTTTATGGAGGATAAGATATTTCTATTTAATGAATACTCTATTAGTATTATATAGAGTCATTGCGTATTGTATATAAAATATATATGGCTTAGTAAATAGCGTAAATAAGTATATCGTAACATTAGTTAGTATAAAAATGTGATAATAATGTGTCTTAATGATCACATAAATCCAAGGGTGCTTATTTTATATATATATTTATTTTTTTAATATTTTTTTTTGATAAACGACACGGAAATTCCTTCTCGTTCGTCGTTCGTTTTCGGCGCCAAAAAAATACAAATTCATTTTCATGGGAAAAATTTCTTTCTAAAAAAAAGGTGAAAAATCCTTTCTAAAAAAACGTCGTCGATTTTTTGAGAATGACGAACGAATAAATTAAAAATAACGATAAAAGACGAACGATAACTTTTGGTGAACGACAAACGAACGACTATTTCGCGAATGTCAACAGTCCGTTATATATATATATATATATACAGTCAACTTCGCCTAAGTCGAAATTGCATAAGTCGAAAAGTCGCCTAACTCGAAAATAATCAAAAGTTCCATTTTTTCTTCATTGACATGTGTGTAATAAAAATCGTACAAGTCGATTTTTGTAAGTCGATATTTCGCCTAAGTCGAACAGATATTTTGACAGTAACACATACATAAACAAGAAAATAACTTCGCATAAGTCGAAGAGGGCGCACACTTTCCAAAACACAGCCCGCATGCACTGCGCCTGCCGTTCACACTGTCTATTACAAGGAAGCAGACACAGATGTTTGAAGTGGAGAAAAATATTGAACACTTAAGAATTTGATCATTCCCAAATGAGAATATAAAATTTGAGAATATAAAAGGTATGTTCCTCCCTCCAAGCGAGGTAAAATTAAAAAGAAAGAAATTGTGTCCTCGCCCACCTGCTGCCTCGCCGATGATTGGTGACTGTATTTGAGCGAGTGCACACACACACGCCTACCTGTATATCGAATTTTTCTTTGACTTAGCAATCAAAATTTGTAACTCGAATTTCGCTTAAGTCGATTGTTAAGTCGAGAGGTAAGTATGATTAAAGGATAATGATATTCTTGTATCTTATTTGATGATCGTACTTCAACAGCTGCGAGTGAAGAAATGATTTATTTCATAGTTCAAACTGTTTTACTGTTCCCTATGCTCTTTGCTCAACCCATCACGTTCGAGGAAATAATAACCTTTTTTTGGTATCTTTAAATATGCAGTTGAAAAGGAGTCATATCTAGTACCTGTTTTGATATCCATAACCTAAAGTTACCAATGACCTAAAAACGAATGAAGCCTCCACAATTAAAAAGTTTCGAATATCAAAAATCATATATATTAAGGGGGCTTCAAGTAGTCGAGATACTAGTTTTAGTAAAAAGAAATACATAGCTTGTATATTTATTTAACCCAGGGATGCCGCAGTGACGGCCCGCGGGCCGGATCCGGCCCGAATGGACATCACATCCGCCCCGTTACATCAGTGGTTGGGAAGAATTTTATTTATATTTTTTTATAAATAATATTATGATACAATATCAACAAATGTAAATCTACTTTTGTTTTTTATCCTTAATGGTTTTAAGCAGTGCTTAATTTGTAAATCACGAGGTGCCGGAACGCAAGGTACATATGACAGCGCAGGTATGATGAGGCAAGCGGAGGTCCCGGAACGCACATACAATGACGCTTAAAACAACACACAAATGCCACTTACAATGCAGTGGACTTATTTAAGCTATACTGAAGGGATCTGATTAATAACTTGTCAAATGTGTTCATAAAAACATCAAATTCAAATAGGACCCTGCATTGCTGTCGTCAGCTAATGCGAGCGTAGCTAAGAACAGCTTATTTGTTTGTTGTGATGATGTGATACTGTTTTTGTGGGTAAAATATAAAAGAAGATATATGAAGTCAATAAATGAGAATAAGTCTTTAAATTAGTCTAGAAATAGTATACTTCGTACTCAGCGTCTTAGTTGCGAATCCCTATAAAAACGTATCGTGTGAACAAAATATCGTTTATTTAATGTCTTATTACCTCTGCCGAAGGAGGTATTGTTTTCACTGGCGTTGGTTTGTTGGTTTGTTTGTTTGTTGGTTTGTTTGTCAGCAAGATAACTCAAAAAGTTAGGAACGGATTCGGATGAAACTTTGTGGAGTTGTTGGAAATGCCAAAATAACAAGTGATTAAATTTTGGCATCTCTGAGTGCAGAATTAAGATGCAAAACGAGCTAAATACTAATAAATATTTCAAGTTAGCCTACTCTGCCAATAGATGTCGCTGTGCTGTAAAATCGGGGGCCGGGAGCGTCTTTCTCTCGGAATTTCCGTCGAGGGGAACCCTCCCCGTCCCTCTACGCCGCCCCAGTCGTGAAAAATCCGCCTCGGAAGGTTCATAAGGACCCCGTGACGGCGGAGGTTTGCACTCTCTGAGTGTATATATGCCTCTAGTTATATGTGTCTTACTCCTTCATAAATTATGTTCAACTGATGACAGCTTGAGAAGAAAAAAAAACTGATCTTTTGTGCAACAACAACTTGTACATAGTTGACAACTCTACTGATTAAAAAATAACCGCAGAGAGAGAGGGAGAGAGAGAATCCGTTGCCTTCTGATCCCTTATCAATTTATTAGTATATCTTGACTTTATTTAAGTTCATTTTTTCTAGTATCAAGCGGCTCAGTAAGTTGTAATCAGCTCAAGTAATCCAACAGTTTGTCGTGCCCGTCTCAGTTGCAGCGCGTGCACTGACCAACGTACTAAGGAACAAGTTGCTCCCGCTCGATATCAGTCAGGATATTATCAAAGAAGCGGAAGGTTGACTCTGAATGTCGTGTCTTTCAGGAGAGATGAAAAAAAAAGTATTTCTTTTGGGAAGTGGGGGCAAACCTGTATGTTTACTTTGTTCGCAACAAGTGGTTGTGCCAAAGGAGTACAACATCAGACGACATTACGAGACCCATCAGGAGAAATACAACGATTACACAGGGCAACGCAGGACACAAAAGCTAAACGAGCTAGCATCATCCCTCAGAAAACAGCAATCCACTTTCTCGAAATTCCGAGAGACATATCAAAGTTCGTTTTAATTCTTCTCAAAGTCTTATTTTTACGACAACTGTAGCCTAGTTGTTTTCGAATGGGGATTTCTGTATAACATAACATTTTACTTCATGTTTAGGGGCATTGAAGGCGAGCTATGTCATCGCATGGGAGATAGCTAAAGCTTCCAAGCCTTTCTCTGAGGGGGAATTTGTGAGGACGTGCATCACAAAGGCAGCCGAGCTAGTTTGTCCAGAAAGTCGACAAGCCCTAGCGAACATCAGCTTATCCCGACCTACAGTGACCGAGAGAGTGGAAGAGCTCTCCAGCGACTTGCACAGCCAACTTTAAGAGAAGATAAAGTCATTCATCGCGTTCTCTATTGCCCTTGACGAGAGTACTGATGTGACGGATATGGCCCAGTTGGCGATATTTATTCGCGGAGTGGATGCTGCCTTGAATGTCACGGAGGAGTTTGTTTCCGTGGTACCCATGACAGACACGACTACAGCTACAGTGTTCGTTAGCCTTGTCGGGGCCCTTGAAAATCTGGAGGTGGACTGGAGTTGCGCTGTCAGTGTGGCTACGGATGGTGCACCTTCCATGGTAGGAAGAAAAGCCGGGGTGGTCGTGAAGTTGAGAGAAAAGCTACGAGAGGCAAACCCAGACCAGGTATTCTGGAACTTTCACTGTATTTTACACCAAGAGGCGTTGTGCTGCAAAAGTCTGAAAATGGAGCATGTTATGAGTGTTGTTATTGCCACTGTCAATTTTATCAGGGCCAGAGGGTTTAACCATCGGCAATTCGATGCATTTTTATTTGAAAATGACATTTACCAGGGCCTTCCCTATCACACTGATGTGCGTTGGTTGAGCCGAGGCGCAGTGCTCCAACAGTTCTACAAATTACGCAAAGAGATAGCCGAGTTCATGCAGGCTAAAGGGAAGCCTGTAGAGAAATTGGACGACCCCGAATGGATCAGAGACAATGCCTTCTTAGTGGACATAAACGAACACTTAAACGTCTTGAATGTTACTATGCAAGGTCGCAACAAACTCGTTACCGAGTATTATGACAGTGTCCGTTACCCAATTATCACTGCTTTTGCAGGTATAATCCTCTGTATGTTTGGCACAACATATTTATGTGAGCAGTCATTTTCAGTAATGAATCTTAATAAATCGAAAGTGCGCAATCGCCTGACACATGGACATCTCAATGATGTCATGAAAATAGCCACGGCCCAGAGCCTGTCCCCTAATGTGGACAAGCTGGTTAAAACTAAAAGGCATCTGGCTACGACATGTAAAATGTAGCTGGCTTCCTCATGTTTCATAGTGCAGGGAAGTAATGATGGGGAGGAAATAAAGGAGATAGGTAGGTATGTGGAAATATTTGTGGGAGTTGATCGACAAAGTTAATGTGCTATCAGTTGCTTGTTGTAATGTTGTAATATTTTATTATTATTTATTATTTATCTACTTAATATTTAGTCACCTGACCTGTTGAGTACTTAACCTTGATACATATTTTGACTTCTTTAGGCCTTGGCTACTTAGCCTGGCCATCTTTTTATTTGCCTAATTAGGCCTCTGCATCCAGATAATTTTATGTGCAAGTTGTCAATAAATTTGATGAAAGTAATTTACAGATTACTTGTGTTATTTATGTGACCTAGTCAACTTGTTGTTTTTAAAATATTTTAAATGTAAGTTACTGACATACAGAGGTTGATGTTACACAGTTAAAAAGTGTAGATTGCTTTTGGCTGCCATATAATTGTATGCTTCGTTGCGAGGCTATTGTGTATTGCAATTCATTTTTAATGTACAGGCCTTCATAAATTATATAAAATAGCATGTCTATTTGTTTAGTGTTTGGTCTTGAGAGGCCAAAAGTGTACCGGTAATTTGGCCCCCCGAGGTCCCACTTGAAAACAATCTGGCCCCCTGACAGATTTCACCTGGCATCCCTGATTTAACCCATTTACTCAAGTTGTATGTACAGATATTGGGAAATAAATCTTGATATGCTCAATGAGCGTTCTTTGAGTGCCTTCAGGAAAATGATAAATAATATATATGGTTATTGATTAAATGTGCTTATCCTCATTAACGAACGAGATTAATTAATGACCTGATACAAAGATATAAATGCCATGCGACAATCAATATATAAACTCATATTGGTTTAAAAGCCTCTACAAGAGATATGTTAACCCTTTACCCAACAAGTGCTACACCGGAATTCAAAGGTTGTTCCTTGTTATCTATTTTGCAAAAATTTACTACTTGATGTGACCAACCTTTCTTTAACTTTTACATATTATTTTGAATTGTCCAATGGATTGAAAATAGTAAGAAGCATAAATTGGTAAATATTAAAATATATTAGATAAATGTTTTTGAACTTTCAAAGAGTCTTTAGAGTTTAGCTTAAGTCATATTTATTTAAACTAAGACATATAGCTTCTGAATTTAAGGGAAGGCATGCTAAAGCAGATTTATAAAGGGTTACAAACATTATATTTTTAAGTAAGCAGGTAAACCAACAAAATGCATATCTTTATTATTAGATAGTGATGAATATAAATATTATATATATATATATATATGTATATAAATGTATATATACATATAAATATATATATATATATATATATACATATATATATAGGTATATGTGTGTGTGTGTTTTTGTGTGTATATATACATATGTATATATATATATATATATATATATATATATATATACATATATGGTTCAAGACTAAAAATGTACAATCAATAAGTTTAAAAACATCCTACAGTACTAACATTTTGTTAATTGTTTTGACATAACCCCATTTTAAATTAAATGCATTTAACAGATGGGCTTGCATTTATATGATTGTATAGTAAGAGAGAATCATGTTGTTTACCTGTCATTTTCATCCTTCCTGAAGTGTTTTATTAAGTCTTTTATCTTTTCAATGCATGCACATGGGCAAGTATTTTGGCGCTGGAAGGATAATCTTTTAATCTGTGTTTTCATCATTTAATGTTTCACACGTAAATAACTTGTATGTTTTTTAATACCTAGTCCTGAAAGTGATTATTGTCGTTATACATATTAAATTTGATGTTTGGTGTTTTTAAGTCTTTAGATATTAGAAGATTATCATAATCGTAATTTTATATATTTTGCATTTTACTCTCACATGAGATTTTATGGAAAAGTTTGTATACATATTTGTAAATAATAGATGTGAACAGCATCGACGTCGTATTTGGCCCGCTAATCAACCCCATCTATAATGCCCACTACTCAAAGGAACCTAATTATATTATGAGATTTGATATTATCACTCAAGCCTATTTTTGTCCCTTTGAGAGGACAAGCATGATTTCCACGTTTAATAATATTTATAATTTCATAGGTATTTGTTCTTCAGATGGTGAACTTACATTTATATATCGTTAATTAGAAAATAATTATTTTTTAAGCAAGTACAGGGAGTACACGTATAATCCGGACTAACTTTGATCGGTTATGTCGTCTTTGTTTTTTGAGATATTGCAACGCACATATGTACGTTACTGCGCGTGCATCTTATCTATCTGCCAAAAAAAACAGATTGAAATCAGTCAACATTTAGCCGTGGAAGAGGAGAAAAGGCATGCGATGTTCGCTTCCTTCCGTGCTGGGAGGAGTCCAAAGGAGGTGATAGAGTTCTTCAGCTACCCCAAGTCGACCGTCTACGACCAGTGGAAGGCTTGGAACTCTTTCAAAAAGAATGAGGCCCTATGTCTTCCAGCAGGACTCGGCTCCCGCCCACAAGTCGAGGGAGACCCAGGAATGGCTGTTGATGAACCTCCCCTACCACTGGAGCCCGAACTTGTGGCCCCCAGCTCCCCTGACTGCAACCCCCTCGACTATTTCTTCTGGGCATGGTCGAGAACAAGACCAACAAGCACGCTCACAACACTCTCGACTACCTCAGGGCCACCATCGTGGAGGAGTTCGCCAATATGAAGAAGACGTCGTCGCCAATATAAATATTAAATAAATAAGTTATCTACATTTCAAAATTTGTTTTAATTAGTCCAGATTATACGTATACACCAATGAAAATGTTCCAAGCCTGAAATATGAGATAGAGGGATAGATTCTTTGTACGTAAAAAAAAACATAAATAAAGTTTGCCTTATGACTTGTGATAGTATTTTTATGTATATGAATGTTATAGCACTCAAATGGCTCCCTCCGGCGTCATTGTGTGTGTTTTATGTTGTATAACTTATCCTATAAAAACCTACACTTAAACAACCAAATCTGACTTTTTTAATAAGGAACAGAAGGAGTTAAACGAACAAAGGAGAAGTTGATCCAAAGCAAAGTTATCGAAACTATATTATGTCAATAAAATTATAATTAGGGTATTTCTCACCAAGTTCACTAATAAACACAAACATAATAATTGCATTGTTGAATTGTTCTTCTTTTGAAGCAGGTATTTTAGAATAAAAGGTATATTTGGTATTTTATATACATATCTACTTCAACTTTCTTGTATAATAACCAAAGGAAAGAAGAATAAAAGCATAAGTATATGAGTTGGTAACTCAATTTTTGTTATTTTATATATCTTATCGCTTTAGGATTATAGTGTTCGATATGAGAAATATTAAAAAAAACAATAACTCTTTCCCTGAACCATAGGAGCTGCTTTATACCTTCATATGAAGAGGTGATATTGGAGACAATATATGTGATTCTTGAACTAAAAAGTAATTTTAAGAGGTTTTGATGAATAGAAATAAAATATGAACCCATTTATGATTGTAAAAGTTTTATAATTTATCAGTTACTATGTTATTTTTACAGCTGTATATGGAAATACACCTCATTTGAGCAATTTAAAAAGATAGACTCTATTCAAGGATAAAGGACGGTAAACTCATTCTTATTTGGAAAATGAGTCTGAAAAAAAATATTCAGGAGGTCAGGAAAAGAATCGGAGTCATCCGCCGGCTCGGCATCACGGTATCGCGAGGGCCACTGCTGACCGAAATAGCTAGAGCCATAGTTATCTGTAAACTTCAGACGTCATCCTGGGTGAGTAGAAATGCAAAGTTCTCGTCCGCTGCTGAAACCCGTAACGCCCTACAATGGCAAAGGCAAGCTCAGATGTGCAACTTGCCATCAACGGTCTTACTGGGAGTTCAAAGAGCAGATCGGTTGCGTGTGGCCGACCTTCTTGACAGGTCAAATCTTCCATCAGTAAATGAGATCTTAGTGAAGCAGGCTGCCATATCCGCTTGGAAGGTTATATCCGCTTGGAAAGTGGACAGCTGTCCCTTGGAGATGACGCTCGAAAGCTTCGATGAGTACACCCGTAGTGCGCTTCAGTATAGAAACCTGTATCTACCAACTGCATCGCTCCTGTTAACCCTTCAAAGCCTGGGGCCTGTCACAGTTTGTTTTGTATATAAAGATATATATTTTTAGTAGTCATGAAGGCTAGAGTTATATTAGCTCTGAAATAAAATCATAAAACAACAATAGAGAGAGAAAACAGTCCCAGTGTTCACTTTATGTAATTTCTCCTTTTTTTATTCGTTATTATACAGAACAGAGCATAATCAACGCCCGTGAATTTGTAAACGGAGACCCCAGTGGTGAGAGATAGGACAACGTGTTACATTGTATGATTGGACAAGCTACTTGTTAGAGACCTCATAACACATTCGAATGTGGAAACAAGTATAATGTGGAAAAACCGTTTTGAACAACAATAAAAATTCTAATTTAAAAAAAGGACATTTAAAGTATTTTTAACATTTCTTATCTGCGAATTTTAATATGTTCAAACGTAAAACGGACAATAAAATCTGTATTTTAACACAAAACAACAATCAAATCCGATCATTCATAAATACTAACATGCAGTGTATTGCTTATGATAAGGATTCAAATAGTTGTTCAACCTTGAATTCATTCATCGTCAGAAGAAAGATTCCTGATGCTAAATTACTCGTATCAAATTTGGGGGGATATTGAAATCTTCTACATTTTGGCTATGTCCATAGAGGGATGGCATTTTATAATCATAAATCGACAAATATAGGTGGAAGCAGATTATTTTGAATGTTCAAGATTTACAGAAAATATTCCATGTAAAGATATTTTTATAGCCATTAAGACTTGGAATAGAATATAAAATAATGATAACAAACGAAAACCTTTTAGTGAGAACTTTATGTATTCTCACGGGACTCAACGGGTTTTTTATGTTGTTTAAATATAGGAAACAAGGTTTTGTTGATATTTTTGATTGAGACTCACTTCATGGAGCTTCTTCCCATAAGATTTTTGAGTTCACGTCCCCAGAGACTCGGAAAGGTTATATTTGTAGATGAAAAGGAATGCTTCAGCTATAGTATATTTCCTTATGTCTCCAAAGTTTTTAATTGTTTATATTTGACTCGGAGGTACGTCGATTTAATTAAAAATATAGTTTGTAGGATTCATGTCAATAGATTAAAATCATTTTTTTATAATAGAATAAAATGGAGGAGGGGACTAAATCGAAATATTCAATAGAAGGCGATAAAAGAAATTCAAATATGTTCTCTGACAAAAAAACCAGTGATTAATTAATATATATATTTTTTTAAATAGAATTCCAGACATTAGATCATTTGCTTGATAGATTATGAGGCATTTTCTAAAAGTCGATCTCTCAAACCTTTACATATTTTTGAATATACCACAACGCATATATAGACGACGATGAATACAATCTCTCACATCAAAATAAGTTTTTTTTTTAGCTTCCTTCTTGAACCAAAGTACTAATTTATGAATTTTTCACAATTACTGTAGCATCCCTTGTGCAATGAAATAAAAAGTTATTTGTATTTTGATCAGCATATTAATAAAATCATACTTTGCCATATAATTATGCTAAGAAGTACGTTATTTGATGACGGAAAGAATTTTTTAAACATAATACAGAATTGAGGACATGTTAACACTTAAACAAAAAACATATTTTTATAGTACAGAAGGTATCATAAATTCTAATATCACAAATAAATTGGATAACAAAGTATCTGATTTATTAATCAGATGAACCCCAACATATTTTAATGCTCTGTTGATAGAAAGTAAATCCAATATGACGTCACAAAAGTCTAACAGTGATCATTAAATGAATGCGAAGTTGGCATATCATAAAGATATACATACATTTATAGAATGCTTATAGGAAGAAAAAAATCCTAAAGCGTCAACAACTGACATGTTGATAACGAAAATGAGATAATTAAAACAATAAAGCGTCTTCGCAAAAACTTAATTTTAAAGTGAGGCTTTATTTTGACGTTTTACTACAAATGACTCCAAAAAATATTTTTTGGCCTATCAGGTCCGATAGAATTGCATCCTATTGGATATAAACAACATACTTAGAACTTAGGACAGTGGTGCCATGGTGACAGCCTGAATGGACATCACATTTGGCCCGTTACGGCAGTGGTTTTGCCAGGCCAAAAATGTACCGGCAGTTTGGCCCCCTGAGATCCCACTTGAAAGCAATCTGGCCCCTGACCGATTTCACCTAGGACCTTACCAATGAGGTTGACCAAAATGACCTTCCTCCCTCGGAAGTTGAACCTTGTCCCTCAACATTGAGAGTTGAACAGTCCTCAACGCACTGAGAGTTCGCACTCCCAAAATATAACTTTTCAATGCTTTTATGTGCTCGAAAATGCAAGATATATCATGTTTTGATCCTTTAGACTTGAAAAATACGACTTTCAACTCCCCCCTCCTGTTTTTGTTTTGGGAAGCAATCTATATATTTTTTTTACCACCATAAATAATATCTTATTTTTACTGCATGATTGCAAATAGTTCATAACACTCAAATATTGTATATACGCCGTCAAAGCAAAAGAGAAAAAAAATCGCGATTCCATACTAAACATAACAAAAAAATATTTAGATATTTTAATGAAACAACGACTGTTTTAATTTATTTTGTAATTTGTATACTTTTATTTTATACTTTTTACCATATTTTTATGCCTGATTAACGTGTTTCTTTTGTTATAGTTGTATGTCTGTGTTTGAGTTATACGTTATTACTATTTTATTTGTAAGATGTCGAGATAAATCAAATTAAATATATGAATGCCTCTGGGCCGAAAAAATATGTATACGCTCAAACAAATAACACACCCTGTTTACAACAGTCTAAAGAAAACTACTTGAAGATTTGAACGGCAAGCTAAGCTCACGAGGGTTAAACCTTAAATCAGTGATACATTACTTTTGGCAAACAAAAAATCATCTTTTGAATATTAATACATCACTGAATATTTATTAATGGTATTTGTTTTATCTGTAGGAACATTAGAGTCCATCCTTAAGAGAGTTGTGGGATATATGTTAATTCTTTAATATAGACTTACTCTTCCGGCAAGAAGAAATATAAAATATATATATTTATACAAAGACAATAAATACAAATATATTTACATTCTAGTCTATAATCTACATATGGTATAATAGCTCATAAGGCTCAAGTCAAAGGCTTTTTATATAAATGTCCATTAGGGCTGTTCTTATTTTTCAAATGTTTGAAATGTTAGCAACATTGTGGATTTTCTGTTTCTTGGTGATAAAAGAAGACGAAATACAAAGTTTGAACCAAATCGGTCAACATTACGAGGTCGCGCAACGAGGTCAAAGTTTTAAAAATTTAGTACAAATATAGTTTTTCGCAAATTTCTTCAAAATGGTGGACGTTACAGACTTCAATATTATTAATTTAAAGGAAATCTAATTTACTACCAGACGTATGTATGATGTTTTTTAATAAAACAAAGTTTTCAGTAAAAACAAAGAAAAAATGGAGTGTGTAATGATAGCATATTCATAGCTTTTTTGTATCAATTAACTTCACTCGCCTGTAGAAGATGACTTGTTCGCTTCAGAGTAAAATAGTATTTTAAGTTTAGTAAACCTTGAATGATAAATCCAAAAATTACCTTGGTTGCATTCTATCAATTCAGAATTCAGTACAATCTGAGTTTACATCATATGATTCAGAGCCTGTATTGACCTATAAGAAATCGATTATGAAAATATAACTTTGTATGAAACTTTGTATGTCGTCTTCTTTTATCACCAAGAAACAGAAAATCCACAATGTTGCTAACATTTCAAACATTTGAAAAATAAGAACAGCCCTAATGTCCATATTATATATACGTTCAATATAATATATCAATTGTTTATGTACAATCTCAGTCATTAGCCGAGTTATATGTAGAATATTGAAAATGTAGTTTTAGCTTAATATCCAAGGGATTATAAAAAGGATCCAATACACAAGTAAAAACCGCAGTTATTCAAATGTTAATATATTTTCTACTTTAAAAAGTATTAATTTTGGGGAAGAGGAAATCACAGGTTGGATGTGTAGCAAAAAAAAATAGTCATAAACCTAATCGAAGTTCTTCAGGTCAGTCCTTGCCGTAAAAGGAAAAAGAAAATACTTGATGGACAGTCATCTAATATTGCAAAAAAAATTTTTATAATTTATAGTAACAAAGAGAAGAAATGAAGTCTTGTCATCCCATAGAGATATAAAGATATAGAGAGCTGATTCCCTTCAATAGCAGAGAAACATTGTTCAGCTGTATTCTGTGTGTCCACTATAAATAAAGTAATTTATACTACGTCATCGTAAGCTGATCGTAGAGATAGATTATATCTCTATGATCAGCTTACGATGACGTAGATCAAAATACTTTGTTCATATTGAACACATAGAATACAGATGAAGGGAATATTCTCTCTATATCTTTTTATCTCTATGTGTCATCCTGGAGAAGTCCAATTTTTTGTGATAAGGAATATTAAAAAAGGAAGAAATGACAGAAGGTGCATCCAGTGACGTCATTTTAAGGGACTATTTTTATATAATAATAATATATGAAGACGACATATCTGAACACATTTACTGGTCACAATTTTTTATGATTATCAGGACAAGATTAGCTTATCTTTGAAAATCCCCTCGCTGGAAGAAAGAGCAACGTGGACGCCTGCCGGAAGAATCATAAATACTTCCCAAGTCTCTCCCTCCAACATCAAAAAATGATAAAAATTATTTCAAAAAATTATGCTAATATTAGCCTTCTGAATTTCTATGTTTTATTTTTTAACATTTTTGTTTAGAGTTTTAAAATATTTAATAGTTCTGTTATTGATTGTAAAATGATTTTAAAAGATGATTTGTTTTGTTTTAATTTATATAATATTTTATTGTTTGTGTTCCTCCCCAGAGCAAAAATTTTAAACTATAATGTTTATTTATGTTTTTATAACGCATTTGCTTTGGGTTTTATGTAAATGTCTCATTTTTTATTTATTTACATAATAAACGAACTGGTTAATATATTTAAAAAAGATTATTTATTGTATGATCTCATTTTATATATTCCTAAGACTACTTAATATATTCATCAAGTGAGACAGCCATTTTAAATATCATTGCGTCATCAAATCACTCTTCAAGTCGAGTTACTATTTCTTCTCAGTTGAGCATCCAGTTAGATCCTTGGGTGAAATGCTGTAAGTACCATGGTACGCTGGCAGCGGTTCTAAGCCCCCTGAGAGTAGTTCATATATAATTTCCCTTTGAGACATAAAGGATGATGTATTTTGATATTTTTGATACCCTCTAAAGTAAACACACGCGCATTTACACATACATATAAATGTGAATAACATTATATTTTTTTCCTTCAAATAATGATATAGCATAAAAAGGATTCTTTGTTTGCTAATCTTATGTCATAAAAATGTCCTGGAAAAAAGCCTATGAGACTGCCTTGGAGGCAAGGAATAAAACAATAATAATGGGATAGAAGGAGAAAATAAGCACTAATAAGGATAATACAACATACTTTTAAGAAGAAGCAGAAGAGGGGAGGGGGGGGGGGGGGGAAAATAGAGGCACAAATGTTGAGGACATATTGAAATAATAATGAAAACCGTCGTCGTCTGGCTGTAAAACTTTTCTTTTTTTGTACATTTTCCTTTCTTATTTTTAGAGAGAAAATCATGCAGCACAATGGTGTTTAATTAGTGTTAAGTATGATTATTGAGGATATACATTTATGCCCATGAATAAAAATATATATATCACAGCTTAAATTTGACTTTCTTAGCGGATAAGTTAAGAAAGTGATGACATTTTAATGAAAAAGAGTCTTATATTAAACGTAAAAGGCTTGACCAATCATCAAATACACGAAAGCAAGCATTCTGTTTGGCCTAGGAGATCATGGACCTTCGTCACCACAAGAGTCCTTCTCTACACTAAAAGAGACCTTATAGTAGACTTGATAACCCTGTATACTCCAATACTGCGGCAGAACTGAGAGCGATTCTCAACGCAGCAGCAGCGGTATGATACATTGCGTTGGGTTTTAAAATCCTCAGTCTACATAAGGATTCCTGGACTATGGCTACAAAAGAAATGACTTTTGTCAAGCTTTATTTTGGATAATAATATCAAAATATTTTTGGATGATGCTTACAGAATATTTTATAAATTTAAATGCCCAAAAAACGTTTTATATAAAAAAAGATTGTTAAATGTTGGAATGTATTGAACGTTTTCATTTGATGCTATAGCTTCTAGTTACAATGCTCATTCATATATTATTTTACAAATTAGCATCAGTTTTATATATAAAATGATATGTCTTGTTTTCTTATACAAAGCAAAAAAATTATATCAGGCAGAAAAAACTAGCATTTAAACACAAAGTCATGATACTAAGAATTAAAGTATAAAAGGAAAGAGTTTTATATCCTCGAGAATTACAATTCATTGACAAAATGGACTACATTATATGTTTAATTAACTTATATATGTGTCTTAGATATAAAGGGCCTAATATTACTTTCATAATACATATTAACAATATCCCTCTGCCTTCAATTACATTCAACCATGCATAGATGACTCTTATGAAACCAAAATTATTATTGCCATAGGTATATATTTGCATATACAAACAGGGATATTTGCTAAATAACAACGTAATTGCTTTCATTTCATTTATTTGTTAAGAAAGTATTTTATAGAGAAGGAAAGACGCTTGCACTTTTTTAGAAAAACTAAAACAGAAAGGTTGCATGTTTGTAAAAAATATTTCATATAGGTAGTCTTTTTAAAAACCAATTGGTTTGCAAGGTTTTTATTATTTTGCGTTTTCATATGAGATACAAATATCTCAACCATCAATATTTCACATGAAATGTCATAATATTTGACACATTGCTGATATTAAGAGTAATTACTGAGATTCTTGATCTGCTCCAGTAAATTCGTGCTAGTTAGTTAATAACCAATTCATTTTGATAGGAAAAAAGACCGATTCGGGGTACCCCCGGAGAAACACCCAAACCGAAAAAGTGAAGGAAAAAACATTCTAAAATGGTAAAAATCATTTGGACCTCATTTTTTCACTCAGTACCTAAAGTGCTCATCGAAATTGTGGTCGACAACTCAAAGAATCCCGAAGGAACATTTAGTCAACAAACAGGACAAGAAGAAGACGACAGTTTTGAAAAACAACATGCAACTCCGTTACTGAGAAGGGAGCCCAGGAATGACACACAATGAAAACCGTAAGCTTAAAAAGAAAACGAGGTCTAGTACAAGAATGGCTGCTTTCAAATTCCACTTTATATATCAAAAGTGGGAAGCAAAAATCGAATGACCTACAAGGATGTGACGCCACAAACGCAGCCCCACTATGAACGGAAGGTCTAGGGTTGGAGCCAGAGTATTTAGATTCAATGTGCCTAAGACTCCCGCATCGTCCTCTCTTCACATCAGAAAAAAACCTTCTTCCAAACGTAGCTCATCCTGCAACATCAAATTATTCGACAAGAATGGTACCCTTATTATGCTAAAGGAGCTCATGAAAGCAATGGAATTACCAATTCCGTTCGCAATCGGATACCAGAGGTATTTGTCCCTTGAAGTTGTTGTCAAGTACAGCATTGGGTGCAAGAGGTCAATACTGCGAAAAATATATCTTGCTATCTCCCATCCATCAAACGATTTGACCCCTGCATTTTACGGGAAAAACGAAGCAATCCTCACAATGTTGTAAGTTCGTTCCTTTCGCAAATGAATGTCCCTATAAAAGAAAATCCCCATCCGAGTAAAGAAGATGGTTGGTGTTGCGAATGAATAAGAGACATCAAAAAAGAGAAAAAAATACCTGTCCATTTAATACAAACGAGTCAAAAAAGAAACGAAAATAATAACTGAAGAAGCTTCTCCAAGCAGCTCAGAATAAAACACGGATGAAATCAATCAAAGCCTACAGTCAACAAAGAAATATCAACGTCAAGGATTCTAGTTGAACTTGAAGCTCAAAAAAACTATAATAAGTAGTCTTGACTGTCCAGAAGGATATACAAAAGAGTTTTATAAAGAACTACCCAAAATAGCAGAACCTCTGACAAAACCTTTTAATGAATATTTTTTATGAAAACGGGTCTCATTGAAAAGCAAAAAACGGTCTATTAACAATTTATCCCAAAAGAAAAACTGAAAGACATTAAAATTGAAGACCAACAACTGCTTAACAGAGATATTAAAACCGATCTTGGAGAACATTCTCCCTAAAGCACAATTTTAGAAAAAGCAGAGAATCCTAAAAATCACTCATTGAGGATGTAAAAGAAGAACAAAATAGTTCCCCTCTCCTTTCCATCCGTTTTAAAAAGGCATTCAATTCTCTGAAACATTCCTTTCTTTTACATCAAATACAAAATAAAGAGTTCTCAAGAGTTTTGTCAGAGCCATCTAAAACAATTTATCCCGAGTCGGCTATGACATTTTTATATATTTTTATTAGAAAATTGGAAAGAGGTGCTCGCCAAGGGGACTCCATTAGTCCATGGGTAGGCGGCAGGGGGAACAGAACTCATGTAAACAAAGAGGGATATTTCCAAAAAAAAAAAAATGTGATGTCATCACTTAGACGATTTGCCTGGACATCTAATACCTACACCACTAAATAAATAAAAATGTGTTTAAATATTGAATAATATGGTGGACTAATATTTATGAAGCCCCACAACCTCGTATATAATTTCATATATAAAAAATAAGATTTTATGACTCTGTGTAACCACATTCACATGATTTTCAGCAAAAACAAAAATTGGTTTAATAATAAGTTATTTACATTAGATTTTCAATTTTCAGGCCGATACTCAGCCAATTTATTAACAACATCTGAAAAGGTTTGATTATTTATTTTTTCACTAGTCCATAAAAGTATTAGTCCTTTTTATCAAACAAACAGAAAGATAATGAGAGAAAAGAAAGAGAATATAGATATTTTTATACCATAAATCATAACAAATCGATAGTGTGACGTCATGTGTGACGTTTCAGTTTTTCTTTTCTAATCAGAGGAATCTAAACATTGCGTATTGGGCGTCTTGTATTATCTATTATCTTTGGGTAGGCGGTGAAAAAGTGATCCTCAAAAGTATTCGAAATAGAATCCTTCAAAAATTGAAGGGATTACTATCATATTATTATCATTTAAAAATCCATAAGCCTCAATTCTAACTGAAGAACCACATATACATATACTTTTTAAGCATGAACATACATTTATAGGATTAAGGGGAGTAGTAGTAGTTATCAGAGGAATGCTATAACCATAAACTAAATCCATTTAACATTGAATTAAGTTCTTAAGCCTATTCGTTTATGTTAATAAATAACTAGAATATATCACACTCTAATGGTGAAAGGAATAGATTTCTCCTCAAAATACTTAGGCGTATCATTATTATGTAAAGGATAGAGCCAGGCATGTAAATAACTGCTAAATGCTATTGAATTATTTGATGCCTATTTAAATAACCCTATGATGGGAAAGTGAATATATACATTTCTAAATATCCACTGGAAGAAGGTATACAATAATATAATACAAAGGGTTCCAACTTCCTAAAGAGGAAAAGCTCTAGTATATATCATCGTATAGAGTTGCTGTTCTTTTATTTGTTAAATTCGATTTATAAATATTACTTTGTAAACAAAAGGGACACCTTCATTTGTCTAATATAAACTAAGATGTATTTCATTCAAAGGGATTATTTATATACAGATTTATATTCAAAGTCTTTTTGAAAAGACAAAAGAAACGTCGGTCGCCCCATCTGGTATGCATTTATATAAGAAAAGGATGGAAATAAAGGAAAAGAGAGGAGCAGAGATAGGGAGAGCTGTCAGCTACATCATACAAGAATGAAAATAGAATATGTACATAGAATACACAATTCAGTGATTATACATTTTTGTAGTTAACTAACTAATTAAATCAACAAATGAATGGTACTACTTTCGGAACTCGTAACCATGAAATGAAGAGCATTGTCTCTTTAATGCTTTGTGTAGATAGTCGTTATTTTGTTTTAACTTTTTAGACTAAAACTTGACATATTTATAAAGCTAACATTTATATATATATAATATATATCTTTTTGAGCAATGTCTCGAATCATAAAGGCTGATAATTTTGCGTGCAGAACTCAAGCTATGGATAGACTTACACCTTGTATGAACTTATTAAACGTGATATCAAAGGCGATGATCAATTGTGAAGCATACAAAACTACAGCGGCACAGTTAGTTTTGTCGTCCAGATGTGATATATACAGTTAAACACCTTAGCATTCACCTCCGTTAGCGACTACCAAAAATTAAGTCTATAACCTTCTATATAGTAGCCACTCTTTTGATTTTCCTTGAGGGACCACTATCGATCAACATAAAGGTCATCCAAAAAATAACTTAAAGCTATTAAATATAGAAAACTATAAAATAACAGAATGTAATATCGTTCTCTTCCCTAAACACTTGTAGACTAAAAATAGATATAAATGTTTAAATATTAATACTAAGGCAATCCCAATGAAGGCCTCTCTATCACGATGAAGCCATGGATATCATATAGAGGAAATATTATATACGAGGTGTGATCAAAAAGTATCCGACTTTTGGTTTTAGTGGTCAAACGAACATGCTATGGGGGCGGGACTTGCTGTGTGGTTGGAGCATGACTACTGCGCATGCTCATTTTTTTCTACAGCTCCAATACAAGTCATCGGCGTCAGGCCATTCATGATTGAACAGGTGCAAGTGAGTGTCGTCGGATTTATTTTCTTTACAATGTCAGAAAAAAGTCGAACAGCGTTATTGGCATAATTTTGTTTTAATCTTGGTGATTCGCAAGTGGAACATTCGCAAGACTAAAAAAGTGTTTTGGAAATGAAGCGATGGCACCACACAGATAAAGGAGTGGTACAACCGCTTCAAAGATGCCGCTTGTCAGTTGAAAGTGAACACGCTCAGGGAGGCCCTCAACATCGAAAAACGATGCATCATTGATACAAGTGAGGACCCTGGGATGCAGAACCGCCGAATCACGATCAGAGAACTTGTAGACGAGGTGAATATTAGTTTTGGTTACATTCAATCAATTTTATGTTCGACTTTTCTGACATTTTAAAGAAAATAAAATCCGACGACACTCACTTGCACCTGTTCAATCATGAATGGCCTGACGCCGACTGGCTTGTATTGGAGCTCTAGAAAAAAATGAGCATGCGCAGTAGCATGCTCCCACCACACAGCAAATCCCGCCCCCATAGCTGTGTTTCGTTGACCAATAAAAACCAAAAGTCGGATACTTTTTGATCATACTCGTAAATATCCCATAATGGTAAAAGTGTTACTTTACTATACATAAAACCTTTTCCAACATATTTTTTTTAAATCTTATGGTTTTCTTAACACATAAGCATTAAAAAATCAAAATATAAACATGGCTATTCAACCTTATCAATTCTAAGGAACGCTTTGAAAAAAATTAAATTATTGATGGAGCCATCTGGCTTTTCTCTCCATTATTTTTATTCTTCCTTATAACGTTTTTTATAAACATACGAATAATATTATTTTTTTATTTCTCCTTTCCCCCATTTATACTTTGAGCAATCATATTCTTGAGGGAATATGGAGTAGGCATTCAAATGTAATTTGAGTCTAAAAGTAGAAGGGAATCCTTTCGCTTATATGCAAGACGTTCTTAGAGACATTGTTATGTCCTCCACTGCATGCTTATATCTAGAGCCCTTTCAAAAACCATTTTGTGAAAACATCAACGACAGGAGTAATTTAATCTTTTCTTCTTCTCCATAAAGATATATTAAAATGAAACAACTTATTGTCCATGTGGATCCAAAGGCTTAAAAATAGAATAGAAATGGATTTCCATCAACTTCGTTAAGGCTTATAAACTAATGGAGGCCACCCTTCTTATTAAAGTACTGTGGATTATAAACACAATTCTATCGAACCATTAAGGTACAAAATATAAATATTACATATACTTTAAAATGTCCATAAAAACTTATGTGGCTGCAAATGAATGCATGAATACAAGGTTTTTGCGGTAAAGTAAAAGTATTAAGATACTACTTTGGAATAATCTTAATAATTTGGTTTACGAATCGCAACTTAAATCGCGAAAATCCCTCAACTTTTCATTATTTGTATTACATAACCTAATTGTATTATCTTGGCTCAGAGATGGGAAAAACAAAAAGGGTTTCCTCCATAGAGATATAAAGATATAGAGAGCTGATTCCCTTCAATAGCAGAGAAACAGCGTTCTATTGTTTCTGTGTGTCCACTATAAACAACGTAGTTGATACTACGTCATCGTAAGCTGATCATAGAGATATAAACATAACACAATGACGTATTTTTCTTCCTCCAATAGCAGAGAAACATCGTTCAGCTATATTCTTGACACAATGACGTATTTCTCGTATGAGTCCAATAAGCTCTCTATCTTATATCTCTATGTTTTCTCGTTAATTCCCAAATATACATTGTTTTAAAAAAATAATTACACTGTTTTATTTCTTTTCTATCCATGATAGTCGATACATTGCTCGATTATAATGAAACACAGAAATGTTTTAGCTGTTGCTTTATTCGATTAAAATGTGAATATAAAGAGTACATTCAAAGGATTCGATTATGCAAGGAATACTAGATACATGGAATATCTCTCTCTACTTTCCTCCTTTTTCCATACGTAGGTAGGGAAACGTTTATGATGTATATAATACGGTGTTTGGTACCATAAAAAATACTTTTTATCTTTTAATAATGTACTTGTTTGTATAAAAAACATTTTTTAAACAATACAACTTTTATTCGGAGCATAATTTTTGTTTCACAATTGGCAACTTAGATTTATTAATTCTTCTTTTTTACAATGGATTTTAATGTTCAATCGCTAGCTAGCTAGTTTTTGCAATTAAAATTATAAAAATTTACATATTCTTACAAAAATGGGTTGGTTAGGACATAAATTGTATCCCTATCTACGTATTAGCATAAAAAACAGAACATATTCCATTTATCTAGTGTGTGTATCGAGTGTATTTCTTGCCATTGGGCATATTAGTACATTTGTAACTAGTCTAAAATATATAAATAAAATAAAGAAAACAATAAAATTATAAATATTATATAAAATATAAAAAAAATGCCATGCAGAATGGATTATATGGGACGCTGCGTCCATGGCCCTAGCTGCGGTCCTGGCTGTGTGAAGAGTATGGGCCGACCTCAAGGCCTTAGACAGTTCCACACAGATATTGCAAAAGTAGCTGTCTCCCTCCACTGAGTTGTGGGACCTCATGGCCTCCTCGGGATGGGAAGACGAAATCACAATCGGGTTCCTGGCACCGCCGCCCCCGTCGCTGGAGTAAAAACATTTCCAAGTCTCCATGGCCACCGCCTTGGCGGCCACCTCGTTGAGGAGGGAAGGCCTGCTCTCTCAAGGAGGTCCCCGATGTGGATGTGATCCCGCTCTTACATCCACGATGCTCCTGTCGGCGTCATTTACACCTGCACAGCCCTGTGTGCGGCATTTGGCCCCTTGCATCATCATTACAAATCGACGGAATTGCTACAGCTGCGGCAGCATAAGAAATCTTGCCAATCATCAACCCCTTGGCCAGCTGCCGTAGGTATTTACCTCTTGGTAAGTGCACTGCCAACCTGGAGATGAGTGCGGCCCGTTTTGCTGCTGCTCTTTGAGACGTTTGATGTTGTGGGTGCTGTAGTGAAGCCGGTATCAAATTTTAACCCAATAAACTCAAATTTCGTCAGATGGGTGCACCTCGACACCCCCAACGGTGACGGCGAAGACCGCAATAATCCTTTTTTTACGTTTCCCCCCGATCATGAGCTGAATTTTGGTTAGGGCTGGGCGATATGAGAAAAAGTTAGATTTCGATTTTTTTCCCCCAAAAATTTCGATTTCGATTTTTATATCACGATATGAACAAAAAACTATTTTTATTATTATTAGTTTTTATTTCTGGTCAAAAAACGCATTACATAACAAAAATAGCTCAACAGACTATTCAGGTTCACAGAACAAAAACAAAATGGTGTACAATCTTTTGTCAAACAGAGCCTAGCAGGTCATTAAAAACAAACAAAAAATACCAGTAACCCATATATACCTTTAGTGAAAATTGTAGCAGCTTTCAAAAAACAGAACAAAAAAGTGCATTTACTTGTGCTGCTATGAAAAAAAAGTAGTGCAATAAGTAGTAGTGCTCACAACCCCGGCAACAGAGTTCTCGCTCATTTTATAGTCTTAAATTAGTTTGACTGGTTGGTTGGTTTGACTGGCTGTAAACTTCACCACGGCTTTGCGTTTGCACTGCTGCTTCTACACGTGTGTTATGTTGTGGTGTGCGCAACTCAAACTTGACGTGGCTCTCTTCCAACTGATGGGTACGTGCGGCGCTGTTTAGATATAATTGGTTATCCCGGTCTGTGAAAACTTTGATGATTTTTTTTGAAGGCATCAGCTTATTGCCCTGGTTCGCACGCAGATCCTCGTGCATGTCGCCCAACTTCGTGAGCTTTTTTTTCCTTTTTTTTCACATCGAACGTGTCATTTTCAAATCGTAGAAAAAAAATTACATCGCGATAAAATCGAATCGAAAAATCGCCCAGCCCTAGTTTTGGTGGCGTTAAGGGCAAGGCCGTTCCCCCCCGCGAATCTGGAGAAAGCGTCCGCCCTTGACTCCAAGAGGGACCCGACTTCCTCCAGGGAGTCACCAACGGCCCACAGGAAGAAGTCGTCCGCGTAGCCACTATTATCTTCATTGCCAACCGCAAACGCGGAGGTGACGTCCGCGACAGGACAAGGTAGAGAATAGGTCCAAGAATAGAGCTTTGTCTCACTCCGTACTCGACAGGTAAGACGACAGATTCGGTGCCGTTCCACACTACACGCTGGTACCCGCCAGTGAGGTATGAATGGAACCAATTAAGCTGTGTACCTGCAATCCCAAGCTTCTCCAGATTTGGTAAAAGCTGCAGCTGGTTGACGGTGTCAAGTATCCTTGGATAATGACATGAATTATGCCCAGGAGAAGGGACTATTCTTATTAAAAGATGATACGCGTAATTCTTCCACTCTGAATTGAGTTCAGTTATGAACAGCTGTGAGTAAAGTGAGCCTTTGCGGCATACACCAGCTGGGTTTTTTTATTCCTCTCCTTTTCATTCAACCAATCACGTTTCTAACAGCCCACCTTATTCATCCATAAGCTCAAGGGTTTATCAATTAAATTGGGAAAGTGCAAAAAAAGTTTACTTAAGCTTCAAAATTATACAAGAAAGTGTCGCTTTTCATGCATTATATAATGTAATTGTGATTTGGCGTGTTCTTAGTCCTGTTGTTTAAGAGGGATTAATATAAACAATCTTCCTGGACAGTTGTAAACAATGTATAGGAACAAATAAACTCAAGCAGTACTCCAAGAAAGCTATAGATTTGGAATCCCTTCCGTCCGAACAATTTGTGGAAATAAGTATTCCCGGTACTTATTTGACAGGATGTATAATAATGACTCCGTAGTAAACCAATCATCAACACAATGGCATATTCGAGCATAGACTGGCCTCATTTTTTATAAAAAGGAATCAATATAAGAAAAATGTCATGACTGTTTGTGACAGGTTAGGGTAAAAATGATGAATATATGTAGTTCCGTCTTCCATTCATTCATAACAATTAGGGTATCATTGTTTGAAAGGCTTCTTCCTATTCGGAGAAGAAATGATGTATCCATAGAAAAGAAATGAGGAACAAAATATTTATTACGTGTCCACAATTGATGTCAAATGATATTGATATTTTATAAAATAATGTAATACAAGAAAGTATACAAGAAGAATTGCTGAGAAAAATACTACTTAAAACATAGTGAAAAATTGTATATAACATCATAATATTTTTGGTTTTTATGTCCGGAAATAGATATTACTGCTCCACATAAACTATTGTCATATTTAGAGCAAAATATATTGTTTAAAGTTTGAAAATATTAAGTTAAAGTGAAGAGTTTGTTAGAGATTTTAAAAAACTATTGTCTTGTCCGGAATTATATACATTGATTTGTTGATTAGTTATTTTAGCTCCTACATTCAGTCATGTAAAAAAAACATTAATATTTGAGGAAAAGAAAGGAGTCTTATTTGAGAAATAATACAGAATGAAAAGTCTTGATAGGCATTTGAGACAGGTTCTTTACACATAAAAGACATACTTTCTTTTCACAAATGTCACTTCATATGTTTTAGGCATTCACACAGTCAAGGGAAAATAAGAAGTAAATTTCTATAAAGCTCAAGTCAACAAGTAGGTAGTAAGAAATAATTAAAAAAGCTGCAATTTACATAATGATATTCTATACATATATATATATAGAGAGAGAGAGAGAGAGAAACCATGTGTACGGCTTCTGCACGTACAAAATGACTTATGAAAACAGGACTTTAATATATTCGTTCCTTCGTCATTCTGAAAGTGACGACGTTTTTTAGATAATATTTTTTTAAATTAAAAAAATAATTTATAAAAAAGTGATTTTTTTAAATTAAATTTTTTTTCAAAAACTAAAATTATTTTCTAAAAAACGTCGTCATTTTCAGAATGACAAACGAACGAAAATATTAAAGCCTATTATTCCTAATCATGTTAATGTATTTTAATATCCATTAATTACAACTTTGTTTATGAAAGTGATTGTGCTTTTATGTGACCGTGTAATGTTTTGTATTGACTTTATTTAGTGTATAAATTTTAAACTATAATGTTTATTTATATATAGCATATTGCATTTACGCTAATTCAATAAAGTCTGATTACGTTTAAAAAAAAAAATAATATATATATATAAAGTCAGACACTGGGTCGTTCAAAAAACAGCCGGGAACTGGGCCGGGTACCCTGTTTGAAACGCAGTTTATTTGAATTGACAGTCAGATGTTGATTTCATGCAGACACTGATACAACTACTCGGCTATACAGTACTAAACAATAATACTGCACTAAGACCAAATGTAGGACCTTTGCTGTAGGACCTCTTTGAATTTATTTGAATAGCAAATTTTATTTTATGCTACATCGATAAATATAATTTACCATAAATATTTTTTTAATTACATATCTTTTTCGTACACCTTTTTATATTGAAAATATGGTTATACCTGAGTGCAATCGAGAATGAATAAAGTATATTTTTAGTAAGAAATAAGTTTCCATGATATTCGTTCTACATTTATTCGAAAAATATCTGATGATTGGAAAGATACTACGCGCGATTGACTAATTTTAATGCTAAGGTATCTATTCGTGTTTATCTGAAGGATTGACAAAATATCGGGTTTTAATATAGTAAAGTAATATTCATTCTATAGCAATTTTTTCTATAAATGGTTATTGATTTTACCATAAAAATATAAAACGTAGTTTTTTTTCAAATATTTGTAAATTGTTGTTTTATTTCGGTTAATCATTATTTACTTCAAGCAAAAATAATAATACACTTTTAGTTCATGAATAATCAAATAACAGTCTTGTTGAGACTTTAATACGTCATTTGCAGATACACTTTTCCAGACAGGAGACACTAGCCCAATACTGAAATGAAGCAGAAACAATTTAAGTAAACTTACTATGAAACAACTACTGCAACAATAGTACATCATTGAAGTTTTCGCAATAGTTGGATATTTAGGGATATATTCATATCCAATTCCATGCCTCCTAAAAACATCCACAAGAAAGTTACTAGAATAACAGCTGGTTATAGACATCCCTTTCTAAAAATCTATGATTTGATGTTATAATGCGGTTCCTACAAACACGGATGCCAATCAATTGGACCAATGGGCCAAACAATGCCGATATATATAGATAAAAAAATCAACGATTATAAGACAAAATCCTTGTATTTGAATAGCAAATACTTCAGTTATTGAAATACATTATATATTATGGGATTTTGACAACAGTAACTTTGAATAATAACGTCTTAATATTGCAAGTAACTGCTTATATTGACTATTGTTTTCTTCTGCAAGTCTATATACAGAGTGGTACAGCAAAAATTAGAATGGACTTTTAAAAGCCCTAGCTCCATTGTTATTTGTTGTATGATCTTGAGCTTGATGCCATTCGAAAGAATAAACAAAATCCTACAAACTGGTATCTGTTGTGTTTTTGTAACACCAAAAATGTCTGAGCAAGAGATGAAAGGTAAAGGGCGATTGATCTCCTCTGCGCCCAAGTCGACCCGAAGGTGATCACGACCCAGATCAAGGTATCCTTGGCCACGGTCTACAACATCAGGAAGGCCATGGAGGGCATGGATCCGATCTCCAGGAAGCCTGGGACTGGGGAACACAACAAAAAACAAAGTGGTGAGTTCCTGAACCTCCTGCAGGAGAACATCAAGAAGGACCCCACCAAGTCCATGAGGAAGATGGCCGCCGAGAGAAACGCTGCTCTCATCACCGTCACCAGGGCCGTCCACGAGGTCTTGGGCCTCAAGAGCTTCGTCAGGGCACAAGGCATCTGTTGGCGGCCACTATGAAGGCCAGAAGGTTAGAGAGAGCCAAAAAAGTCCTCAACTTCTTCAAGCACAACGGCGACACGGTCAAGATCTACTCCGACAAGAAGATCTTCACAGTGGACGCAGTGCTGAACAGAAGAAATGATCGATTCTTGGCAGAAACAAGAGGTCAGGTGGAGGGGTATTACAGGACCAAACATCCAGCCCAAGTCATGGTCTGGGTATCGTGGCCTCCGACGGCAACAAGATGCCCCCCACACTTCTTCAGGCCCAATGAGAAGGTCAACTCTGATGTCTACTACAAGGTCCTTAGATACAGGTCTTGCCATAGCTAAAGAGCACATTCCCAATGAACAATTATGTGTTCACCCAGGACGGAGCCCCGGCTCACACGTTCAAGAAGGCTCAGGAGTTCTGCAAGGGGAACATGGCCTCCTTCTGGCCCTCCTCATCGCCGGATGTGAACCCTCTAGACTTTGCTGTCTGAGGCTTCTGGAGGGCAAGACAACAAAACCTCACACACCAGTGTCGAGGCCCTGAAGGCCACCATCACCAAGGAGTGGGACAACATGTCGGAGGACTTCATCAAGACCAGCTGTGCCTCCGTTCGTCCACATATTGAAGCCATCATCAGGAATAATGGAGGACACATTGAATAAAAATTGTAACTTACTGTATCCTTAACATATTTTGTTTCAGGAATTTACTATTAAAATGGCTCTAAAATAAACTATTTCAGCCTTCAAATTGGCCTTTGTCATTTTCTAATTTTGCTGTACCACTCTGTACATTTATCTATTAATTAAAAAATAGAAACTATAACCACTATTTAAAAGAAATAAATATATATTTATTCTAAAAATATTGTGTAATATAAAATACAAACTACATAGAAAACAAATCAATTAAGGGAGCGTGAAAGCTCAATATGTTAAGGGCGTGTTAAAATCTCAATGCAGAGGGCGCAGGTTCGTCTCCCCAGAGGATGAGGTCAATTTTGGCCAACCTCATTGATAAGACCTTTGGTTCGATAATCTTATTTTAACGCTTTAATGCTTATTTATATCCAGTGTATGCAATTTTATCGAACCAAAAGGCTAATCATTTTTTTATTTGATTGGCCTGAGTTATTGAATGTAATTGGAGGAATTAAACCTTATTAAGCCTCAAGCCCACGTCAACGAAGATACAATGATATTAGGAATTTTAATTGACAGAGCGGAGTAACCATTTACAGTAAACTGCATTATCCATCAATACTCGACAGTTTCTTAGAAAAGCCTTCGTATCCTATATCCCTGTTAAGAGAAGTTTATTCATGAGATAATAATTTTTATTATCAAGAACATAATAAGTAAAAGAGAAAAGTAACTGTATATATATAATGCATATATTAACTATCAGCATTTGTAAGTCTTTGAAGCTTAATATTAGAAAATGGTATGGAGAGGGGGGGGGGGGGCATCAAAGAAGGGTTCATTTTGGGTTTACCTCTGCATTGGATCGTCGTCCCCTCTCATGAAAACTCATTTCACTCTGGGGAGTGTCTGCATTTATGAAAGGGGAATCAAAATAGAACGTATCTGCAAATATAAGTTAGTAAAAACCCTCGGTGAATCTAGGGTTACAAAATATTTGTTTGGTTGACAAAATGGTTTCAGGGAATCACAACATTCTGACAAATAAAATATTTATTTCGAAAATTAATGATGAATTTCATATTCAAAATAATTTGATATATATATACTTATATACAGGGTTAGGCAGAATTAGTGAAACATGGAAATGATGCAATAGCTCCCAAAATACTTAATTTAGAAAATATATTAGTTCAAAAAAATTTATTACAAAGTTATTCCACGAATCCGCCATTTGCTCGAACCACAGCCCTAAGTGTCTTGACCACACAAATGTATCTATTACGCACAATCTCCTCTGGAATCTTGTCCCAGACAGCCTCAGATGTGGCCATCAGCTGGTCCTTATTGACCCTTGGTTTAGCATTTGCATTCCTCTACACCATCCCCTTCATGGTAAGGTCAAGGGGGTTGCAATCAGGAGATGAGAGAGGCCAAAGCTCATTGCTCCAAAAGTGGTAAAAATTGGCTGCACACCAGTCTTGCACAATCTTTGCAGTATGGGTCGGAGCTCCGTCTTGCTGGAAGCAGACAGGGACTCCACCAAACTCTTCATGGATCCACAGGAATACTTTGGTCTAAGAAGTCCAAGTACACGATCTTGTTGATTTTAACACCGTCTGGAATCCGGAGCAATGGTGATTTCTTGCCATTGGAGGGCACGGCCCCCAGACAATCACAGATGCCGGCTTCTGCATCTGGTAGACGTTTCTGGCATTCTCTAGGATCTTGAAAGCATCCCTGCACAATATACGATCATTTTGAGGATTGAACTTCTTTGTGGTCACGAAAAGTTTCTCATCAGAGAATATCACAACGCACTAGGTTGTCTGCGTGCCATTGAGAACAACTTTGATCTAGCCTTCTCTTGACCCTGGTGGCCTCGTTTAGTAGATGTATCCCTGTACTTGAACGGTTTCATGCCCAGGTCAGCTTTGACCACCCTCCCGATGGTCCTCGCAGATACGTTGTACTCTGAGGTCTTATTCATTGAGCGGGCGGGTTACGAAGTATATTGCCGGCGACGGCCTTGGTTAGCCTTGGTGTACTCACTGATCGCTTCTTTCCTTGTTCGGCTTCCTTGTGGTTTAGCCTGTCTCTTTGATAACTTTTTTGGAACGCCAGATGAAGGTTCAGCTTACCCCAAGCATGATTGATAGCCTAGTGGAATGGCCAGATTCTAACAACTTGACATTGGTCGTTCGCTTGCTTTCAAGGTCCATTCGTTGTTGTTTTTCTATACAGCAGATGTACAAATGTACGCTAACCATAATTTTATATTATGTCTCAAACTCATATTTAGAAAGATATTGCACTTACAATCATTACAAGATATTTCACATTCTGCCTACCCGTATATATATACTATATATATATTATATATATATATATATATATATAGTATATATATATATATATATATATATATATATATATATATATATATATATATATATATATACTATATATATATATATATATCTATATATATATATATATATATATATATTGACGAAATTTTGAGTGAATAATTATGGGGGCTCAGGAATTTTTAAGTCAGTGGTTCCCAAACTTTTTCTGCTGGGCCCCCCTTTGGTACATAGGGGGTGGATTGTGGATGATTGCTCTCAGGAGAAAATATAAACTAATCAAAAATCGATCCGTTTATATGTTTGTTCGGTCGTCTGTATCTCATAAGCACTTAGCTATATATTGATCATTTTTCTATGGGTAAGTTAAAGGAGCAAAGGAAATATGAGGTCAACATTCCCGGAAAATGTTCTGACTCTAGAGGAATAAGTCGTCGTCTAATCTTTATTTGAAGACCATCATCCAGTGATCGTTCGATGTCTTCTTAGCCCTTAGTCCGACATGGAGAAAGATGACGAGAACACAATAGAAAAAGGATGCGAAGACTCCTATGAAGTAAGTAATGAATCGCCTGTCTATATGCCTCCTCTCGTGAAAATTAATTTTTAATGCATACTCTCAGTAAAGGAATGGGACAATTGGAAACTCCATTGTAAAGATGGACAGGATCATTGGTCACTCCTGGAAAAGTCGAAGGAACGAATCCATTTCATGAGGCCTCTTGGAGGAAACGAAAAAAGGAACTCTATTGCAGCCGTAATTACAAAAATTCGACTGACATAATAAATATTGTCCACTCTGAGCAAGGACGTCTCCTAGTCTGAATTACAATCAACAACGTAGCAACGTCGGGTAGCATCTAGTATTAATAAATAAACCAGAATAATAAACTTCATTTCTGACATCACGATAAACAGATATAATGCAGGATTCTAGTATTTCCCATATATCACTTAAAGGCACGTCAAAACCTTTTAAAATGATGAGAAGCACATATAAACGAGACATAGAATGGGAGTATGCATGATTTAAATGACTTCACATAAATCTATATGACGCGGAGCAAGTATCAAAGATGGTGGATATATATTTATAAGGGAAAGGAAGGAAAAAAGTCCCATAAATTATATTTCTCATTGAATTCTCGCAATTACGTTCATGTCAAAGTACTTATTTATGGCATATGTAAATAAGAATTCAAAATAACGAAGGGGGGGGAAACTTTTTTGAAGCTCAATGATGAAAGTATTACTAAGAAGCTCTCCAAGCACTTTTTGTATCGTTGTATACAGGGTTCGGCAGATATATCCGGAATGATCTTAATTCCATGGGAGGACATAGTGGCCGAATTTACAGCTCTTATTGACTAATCTCTTGATAAATTTTTATCCAATATGGTCGCCAACAACTCCAATCACTCGATTCTAGATCTAAATGAGAAGCAGACAGATGATGTGCACATGTATTCCTGGCCTCACGTTGAATGGAGGCTCTCAACGCATCCACGAGTCTCTTCAGATCTCTTCCAAAGTGCATAGTTGACTTTTGAATCAAAATTGCAGGCAATACATAAAGGAGAATCTAAGCCTTGCATCCATAGCCACCAACTCGACTGTCATACACCACTCCTAATTGATCTGGATGCAGTTAAAATCATTCCAGAAATATCTGTCAGACCCTGTGCATGTAAATATGTTGTATTTAAGTATGGTTTTATACGAACTGGAATACTCGATACTTAGTCCGCAATAAAGATATGTAAAGAAAAGTAGAGAGGACGTTTCACAAGCAATGTTATTTGTTAAATGGGTCCTAACCTCGTAGAGAGTAGATATCGTAGCAAATAGATACAGGAGAAATGAGTGGTGGCTAAGTTCAAAAGATGAAAGAAAATGAGTCAAAGAAAAGCGGATGTCATTATGAAATAAGGCATCCTTTATCTCGCAACTGTTGAAGTGCAAACATCAATTCAAGGCTAAGAAATTGTTCCCGCGGAACAGAAGGTATTTTTATTACATGGGCCGAGATCCATGTCATTTACGAATTCATTTCATCCTACTTATTAATTTGTGTTTAATAAAGTAACTAAAACTAAGAGGGTGGGAGAGGAGATAAATGCGTTTTTAAGTTAATCATCCTTGATGATAATATATACCATAACTTTAGACTTTAGCAGATGGAGGAGGAACCGAAGTGAAAATATAAGCGAGTGTGTGTGGCTTGATATCAACGTTAACTTTCATAACAAAAATAAGTATTTAAATAAGATGAATAATGGAGGATGATTCCTGGAGGAAGACGGGTTTATATCCCTCTAACCCAGGAGTCGGCAACCCGCGGCTCTAGAGCCTCATGCGGCTCTTTAGAGCTGCCTTTGTTGCTCCCTGGAGCTTTTCCAAAAACGTTAGCAAATGGGAAAATATAGGATAGGAAAATATATAGAACCGAAATGTGCACCGTATGAAGGTCATACAAGGAATATTTTTTTTTGCGGCTCCACACACATTTTTTAATTTTTTGGTCCGTTATGTCTCTTTCAACATGATCGGTTGCCGACCCTGCTCTAACCTGTAGGGAAAGGGTGATGGTGAGTGCAGTCGCAACAAGATGCACAAAAAGATAAGGAACATATGGGTTTTAAAGGTACAGTGGTAAGGATTCGAGGAACGAATGTGATATGAAAAATAAGAAACCTTCAATAACCTGTGTTGTCACTCTTCACAATCAAAAAACTACATCATTATTATGATTCTATGAATTATATGAATACTAGCTATACCAGTGGTGCCAGCGGGCCGAAACCGGCCGGAATGGACATCACATTCGGCCCGTTAGGTCATTTTTGAGAAGTGTTTGTTATAAATAAATAATACTATGATACAATATCAACAAATTTAAATCTACTTTTGTTTTTTTGTATAGTGTATGGTCTTGCTAGGCCAAAAATGTACCGGTAATTTGGCCTCCCCGAGTTCCCACTTGAAAACAATCTGGCCCCCTGACCGATTTACACTGGCATCTCTGACCTATAGAAAAAATGTTAAAACTTCGTAAAACAATCGTGTTCTCAATCATTTGAGTCTTTCAGCCTCATTAAGAAATAAATATCATTTTAAATGTTTTCAGTACCAAGTTAGTTTATAGTTTGCCTCTTTTATTTGGCCCCACACATTCAATAAAGTATTTATTCCTCCCTTTGTTCCAACTCTTTCGACCAATCAAATTTAGGAAACCCACTTAAATATAATTAATTTTTCCCCCAAAAAAAATCAGCAGGAAAATTCAGGAAAAATACATTTTGATATATTTCAACATAAACTTATATACAAATTACTATCATTATCCATGGTAGTGAAAGAGAAACTCAACAACTCCAGGATGAGAAAGAAAAAAATGCCAAAGAATGGGTTATTCATTCCTCTGTTTCCCCTTGTTCAAGAGGAAATCCTTTATACATAAAGCGTTGTTGAATAATAATTGCATAATTAAATAATAATAATAATCTTTTAGATATCAGGTATGAAATGTGACGTATCGAAGAGAAAGAGTTTTGTATATGTTGATAATAAATTGAGAGTATGAATGATATATTTGTGTATCACATGACCAAAGATTATTGTTTTGGAGGAAGCTCTGACAGCTGCTGTGCTTCGGCAGATGCTTTGGCCTGTTCCTTTAGCTTCTTTTTACGCTTCTTGCTCCAAAGCTCGTGGCAGTCCTGATAGTCCGGCAGGTTTGGCCGGGGCAGGCTCTTTGGATCCAAATTACGGAGCCATTCACCTCGAAGCGCCTGACCGGCCGAGACACGCTGGGAAGGGTCAAGGGTCAACATGGAGTCAAAAAGATCCAGGGCAGCCGGCGGGAGAAAAGCAAATTCCTCTCGGAGTCGCCTTTTGTGTACTTTCTTGGGTTTAAAGCTTGTAAACCGAGGAAGATGGGTCACGTTGGGCCAGTTTGCAGGACTTGGCGTTCCACAGAGCTTTGATATATTAGCTAACTGGATGAGTTCCTCGTTTGAGGGAAAGAGGGGCTTCCGATTGAAAAGTTCGCCTAAGATACAGCCACAGGACCAGACATCCACTGAAGGCCCGTAGCATTCTTCGCCCAGAAGAAGCTCGGGTGGACGATACCAGAGAGTGATGACGCGGTTTGTGTAGGGCCGAGTATTATCTTCGGCACTATAGAGCCGTGCCAGACCAAAGTCCGCCAGCTTAACCTCGCCCTTGTTATTGATGAGAATGTTGGAGCACTTGATATCCCTGTGTAGAAAGTTTTTGCTGTGACAGAAGGCAAGGCCCTCCAGGAGCTGTTTCATGATGCTTGCAATGACCTCTGGACTAAATTCCACGAAGCCCGAGTCCAGGAGCCCCACGAGGTCATGGTCCATGAACTCAAATACCAAGTAGAAGGACCCCTTATCCCGATTGAAGAGATTGAGGGCGCTCTCTTTATCTGTCACAATTTCAAGGAGCTTGATAATATTGGGATGTCGGAGCTGTCGGAGGATGTGATCTCCCGCACGCCGTGATGGGAAAGCCCTCCTTCTCGTTCTCTAGGCGGACTTTTTTCAGGGCGTAGACAACAATTTCATCTTGCTCAGGTGTTTGACGGTCATTGTATTTACGTACAGCCTTGAATACTTCGCCATAAGATCCTTCACCAACCTTGTCCACAACTTCGTACAGATCAACGGACCGCTGGCCCCAGTCACTTCCGTCCTCACACATAAGGGTTGGCGGAGCCTTTCCTATCACCTTGGGATGCCTCTTTCGTTCACCATCTCTTGAATCTCTACTTCCCCTTCATCTTCAGGAGGAGGAGGCATAGGCATAGCCAATAATTTGGAGATCTTCCGACCTTTTTGCGGCCTCTCTGAAGTCGGCATTGGTATGGAGTCCAGACTGCCAATAATAATACTCTTGGACGGTAGAGGAAGCACCTCAATCTCACATGGGGAGGAATTATTATCTGGTAGTGGGCTTGGAGGCTTAAGCGGTGGACGCTTCAAGCTCTGCATCCGCTGGAATTGATCACGTAGCTCTTTGTTCTTAATTATCTCAGCGAAGAAGGTCGTACCCCGTGGAGCTTCATCGATGCGTTTACGCTCAGAGGCTCGACTCCTAGGCCTCGGGGAAGGAGAGGATCGTCTTCGACGCCGAATGGACGGACTCCTTCTACGTCTTCGAGGGGAAGATCGGTCCCGACGGATCCGTTTTATAGATGGACTTCGTCGACGTCGGGAGCGCGATGGAGATGAAGAGGATGAATTTCGTCGCTTTCTTCGAGGGCTACCATAAGGATCCTCTGATGGAGGGGTCCGGGGTCCCCGATTATTATTGCTATTCCCACTACTCTCACGGGGGTGAGAAGAGGACTTTTTCCTAGTGGATGAGGTAGAAGAAGAGGCTGAATGCTTGGTGGCTTCAGAGTCTGAGCTGTAGTAAGGCTCAGATAAAATAGGGGAGTGATCCGACTTCTTTTTCTTGCGAGACTTTTTGCCTTTAGAGCGATGAGATCGATGACTCTGGTGACGACGGCTCCCACAGCCTCCAGAGGAACGCTTGGAGGATGATCGAGGGTCCATCATTCGTTCAGGGATGACTCCACATGGCAACACATGATTATATTACACTTCCTTAAATATAATATATTGTTTCCAGTGACATTCTTAGACCTCCGATATATCTGTCGTAATACCCTTGGACACTAAGCCAGTCCCGACAAGACCACAACAGCAACTATAAGGCAACATCATTGGGCTTTTTAAGTAAAGTTAATAGAGATCCTAAGGAATACGCCTCTATCTATAGCAAAAACAAAAGTGACTACATGATGTTGTTCCCACTTGTCTCAAAATAATTGATTACCACTCCCTTCTTCTCTAACTGTTCTTGGGAGGCTGCTATTCTTCATGTCGTGTGATAGTGAGAAGGGTAAATAGAAGAGGAAAAATGGCTAACCTGTAAGAGAAAAGAAAAGGTGAAATTAGTGATTTGTTAAACAACAGTTTTATGACTTAAATGGATGTGCAATACAAACGAGGTTCAAACTTGGGCAAATAAGCATTTAGAATATTTATGTTAGAAAGTTAAAATATATGACTTTAGAAAAAGACGTTGATATATTCATTTATATATTTATATACATTTATATTTATATATATATATTCGTATTTGTAGCATTTACGAATGTTTTAGAGGATAAAATATAATGTTTAAACATATCTTTAATATATATTTTAGTATTTTAACTGTTTTAAATTTTTTGTTCAGCAATTTATATTTTAATAACAAAGTTCGTATATTTTTATGGAAAATAATTTATTGTTCATATATATTTATTATTTTTATAAGCAGTAATTTATGCATAAATATAGATATATAAAATCACTTTGAATGTTTTGTAAGGCAGAAATTAGATCATAAAAATTTAGATTGATAATATACTAATCCTTACTATTTATAATATTTGTAATAGTATTTGTTATTCGAACAAAAAAAAGTATTTTTACAAAGTAACAATAATTTATTTGCTTTACTTATTTGTTCATATATAATATTTGTTGTATTTAATAAGGTTTGGAGAAAATAAATTAAAAATCCCAAAAATTTATTAAAAAATATTCATATATATTCATATTTGTACCCTTGTATAATTCTTTGAAGTACTTTAAATAAAAAACTATTTTTCAATAAAGTTAGCCATGATATTTATTGAACTTTGATTATGTCTTTTTTTTTTTTTTTTTGCCTATATGGTTCGATAGAATTGCATCCGATTGGATATAAATAAGCATTATAGCATTATAATTAGTCTATCGAACCTAGGATCTTATCAATGAGGTAGACCAAAAATGACCATCCCCTCTCGGGATTCGAACATTGAGATTTGGACACGCCTTAACTTTTTTTTTGTTGTTGTTTTTGCCTATATGGTTCGATAGAATTGCATCCGACAGTATATAAATAAGCATTATAGCATTAAAATTTGTCACTCCAACATAGAAACTTATCACTGAGGTAGATCAAAAATGGCCATCCCTTCTCGGGAGTATTCGAACCTGCACCCCCAACATTGAGAGTTGTTTGATCAAGAAAATATCAAAGGAAACGACGAGGACGTTACAAATAAAAGTAGGATTAAAAAAGGGAAGTCCGAAGTTTCTGATTCTAGTTAATAATATTATAACAAATAGATACAAGATATTATAATGATGGGCTATTTAACATACATTACTGATGCGCCTCTTACAATCCCGGTTTTTTTTTGTTTTTTGCCTATATGGTTCGATAGAATTGCATCCGACAGGATATAAATAAGCATTATAGCATTAAAATCAGGCTATCGAACCTAGGACTGTTGTGTATTGATTAATATTATTAGCATATATCTTTTTATACATAGATTTAAATAAGTTTGACCTCTGAAGCTTCTACAATTACAAGGCCTAAATAGAACACTTCCTTCTTGTCAAAACCCATGGGACGCTTCATGACAAAAATTATCAAGCAGCTATACGATTAAGCTTTCAAATATTCTTGTTGACGCCACAAAAAAAAATATGTGTTATTGCAATAAAAAAATACACTTATATAAATGGAAAATGAACCTCTTAAGAAAGTTGAGTTTTTATGCATACGAATAAAGAACCAGGACGACAAAAGATAATACTGATGAAAATATCATCAATTCATTATAGACAGGGAAATAATGGGAAAAATATAGTCCAGACAAAGAAAGAAAAATCAAATGTCATCAAATCGTAACTGCTGAGTTAAAGAAGTACAACTTTATATCAGAATTTTTTTGATCCAATTGGGTCAAGTTGAGGAGAAATGCTAGGGGAAGGCAAGCAGTATTTTTATGAACCTTAAGCTGATTTGTTGATAATTGAAGATGTAATACAACGAATAAAAAAAGATTTTAGGAGCCATTCTTAAATGTCTAAAAACAAAATATTTATTTTTCCGTTCTAAGAAGACAAGCATAGACTATTTATATATATAAATATATCAGAAACGACCGGGACACATTTTTTCGCCGGGACCCGCCGGCCGGGACTTATTTTTTCAAGCCGGGACATAATATATATTTTCGTTCTTTCGACATTCTGAAAAAAAAATATGTCCCGGCCCGGTGTATAAAAAAACGACACCAGGCCGGGCCGGGACGCTCAAAAAACAGGGTACCGGTCGTTTCCTGATATATGTTATATATATATGTATATATATATATATATATATATAATAGTATATAAATATATAAATATACTATATATATATATCTATATATATGATAATCGAAATAATTTGTATGAAAGCAAATAAAGTGGAATATGTGTTAAATAATGTAATTCGTTTTTTAAACTATATTTCTGAAAATATGATATTTATTTCGATAAAATGGCGTTAAAAGTAGCACTGCAAGCACCTAGGTTGAACTTATATTAAAAGTTGAAGGAAATACAGAAAAATAGTTTTTAGAATGAGATACTTAAAGGGTTGACGCTATAAAAGGAAACAACGTATTACGATTGTGAGTCATTCCTAACATGACTAATGGTCAGAGAAATAAAAACAATAAGATAGTTATTCTTTTATTATTTTTTTTGGAAAAAGCACCACCATTAAGGATCATGATATATTGTAGTCTGAGATGATACAATATATATATATAATACAATATTCGATTCGATATCATATAAATGGATGTTTTGGAGATCCTCATTCCTTTCATTATAATCATCAAAACAACTTAAATATATAGGGAGCACACGCCAGGATTTGCTTTTTATAAATATAAAATACGGATGGAAGATATGCTTTTCAATTACATTATTGTTTTTAATGCTGTCAGAGAAAATAAGACTCGTAGAGGGATGGGTTGACTGGGTCATTGATAGACTACAACTAGCTTTATGTTGACTCTAATTAAATAATAAAAAATGTAAATTATTAAAAGAATGAGATAAAAAATAATAAATAAAAGAAAGTGGCTTCCAGACAACTCCAAAATGAAGCATGGAGCACGTTACGCACGTTACATTTGACTACTCTATACTACCAACATTTTAAGTATATATATGTGACAACAAAAATAACACATTAAGTGTTAATTTATACGGCTTTCTAAATTAGAAAGCATTATATATGTTGATATAAGCATGGATGTTTAAAAAATCAATGTACCTAACTCACACCACTCAAGGGAGCCTATTAATGTGGACGCTATATACAGAGGGTTACTTTATTTTTCGTGATAGTAAATTTGTTGGCCGCTAACACAGGTACATAAAAATATATACATAAAAAAAGAAAGGACTCTCTTAAGAACCCTCGTTATTTATCTAAATCAAAACCAAGACTACAAACAAATACCCCCCATCCTTCCAAGAACAAAGTAAGATCCACCTGAAGGTTTTTTTTACAAAATAAACAATGGAATCCCAGCAGGTTTTAAATAACAAGAATTTGAACAAACTAAATTTCCTTTGGTGTGTGTGTGTGGTATATGTTCGAGTGCTTATAAACTCTTTCAGATTGAATATACGCTTTACCACTTCAGCAGTAGAGAAGAACTCAAGGATACTCCTCCAACATGTAACTAAATATTTATCTATGGGTATATACAGAGAAAGAGAGAGAATGTGGAAGAAGAGTGGAAATTCGTTAAGAAAAGGAGGCACCATTTAATTAAAAAGATCCAAGGGCTTAAAAATATTTAGAGTAGAAGGAATGTCTTTGGTTATTAGGGCAGCGCGTGTTTGTTTGTGTATTATCAGACGACAAGAGATAAATGAAGAGTCGTCGAGGAGATTTGACAGCTTAGTAGATAAATGGCGGATCAAGGGAAATGTAGCCTATTTCTTGAAAAAATGGAACCTTTTTCTGATTAACCATAATTGTTATTTATACTATGCATATATTTGAGGATTATAATGGCACCATTAAGAGTTGGGACTACACAAAAAAAAAGGAAGAACAGGCAGGTGGTATATGTTGTCCTTAGAGGTTAAGTGATGTTCCTCTCTCCTTCTTTTTGTTGCCATAATCCTTGACCAAAAATATCGTCTACAGAAATACAATAAGGCAGAACTCACCCATATATGAGGGAATTTTCTACTAGATGTTTTGAGTGAATATACAATAGAGATAAATATGTAAAGTACACAAAACCGCATAATTAAAAAAAACATCTTAAAAACAGGCATAGTGCTTGGCATTCATTGCATTATATCGGATATTAAAATAATTCAACTTAAAGCAGTAATATAATAATATACTTATTATACGTAACTGTTCTTATTTTAATTTATGTTATCTGTATTTTGTGTATTTTATTATTAACAGTATTTTATCAAATATATTATTATTGAACCAGAAAAACTGTGAGTTTTATATTATAGTAAATGTTATCTGCGTTTTTGTGTATTTTATATTGTAAACAGTATTTTATATCAAATAATTATATTATTTGAACCAAAAAAAACTGTTTTTTATTATGGTAAATGTTATCTTTATTTTTAGTTGTATTTAGATTATAAACTGTTTTTCTTTTAGTTTACTATCAAATAATATTATTTATTTTTTATAGAAAATTATATAAATATATTGAAAAATAAAATATAATTTATAATATTTTTATAATTATTTGTATAGGTGGATAATATTTAATCTTCTCTGACACCATTGTCCAAGAAATATCAAAGATAAATTATTTTATCTCCTTTTTTAGCGTCCCTCCAAAGATTAATTTGGAAAGGCAAATTTTGATTATTGGACGTCCTCATAGATATAATTTGGCAAAATTGTCAAAAAAAAGTTTTACTTCCAAAATCTTTTAGAACCAAGAGAGTTGGAATGGATGGCTCTATCTCAACAAATTTTATCGTTTCATGATTTAAAGTCAGAATCAATATTTTACTGTGGAACACTTTCCTTTCCTTTAAAGAAGGCTGCATTGAGACATCAAGTTCCGATCCCTTGGCATTTAAGGATGTCTTATGCATCAAATTCCAAAGAAGAAGCCGAAAAAATTTGTGATCAGTTTCTACAAGAATTACATCTCCCAACAACTTGGAAACCTAGAATAATTCATTCTGTTTCAAAGATACACGATGGAAAAAGATTCACTGCACAGTTTCAAGTATCCTCTGGCACTATTTTCTTTAATGTTCCTTGCAAAGACTGTGGACTTTTGTTCAGTTTTGCAAACTGTCCTGCTCTGAGCATCTTGAAGGAGTTAAATCTTTAAATATCAAAGGGGTCTCTAAAAATATATTCCTGGTATCCTTCTCTTTGGGTTGAATTCCAATCCTAGTAGTTCTTCAAAAACTCGTGCTTTAGAAATTTCACTTTTGAGCTGTAGGAGCTATATCGCAAATAGGCTAGCAAGTGATAACTTCGTTTGCAAGGATGATTTGCGAGCCATCTTGATATCAACCACTGCACGTTACTCGGCTCTTACAATTAGAATTCCAAACTCAAATAATGACGCTTGGAATTTTACTGGTAATTTAGTTCGTTTTTATCCTTCTTGTGCCGACGAACGCATAAATTTTTTAAAACATATAATAAAATGTCATCAAAAATTTAAAAAGATTTTATCTTAGAGAATGGGTCTTGGGATTTATCCTGAATTATCTTATGGTCTGGGTAGTAAAATAACTCCCAAATTATATTATTGTCATGCGTTTTATATTTATCATGTTATATTGTCAATTTATAATGTTTGACTATTTTTTGTGTTTAATATACTTTAATTTGATGTGTTTGTTGTATATGTCAAGAATATGTGCTTTTCGTTTAAGTTGTGTTTATTTATTCAGTATTGTGTTTTTTTTGCCTTTTAACTTTTGTTTGGAGATTAATTTTAAACTAGAATGTTTATTTCTATATGTAATTTCTCTAAATCAATAAAGTTTCTTATATTTAAAAAGAATATTTTGAGTCCCAAGCCTTTTGATTGTGTTTATTATTATTTTTATTGTTCTATCAGTATTACCATTATTTATGAAGGCACCTCGTAAGCAGTAAAACTCTCCCAATTTATTTTCTCGCCTGTTTTGTTTTTATTACATATCGTAATATGTCAAGACTTGAGGGAAATACAAATTACATGAAAGTGTGACAAGACTTTTTTATACAGTAATTAATAAATGTCAGCAACATTTAGTAACATGATTCACTTAGTCAGAGAAATGTTAAGTAAATTTAAGGTCATAATGAATGTTCTTCCATGAAGCTGTAATGTTCATGTCATTTTCTAAGAATTCGTTCCTTTGCCTAATTGTATCGTTAAAAAATATATTTTTTATAGACAGGGCTTTCTAATTCAATAGTAATGTGTTTGGATTATAAAATGGTTATAATTTGTCATATGGAATATTTCATTCTCTGTGTTTTCAAAACCATAATAACATATTCGAGGGCGTTTGAAAACTTGGCAATACTTTCCCTAATTATGTTATCTATATTAAAAGTCGCGAGACTTTTAATTTTGTTATTTATATTAAAAGTCGCGATACTTTTATTAGATATTGTTCAATGATCAACCCATGGATTTATATTAGCATCATTCAAACCAGGATTTACACGATTTTAATTAGCTCTACAACCAATTTTGAAAGACCTATATTCAAAGGCATAACATACCTAATCAAAAACAGTTTATCAGATTCGATGAACTAATTTTTTGCTACTATTAGTGACTCTTAAGTGATTGCTTATTTGATTTTTTTAATAACAGTATATGGTTAAATGAAAATAACATCTCTGGTATTTTTCACAGATTATCTTTTGCCTATTCCATAACATAGTTTCACCAAATGGAGCAGTTATTTTAAGTCAACATGCGCAGTCCAAGAGCTCTTTAAGTAGAAGAATATGTCTTCTCCCTTGAGTGTCCAGTTAATATTATAGCTGTCCGTGGTGGGACATCACCCCCACAGAAGAAGAGGACCAATGGCAGGGTTGATTAATATGTAATTGAAGAGGCCAAAAGGAGTTTATCAGGCATATACAAATTAACATAAAAGTAAGATCCAATATAAGCAACAGCCTACATTACATCTATAAAATGGAATGAGATAGTCATTTTATGAAGCCATGAAGACACACAAATAATATAAAATGATCCATGTTTAAGCTTGTATATGTTTATATAGAGGAGTGTGGAGGGAAGACAGTGTGTGATTATCAGACAGTTTTCCGTCCGTCCAAAAAAAAGAAAGCAACCCCAATCAGGAAACAAGAAAAACTATTGACACAATAGTCTTCATTAGACAAACAACAAGGGAGAAAAACTCCTTCCATTCTAATTACGATATTACAATGAGAAGACGTATTAGAGTAGTTTACTATTCAAACAAAAGAAATGTAGAAATGAGCCTATCAAGTTCGTCTTACAACAGAACAAACTCTTTGAACAGTCATTTTAATCATCCTTATTATAACATTTTAAACAATTATTTGTCTAAGACAAAAAAAAATGCGTTACATCGTTTGTTTTTATGCCGATCCAAGGGATTAAAAAGTTTAATATTTAAGATCATTATAATATTAGATTATATTTTAAATATATTTTTTTTTCATCACATTTTTCACGAAATATATGAGTATATTATGAACTTATGAATCTTGCAGTGAGCATTGATAGGAAGTGATGGATCCTGCTCAAAAAGGAGATATAAGCTTAAGTAATATATTTATAGTCTCTACAATATCCTGATCAACGTAATGTAATTTGATTGAGGATTCAACTCACGCATCTGAGCCCCTCTGCATAAATTTGATGTTGATTTTAACTGTAAAAATATAAATAAAAAGAACTTGCTTTGATTGAAGTATATAAAAATGTAAGATTACATAAATAAATCTAGAATCTAATTTGTTAAAAGAAAAAGGAGTGACAATAATAATAATAACAGTTGGTAGTATGGGATAAGGCCAGGGGGGCAGAACTCATGTAAATAAAGAGATGTTTCCAATAAAAAAATGTGACGTCATCACTTAGACGATTTGTCTGTTTAACTAATACCTACACCATCTAAATAAATAATAATATGATGGACTAATATCGATGAAGCCACACAACCTCTTACATAATTTCATATAAAAATAAGATTTTTATGACTCTGTGTAACTACATTCACATGATTTTCAGCAAAAAAAAATGAAATGCTTTAGAATTCTAATTCTCAGGCCGAAACTCAGCCAATTTATTAAGATCTGAAAGGTTTGATTATTTATATTTTTCACTAGTCCATAGAAATAGTAATCCTTTCTATCAAACAGACAGAAAGATAATGAGGGAAAAGAAAGAGAATAAAGATATTTTATGCCATAAATCATAACAAATCGATAATGTGACGTCATGTGTGACATTACAGTTTTTCTTTTCTAATCAGAGGAATCTAAACATTGCGTTCTGGGTATCTTGTATTATCTATTATTTTTGCGATAAGGCATATTGCTTCACTTATCCTTCATGTCTTTCCTCGAGTTTTCTCAAGATAAAATATAAATTTGTTTGGCTTGAAGTGTGCATTAATGACCTACTCCACTTGGATGAATAATTTAGTTGTCTTGGAATAGAGAAAGAGAAATCCTAAAATGAAATCATGCAGTGACGTCACACAACGTTATACTCATAAATATATTAAGATATAGAGAGCTTATTCCCTTCAATAACAGAGAAGCATCGTTCATCTGTATTTTCTGTCCAATATAAACAAAGTAATTTAAACTACGTCATTTTTTTGTAAGGTCTTTATTATAACTGTACTATAAAATATACAATAATAAATAAAATATAGGTAAAATTGTGTACATGGTACATAAATAAACATTATAGTTTAAAATTAGAAGTTATTGTAAGCTGATCATAAAGAAAGATTCTATGATTCTGACGATGACGTAGATCAAATTACTTTGTTTATATGGGCACAAAAATACAGATGAAGGAATGAGCTCTCTCTATTTTTATCTTTAAGGTTGAAATTCATAAGAAATGACGTCACTGGGCATTTATTGTCATACACAAGTATTCTTCAATGTTTCATGTACTTAGGAATACATAATTTGTCATAAAAGCGGTACAAGATGGATGACATCAGCTGCTAAACAGAGCTATATCCAGTTTTTATATAAGTCGGCAGTCTCGGACCATATCCTTTACAAGTCCTTTGAATATATTATTATATTATTTCTTCTTATAGTAATGTATTATTTAAAGCCCTCAGAGCAGTAATGAAAACTATTTTGATGATCAAAATACTGAAATAGATTAAAATTAAACAAAAAAATTGCGAATAAGAAAAAATTATAAACATTAAATACACCAAAATGATAATTATTCTTCTTTATTGCTCAACAAAAGTAATCAACTTTTATGGTTGATGTTGAAGCGTTCAAAATTGCTCAAAAATAAGAATTGTATATAATGAAATGATGACACCTCCTTTAATATATAAGGTGTATTTAAGAGAGCCAAAATATATTTTTAATAAAAGGGAGTGCGATAGCTCAGTGCGTTAAGGCGTATTCAACTCACAATGTTGGAGGTGCAGGTTCGAATGCTCCCGAGAGGGGATGGTCATTTTTTGTCTATCTCATTGATAAGGTCCTAGGTTCGAGTGACTAATTTCAATCCCATAATGCTTATTTATATCCTGTCAGATATAATTCTATCGAACCATTTAGGCAAATAAAAATATTTTTTAATTAAATAAGAAATTTCTTGGCGAATTGTAAAAATATCTAATCAGCAAAGAAACGATAATTACTCATTTTAAAAATTACTAATACAGTGAGCGGCCACTTGTCTATAGTGGATCACTGGCCGAGAGCGACCATCAAATTTTATCCCACAGAAAAAACTGAATGATAAGCCTTCTATATAGTCCATAGCCGTCACCGTTTGGACTCCCTCAAGGGGCAACTATTGAGAGATTTATACTGCAGCAAATTTAGCATGCGCTGAACCGAGCAGCTCTGTAGGGAACAATCTTCTGAAAAGAAACTACTAAAGTGAAAGCAAAAAAAAATCAATGAAGAGTATTATATATAATAATGTCGTTTTATGTTAAAAAAGGCGATTCTACAAAAGATTAAAGACCGAGTTATTATACGGCGACTCTCTTGTCATATTCTCTAACTCTCTCTATGTTGCCATGTTGATAAAAGGGACTAAGAGATCTTTCAAAGATATTGCATTGATTGATGCTACAATCTGATTAATGAGGAAATAAGAGATATAAAAGGCCTACACAAAGTGAACCTAATTACCTAAGGCATAATTAATAAAGTATTCCCCTCTCCCCGGTCCCTGATTATTCTTATCGATCGCAATTGGAAAGCCCTGTTATATATGTATGGTATATAACACAAATACATGAAAATCGATTAAATATAATGATATGTAAATTGAAGAAATCCAAATGGGTGGAAAGGCCTGTTGTTTTTGTGTTGCAAAAAATGTAAGAAATTTTATTTGTCTTTCCTAAAAAAGGACATTTAAGTTATATGTCTGCCATTTTTTATACATATATAGTTATTGCAATAGATATACATACACTAAAGTTAAGAACAAGGTATATATGATACCAGGTATGTATATTTCAAGTATAATGACAGTCAGTAATCTAATTATTATATCACGTCATTGTAGGATACCCAGATATTTATATTTCATGTATAATGACAGTCAGTAATCTTATTATTTTATCACGTCATCAGGAGAAGAATGTAAGGCAGAAGAAGAATATTAGGAAAAAAGGCATTCTTCCCGCTCGCCGGTGTGACGTCATTAAAAATCACCGGCAAGCTAAGAGTTAGCAGCTTTTCTGGCAATATGGAATATTCTCAATATATCCTGACGGACACGAAAACGGAGCCTCTGTGCCACTCACATAATTGCCTTACTAAAGGGACTTTTATTTCTGCTCATCTGCAGTTTTCTTATTTCAAGAATGTTGTTAGAATAACTGATCATTTGTAAAATGTTTGCTGGAGGTTCGATTGCGTGAATTGGAGGGGAGCTAACAGAGTGCAAATTTAGGCTTTCTATGTCGCCTTCCATCTTTTTATAGATAATTTGACCCCTTATGCAACTTATTCTCAAAACATTAATAGTGTATCAGTTTGGAGTAAATTTAAATAAAGAACATCTTTGGGACGTCAAAATATATATATATATACCTTCTCCTTGCTGGGAGGTACAGTGCTTTCTGATCTCATGCTAAGGATACTGACCGCCGAACCACACCACCACTATCATGTGAGACTCTAAAAATACCTTTCCTTGTAATGTACCATTCCTGCTTATATATCTCTCGTGATTAGTTCAAGCAGTCTATAAATAAAACATGGCTTATTCATGTTCAAATCCCAGTTTCTTTTTTATTTTCTTCTTTTTCTCATGGAAAACATTATATCATGCTATATTTAATCAATATCGAAATGTAATACGAATACTAATAATTGTTCTCCGAATTACATACAAATAGCTTGATTTCCTTTCTTTTAAATAGTACACGTCCTATATAAGAAAAACCATTTCCATTGTTTGTAAATATCTATTCAAAAAGCAGGGCAAAAAGTAATTTGCTCAAGGGTTGTAGTGTTTTTCTAGACTTTCCAAAATAGTCTACGGAAGTGAACATGATTGGTCGCATGTGAGGTCACATGTTTAATGTACATGCTCCCATAGAGCAAATAATATTCATCACAATGTAATATTGATTTATTTTTGTTGATGTGTCTTTATAATAAGAACTTTAAAATTCACTCAAAGTAACTAAGAAAAAGTTTATTGTCCCCAAAGAGTTAAAAGGGAAGAAAAAGGTGACAGCATTTGGTTATGGAGTAACCAGAAGGAGTAGCGAAATCATAAATTTTACAGGGTAACTACAGATAATAAAAGCAAAAGGTCATAAAATCTACAAAGGCAGCAAAGATATTTTCTTATAACACTAGAACCCTCGGTGATTATATTGGCATACAGAAAAAAGGTATAGACATAAAGTAGTCAATCTATCAAATGCCAAAAGAAAGGTATGCTTCTCTGGAGTAGTAACGTTTTTATTCATTAAAATAACGGTGTTTTTGGCGAATGAAATGGTACGGATAGGGTTATATTATCAGAGACAAAATAAAGTGGTGGCTTCTCACAGAATATTATTCTTTAAGATGATCTACTTATAATTTTTTGCAAGCATATTCTGTTTAAATCGGCAACCTTTATCTTCCTTCATTTCTAAGTCTTATGAAGAGAGACTATTTCATCGTCAATTATTATGAAAGAAGACATACTAAGAATTAATATTCATCAAAGCCCATTAGAAAATACTCCTTGTGTTCATAAGAGTAATATTTAAATATCTGAGTTCCTGTCCAACAGCTACGAATGAAGTGATGGCTTACTTGATACAACAATATTACTTTTTATTATGATCCCCCCCCCCTTTTTTTTGGGCCAATCGCGTTCTAGAAAGGAGTTGGCCATTCATTACCCTTTCCCACTCCCAAGAACACTTGGTTGTTAAGGAGAAAATTTAAGAACTTGATGGAGTGATGACGTCACAGTTATTATTTTGAAAAGAAAGGCGGGAAATATTGGATTTAGGTCAAGAATGTCATGGTTTTTTTTTTCATTCATGTTTAATTTAGCATTCCATAGAAATCATTACGGAGGACTGGGAGGAAGATGACTATCTGAGAGTATATTTTAATACATATAGCTTAGGTTGAACTGTGATACTTTCGACGCGTTCTCTCTGACGCCTTCCGGTTGTAGTTTTTCCCTCTATTGTAGTAGTTGTTGTTTTTGATGAGCTCTAAACATGCAAGGGGTTCCCCCCTCTTTAATTACTGATCTAAATTATGGAATATAATAGAGGGGGAAGAAAGGCTAGACGTTTGACTTCTGACAGCTCATTGCTTCTCTGCAGAAAGTGTTTTTCATCCACACTTATCAACAAAAATCGTATCCACGATGATTACTATTACGCATTAATATAAGATATATTATTTTAGTATGATTTTTTAAGTCTGTCAAATACACTGAAAGTAAATATAAAATTATAATAAAAAACTGCTGAATCCGTTTGTAAAAAAGAAACAATAAATAAATGAATGATCAAAAATTACTGCTCAAAAATCAATTGTTGGTTTTTTATAGGCGATATTGAAAGGACTTCAAAATACCAGTGATATAGACAAATGAGGGAATATCTAAGCGTTTTAAAGGTATACTTGCTTCAGAGCTCATGTGCACAACTCAACTGTCATTATTAAATTGATGCTGTTGTGTTTGATAATAACATTATCGTTATTATCCACATCCCTCCTCCTTAAAATCCACTCATGTCCCCTACAAACCGAGTTCTCTTTGTGGCATCCTTTATTAAAATGTAGTTTAGAAGAAAAAGAAGGAAAAAACATTGGATCTATGAAGAACGCTCGTAAAGGAAATAGTTTATTGAGATTAAGGAAATAAAAAAGAAAAAAAAGCGGAAATGAGTTCATCAATAAATAATTAGCATGTAGGAATGCGTTCATCTACACAGGTGAAATGTTGAAATACATTATTTTGATCTATGTTCCAGATAAATACCCAAGTCATTAGGTAGAGCCGTATTTAGAAGCATCTCACTATGTTAGTAGAATTAATCAACACATATAATACATCATCAATAAAACTAGGGGAAAGATATGCGCAGCTATTGCCTGCCATTTTAGTTTTTTTCGTCTTATTTTGGTTCGATAGAATTGTATGTATATATGTGGACATAAATAAGCATACCAGCGTGTGAAGTAGTCTATTGAGCCAAGGATCTTACCAAGTAGCTTGACTAAAATTGACCTTCCCCTTCTCTCGGGAATCGAACCACCGCCCTCAACATTGAGAGCTGAAACCGCCTTAATATGCTGAGCTAACGCACTCTTCGTTTAATATTTTTTGTCTTTCTATGTTGTTAAAAATCCATATTTTATTGATAAATATCAAGTAATACTCGCGTACTCAAGAGTCTTAATGTTGAGGGACCAGGTTCGTATCCTCACGAAAGGGGAATATTAATTGAATCTTTTTTTAAAGTAATCTAGGTGAGATAATTTTTTTTTATTTTATTTATATTTACCACATATGCAATTCCATATAATTAAACAGGTAATTTAAAATAGCATTTTAAAATGAAGTTTAAATGTACGATAGTATATTTTGTCTTGATACTCGAACTGATGTAGATTCCAATTTTAGTTTTTTAATATTTTTAGGGATATTTTATTTTAATTACAAGAATTTATTATCTGGAGTATTTAAAGACCTAAAAATAAGCAGTGTGATTTAGACAGTGCATGAATATATATATATATATATATATATATATATATATATATATATATATATATCTATATATATATATATATATATATATATATATATATATATATATATATATATATATATATATATATATATATATATATATATATGGCATATAGTTAATCCTATACTCATGGTTTGCAAAACAAATGTAATTACTTTATGTCAATTGAACCCAGCTAATCTAGGTGGTAGTTCCAAGCAACGGGATTTAGATGCCATTTATTTGAAGGTAGACATGAGCGGAGCTTCGTGAAGTAACATGCTTTAGTACTACATTCAATTATAACAAAATTGGCTCCTGGCGCTAAAAAATATAAATGATTCAGTAAGCATCTGAGAATCTCACCTTTCCTTTCAACCGCATTGAAGTATTTAATTTTCTTCTCACAAATTACAAATATATAATGAAAAACTCTGAATCAATGTGTCTCTGGGTTCTATTTATACTTTAAATGCACAATATTTAGTTCAGGTAATGATTCATGATGGGTAATTATGACTACTGAGACCTCCTGCTTTTTCGTGGACTAACAATGTACCAAAGTACTTTTATAATGCCCTTTTATTGGATGGAGATGTTTTATAATAATTGAAATGAAAGAGAAAATATATTACATTGATCATTAATAATAATATTTTTTTTAAATATCATTCATTTTTTTCTTCTTTTGCTCGAGTTCCTTATTTCCCTCCGGATGTTCTTCGGTTTTTTAACCTTACCTGAGGCTTAGACACAGGAGAGGGTGGAGGCTTGCGAATTCCATCTTTTGGAGGCAGAAGGAGATTGGAGGAGTCCAGCATGACTCCGTTCCATTGGTCTCAAAGCCAAGTCATCCCCAGAGGGACTCTCAAGGATCAAGTGATTCTCTTCGTCATCGCGGAAGTTGCGATTCAGACGACGATTCAGCTCGGACTCATAAACTCAATTATGTTTTTATTCATTGTGGATGACTTGATATGTTAGTGATGTTGATATGGTAATTAATTAATTAAGGATGGGGTGATGTGAGGTTTGGCGACTTATAAAAAGAATGGACACTTTTTTGTTATGACTTTTCGTCTCTTGAGGCTATTTTCCATATGATAGATATTTCCCCCCCATTTGCAATACTCAAATACTTCATGAAAGAGGCCACATAATTATTCAATATAGCATCACCAGAGAGGTTTTTGCATATATATTCTATGGATAATCAATCCCAATAATGTATGAATCCGTATTATGTGACGTAGACAGTAATTATATTTGTTATGTTTCCTTAGAGATTTGACGTCATAAGTCAGTATTTCATTACTTAACGTACTAATATTTAATATATATATATATATTAATGATTATCATACATAAAACTTATTTTTATCATATATAGGTACTCTCAATTATATTATATTATTCCTATAACTAATCAAGAATTATGTAGAGTTAATACGTTTAGATAAATCAAAATAATAAGTGTCAAAAGTTTATATGAGAAGTTCAAAAATGACTTTGAGATATGAGTAAAACGAATTTACATATATACACACACAAAGCAATGCATATGGAGGTGCATAGATGCATAAAGTCCCATCTTTTGATGATGTCAACAAAATGAATAAGACTCTTGATTAAGACATGCCCCAGTATATTTCCTAATATTAATAATATTGATGATATAATATTAATCAAGGAAGTATAGTAAGTGAGCTTTATGATGCAAGCTTAGGGATTTGAGGGCAGTTTGCTTAGCAATCAATGGGATGAGTGATATTAATTGCCTAATTGCAATAGCGCAAAAAGAATTTTATATTCATATCGCAATATTTTTTATTGCCTACAAATGGTGATGTGATAAGTTGCATTTACACTCACAAAATTAAATAACAAAGCGCAGCTTTATAATTTTATTAATATATAAACAGTCAAGCCTGTCATGTGTGGTCTCTCAAGGGTATCCCAAAAAGTGGTCGTTTTGGTGACTCTTTTCCATAAATGGTTTTTAATACGTATTTTTTATTCGGCTGGGGTAATTTGGTTGGCAGCTATAAACAGATAGTCGTTAGCACAGGCTTGAATAATATATATATAATATATATATATATATATATTATATATATTTATATATTTTATATATATTTATTTATTATATATTTATTTATTTATATATATATATTTTATATTTATTATATATAAACATATATATATAAGAATAAATATTATATATTTATATATATATATATATATCTATATATATATATATATATATATATATTATATATTATAATATATATATATACATATAATATATTTATTTTATATATAATATATACTTACATATATATTTATTTATTTATTTTAATTAAAAGCATTTTTAATTTGGAGTATTTAAAGACAAAATAAGCGGGTAATTTAGAAAGTGCATGACGACCATTTTATTTTAAATTGTATTATATATATATATATATATATATATATATATATATATATATAATATATATATATATATATATATATTATATAGATATATATGATTTATATATTTATATATATTTATATATTTATATATTATATATATTTATTTATATATATATATATATATTTATATATATATTGAGCATACTATTTCAGTCATTATATATTACATTATCGACCTTTTATTCATATTGCATGAGAGAAAAGCTATAAAATATAAATATGGCTCTATTAGTGTTTCTTCTTGTTTATAGTGTGTTTATGTTATAATATATATTTTATTTATATATGTATGTATGAGTAGCCAGGAAGGCTAGAGTGTGTCCTAAACTTCCAAATACATAAAGCGTACATGCAAGTGATTGGATCACCCTGATCGTTACTTCGCAGTGAATATCGGATATAATTTCTGCTGAAGGATCACAACCCTGGTTTTACAGAGAAGTAAATCATCGATTATAGCTTTTAGTTGCTGTCGTTGGGGGTGTTGTTGTTGTTTTCGTTCCCTCAAAAATGAGGAGGGGAAAATAAACATAAATTATGCAAGCAAAAACATAATAATAATGATAAAAAGAGAGCGTCTCATATACATAATTAAGTCATGAAAGCCAAGCATGGGGGTTTTATCAGCCACGAAGGAAAGGGGAGAACGGATTGAAAAGGTCAATGAATGTCTCAAGCTGGTTAAAATAGACCATGAAAGCCTAAATGAACATACGAGGTGTTTATTATAAAGAAATATAATATGTTCGATATAACATACAATGCACTCAGAGCATAAATATGCATAAACAGAATCCGTCAGCTGTTCATGGAGGCCCCATGGAGGTCATTGACAAAAGGCAGTATATGATCCATAGAGATATAAAACATAAGAGAGCCTATTCCCTTCTAACAAAGAGTAATATTTTGATAATCGAGATCACCTAAACATAGAGGCCTATCAATACTCATTCTTAATGAAAGATTTAGTGATTGTCGTTTCAGTGATAGATTGCGATTTATTTATAACATAAATGTAAAGAAAAGGATCTGTTTCTTTTTAGCCTTCTTCCGCAACAGTTGACAGACTCAAGTATTTATCTGAACAAGCCCTCTATAGTTTGTATCCCTATGAACTTTGTTGCTATTTAAAAATGAATTTAAATATAGAATAACCTTATGTTTCACTATAAAAGGCTGAATAATTTAGAGTGATATATATCTTTCAATACGCTCTGAGCTTATGTGTTAGTTACAAATTGATAACGGGCAAAACCATTATTTAAACTGGAAGAATTCACATCCAACGTAAGAAGAAACGACTGGTAACCCTGATTATAGTTTTCTTGTCAATCGTTCAATCCATATTTCAAAAAGTGAAAAATACTATTTATCGTTTTAAAAACTGGTTAACTTTATTTATTATAACCCGGTGTCATAAACAGTATTTTTCAAAATTTATTTGAACCATGAACTCCTTGTAAACCGGTATTTTATATTATTTGATCCGAAATGACCCTCATGCGGCAGGCATTTCAGGGGGCAAAACAAAAGATATATTTTTCTCATCCTTTTTGTAAGTATAAAAAGAATTCATCTAGAAGAATGTTATCTGAGAATAAAGTGAAATTAGAACAAGTCTAAGACAAGAGTCAATCTAAGTCAGAAGCCAAACAAAAATGGAATGTTAACAACTTCATATTTCAATAAGGATACATTAAGAAGGAAGGTCAATGAACAGCTTCACAAAGTTAAAGAAGACCCCTTTGAGAAGAAGAAAGCCTACCAAATTCACATGGGAAAAGGTGTTTTTGTTCCAAACATGTGAGAAGTATTACTTGAGATATATATTTATATCTCAGTGCATCAAAGGAAAATATATATATTTTAAAAAATAACTTGTTAAATTATATTATATCCAATCAGGGATCGCCATTAATATTTTTATAGAGCCAATAGGAGCTAAGAATACAAAAAGAAGAGAAAATGTTAGCACTTATGTAAAGAAATCTAGATCAATTTATGACTAGATAAGTAGCAATTCATCATATTTTTGTTATTCTAAGAATAAAAAGCTGCTTATTTTTGTGTGAAAGACTTACAAAGCCTGTATGTCCAACAAGTCTAAAAGCAGCCATCCATGATGTATATAGTTATTATGAGGAGAGCAGAACATAATAAGCCTTAACATGTGTCCATTAAGAAGCGCGTGAAAGCATTAAAGATGAGCTGCTTTTATAAACAATATATAAAGATCTTAGGGATCCTAAAAAGTTATTTGATCAAGAAAATATCAAAGGAAACGTCGAGTGATAAAGAATATTACAAATTATAAGTAGGATTAAAAAGGGAAGTCCAAAGTTTCTGATTCTAGTTAATAATATTATAACAAATAGATACAATATATTATAATGATGGGCTTATTTATCATACATTACTGATGCGCCTCTTACAATCCCGGGTTTTTTTTGCCTATATGGTTCGATAGAATTGCATCCGATAGGATATAAATAAGCATTATAGCGTTAAAATTAGTCTATCGAACCTAGGATCTTATCAATCAGGTAGACCAAAATTGACCATCCCCTCTCGGGATTCGAACCTGCGCCCCAACATTGAGAGTTGAACACGCCTTAACACGCACGGCTATCGCACTCCCTTATATATTATACTACTTAATGCTTTCGACATTATTTTTACCGCCGATATCAAAGAGAGTTCATAATAAATCCACATAGAACTTATGTAAAATGAAATGAAAACTAGGATTCAACCCTTTTAAATTGTGGATGACATTTTACTTATGTCCAGCCATCATGTTCCAATGTTTATTTCATTTATTACTTTATTTTTGTATGAAATTATTTTACAATCTACATACTAAAATAAAACTGCAACAGCCTCTAACAATCTAAATTATCACTAAGAGACGCTATCATAACAGTATAATATGTCTATGCTCACTTATGAAGGGCTCTTAAATGTATGACATAACGTGATTTTTACTACCTAAGGACCCGCGCATTGTCAACTGTCTCATTTGGAGAGGATCATATAGCAAAGGAAATAAGTCAGGCATTATTGTCCAACTCATTATTTTGAGAACATTATTAAAACTGATTGACGGTTTATTAATGTATTAAAAAAATATATCTATATTTGAGGTCAATAAAGATATTTGATAGCAATTTAGATAATATATATCCGATAGGCAGCGGCACTGTCTACCTTTTAAAGTATTATCTTTCCATTCATCATAATAATAATATAATACAAGACAGGCATTTTTTTAATTAATGAAGTAATAATCCCCTATTTGACCTCATTGTCATATTGAAACACAATGAGATAGCGAAACTTTTATCTTGTCAAATGATAAATGTCTAAGAAATTGAGAAATGTTTGGTGCGTCAGCATTTATGTTCATTTATTGGCACTAAATATTATTTGACGAAAATGTGTAATAAATAACAAAGTCATACATGGATCATAGCTAAATTTTGTAAAACTAAATTTTTCCAAAATAACTAATAACAAAAAAGTTTTGCTTCATAACGAAACCTTTGAACGCAATTTGGGGGGGGTAAGGGGGGGGGTCAAACCAAAATCCATTTTTTCTACGATCATTTAGTTCTCATGACGCAACTTTCGCAGGGGGATAAATTTTGATATCTTAAAAAAAGGTTTCTATAATACCCCCTAATCCACATATTGATATTTCTTCAAATAAATAATAAAAATATCAAAAGGATAATAAATATGTAATGAATTTATTCGAAAGGAAGTATAGTCTTTCGGCCCCCAGGTGCCTTCACTAATATATTTTTTATAAATAATGCCCTAAAGAGCTTTTCAAATGAACAGTTTAGAGGCACTTTAAAAGAAAAGCTCTAAGACAGGATTCTTTTAAACAAATTTAATTAAGTCAAATGATTTGATTTTAATAAAAAATATTGCATTATAATATATAGTTTATTAAGTTTTACTATTTTTAACCCTTATCACAAACAAATCAAGATGTTTTGAATCACCCTTTATTCGTACAAATAATATTTTGTATATTTGTTCACTAATCTATAGATTAGATATATTTTTTAATACATAAATTCATTTTAATTTATCCAACCCTTTAATAAAATAATACCCTTTTTATACCATAAATTGTCCAAAATGGCAGCCCTAATCTTTAAAAAAAACCATGGGATATTGTGTATTAAGACACTAGAAAGCCATTAAAAATGATGAAACATTAGAAAATAACACTTTTTACTAATAGCATATACGTTAATCAGTTGAAAAAATACAAATAAGAGACGAAAAGTCAGTACAAATCCGTATCCTTCTTCTTCTGGCTACCTATTTTTTGTATGTTAATAATATGGAATCCAATTTCTACATTTATAATCTATGAGATAGATGAATGCGCTATTGATAGTCGACAATCGACATGGTGTCGACGTCAGAGAGTGAAAGCAGGTAAAATTAAAGGATAAGAAAGGGGATACACACGGAATAACACTTATTTTATGTGATGGATCTTCACTGTTCACCAACTATTTTGAAACTGACTTCCCCCCCCCCCCTCATCATCCTAGAAGAAGGAGGAGGAGGGGACCCCCTCCCCCTTTTTTTGCTCCTACTATATTTATTGCTTGATACAATCAGAGAAAAAAAAAGAAAGAGAGTAAAAAAAGAGGGAGTTAGGGGGGACGCTTTAGTATTTGTTATACTAAATTCTAATAATAATGTACACATACACAAGAAGTGAAAGAGGACAAGAGGAAGAGTAACGGACCATCAAAATAGCTCCCCCCCCCCTCTTACTATGCAAAAAGTATGACACGATACAAGTGGGCTATAAATAATAGAGATAACCAAAAGGGTCTTCCCGCCAGTTCGACAATACGATCAATAGTCAAAATAAAAAGTATCCATTTATTGGCCATAAGCAAACATGCTTTATATCAGGAAACGACCGGGTATCCGGCCCGGTGTCTAAAAATCACCGGGCCGGGACTTAGAATTATAAAAAATAAAAAAATATTAGAAAAGTTGTCTAAAAAAACTTTTTTGGGGAATTTCTTTTCTAAAAAAAGTCGTCACTTTCAGAATGACGAAGGAATATACTGAAGTCCCGGCCCGGCTTGAATTTTTTTTGTCCCGGTCCCGGCGAAAAAAAGTGTCACGGTTGTTTCCTGCTTTAAATATATAAGCAAACAATATAAACTTATTTCTTTTTCTTGAGATTGAACAGTTGATTTAGTATGATTATTATGTGATTATTATTATAAATATATTCTGACGTCACGGATATTAGATGCAGTGACCATTATATAAAAAATTTAAAAAATATGGATTCATCGTTGTTAATACAAATGTTAATAATTTCATAATATTTTTTGCCAAGAAAGAAGCAATATTTATCCGCTTGTATTTACAAAATAATTCTATGCGCTAATAAGGATATGTAACAGCAAGTTATTTCATACATTTTAATATGAAAATAAGTAACATGAAGTATGGGAGTTACAAAATAGCAGTGGTTGCCGCGTGCGATAAAATGAGCGATAACGATAAACGAATTATCGCTGAGGTCAAACCTTTTATCGTTATCGTTTATCGCAAAGTTTTCTAAATTACCGCTCGTTCATTTATCGTTAGTCCCAAAAAATGAGGAACGATAAACGATAAGTTCAAAGACGACTTTTGTAAAATACAAAAAAATCAAAGACGAATTTTGAAAAATGCAAAAAAAAGGAAATTTTTGAGTTTATTTTCTAAAAAAACGTCAACTTTTTTTGGAGATTTTTTTCTAAAAAAAAAGTCATCACTTTATTTTGGAGATTATTTTCTAAAAAAATGTCATCAAATTTTTTTGGGAGATTCTTACCGTTATCGTTTTATCGTTTATCGCTTACTGCAAGTTGGGTTTTGAAATTTTTTACCGTTTATCGTTAATCGCAAGTTAAGGAAAAGTTATCGTTTTATCGTTATCGCAAGTTGAAAAAAAAGTTATCGCAGAAACCACTGCAAAATAGTTGGATTTTTTTTTGGTATAGTAATATAATCTTGACAATTACATATGAAAATGTATGCATATTTATGATGTAAAAAAGTTATTTAGTGTTTGAATGAATGGGAGAAATATTACATATTAATATTTGTACTATTTTTATTATATATAAGAAGAATATATTTTTTGTTTATATATTAAAAATAACAAATCTTTATTGAGCGTGTCCAAATAATTATAATAGAAGTCGATACATTTTTAGTCATACCTAGGTATATATTAAAAAAAGGTACATTGCCTAAAGAGTTGACTTTTGCCTCTAGGTGACTTCTAATGACATCACACCGACAAGCGGGAAACCTTTCCTCTTACGTCTTAAAAAATGTAGTGATATAATATATTTTTATGACGTGAAAATACTCATTACGTATCCATAAAAAATGAAAAAAATATTATATTTTCCGTACACCTTCAGGAGTTTTTATACTGCAATATTACAATGTCTAATAATAATAAGATGTTGCAATCCCTACCAAGCATCCTATAAAGAACAAAAAAGGTAAATAATACAGCAAGAGTCATTTTATTATACCGTGGAATCGTTTTTAATGGCCATTAGGATGATTTCCCGCCATATATATGCGTTGCAATAACAAGAAGAGAAACATGTAAGACAGAGAAGGAAGAAGGGCATGAAATTAAGATTGCAGCAGAGAGGCCTTTCTACAAGATCTACTAATACTACTACTACTGCTGATATATCATTAATAATAGAAGATATGCTTAAAGCAGACCTTGCACCAAATTAGAAAGATGCTACAAGTATATTTAACAATGTGGAAAGGAAAATAGTTATACGTTTCAGCACCGATCTAACTAATAACGGGGGATAAACAATAGGCCGAATATGAGGAAAGAGTCAGCGAATGATGAAAAAAGAGGAGAAGAAATGAATTATTACTATTATCCCTTGAACAGTTTAAAGTCGTATGATAAAGCAAAACCAGTGACGTAATGGTAATTAAATAAATATTCAGTTTCTTCGAGAGAATCAACATCATTGGTATTTATTGTAAGATTTCCCTCTCCATTTCCCAAGTATTCTATGCATAGAGATATAAAAATATAGAGAGTTGATTCCCTTCAATAGCAGAGAAACATTGTTCAGCTGTATTCTGTGTGTCCACTATATACAAGTAATTTGTACTACGTCATCGTAAGCTGATCATAGAGATAGATTCTATCTCTGTGCTCAGCTTACGATGACGTAGTACAAATTACTTTGTTTAAAGTGGACACAAAAATACAGATGAAGGAAATAAGCTCTCTATATCTTTTTATCTCTATGATTCTATGTCATGTAATCATATTATTGTTTCTTTTCGTGTGGCAGCCATTTTAACTATATTACTGACGCCTTGTGAAGTTGGGTGATGTTTTTCTTCTTCTCAGTGTTGTGATTTCACTTTAACATATGGTCGGTGCGTTTTAAAATCAAATTAATTTTAAAAATTAAAGTGACTCAAAAGGGGCCTCCTCCTCTCTTGATATCAAATAAATACAAGAAAAAGGGATTATGATGCTGGAATATATATAAATACGGCTCAATGACAAAAATGTATATCAACAAAACCTTTCATTTATTGGCGGGATATTCAATATTCAAAGTACATACAAAGTTGGTGTTTTTTCTCGTCATGATTTACAATAAAAATGAAAAATAGCCAGAGCTGCGACTACCGAATGTAAATTGGTATTCGTACTACCGACGGTAGATTTCAAATACGAACCGATTATTCGATATTCGGTAGAAACTACCAAATACCGTACAGATTGATAATCGGTACGCATATTTGAAAGTATGACTTTTGTGACATTCACATAGAGACATAAAGATATAGAGAGCTTATTCCCTTCAATAGCAGAGAAACATCGTTCAACTGTCGCTTTGCCCAAGATAAACAAAGTAATTTGTACTACATCATCGTAAGTTGATATTTGGATAGAAGTAGATTATATATTGTTTCATAATTAAATGAACAAATATTTGAATGAATTAACGTTTTGTTTTTCTAAGTACTAAGGTAAAGTGGAAGCGCTCCCTTGTATGAAGAACTGAACTTTGCAAAATAAATAAACAACTACAACTTATAGTATTATAGAGCAGATACATAAATATACATTCAATATAAGCACATGTTATATGCATTTACGCCCGTTATAAATGAAAGGTTTGTAACTTGCGTCTTCTCATTGATCCCGATTTATTAATCAAGAGTTATAAAGACGTTTATTATAAGAGTAAATTTTATTTTCAATTTATATTTATTTAATTCAAATAGCCAATAGCGTGTAAGATACAGATCATATTCATTATAGTTATAAATTAATTTGTATTTGTGAAACTCGACTATTGAACTGATAATAAGAAACTAGGTATATATTTTATATATAACTATTTCAATTAAAAAGAAGAATACAGAAAAATAATTAACTATTGAGCTTCAATCATGAGGCCTTTAATTTTATATCAGTGATCTTAATAAACATTATATTCGCAAAATGAAAATATGTTTGAATGAAGTAGGCGTCATTTATAAAATTACAAAAAGCATGCAAGTGGATTTGCAAAAGCAAATGAAAGAGCTAGTCTATAATTTAGAAAGTAAGGAGAAAAACTTTAAGATTGAGAGAGTTATCTCCAAATTGGAGTGCATTTGGAAGAGATCATGCCTATAATAAAGAACACGGCATCCAACTTTTCAATAAGAGTATGCAAATGAAGTATGCATAAAAATAGTGCATAGAGCTAGAAGGGGGATTTGTCCGTAATGGCTTCATGTTTAGAGAGCAGCATATATATTTAACCATCGTCCTTGAAGCCATGTATCTTTTTAAATATTGATTGTAAATGTATCCTTTGACAAAAACAAATTAGTATTAATTTTTTTATTGACAAATAATCTTTGAGAAATCTAAAATGTGGAAGTCCAATAAGATGAACAGGGGAAAAAGATGTAAGAGAGGGTGGCTCCGTCGACTCTCAATCTTAAACTGCTCCCGATTGGAGTAAGACAATTTTTCGTTCACCTCATTGAAGAGATCCTTGTCTCGATGGACTGATTTAAAAAGCTATAATGCTAATACATATCTATCTAACCAAATAAGGCGAAAAAATGATTGCTAAGCCAGTAAGAGGTGTCGTCGTCGCAGAGGCAGTGTTTCTTAAGTTGCGATAAGCAATAAATATTTATCTGATATCATAAATACACGTAAGCATAACTTGACTGTACTTTAACAATCAATATCTTCAGATATGAGACCAAGGGACACAGGGGCTAGCCCCATTGGACTCTCTCTAGTAACTACAATCTGTCACCATCTAATTATCATAAAACTATTTATTAGAGCTGTTAATCAGTGTTAGCGATTAACAACTATTTGAGAGCATTCAGAAAGTATCGTTTTATCGTCAAAGGGATGATGAGTACGTGGTTTGAAAATAATATATTATTTTTCAAATAAACAAACCCAAATAATGTTGATAATATATGGCATTGATTATACATTTTAGGAATTATCATTCTGTAAAGGATTGAAGAAATCCCTACACACGCAGTACCTCCTTACATCGCCGCCTCTTTAAAGACATATTAAGATGTTAATTAAGGGAGATGCAAGCAATAAGGAATATACAAAGGAAGAACAGAAATATACACCACTTGACGTAGTATAATAATAATGCACCATTAAAAAATCAAGCAATCAAAAGGAGGGAAAGATTTAGAAAGAGTGGGTAGGGTGATGCACATGGATGAACGCGGAATGCATATCAAATAATATTGAAAAGCATAAAAAGGAACCAAATAAGTATACCAAGGGTCCCACCTACCATTCTATGAATTTATTGAATGAAACATCATAGCTGTTGTTGTTTAAATTTATATTTTCTTCGAATCTTCTATTTCTTTTTTTGTTGTTGTTGAAAGAGGTTTGATTCGCTTCTAGAATATATCCACTTCACCGGAATTGAATCCGATATCAGCCGGTAGATTTTTTTTGTCTATATGGTTCGATAGAATTGCATCCGACAGGATATAAATAGCATTATAGAATTATAATGAGTCACTCGAACCTAGGATCTTATCAATGAGGTAGACCAAAAATGACCATCCCCTCTCAGGAGTATTCGAACCTGCGCCCCCAGCATTGCGAGCAGGTAGATTAAAACTGTTTCTATAATTTGCTACATAATGACGTCATAAAGTAAAGAAGTTCATTTTGAATAAACAGCAGGTGATTGGGATTAAACCCCATTTTTTCTGCATCCCTTATAATAATTATTTAATGAGCAGGAAGAATACTTTTTGCAGCTATAAATACTCATTTTTGATTATATTGACTATCTCAAGCATAACACTCTCACGTATCACCTCTACCATCACTTCATTCCTCCCCATCTGCTTAAGTATACTAGCAAAGATTATGATCAAAAGTATGCTTTAATAATATTCAGTAATATCAATTAAACCAAAAAAAATCCAAATAGTGATTTATTAAAATTTACTTTTTATAGATTTTTATATAATTATAGAGGGTAAGAATTTATTTGGTCATCAAACAGCTTTCCAATGAAATTATAGAATGCAAGGGAAACAAAAAAAACAAATGCACCATTGAAGAAACTGGATTTAAAATCCTAGCAAAAACAAAAACTGAGATTGAACAATCGATGAAGACAATTCCAGTAGTAATTATATAATGAATATATATATTTTATCATTCATAAATATACCACAATTACAGTCTCATATTTTTCAATAAACTCACAGGTGACGTCATTTAAATACATGTCCTGATGATGATATGAAAACAATAGGATCAACAATTTACTGATTATTTTAAAATTGTGCCAATAAAGAGCATACCTCTGTATTTATACAAAATATATATAATAAATACTGTTGGAATTATTTATTTTAAAATTATAGCCTGATTTACATTTTTATAATGTATTTAATCATTACTCTGATATATATATATATATATATATACTATATTGCTTCTGTTAGGTCAAAATACACAGCTTTCTTTTCATAAAACGATGATTGATTTGTATACCCCGTAAAATTAACTTCAGTGCCATTGAGAAGCAGCAAGTATAGCACTATATACGTCCTTCAAGTCAGTCTATAGCCTTAAGGATATTGATTGACAAAGACAAGGACCAAATGGTAGTTACAGTCCCACATGAAGTCAGGCATTGGGAAGGTCTGATAATAATAATATAAATAAGTGACAGGTTGATAGGATTCATCTATAATTCAGATCCTCCCTCATAACTTATCTGTTCAAACACAATTACGGAACTAGCGCAGCACCTCAAATGGCATATAGCTTAAAGGTATATCATATATACATGGTTGTCGATTTATTTTTATTATGGCAAGATACATCAGAATGGAGAAATGCCGATGCATATTTGTCGCAGTAGTGATGGAGATCCAGTAGAATCGTTGCCTCTCCAAGTAGAGATTACGATCCTCATCTCTTCTAGGAGAAAATGACTTTAAATATAGAGGTACTATTTACGATGTTGTACAAAGTATATTACCTCCGCCGAGGAGGTATTGTTTTCACTGGCGTTTGTTGGTTTGTTTGTCAGCAGGGATACTCAAAAAGTACTGAACGGATTCAAATGAAACTTTGTGGAGTTGTTGGAAATGCGAAAAGGAACAAGTGATTAAATTTGGGCATCTCTAAGTGCTTTTTTTATATGCAAAATGAGCAAAATACTACTAATCATAATAATGAATGGGTCTCTATTCAGGGAGTAGGAAAGAACAAACGCTAAACAAAAATATAATTGACGTATTATTGTTCATATATCAGCTCAGGACTATGTTAACCCAGTGACGTAGCTTAAACTTCTCTCCTCTTCCCGTCTCTGAGTGCTTTTTTAATATGTAAAATGAGCTAACAGAGAGGAACAATGATTAGAGATAGAAAATCGGGGCGTGTGAAAGGGAGAATGTTTGAATGGGAATGTTGTGGGGATCGGCGGAGGTACACACTCTCTGAGTGTATATATGCCTCTAGTTTCATTTGCGATTTATATTCTATATTTTGGTGGAAATAATTTCATTTTTGCGTTGAAAGAAGCAAAGGCGACTCAATGTTTTACTAACATTGTATCTATATCAACGACCTATAGTTAATATTTATTATACTCATCTGAGAAGAAATCAGGCATGAGAAAAATAGTTAAAATAATTCGTCATACCATCTCCGTATTTAAGTCATCATTCTTTTAAGAGATAACACTCCTCACCTATTCGTCGTTGATTCTTCTGATACAATCACGATCGTAGTCACTCCTAGGAGAGGATGCGATCGTTATATCTACCAGAAGAATCAACGACTCTATTGGATCTCCATCTCTACTGCGACAAATATACATCGATTGTGTATTAAAACTATTGAAATTTCACTCTTTTTTATTAATGAAAAAATCAATGGATTGGCGCTTCTGTTTCTTCAAGGCTTAAAGTCAAAAGAAAAAATATTTTTTGTGAGAGTTGGAACTACCACCGCGACCTCTATAATAACTGGAATCACAACTAAGAAGACAACATTCAACCAATTTGAAGACGTCATAAGTGTAGCTAAAATGGCTGTCACACGAAGATAGACAATGAAATATGATTTACATTGACATAAAAAGCTTGGGAAATTAAGAAGGGAAATCAAGTGATGTCAAGGCTTGTTGATTCTATAAGGAAAAATATAAGTTTTACTTATTTTTTTCATAACCATTGCGTCAAGTTGTTTTTTTGCATTTTCTTTTATCTATTCCTAGGACATTGGCTTCAGACTTTGACTGTTCAAGGATTAATAATAATTCATTCCTTCTCTCTTAGTTTCATCAGTTGCTAATTTCAACAGTACTCTTCTCTCATCTTATTCAGTCAGTTGGAATCAGTTAAATGTAGTCACATTAGGATTTTATAGATCAAATGAAATTTTGAAATAATTTATTGGTTAAATTGGTTAAAAAAATAATGTAGATTGTTTGAAAAAATTAATTTGTTTATTAAAATTTACTGTTTTTAAAGGAAGACTTTCTCTTCTCTGAATTGATATTCATCTCTCAAGGCATAATGTCCAATACGTTTTAAATGTCCCTTCTTCTTTTGTTTTTAACCAATGACGTTGCAAGAGGAGCACCTTTTCTCTATCCCTTATGGTATTCCTCCTTTTTCTGATATTTTTAAAGCATAGGTTGCATGATTTTGATATTATGATTGTTGCGAAATTTTTGAGAACTTCTATAAACAAAATCGGCTTTCTTCATAATAATAAAAATTAAATAATGAAAAACGACTTATTTATGAATTTTATATTTCAATTATGAAACTGCTTGGTTGGCATTCTTTAATAGGTTTTTTATGCTTTGAATTAGTATATGCACAAACCTTAAATCACTTCATCTCTTTTTTTAACTATTGAAAGAACAACAGAAAAACAATATCTAATAAAAAGATTGTTGGACAATGATATATTTTTATTTTAAATATAAAAACCTAATAATATTATGGATTGTTTAAATCATGATCAAGGGAATCCAATAGAAGATTATGTAACATATCAAAATGAAATAGTTGTCGAAATCATTTTGAAAATTGATTGAATTGATAATATTAAAGCTATAAGAAGATCCACTGGGGCTCTATAAGATTATTACAAAAGTTAATAAATTATGAGTTTGTATTTTAATGCGAATGTACATATAAGGAGATATTCTCCTATTATAAGAATATCTTAATGAAAGGGTTTTTTTCTTCTTCAACAAATATGGATGGACAGAATTGCATCAAAGTATAAATAGGATTAAACAGATCAAATCCACGGCTACTCTCGAGAATTATAGCATTATGACAGGAAATATAGTTTATGTTCAACTCATATTTGATATTTTTACGTACATAAAAGCTGATTTATCTTCTAAGAGGAGTATCTGGAGGTCGCCTTATATACATATGTGGTTAGACGGAACTGCATCACTCTGAATATATCATTGAAATATGAAATGGATTAAAAATTATAATATAAAACGAATATTTTTTTAACATAAATAAGTTTGCTTTTTAGGTAGGAATAACAATAAATTAACTCAAGTAGCTATCAACACACTCCATAACACCATCTAGAGCAGGGATGGGCAAAATTTTAGACTTGCGGGCCTTGAATGTCAGCGCGCCATCTATTGGTGAAACGCGGTACTGTATGGACAAGACGTAATGAATGATTTTTGAAGCATTATATATTATTTACTGGACAAGCTCAGCGAGCCAGATTAATTGTCTATCGGGCCGTATACGGCCCGCGGGCCTTAGTTTGCTCATGTCTGATCTAGAGTCATTCAAGCATACCCCAAGGATAGATTATATTATAATAGAACTTCTTGGAAACTAGTCATTTCGCTACATTTCTTTCTTAGTTATATTTTATGCATATACTTAAAATGGAACAGAAATCAAGTTAGGTAAGTACAGAAGAAAAACGCATTAAAGGATAACTATATTTAAATGCTTCATGTCCTCCTCTCACTGTGAAGTGGTTTCTAGCCATCATGTATTGCGCAATAACCAAACATAAAAGGAAGAATTGTTTTCTTTGTTCTTTTAGATCTTTCACAAAGCTCCTGAGGCTTGAACTTGGATGGTTACAAATCGCAAGCAAGAGAGTTAGAATAATAGTTTAATATGGTTTGGAATGGCAGTCGATGTAGTTGATAATATTAGACAGTCAATAATAAAAATAAAAAATCTTTTCAATTTTCTTTTTATAAAAATGTGGTGAAATTTAAAAAATAATAATTATAAAATGTTACTATTTTAATATATCAAATAACATGGATGTTAAAAAAAAATTGATATGTAATTTACTCTGAGAGGACTATTGACATCGTTTTAATTTTTTAAGGAATCCTATAATCTAATTTGATTTGTGTTTTTGGAGTTAACATCATGGATAATTATAATCCAATCTTACTACATTTTTCAAAGAAATCCCAAGGCTATGTTGAAAAAATAAAGGCATTAAAATAAGCTGAGTTGAAAAAATAGTGTGAAATTTTATGTCTATTATGTTGATAGATAAAAACTAAAACAAAAGCAAATGCCCAATACAAACATAACTATTAAGCATTGTATTTAAATATTGTAGTAAATATTTATAAATCATTGAAATGTAAAATGGGAGTAGCAACACAAAACAATATTTCATTATATAAATATATTTTTTTGTTCTTATTTCAATCAATAATACTTCTAAAAGTTATTTTTATATCATGTCCTTCGATAATGATAATTAAAATGGTATACAAGCATACCACTTATCTTGTCTTTGACTAGAGTAAAAATAATGATAAATGTAATTATGACATCTAATTATAATTCAGTTGTTTATTAAAAATACGTTTTTAGTTACTATATGATTCAATGAAGCCATATAAAACATATCTACAAATGTAGATTTAAGAGCATTCAAAACATCATAATAAAATATTATTTCCCCCTTCCATAAAGGGAAAATAAATAATTATTTCTCTATTAGATTTTTTTAAGAATAAATATAATATAAAAATTCCTAGTCAAGTTTAAAATACTTTTTGCCGAAATTACACACGGTCATGTTGGAACGATGAACCTATGTGATATAGGTGCAAATTAAGAATGGATCTAGTTTTGTGGATTACCTTGAAACTTCACAGTTCAGTGCAAAAAAATATATATAGTATTCCTTTTCTCATTGTACATGAGATACGCTTCAAATGTATACATATATAGTTGGTTTTTGGCACTTTTTATAGACCATAATAGTATAGTTTTGATATGAATATATTGAGTTGGAGTAGTGGATTGGAAAATAAAATTATAGTGAGGAAAAGAAAAAGTAGGAGACAATAAATGAAATATCCTTAGAAGGTATCGTCAGCTCATACATAGAGGTCATTTCATTATTTTTATAACACTTAGGATTACATTATAATTGGGTTTTCACTTATTGTGGAAAAGTTTGATATAAAACCATTACAGGCGTGTATATATGACTTCACAAATATCCCTGATATTAAAATATAAGCTCTAAGGTTTTAAAATGTTTAAAAAAAAAAAACAACTCATTATATAATATGTATTGATTTATCTAATTGCAATCTTAATATCATCGTAGAACAAATAATGAGAGATGGAGATGGAATGTCAATATTGAAAAGCATCAGCAATGCAAAAGTGAACATTGAAAACAAGTTTTTTTAATTAACTTTATTACTAACAATATGGAAATTTTATTTAATATATGAACAGTATAACTAATATACAGACTGAAATTTGACGAAGATTTATCATTCTTGTATATATTTTTAATAAAATAAATCTTATGACGTCACTAGGTTCAATCAAACAAATTGCAGAACCTAAGCGAGAATCCATTTTGATGCAGTATTATTTTTTTGTGCCTATATAGTGCGATATAATTGCATCCGACTGGATATAAATAAGCATTATAGTATTAAAATTAGTCTATCGAACCTAGGATCTTATCAATGAGGTAGACCAAAAATGACCATCCTCTCTCGGGAGAATTCGAACCTGCGCCCCCAACATTGAGAGTTGAATACGCCTTAATGCACACAGCTATTGCATTCTCTTATTATTAATATTTTGAAATTAACTTCGACATATGATACTGTTTTTGTGATAAATAATAGAAATAAAAGTGAAGTTTTTTTCAATCTATAAATTTGTTCTGAAGAAAAAAAGCACATCTAAGTAGGTATTTATTATTTCAAACACTTTGAAGTGTATATATATTTATTTTATACCTTATATAATCAATCATTTAGTGTTTTAAAAATTATATTAAGGCATAAAAACCCCATCTAAGGGGTACACATATAAACAAGGAATGGAAATGCCTGAATTAAGGAATGAAGTTAATATCATGAAGTCATATTGGCTTAATTGACATTCAAAACTATCAAATGATGTGTCAATTTCATTGGGTCTTAATATAAAGAAATAATATTTCAAAGTTGTAAGGAAATAAATGTATTTAACGGTCGTTTTTGCTTTAGTAATATCACAAAACTTAATTCACTAACCAAGCATGTAATATATACAACCCATTTTTTTGATGGTCCAAAACGCCACATGGTCGTGTTTGAAAGTATAAATCTTTAGAACACATTTATCTTTTGTATAGTGTCATACGATAAGTATTTCTAACATATATATTGTACAGTAGGTGATATAACCTTTTCATCAGATCGTGACAAATACTCGACAATGTCATAACATCTGTATAGTATTTTATCCTGATATATATAGGTCAATGATTATATATATATATCATTAATATTATATATAATATAAAAAAAAGGGTTTAAGAACAGTGCTAGAAAGAATCATTCGTTCAACTTAAAAGTGTGATCTGAGTTTAAAGTAAATATATACTCAATCATATCAAAATAATTTTACGTACAAGCAGCTTTAAAAATGATATTTCCATCTTTAAAATCCCATTAAAACCAGATTTAGGAAGTCTTAAATAAGTCTAGTAGTGTGATTATATATAGGTATATATATTAATTTATATATATGTAATATGCGTCCACTCCAAAAGAACAAGGAAGCCTGTCATAAGAACTCCATTTCTTTTATCAAAGACAATGATTGCACTTTGAAAAAATACTAAATTTAAAGAGTGTTTAGGATCTGTTAAATACTAGAAGCTTAGGCCCTTGTGCAGCACAGCAATCTATAAAATGCGACTTGGATCATTACCTGATCTACGTAGTTTCCTTGGACCAATGAATAGACAGAATGATAGAAATGGAACAACACTTGATATAGTGGACGTGAGCAACTCTACGAGAGCTGGATGTCGAATTGAGACGGAACGGACTATCTTTCTCTCCCTGTTAATGACTGCCTAGATAGAGGTCGATCTTTGTCATGTCTTCCTCTCCACCGTCAATGCAACCCAAGAAGGATCGAGAGTGGGAGAGAGAGAGAAACAACACTGGGATATCTCAAAGTGTTCAACTATCCAAGAAGGAGTTGAACAACACAAGATACGAGTAACATTACTAGATAGATCAATAGTTCTATAAGGTATGTACATAGAATCAATACCGTAGGTTCACTTACTGAAGTCACGGTCACAACTAACAGATGAAGAGAGCGATGCGAAGAAAGAAACCACTGCTTGTGAGTGAATAAGAGAGGAGGAAAGAGGGGGGACGAGGGGGGATCCCCACTTCAATATCACAGGTTGAACGGATGGGCCTTTTTTGAGTGATGGAATCTGTTGTGGTATCCTTCTGACTGATGATGTCTTCACTTCACCTCAAAGGTCCACTTGTGTGTTCTTGATCTGCACTATTCTATATAGGGTTGGATCACAAGAAACCAAAGCATAAGTTAGTAGTAGAGTCCCTTGGATGTATATATATATATATATATATATTATTCCCAGGCCAACAACAGCTCTTCTTCTAAGGAGTGGAGCAAGTCTGTGTTGTTATGATGATTCTAGGAGAGCGAACAGCAGATGAAACTGACGATGATGAAAACACAACACTCGCAACACAAGAAAAAGAAGGAAAAGAGGAACACTGGAGCTGGAATGAAGAATAAAAATAATAATAATAACAACACCATGAGACATGCTTCTTTGCTGAGTTGCGCAGGAGAGGAGGAATAGGCTACATAAGGCCTGACAAAACGATATTTTCTCTTTTATTGTAAAAAATATAAAATCCACGAATGACGTCATTGGGTGCAACGAAGTAGTACAAAAGAAGAAGTATCTTTATCAGTTGATAAAATGAGTGTCTAGTAGTATTATACTAAGGTGGTCTTAGGAAATGGGAGGCCCTGGGCAAATAACCATTGTGGGTCCCTCTTTTATCCTACTCATATTTTTAAATTAGGAGTCACGTGGCCCTTTGATCGGACTGACCTTGTGCTTATATGAAGATTTTTTTTCAATGAAAAATAACCAATGATAGGACATGTAATATTATTCATAATAATAACACCTATCATTTTATGGATCGACATTTTTTATTTATTAAAGAGGTCTATTTTATATTTAGTACTTTTTTCATGAAAACCGAAGTGGAATTATAAGCTACAGATTTATATATTTATTGACCGCCCGTTATTTTCAGTCTGTAAGCACTAATGATCTATTTTTAATCAATTATTCAAATAAAATAAATTTAATATTGCAAGTCCGAACGGCTTCAATCGCCCCATGACGTCACAGTTAGAAACAAAGAGAGATAGAACTAGATAAATATCCTTCCTAGCTTCCCTTCAGAAATGTTTATAAACTTTCTTTGTACGAATATCATTGGTGCTCCTAATATTATTACAGGGAGCTCCCTGAAATACAGGCTTGCCAACCGTTGGACACTGTAGCCCACATGGGGTGGCGGATTTCATCATCAAAAATAATAAGAATAAAACCGAGAGTAAAAATATAAGCAAATATGTTTCTTCAAATGACACGAGGTCTTTCAAGGCTCTCTGAATTTAAGACTCATGAAATAAGCGGCCAAAATCAGAGCGTTAAAAAAATTAATTATACTCACTTAAAAATCATTACTTAACTTTTAGAAATTTGATTTCAATATTGGAATTGAGTATCTTCAAATACGAATCAATTTGTATTTTGTCTTGACAACCTTAAAAAAAACTATTTGTACAGTTTGTGGATGCAATTTCAATTAAGAAGAATATAACATGACTTCATATTTAAAAATGGAAAAATGATTATAATAGTTATATCGCAATCTATATATTACAACCCATGATTTGATTGTATTCCTTCACTATACTGTCGTCTGCGTCAAAATTTTCCGAGGTTAACATATTTCCTCTGAATTAAAGTTCATATTTCAATATTTGTAAATTTGTCAAAGGATATTCTTAATTTTTCTGATAATACTTTTTAAAAAAAAGGCAGGAGCTTTTGAGTCTTCAACTTTGGAGCTTATAAGCTATTGAAATATTGTAGTTTCCAACTTTTAACTACCTTGGTAGTTTCATTCTTATTTGCTTGATATAAAATACACGAACAAAGTGATGGGAAACATACAGTGCGATAAAATGAACAGTAAGCGATATTTATTGCTTAGGTCAAAAAAATTATTATCATCGTTTATCGATATGTTTTCACAAAATATTTTATCACTTGATCTTAGTTTAAAAAATGAGAAACGATCAATTCTAAGATGACAGCTTAAAAAAATATTAACAATGTGTATGGCGCCTGTGGTTCTTCCATTACAAATATATTAATTATTTCCATTTCATGATACCTACCAGAGCCATATTAGGCTCTGGTACCAACAAACTTTGGTTCGTATTATGGGGTCTGTCTTTTTTATAAACTGAATATTTATTTCCCAACAAGGATTTTATTTCAGAAAGGAATAATAATATTTCCAATAACCTATGAGCTTCAAAACTGAAGACTCAAATAGTGTTTTTGCTACATACATAATCGGAGGGACTATATGTAATGCTGAAGAATATGTAATAACTTGTTATTACTAATAAGGCATACAACATATTTATTTTTATAGGGGTCACTAAATATACCTGAAAAAAAAATAAAAAAGTTTTTTATAGCTGGTTTTATAGTTAAATAAAAAATTCATTTGGACCTTAAATCTTATAACCAAATTTTGTAATAATGCCTGAAATAACCCATGCAGCAAGCCTTCAATTGGTCTTAATTGTAGTATTTTTTTTCAATTTATTGGCCTTTTAAGATCCGAAAACGCATGTATTTTATTGGTTTCATAGAAAGGAGAGAAATTGTAGGGGTCTACATAGCTTGCTCGCTAATGAACGATATCGGCGGTATATTTATTTACACCGAGTCCAGGCTTTGTAAGTTTTAAATGAAAATGCCCACACCTTAATATATAAATTCACATTTATTAAAATATAAGTCGGCCTAATATGAATAAATATAGAACTATGGTGAATGACACAGCAGGTACAATATTATCAAAGTTTGTCTAATGGATTATGAAGAGGAAAAATAATATGAGAAAACAGAAAAAATCATATAGGTATAAAATAAACTCGACTAGTTATAAAATGATTGGTTTCAAAGTAAGAGAGTATAACAGTCATATTAGTAATAAAAATAGACTGTTTAATGACAATGAAAAAACAAATGAAAATTACTTTTAGAGGAATCCTGGGCGCTGTGTACATTTTTAAGGCAAGTGTCTAAAGGCTTTAAACCATGAATATGAAAATGGCAATGTTGAAAATCACTAGGAGGAGAAGTGTCCAGTTGAGAGCGGAGCAAAATACGTGGGATTTCTCCAAGTCCATGATCCAACTTGAGGATTGGAAGGAAATGAAGAGGCAAGATGAGGCTAGTAGGATCTGAAAGAATATAAGCAAGGATTTGATTCATAGAAACATTATAACTAATTACAAAATTGCCAGATGCGTCAATGATATTAAGAAAAAATGGTTGAAATTGAAAAGAAACATCTTTTAAAATATTTAATTGGAATAATCTTGTACTATTATAAATTACTTAAATATAATCATAACTATTCAGCCTACTTAATTACATTAACAGAAAAGACATGTATAATTATCCTAATCAATTACTTGTAATTAGAGTGTATTTCATTATTCATATTTATTATGAGTTTTTATTTCTCTACAAAAATAAAGAATAAATATAACAATACTTTACATTATTATTATTCACATTAATATAATGGGTCTTCTTTAGATTAATTTATTACATTTATAGACAATATATATGCATAATAAATTACAATCTATAAATATTTATTGTCGTTTCAAAGTATTGAAAAATAAAATAATCATTTTTTTATTTAACAATTTACTAATAAATTAAAAATATAATGGGTCTTATTTAAACTTATGATTTACATTTATGCTATATATATATATATATAATTGGAATATTGAAATGGCAATCAATAAATACATTAGATCGGCTTCCGAAATCGTTCAAAAATCATCGAAATATCTTAAATAGTTATAGCATTATTGATATTTTTCGCAACTAAGTGGTTCAAATAGTATCTATGTTTTTCCTTTATCATTTAGTCCTGGCACCGCAGCTTAAGCATTTCTCGTATCACATATTTTGCTATTTAAGTCTTGCTTTTTAGAAATATTGAAAAACTGTCAAAATGGTATTTTTTATGAATATAAAATCCGTTCTTAATCATTATGGTAGTTTATTTGATAAAATAATATTAAAATATCAACTGAGCCATGACATGGATGTAGACCCAGGAGAAGATACATTTTGTGTTTTTAAGGATGACATGCTCATCCCTGAGTTGATGTTCACACCTTAACAGCCCCGAGTGAAGTGATGCTTAATTGCATAATATCGACTGATTTTATTTACTATTCAAGCACGTTTTCTTTGAGTAATCGTGTCTAAGGGGGGGAAAAGCCTTTTAGAGATGTCCTACCGGCTAGGGACTCTCTAAAACTCACTAATATGCAAAAAAATCAGTGGCAACTTAATTTTATATTATTATCGTCATAAATGGTATATACATTTTTCGGCATGAATACAAAGTAAGCAATCATTTTTTTATCACTCAGAGTGAGAAGTTGCTTTGAGAAATAAAGTTGAAAAGTCTATTCATAGGATTTATAATCGACATTCATGAGAAGAGACCAGGCTTGTGAGCGATCAGGAAAAAATAGCGATCAGAAATTCTTTGCGATATAACGATCAAGGATTTTCCGATCAGCGATCCGATGAATTTAATTGCGATCAGCAAAAAAATATCTATGTAATACTAATTCTAAGTAAAAACTTAAATGTGTATACAGTCAAACCTTTATAACTATTCATCTTTATATGGCAATGGAATGATTATTTCCCATAGCCTATGAGCTCCAAAATAACGACTTCTCCATAGGCGCCTGTCTGTATATTTTAGGATAAAAATATCAGAATGATTGTTTCTCATAGCCTATGAGCTCCAACACTCTGGCTCCACAATTGACATATATGTATCTGTATATTTTAAGACAGGATATGCCAGAATAAATGTTTCCCATAGCCTATGAGCTCCAAAAAAATGACTTCTACATAGTCGCCTGTCTGTATATTTTAGGACAAAAAATATATCAGGATATCACACACTGGCTTTTTCCATTAGTATTTGTCTGGATTTTGTGATTTCTAAACAAAAATTAGTTGTTGGAATGGATTTTGGTCAATGTGACAGCTAGTTAAGTTTTAAGATATGTAGGGTTTGTCTCAAAAATCCTTATTACAAACATTTTTTCTTTTTAGTTATTTCATACAAATTGATCGTATCGCTATTTTTTAGTGATTTTCTTACGATCAAAAGATATAAAGATCAGGACCTTTTGCGATACTCCGATCAGCTATCAAATATCGCTATATCGCTATTGATTGCCGATCAGAAAAAACTCCTATCAACAACCCTGGAAGAGACACTTAGGGATATTGTAAAGGATTAAACAATTATCTCTGAGCTGATCATTATTAACTATAACAACTCAAAAACTCCTGTCAAACTCACGTAAAACAATAAAGAAAGAGATATAAGGACGGAAACGGGTCGAATGGACTCTTCCAGAGCCTTGCTCAGGAGGCAAAGCTGTGAGAGCAATGAGACGATAAGGAGTCCAAAGAAACTATAGCCCAACTTATAGAGAAGGCTCTTAAGACTTGACGAAGAAGGTTCAGACTCGGTGTCGGAGTCGATGCTTCCATGACCCTCAGAGTTAGTAGTCTCACAATATGAAGGATCCTCTCGAGCACATACTAGAATGGGAACACGCTCATCCATCCTAACTATGAGTTAGATTCCGCTGGAAAAAGAGGTAAAATAAATTATAAAATCATAAAGTTGAAGTATCTTTAAGTATAATAATATATAGAAGGGTGTATTTTAATATTTTTAGCAACATCTTTATTATGGGATCTTTCCCTAAAAAAACGAAATTTATATAATAAAGTCAAAGAAATAAACGCATCTTTAAAGTATAATTATGTATATAAACGAATGTATTGAATAAAATATAATAACATCTTTATTGTGAGTTTATTCTGTATAGAAAAAGAGGAAACCTATTAATAATGAAATCATAGAAATGAAGCATAATTTTATAAAATTACATTTTATTATCCATAATGGCATTTCTAAGTTTATAAATACATTCAAATGATTAAAAAGAATTACCTGAATAACACAAACATGAAGAGGGCATTTAGAAAACATAGCAGTATTTCCTTGACAATAGTCCATTTTTACTTATAACATAAAAGATCACTAGACTTTATTTATTAACATATGTTTTACAAAGGCTCATCTTCCCAAAAGCATGTAAGTGAGAGATGCGTATAACATCGACTTATTATTGTGAAGGACTATACACAGAATCATCTATATATAACAATATACTCTAAAGGAGCAGAGATAAAAAATATAGACAAGTACTTAAATATCCAATAGTGGGCGTCCCACGCTTAATATTCATTCTTATGAAATAAACATTGATTAACAAACTATTTAGATAGAAAAATTTACTAGACTTAATAGTTTACCCCCGACACAATATATAGCAAGACACTCTGAAGGGAATATTAAAAAAATGCATGAACCTATTCAAATCAGCAATTAATTGTATATTTATTTTGACAAAATATATATTTATTAACAAACTATGAAACATTTGAATATGCTATGCCTATTTATCTCTTCGCTTTTTAGAGTACATCGTTATAACATATCGATATATTATATGTATAGAAAGAGCCGCATGAGTATGGTGTCTGGAAGAAATGGTAAAGGAAAAAAATAGATTCCAGGAGAAACAATGTGTTTTAAAGGAGGAGATAAATAAATAATATAAAATATTTATTTTCAAAAAAATGTACTCATTCTTTTAAAAGATTTCCAGGATTTTGAACGAATTCGGAGGTCGGAATAAAATATTTATTTATTGTCATTTCCCAATGCCAAGTAATTGCTGGGTATATTGTATATGCCATAACTATAAATGTAACTCATTGATGTAAATGAGATTAATAAATAATTCTTCTTAAAAATTGTTTTTAATATATGTGATAATCTTTTAAAAAAACATTTCTACGATTTTTAACGATGATTTTGGGGGCTGAATTCAAATAATTATTGATTGCCGTTTCTTAAATAAAAGTAATGAATGGAAATCATAGTTTATATCCAGTCTATCAATATAATTAACTCATATGAATACGTCCTATTTTATATTTTAAAGTGATATATATTAGATATTGTAAAAATGTATCCTTATATTTTTTGCTGAAATCTCCGTTTTGATCCCTTTTTTCCTTTACCCCTCCTATTTCTCCTCAGGTTCCCTTCAGTATAGTTGAACAGCCAGGCAGAAGACGTATAGACCCGTAATGAATATGAGGGAGAGTGTGCTGGTGAGATTGAAATACTGTCCATATACGATTTGACACCACCAAGTGAGGGATAGCAAAGAGCCCAGAAGAGGGTAACAGAGCGTCGAGAGATCCAAGTCCTCTGTCACAAGTCCGGGTGCAGTATTATTGCTTTGGGATCCTCTGTTTGAGGAGGGCTGCGCGTTGTTGGTTGGAGAAGAAGGTGGGGGTGGTGCTTCCTGGATGAGGACATGGCAGACGCAGTCATCAAAGAGTCCTAGACTGCTCAGACTCGAAGAGTCTCCCTGAAGGAACCGTCCATTAAAAACAATGCGAATCAATTGATTCTCCTGAAGCTCCCGGGCAAAATGTCGCCGCTTAAAACGTCCAAAGCTCTCCCCAAGATGCGATCGGACTTCTTTTACTCTCTCGTCAAGGAACTTGAGTCGTATCCGAGCAGAGTCCCTGGAAGAATCGTCGTCATCAGCTTCTGAGCCGAGGGCTTCTTCAGTTTCATGTGGGTCTTCCCTGCTACTCTCCTCGTTGGAGGTCTCTTCTTCTTCCTCTTCTTCTTCTCCTCCTCTCCTGGGGACCTCGTTGGAGCCTCGAACCTCTTCCCCACTATCATTCACTGAGGTACTCCTCCAAATCCCATAGATCAGGGCTGCCAAGCCCAAGGAGAGAAAGCAAGAGAGCACTTCGTCTCCGATCCCATCGATGCTTGTGGGAAATGATAAATCTTCAAAGATCATTCTTTTGAGTGTCCGTGATTAGTCCATATGAGAAGACAAAGGAGGAAATCCAGGCCCTAGATCATTCCACAACACTCCGGCAAAGCCGACAAAACACACACTCTATGGCGTAAACAGGACGTCGTCTTGAGAATTATTTGGTACTTTAACTGAGAAACGTAGCTAATCTATCCATATTGACATAACATACAGAGTGAAGAAAGGGAGACAGCCTATTTAACTCTCCAGTGATGTCACTGAAACGATTACGTTCAACATAAATAAGGCAAAGTATAGTCTGAAAATAAGTATGCTTTTATGTTATAGCAAATATGTCATTGGATTTGTTTGATGTTTTTCTTTCTCTACTCTTCATACTTAGTTATATTGTGTATCTTGAATATTATCAACATTAGTTTGACGTTTCAGCAAGGTGGCCACATGAGATTATGAATAATGGCTAGAGGGATTCGGGTATTTCTTTATTTATTTAAATAATGTGAAGACGTAATTGGCTTGATTTTTTTCTATTTGCATGAGAGTCCAAAGAAACAAAAGAATGGAAAAGTTATCAGCACTGACGAATGATAAAAAAACCTGTTTGCTATAATACACCTAATATTTAACGTGCAGAGTTAGGAATACCGATTCATAATGATAAGTATTTCTATAGATCGTTACTACCGGTGATATATTCATTATACCGATGCTCCACTTTTATAAATCACCAAACCCATCTACCAATTGCATTATTTATGTTAAACATATTTAGTTGTGATCATTCTTCAAATATTTTAAGATTCTTTATATTTTATTACCAAAGTAAAAATTGGATATGTAATTGTTTGCTCCATAGGTATTTTGTATGCCATTTCAACAGTCTTAGTGCGGGTTAAGTTAGATCACATCTGATATTTTTACAAATATGCATTATAATGTTTGTGAATATGAATAAAAAATTGGGAGATGTTTTTTAAGATAATATATTAAAAACATAGCCAAAAGCATGTTTTATATTATAAAACATACTATTAATACATTCACTTTTTAATGACGAATGCTTAAGATATACTTATATGGACAAAAAAGATAATTAATGAAGTTTTAGTTATTTTTCTCTGGCCATCAATTTTCCTTTTCAAGGAATACATTTCCTTTCTCTTACTTTAAGTATATGGCTTCATTGAATTGATAAGACTTTTTTAAATGTTAGATTTTAGCAAATTTGATACTGAGCCTTGATTGGGAGAGTGATTCTATGAACATAACATATTTCTTTCTCCTTAACCTTGTCCAGAAAATAATGTGTGGAGCGTCTAAATCCAATATTAAGTAAGATACTTATTAAACGAATACCAAAACGAACGAAGCTTCATTTGAAGAATACTCAATTGGAGAACGTTGCTCAGTTAGAAGCGATCTCGTCGATTCTCAATGTCGAGAGCGCAGGTTCGACTCCCAGAAGTATAAAATCAATTTTGATGGACCTCAATGAAAATATCCTAGTTTATATTGACTCATTCTAATGATATAATGGTTATTCATATTTTCAGGCATGTGAATAAAATTCGAAATAAATGAGGAAAATAAATCATCCACAGAAAGAGAGTAGATACTTTTAGATAAATGATGATAGTCTTAGGTTTTATTTATTTTTGGTCAGATAAATAAATATTATTAAGTAATGAAGATATATCTGGACCATATGCTTAATTTATACTTTTATAAATATTTTTTTATAAATATAAAATTGCAAAAAAAATGTTTATATAATTATATCATACTGGCTAAATAAATTGACATTGAACTCAAAAAAGAAACGGCAACAATCTCTGACGTCACGAATGATTACATTAAGATATATAAAACATATTTTTTAGAAGATATATCTGGACCTTAATATAGCTATAAACTTATACTACTGGCTAAATATTGACAACTTCTTTATTTTATATAAAAACATTATTTTAGAAGATATATCTGGACCATAAGCTTAAAGTTATAAATATAAACGTATATAATATATGATACTGGCCTAAATGAAATTGACATTGAACTCAAAAAAGAAACGACGACAATCTCTGACATCACGAATGATTACATTAAGACATATAAAAATTATTTTTTTTTTAGTATTTTATAGTAAAACGTCTTATATCTTAATATTACTGATACGTCATCTAAAAAGTTATTGTATATTTTTGATGATGTCTGTGGGAAGAAACACATTACTCAATGCTAATCTTTCTATTATGACGTCATTAAAAATCGCCGGCAAGCGAAAAGTCATCTCGCTTGCATTATGGCATTTTTTCAATTTGACCTACATCTATTCAGTCCACCCAATCGATCTATATCATCTACAAGTCTGCTAAGACTTTGTGCCTTAATACAGTCTTTTTAGCCTTCGAAATCTGTGAACTTCTACAGATTTTTACCATTTTGATTTACTATTCAACTCCGGTTTTTTTAATCACATTTTTATTGTTCATAGTAAAAATTCAATTAGTTATTTGGAGATAATTTTATCAAATTGTCCAGATAAATCTTCGTTTGTTAATAATGTCATGACCAATATATGGATTCAATTCCCTCCTCGTCATGTTTTAATTTTAACAAAATAAATAAAATATATTTATTTAAATAAATATTTTGAAATATCAAGTTTATTAAGTCCATTGGGATAATTAAATATATTTATGAAGAGGAAGTTATGGATGGCTTGGATTTGGAGGACTGCTGGGCTTTGTTGTGATGAGATTCCTTGAAGCAGTCAACACACATGACGGGTGTTCCAGGGCAGAGGGAACAATAAAACTTGGATCGAGGGTTCTCTTCCGGGCAACGGCTCGTCCATACAACTCTGAGAAATTACGGTAACAGGGCTTACAGTTGAGGTATTTTTTGCTTCCCATCTGGAAGGGTGTGAGCACATGAATGCCGTCGTCTAGATCGGCGGATAATCCTGGATAATGAGAGCAAACGAAATGAAACGGTAAGAAGCTACTTTTAAATATGATCAATATTCATGTAAATAAAGGCTAAGTAAATAATTGAAAGATACAATTTTATCAAAAATATAAAGGAAATGTAAGTAGTTAAATGATGCATAGACTATGCTTACACCTCTATTTTTTAAAAGGGTAATTGTTCACATCCTGAATTTAAAATAGATAAATGCTCACAATATTACATATTTTATCTATATTACAAAACTATAAACGAAATGCACACACATTAATAGCTAATTGGGATGTATTGCTTCCATCAATATGAGTTATTGATAATTTAAACTGTACACTTAATCTAGGAGTGATATAAGAGTTATCTTACAGCCAGATGATTTCTGCTCGGTTCAGTGTTTGTAGTTTCTCTTCTTGTAATAAGTAATAAGATCTACCTTGTCCTTCAGAAAGAGACGACTCGGCTTGGTCAGGAGCATTTTTAGACTCAAAGAAGTCATTATTTGAAAGTTCAGTCTCTGTTAAATATTCTGAGTCGTCAAAGTAACTCTCTTCTTCCGGAAAGCTAGTCCTAAAGTCCGGGTCCACTTCATAGGGGTCATGGTATGAACTCAGGAAGTCTAGCTCTTGTTTGATGAGTGAGTTATCTTCAGAGTCCTCCGGCATATTGGAAGGCGGCGGCGGTGCTCTTGCGTTTATATGTGTTGGCTGAGTTATTGATGGGTGAGATCGCTTCCGGGATTTATTTGTGGAGGATCGAGGCTTTTTGCTTGGAGGGCATTCTTCGGGCTCCTCGCATGAGGGCCTGAAACATCCGATGAGGAGCATTTGCCAAGACCCTTGATTTTGAGCTCCTCTGCAAGAGAGAGGAAGCTGCCCAGTTCTTCCTGGGGAATACTGGCTTCACCATTGTACATGAAGCCCAAAATGGACTCTAAATGGCCGAAATGAATGCCTCGGAGGTACAAGAGGGGATGTTGATGAGGAACAGACTTAATCAAACTACGAAAGAACTGAGAGCAGGAACTAAGGATGACCTTGTGGGCCTTGATTTGCCTTGAGCCAGAGGCAAGGGTTATGTCGAATAACTCCTTTTCGCGTCGAAGATTGAGAGTCCCGCCTTAATATTCGACTCAAAGTCGTTCAACGAATGTTGAGCACTTCACTTGAGCTCATTTTTGGTTAAGAAGAGTCCAAATAAGGATTGTGATCCAAATATAAAGGAAATCGGAGGTATTTTATATTATAAAAAAAAATAATCGGTAGAAAATCCTAGGTCAAATATAACGTTTGTCACGTTGAAACTGAAAGCACTGCTAGTAATTATGGATGGGTAACAAAAATAAGTTATCTTATCACTATTGTTGACAAACAACCATTATGTTTATTTGGCCGGGGGAAAGGTATTGTAAATGTCATGGACATTTTTCAGGTTACTTAAAACAAATCTCGAAAACTTACTTCTCCTAATTTTTTTTATATAATCTTTATTCGAGTTTTTTTTTTATACCATTTAATTGAGATTCATGTTGATTAGGGAAATCAACAAAATATTACTGCAGCTAAACAACACGATTTCTCGAGCCGACATTAGGTGAATAAGGCAAGGAATATCTTGCGGATCTATTTCATTTAAAAATACTTAATACCAGAACAAAAGGAATCTTATGAACAAAAATAGTTTCCAATGGGACAAGAAATGTGCAGAAAAATGAGGTATGATAATATGATCCTAAATATGCAGACTTTTTTTGCAAAACTCTAATTATGCTGCAAATTTATAAGTAAGACATCATTATTTCGTCATGCATGTCAAGAAATATATTTTCCTCTAAAGGTGAATTATATTTTGAATAATTATCAGTCAAACAGGTCATCTGAGTAGTGACAAAGATATTTTAGTAAATAGAGGTTCTTACAATTATCACTCGGGGCAATTTAGTCCCAAAATTCCTGCACCAACGTTAGATGATAAACTGACTTGTGAGTGCTGTGCGTGATACAACACAAATGTCACGTCTGTTAAGTCTAACACAGCGTCATAAATAGAAACTGATCTGAGACATGGTAAAGGTCTTAAATATACTTCATGGCATAATGAACTATGTGTTTTTTTTTCTTATTTTTCATGATTGTACAGATTTTTTATTTCAAAAATACTCTTTCTTATTTTTTAAATATGTATATGAGCCAAATATAATCGAAAATATGTCAAAAAGTCCACAAATATATACTTTCGTGCAGGAACGGAGTGGAAGAATTTATCCACCGGGACAATAATGCCCTCGCCGGCCTTATACAGGCCCCAATATGCCATTGGGAGGCTGTCAACGGCGCCGTTTATGTTCTTGAGGCCAGCAAGCCGATCAAGAATAGTCCCGGTGGCCACTCCGCCCCTGTTTTCGTGTCAAAACATCGTGCAACCATATATTGCAAAACTAAGTGAACTTACAGTTCTACACGCCAACCATTTTTCAAGTAACAGCGCTGTGACTACTAAGAACCTCGCAAAAGAAATTAACTCATCCTCAAATATTCGATAAAATAAAAGTATGCAGATACATAAAGTTTTTTATACAGTTTATAAATACATTGTCGTTAATCAGTGAGTCATTGGGTTGTATTTGTTTTCGAAGCAAGCAGGCCAGAGCACATTCTTATGGCTTTCCTTTCTGTCCCATCTTTTAATAATAAAGTCGGTAGTCTGTATAGGTTTTCATAGTAACTGTAACAATATACATAAATTTGATTTGTTATAATGGCTAAACAGTGCCTACTAATGATTTTACTTCTTTATTCATGCTTTGGGAACTCAACATTGGAAAATAAAACTTCCAAACTCCTCTTTTCTCTTAACGTCTTTAATATTTATCCTCCATTGCTACAACATCTAGCGAGTTAAATATGTGAAAATGAATATTATAATGTTAATATATATATATATAGATGATTTAGGATTACTACCCCCGAGCCTTTACACCCCAATGTCAATCACCCCCAGTAACTAATATTTTGAATCTATTAAAGTACATTATGAAGTTGACTATGATTTTCTTTAAGACAAAATTGCATTTATGTATAAAAACCTATGTTCCTAATATCGGTCATAAAACATATGATCGATAGAAGGAACATGGTTTCAGACACAAATGCCATTTTGTCTTAAAGAAAACATACTTAACATCATCAGTGGACCTTAAAAGATATAAAATATTAGTTACGGGGTAGTCGGCACGGGGGTGATAGTCTGGGGGGTGGAGGTCCTGTTACGATGAATATCATTTTTTATCAGCTAAGATAGTTATTATATTACCAATAACTTTTAAGACAAGAGTAAATTACCCTTTTCAATCCGCAACACGGCTTCTACGATCCATCATGAAAATAAGTAGTTTGTGGCCCCAAAAATTAATGCATCTCCGGTCGTACTTCTATAGAATATGCAAATATTTACGTTAGTATGAGATTGTTGTTTCTTCCCTTCGGTCAATGTTTATTTGACATAAGCTCAAAATCACCAACCTAACTAATAACTCTATGCCAATAGACTCAATACAAAAGAAAGAGAAATACTCAACTTAGCAACTGATGGGAGACATCTTATGTCGCTTGTATGACGAAACATGTATTCTTAAAGTCGATACAACAAAGAAGAGAAGGAAGAAAGTCTTGTTGTCTCTTGAGCTGTCAGTCTTAATGGCAATAGCAAGTCTTAAGAAATACTAAAAAGAAGGAATTAAAATAAATACACTGTGACGTCATTTGTAAGGAATACCATTTATGGAACATAATATATTGTTTCTTCAAGTGGAGCAGCCATTTAGGTCGCTAGACGTCAACAAAGAACTCTTTAAATTGATCAATTTTTTTCCCCTGTTGAGTATCCAATTATTATATAGCTCGGTAGAAAATATATAATTATAACACGTTCTATACTTACTTTTATAATAAAACATTAAACTTCCAATAAATATGTATCGGATGTTTAAATTATAAAAAAATACATAAAATTGTTTACTAACATTTTACTGACCCCAGTTTTTCTAGGTTAGACACATGGGTGCCCCTACACTACGCAATGAAGGACTTTAAAAATGAGTATTAAGTTCCACATTGAAAGGTAAACAATTTAATTGGGCGAACTTAAATAGTACAAGGATATACAGCTATGAAAAATGTGAGAGGCAGATGATTGATCCCTGCAATACAACACAGCTTAGGCATGGCACTCTTCGAAACAATCACACACATTACGGGCTCTCCTGGGCACGTGGGACAAAATAAGTTAGATTCGAAGTCCTCTTTCGGGCGCCCGCTCGACCCAACATCCGTGAGAACTTTCGGTAACAGGGCTTACAGTTTCTTTGTTCTTTATATTCATGGGAGTAAGGGTATGACTTTCCGTCTAAAATCCGTGGAGTGCTGCTGAAAAAATAAAAGTAACGACAAAATCAACAAAAAATTGATAAAATATATATTAATGCGTTTTTAAAGTGATACCATTTCTCTTTTTAATTATGTAACTTTTTTATCAACTTGTATCATATCAAAAATATTTAATATTTAATTGTAAAAGCTTGAAAGACTTTCATCTATATATATTTACCCAATGGATTATATAGATAATAAATAATATATAGAAAATTTAGTAGTTCAAATATAGTAAAATATATATATAAATAAAAAAT